>CM066031.1:74616205-75302682 GCA_033557465.1 Ichthyophis bannanicus
TGGGCTGGGGAAGGGGAGGGTTTTAGACTGGCAATGGGCTTGGGGAGGGGGGTTAAGAACTGCGGCAGTGGGGTGGGATGGGGGGTTAAGACTGGCAGTGGGTGGCTGGGGTTAAGACTGGCAATGGGCTATGGGGGGGTTAAGAAGGCGGGTGGGCTATGGGGGGGTTCAGGACTAGCAATGGGCTGTGGGCTGATGAGGGCTGGCAATGGGCTATGAGAGGGGGGGTTAAGACTGGTAATGGGCTATTGGGGGGGGGTGGGTTAAGACTGGTAGTGGGCTGATGGGGGGGTTAGGACTGGAAAGGGCGATGGGGGGGGTTAGGACTTAATGGGGCTATGGGGGGAGGGTTAAGACTGGTAGGGGGCTGATGGAGGGGGGGTGGTAGGGTAGGACTGATAATGGGTTATGGGGGGGCTAGGAACAGGAAATGGGCTGATGGGGAGGGGTTAGGACTTGAGGTGGGCTGAGGTGGTTAGGACTGGTAATGGGCTGTGGGCTGGATGGGGGGGGTTGGTTATGACTGGCAATGGGCTATGGGGGTCTGACTGGAAATGGGCTGATGGGGGTTAAGACTGGTAATGGGTTATAGGGGGGGCTTAAACTGAAAATGGGGTGATGGGGGTTAGGACTGGAAGTTGATTGACGGGGGGCTAGGACTGGTAATGGGTTGGGGGTTGCTAGGACTGGAAATGGGCTGAGTGGAAGAGGAGACTTGAACTGCAAATAGCTGATGGGGAGGGGGCTTGGAATGGAAATGGGCTGTGAGGGAAGGGAGCTAGGACTGAAAATGAGCTGATGGAACAGCTAGATAGGACTGGAAATAGGCTGTTGGGGGGAGCTAAGATTGGAAATGGGCTGTGGTGGGGGCTTGAATTGAAATGGACTCATGGAGGGGCTAGAACTGGAAGTAGGCTCATGGGGGGGCTTGGACTGGAATTGGGCTGAGTGGAGGGGAGCTAGGATTTGACATGGGCTGATGGTGGGGCTAGGAAATGACTAGAAATGGGCTGATGGGGGGGGGGCAAGGATTTGAAATTATCAGATGAAGGGACATGGACAGGAAATTGATGGGGGAGCGAGGACGGGAAAAGGGCTGATGGGGGGCTAGGACGGGAAATGGGCAGATTCAGGGACTAGAAGGGAAAGGATGCTGGGTGAGACTGGAACTAGAGGGAGCTGATGTTGGGGGAGGATTAGAATGGGATTGGGGCTGGGAGATTAAAATGGAGAGGGGAAAAATATTTTGTGTAGGAGGGATGAAAAATCTACAATTGGACAGGTATTGGGAGAGTAATTGGGGATTGAGGATGGAGGGGTAAAATTTGTGTGGATGAAATAGGAATGAGGAAAGAGCAAAAGGAGAAAGATTAGTATGTTAAAGCAGATGTAGAGAGAGAGAGAATGGAAAAAAAACTAGAAGAGAGAAGAAAGGACAAATGGACAGCAGACGATGGAGAGTTAGCAGAAAACATGAAGAAACCAGAAGAAAGTGGCTGGACCAATTGCAACTGAAAAAAAATGCACAAAAGGTAGAAAGATATCTCTTTATTTTGAATTTATTAACTGGAATATGGCAGCTCTGGGAAATGTGCATCATTAACATCTGCGCTTTGTTTGGTACAAGAGGAAATTAATTTATAGTTTTATTTCTACAGTGTTGTTGTACATTCCAAGTTTGGCTTTTG
Organism: Ichthyophis bannanicus; assembly: GCA_033557465.1. Lineage (NCBI taxonomy): Eukaryota > Metazoa > Chordata > Amphibia > Gymnophiona > Ichthyophiidae > Ichthyophis > Ichthyophis bannanicus. The sequence continues at coordinate 74,617,894 of CM066031.1, forward strand.
GGGTTCCCAGTTTAATTATTGCCTTCCTGTTTCTAAGTTGTGATTCCTTGTTTGGTGATGGTCTATGTTCTGCATGTGTAACTGAGCTGAGGTATTCTGTTTATGTAATTCCTATTTTGACGTTGCCACTTGTTCTCTTTCCCCAGTATTCTCTGAAATGTATTGGTTTAATATTTGCAGTGTTGCCTTTTGATAGGTAGGGTATGGTGCTTTGTGAGTCCTGGTAATGCTGTCAGGATACGGCGCGGTTTGCTATGGGTTCTAAATGGGCTAGCGTTTGTAGTAGTTCCTAATGTGCCTGGCGGTTGGCACTGGCTTATAGTAATGTAGAAATCTTTTAGTCTTTCTTTATCCATACACTCATTAAGAGACATGTTTACTAAAAGTTAGTGAATGGTAACATTATGCAAATATTTATGCAAATAAGACCACTTATGCAAATGAGGCCCCGCACCGAGTCTCCGCACATGGCCCCGCACCCCCCTTGGGCCGCCCCTGAGAGGAGTTACTAACAACCGAATACCCTGGAGGATTTCACCTGTCTGATCTATAGAAACAAAGACATTATATGCGCAGAAGAAATTCCAGCCACAAAGCCCTACAGTTTCTCGATGGGCGTATCACAGTGCACTCTGGGAGCTGCAGTCCTCCCTAGGAGGGATTACTGTGTGGGAGAGTCACAGTGCACTCTGGGAGCTGTAGTCCTAACTTGGAGAGATTACTGTGTACAAGTGTAACAGTGCACTCTGGGAGCTCTAGTTCTTCCTAGGAGGGATTACTGTGTGGAAGTGATATTGAAGAGCGTGGGATAAAAAAGCTTTTAAATAAATAAATAAAGTGTAAGAGTGCATTCTGGGAGGTGTAGTCCTTCCTAGGGGGTATTACTGTGGGAGTGTCACAATGCACTCTGTGAGCTGTACCATTTACTTGGATAGATTACTGTGTGTAAGTGTAACAGTGCACTCTGGGAGCTGTAGTTCTTCCTAGGAGGGATTACTGTGTGGAAGTGTCATAGTGTGTTCTGGGAGCTGTGTTAATTCCTGGGAGGGATTACTGTGTGGGAGTGTCACTGTGCACTCAGAGCTGTAGTCCTTCCTAGGAGAGATTACATGTGGGAGAGTCAAAGTGCACTCTGGGAGCTGTAGTACTTCCTAGGAGAGATTACTGTGTGGGAGAGTCACAGTACTCTCTGGGAGCTGTAGTCCTTCCTAGGAGGGATTACTGTATGCGAGTGTCATAGGGATATGTTTACTAAGCAGTCTTAATGTGCGCCCGGCGTTAGTGTGCAGGATGCCATAAAAGGAGTGGGCGTTCCAGTCTAAACGTAGCAAGGCGCGTTAACGTGCGATAATGTGCGCTGCACACATTATCAGACGATAGAGGGAGCAACGCGCGTTAATCTTAAGTAGGCGCGCTGACCTGCAACTGCAGCAACAGAGCTGTAGCACAATGGTTAATCCGTTGATGGTACAGGGGTCATGGGTTTGATCCCCAGTGGGCTTGATGAATAAGGCTGTCTGAGGCATTACCCTTTACTTTTACTCGGTGCTGTCTGAGGCATTTTCGGTTTTATTTTAGATCTGTGCTGCCAGCAAACACACACTCAAAGTGCCGTAAACCTAAGGTGCCGCATAAGGCGCCTTATAAGGCACTCCAGAGGGCACAATATAAAGTGCACTGTCCACCTAGGCACCTTATAATGTTGCCTATAGGGCACCCTATAAAGCGCCTTATAGGGCGATTTATAGGGCGCCTTATGAGGTGCCTTAAGGTTACAGCAATGTGAGGGTGTTTTTGCTGGCAGCACTAATTTAAATTAAAAAAGGAAATGCCTCAGACAGCCCTACCAAATAACAGCACAGTTGGATCAAACCCATAACTTCTGGCTCTACCGGCAGTGTAGTAACCAGTGGGCTACAGCTCTATAGTTACTAACAAACCCCTGGCTGGCTAACGAAGGACTGCAGGTCACCACACAAACGGTCTGCTGTGGTTACCAGGATAGGGTTAACCCACCCGTACCCAAGATGCACTGCACCCACTGACACTATGGGAAACACACTTGTGCCCATGTTGGGCCCTCATCAGTTGCTGTCTGGCTGCTCTACTGTTTCAGCATTCCTATGAGTCACCTACGCATCACCCTAGTCCGCACTGTGGCCCAGCTGCTCCACAGCATGTGCCACCTGCAGCCCTCTGTGTCCCCTTTTCCAGCATCTGTCCAGTTGCCCATTCCGACATGCCCGCCCTGCTGTTGCAGAACATGTGCATGCCATAGGAAAGCTGTCCAATGGAAAGGCAGAACCCTGATCAGTGCTATTTCACTTTGGGATCATTCAACTTGTAAGGGGAGAGAGCATAGACCCTTCCAAAATTAATATCTTTTTTTTTGGAGCTTTTTTGGTAGTGTTTTTTTATGTTTCCCATTGATATCACTATTGCCCAGCTTGGTTATGTCTTTTTTACATTTTCTCCTGGTCATTTTCAATGTTTATTTGCCCTTTTGTTCTGTGCACATGTATCACACCTATCACGTTTTGTAGGTTTCCCTGGTTTTGCTGTACATTGCTGACGGAAATGGTTTCTTTTCCCTTTAAATCTGCTCTAACGCCAGGGTTTCACTGGCGTTAGTTTTCAGCCCCGGATTCCATAGCGTTAGTATGCAGGGAGCCTCTCCCCTCCCACTCTCCGCCCATTGATCCTCTCTCTCCGCCCCGGGGGAGCCTTCCTCTGCCCTCCGGGAGCCTTTCTCCACCCTCAGTGCTCATTTGCACCGCTGAGCGCATTATCACGCGCTAAGGTATCTTTGCGCCCGATAAAATGCCATTATTGTGCGATAAGGTACCTTATCACGCGATAAGGTTGCCGGGCGCACATTAAGACGGTTTAGTAAAGATACCCCATAGTGCACTCTGGTAGATGTAGTCCTTCCTAGGAGGGATTACTGTGTGGAAGTGTCACAGTGTGCTCTAGTAGTTGTGTTCATTCCTCGGAGGGATTACTGTGTGAGATGTCACTGTGCACTCTCCACTTACCATTGGGCTTTTTAATAGGAAACAGAGGTGTATTAAATTGAGACATGCTGGGTTCTATAATACCATTTAGCAATAACATATCAATTTCCTCACTTGCTCCTACTACAGCTTCTGGCTGTAGGGGATATTGAGCAACTTTTATACCCTGACAATTTTCTTTTAATGTAATTCAGACAGGTGATGCAGACTTTATTAGGCCACAAGGGCTTTCTGGGGTAGCCCAAACTTCAGGTGGGATATTAGCAAAATTTGGCTGACTCTCTGTCTGCAGGAGCAAAACAGATGGTGTTCTGATAAAGGTCATCTGTACCTCAAAGGCGGATAGTAGATCCTGTCCCATCAAATTAACTGTCCAACACAGGGCAAATTATCACGTGATACAGGCACACAGTACAAAACGTGATAAGGTGGAAAAACACTTTATTTGAAATCTCGGACCTAGCAACCCGACACAGGCCGTGTTTCGGAGACCTTCATCAGGGGTTGTCTAAATAGGTACTATAAACATAAAGACAAACAATATTAAAAAACAATTTAAAAGTGAAAGAACAAATAGGCATGGACATACATTTAGCTCTAAACATACATATATTCAACACACTACACAACCATATTAATTTTTTATAGAATTTATGATACAATTTTAACTGTTCCAATTGGTTTGACTAGGTGGTAAGCTTTTTGAGTGACACGAAAAAGGAGAACAAAATAATAATAAAGAGGGTTCCAATTGCTACAATAAGCACCCACATGGATGCAGTTACTGATGACATGATGCCTCGGGCTGTTCTTGTTTTGGCAAGTTACAGAGAGTGCAAGGTCACTCTTTTTCATCTATCATCTTCACTAAAGTTTTTCTGATCTTTTTTACTTCAGCGTTGCAGTTTTAAGGCTAGTATGAAGTCAGTTTTAATGATTGGTTCTTTTTAATTGCCTCGGGTTAGCCACGCCCCCTCTGTTTCCCGCTTTCGGGACCAACAATAGGCCCACGCATGTGCCGGCGTTTTTTGGATAGTTAAACAAGCTGACAGTCTGAAGGACGACTTTCAGTTATCAACGTCCGTGAGATTGTTTCCTGTCAGCGATCCAGAACGGTAAGAGAGAAAATACACAGTTCTAAGGACTCCTGATTTAATATGAGCTAAAAGTGGCGATTTTACATAACATCTGGTTAAAATCGGCAAGGGATATAAGTTTTAAGTTAGCAGTGTACAAATATTCTTATATTTCTAAGAATCCCCGATTGAATATGGGCAATGAGTTATAAAACAGCGTTCCATATAACACCCGTTTAAGTTGTCCTCTTGATTACCAAACATCGCTATGAGCCTATGAGAAATCTTAGTAAGATATAACAGTGTAGTACCTCTTCAAATGTACAGATCTCTCTGCTTCCCCGTTTTTGAAGAATCCCCTAGCAATTTGATGTTTTATTTTTCTCCCCGTACACTATTTAGATTTTATGTGAATGGTTTTGGCCCTACGATGAAACTTTGCCCCCCCCCCCTTTTTAAACATCTTCCTGCTATTTCTATAGTATATTTTTGTTTTTTACTGTTATTTTTGACAAAAAGGTTTTTAAAAAATAGACTATATTATTTTATTTTATTTTTTTAGCCATAGTAGATGAGTAATCAATACCTGTGTCTTTCTTGGCCGTGCCCTCCTCCCCCATCCATGCCTACTGCGTTTTAATTATATTCCAGTCTCCAAGCTTCATTTTCGACTTAGGTTCCGATTAAGCTATCTCCAATGGTATACATATGCTTTACCTTGTGTCTTCTTCATTTTAGTTTTTTATCTCCTTGCAAGTGTTTATGTCATCGCCTCTACAAATAAGTTTGTGTGCCTCATTGTGAGGTTTGCATATCATCGTCTCTACAAAGAAGGTAGTAACATTACAATTATATGCTTGTCACCTCCTATAAGGATTGTATTTGATTGTGTCTCTATGGATCTTATTTGTGGTCTACTAGTTGTATTTTATTATATCATTTTTTATGGTTTATTTATAATTGGGTATCGCATTTCGAGCATTAGAGTTTTATTATCATTATTATTATTACTATTATTATTATTATTTATTATTATTATTTTAATTATTTATTTCCTAATTATTTATTATGAGATATTTATTACTATTTGATTATAATATTATTATTATGATTATTATTATTATTAGGATTTTTATTTCTGTATGTTTAGAGCTAAATGTATGTCCATGCCTATTTGTTCTTTCACTTTTAAATTGTTTTTTAATATTGTTTGTCTTTATGTTTATAGTACCTATTTAGACAACCCCTGATGAAGGTCTCCGAAACACGGCCTGTGTCGGGTTGCTAGGTCCGAGATTTCAAATAAAGTGTTTTGCCATCAAATTAACTGGACAGCGTGGGGCATACAATAGGGGTTTACAGATATGTTGCCCAATGAGTTCTACCTCAATGGGTACTGTCAGTTTGGTAGTAATTGGGTCTCCATTAAACCCTGTTGTCACAGTAGTTTGATGAGAGAGGTTTACTCCTGGGGGTAGGGAATTCAGTACTGATGTTGTGGCTCCGGAATCCAACAACATCTGCACTTTATACCCATTTAGACGGACTTCAATTATCGGCTCAAGCTCATTGAGCATGGCCCGCAACACCATAGAGATTCATTGTGGTCCCCCTTGAGGAGGCTGCCACTGGGGAAACCTGCTCTGAGGACCCTGGTAAGCATTGGGTATTTCAAAACAGAAAACTGCTAATACTAGGGGGTATGTTTACTAAACTCCGTTGCTGTGCAGGTCCCCGTTAGTGTGTGTGTGCCATATAAGGAGTGGGCGGGTCAGGCAGAAAAAGATAAAAACCCGACCGTACGTGTGTCTGTCGCGCTAATGTGCGGGGCCCACATTAGCGCGTGGGAAGGCTAAGTGGAGCGATGCTGCATAGCCAAACAACAGAGCTGTAGTACAGCGGTGAAGACACTGACCTATGGTGCAGGGGCCATGGGTTCAAACCCCCATTGCACTCAATGAAAAAGACCAGCTGAGGCATCAGCTTTTATGGGCAAAAGTGGTGTAGGAGGCATATTGATTATGGGTGGCAGAAGGCGGCGCACTCTTATTTTATACGGCATGAGGCAGCGCACTGTTCATTGTGGGCGGCAGATGGCGGCGCGCTGATAAGGTTGGGCGGCAGAGGGCGGCGCGCTGATACAATTGGGCAACAAGGCGGTGAGCCGGTGGGCAGAAGGCGGCGCGCTGATGTGTGAGGGGGCAGCCCAATAGTGGGAGGGATAAGTGGGGCGCTGATGTGCAAATAACAGGAATGGAGCCATAGCACAATGGTTAAGACGCTGACCACTCGTGCAGGCATCATGGGTTCAATTCCCCACAGTGCCCATTGAAGACAGCTGGCTGAGGCATTATTTTAAGGGGCATGCCCATGTTGGGCGGCAGAAGGCGGCACGCTGTTAATTTTGTGCGCCACAAGACGGCGCGCCGATGGCTACAAGGCTGTGCGTTGCTGCTCAAACACAGAAACAGAGCCACAGCACAATGGTGAAGACACTGAGCAATGGTGCAGGGGCCATGGGTTCAAACCTCCACTGTGCGCAATGAACAAGGCTGGCTACCTATTATGGGGAGGAATATTTTTAGGAGGGAGTATAATTTTGTGAGGCATAAGGAGGTGTGCCGATGCGCAAGCACAGGATCAGAGCCACAGCACAATGGTGAAGACACTGACCAATGGTGTAGGGAGCAGGGGTTCAATCCCCCCCAGTGCACACTGAAGGCAGTTGGCTGTGGCATTATTTTAGGAGTCAGAGAAATCATGGCCGGCATAAGTGCTTGCGCTGCTGTGCGTAAAGCGGCGCGCTAATGGTTTTGGAGGCCTGTGAATACGGGGAGGCATAAGTGGCGCACTGATGTGAAATCAGACGAGCTGAGGCACAGCATAATGGTTAGAACACTGACCAATACTGCAGGGAGCAGGGGTTCGTGCATCAACAGTGCACACTGAAGAAAGCTGGCTGAGGCATAGAAATAATAGGTGGCATAAGGGGTTGCGCTGCTGGTCATAAGGGTGTGCGGCAATGTTTTTGGAGGCATAATAATGTTGGATAGGCATATGGTGGCGCGCTGATTTGCAAGCACACGGACACAATCACTGTGCAATGGTGCAGGGATCAGGGGTGCAATCCCCCACAATGGCAAGTGAACATGGCTGGCAGAGGCAGTACCTGTTAGGGGTAAGATTGGCTCAGGAGGCTGTTATCGGATATCTGTGGAATAATCTTTTACCAGCAAATGTACTCTCAGAGCACTGTAACATAACGTGCCCCTGAAGTTACCCCAGAGGACACATCTCTAAATGCAGTGTCCGCCACAGCACCCTACAATGTTGCTGAAAGTGTGGCCGATGGGGCGCTATATAGGGTGCCCTATGAGGCAGGGAAAGGTCACAGCACTGTTTCTGCTGGCAGCACTGTGCATTGTAACGTATGGAAATCGTAAGTAGGTGTGGTGACCCAGTTCTGGCATACGTGATTTAGCAGTGAGGGGCTGCAGACAGCCCCTGGCGACTGATATCAACAGGGGGTCAGAGTTAATCTCATATTGTAATCTGTTGCCTGAGCCTGTCTGCAGCCCGTCCCTGCTAAATCAACAATGGCAAACCTGGGTCTGCCATTATTTATTTACCAAGGAGGGGCTGCAGACAGGTCCTGGTGACTGATATCAACAGGGGATCAGAGTCAATATCATCCTGTAAACTGCTCTATGACCTTCGGAGACTGAAATCCCAGGACTAACACAGCTCCATGACATCCAAGGTCTGGGGAAAAAGCACACACTCCTATGTCATGTATGCTGACAACTGGTGAAGACACCAATGATGTTGTAGGGATCATGGTTTGCTCCTTCCAGTGAATAAGGGTGGCTGAGGTATGTCCCTTTTCTGTGTGCAAGTGTACAGCAAGCATTGCTGGCATCGTAAGACAACTACACCCTTGTGCCATATATTATTGCACCTTTTATGGTGCAGCAGAAGGAACATCCTAAACGTACCCTGACAGCAAAGGGGAACCGTAATTGTTTCCCAGAGGCCATGTTGAAAGGCTGTCAACTCCCAAGGCACTATCATAGGCACCCCATAAGCTGTCTGAATCAAAGGTGTGTCAGAAGATGGCCAAGGATGTATAGGTGAAATCAGAAACCTTAGCCAAGAACAGTAACATCCCCCAATTTGAATGCCAACAGAGGTATGTGCCAAACACACACATAACACAAACACTGCACAGAGCAGAGAAGACAGACAATACCAAAGTAAAAGAAGGACGTACATAAGTTGATGGGCTGCAGAAAGCAGCTGCAGTCCATGTGACACCCATAAAATGTGAAAAACATATTGTGGCCTGCTAGATCCATGCACAGAGTGATGGTAATGTACCATGCTATAATGACAGTGTGTGACAGAGGATGGGAAGATGTGGGTAGCAGAGGAGGCTGAAACGGCAGGATATGTGAAATATCAGGATGACTGTGGAGTACAAGTGCTAGGCAAAGCACACACAGGAGAGGCAAGCAGGTTGAGCTGCAATGGACGAATGTGTGGTAGTTCACGACGTGGGTTAGCAGCATGCACATCAGGGTAGGATGGCACACAGCTGGCAGAGAAAGGATGGACGGAAGGATGTCTCACAACTCAGATAACGGTACAATGTGGTCATGCCACCGATCACCACAGATATGACTCTCACACGAATGAAAAGCACATATGCAGGACAACCATACAAATCCAAGACACCAGACAGGAAGCACACCTACGAACACTACCACAAATTGCAATGCCTAAACCGGTAAGCCACACCGCCAATGTGAGGGCATTAGCAAAGGCTACATACAAAAAAACTGCATGCCAGTACACAAAATGCCTGCTGGCTGTCAGGACAAGCAAACCAACAACATACATCATGAGCAAATGCACATGCAGATCTGCCATGTACAGATCAAATTGCACTCTGTATTTTGCACCACGGACACCTGCACAAACACAATGACATGTTCTGCAGTGAATACAGCATGCAAAACAGGGACATAATGAAGCACAAGGGCATCAGAGGACGCTCCGTCGATCAGGTGAATAATCTGGATAAGAACAGGAGAGAGCTCAACATGCAATCAGGTGTACCACACACATCCCCTGAATCTCAGCAAAAAGAAAGGCACACATGCAATGGCATGTAAACTCCCTAAAGTGTGAGGCCTTTATAACCAAAAAAAAGTCATGCCTATGCAGCACACAGGATGCACCTTCCTCTACAGTGAAGAGAGGGAAGGGTGTGTGTAGAGGTGAGGAACCTGGTGGTACCTCATGGTCCAGTTAGGCCAGTGGAAAAAAAAAAAGATAGAGCACATGTGTGGATAACACATGCATACTACAGAGTTCAAATACATGACTGTAGCCAATACCACAAACCACACAATGAGCACACTCTAACACAAATATCCCAAAGGGAGGGTGTGTATGTCAAGCGTTCATACACAGTGATATGCCATATGGCTGCCACATACACAGCTGGCACTGTACAAGGATGTGAGCACAGGTGCCCCATGTACATGGCCAGCAAAGGACCACATAAAGGGGCAGTATGCTCAAAAAGTGGAGGGCCAACATAGTGAAGAGAAAATTGGCTTGGACCACAAACAAACAGTGATCAATTCACACCAGCACTCCATGTGGGCTACGGCAGGTCATGTAACCCTTCATTACCTTGCAACAAAGACAACATCATCTACATCCACTGACATTGACAGGAAAACAATGGATTCTCTGGGTCACAAGGAGTCAGGATTGATACAAAGGCACACATTGATCATGGTGACAGACCTGGAATGCAATCAGCAAACGAGACAAATGTTGTTCAAATACATAACTTTATTTGGTTTGCACATCACAAATAGTGTAGACAGTGCCATCATAATATCAGGCCTGCCCGCATCCCTTCTGATAGTTTGCAACACCTTTAGCATGTCACAAAGCCACCTCCTACACAAAGGTTAGTTGCTTGACAAAAAATGAACGCCACGAGATATAATGTGCATCAGGTGCATGCTCTGCACTTGACAGCAGACCCCCAGCCCCCCCTTGCTGCTGCATGGCGCAAATGTGTTACCCACATATGAGTGCATGTACAGAGTAGATGCTGCATGCTGAGGATACAACACACCTCATCTGTCCCTCAGAAAATATCCATCTGTCCAAACAAGAGTCCGACAAACTCCAGAAACATATTTTGGTCAAAGCTTTTAATGTCAAAATCCATGCAATAAAAGTAATGATGAAGCTCACATCCTAATGACTGATCTGGGAATACAAGCGACACCAATGTGGACACAAACAATCCTGTAAATCACAATGAGCATATGCTAACAGGTACCACATGCACATGAACACAGACATAATACCAACTAAACAACCTGCAGAAAACTGCACATATAACACCATCAAGGAGGTCAACCTGCACTGTTTTTTGGGTAGACAGTGTTTGGTCACATATAGCATGATAGATGGAATGCTCAAGTGAAGAAGTATAACGGTCACCCACACTGCCACACTCCAAACATAATGTGGCAGTGTGAGTGTCCCTAACACAGGGCATAATCAGGACCGTGAGGATGGGAAATGCAAGGTGTGTACAGACATGCAGACTGTCATGTATGCACAGTAAACACACACAAGAAGCAGCATATGAATAAGGAAATAATTGAGAAACATATTACAGGGAACCACACAGAAGCCATAGGTCCACATGTTGTGTCTCATAAACATAGTCAGTCATATGCACAAGCACCAGCCATATTGCAACATGATACATTGATGACACACATGCATGTAAACACCCTTGGGTCATTGAAAACATCATTCCAAGATGGTGGTGTGTGTGAAAGCATTGTTGAGTTTAAATTGGGATCATGTCCAGGTGGAAAATAGGTGGACGTAGACAATAGGAGCACTCCATCGTTGGCCACATGCCAAATACATGGCCTGTATGCATGTGTTGTAAGAAACACATGAGAATATCGTTGGTGCCATGTCACACCCATGGCCCAATCTCAACAAAAACACAACTGTGCCGAAATGTAACACCTACAGTGTCCATGTCAGTTGCTGCTGCACAAGGGGGGATCATTGTGAAAAGTCAAAATTGTATCTACAATCCAACAGGTCAGGTTAAAAGTGTTTTTGCAGCTCTGGGCATGCATAGTCAAGTGTCAGTGTTCAATATGCCACAGTCCTTCAAAGTGCATGTGTGTCCCCTACAATAAGCAGCACTCCCTGCTAAACCATTGCAGCAGCAGTGCCTCCGACACCTCTGTCATGGGGAAATCAGTGGTCAAAGATTAATACTGTCCTTCCCAGTCATGTGTCGCACTCTCAGAGGTCAAACATCCAATGGCAAAATGTCATCGCAAAGAGTTGCATGGTGTTCTGTCCTCAAACAGGTGGTTGGTGTTGCCAACAGATGCAGTGTAAGAGATGTGTCCGGTATGTCCTCTGGCCTGTGTCAGGAGAGGAGAAGTATGGTACTGTTAGACACCTTGGAAAATAAACACAAATGTCAGAACGTTATACCTTTGGAAATGCTGAAGAAAGGGATGCAAAGGCAAACATGACATGATAGCAATACGAAACCTAACCTTGTGGCCAACATCATTAATCATTAACACAGACATGGGTGTCACATGGATATGTTCATGTCCATGCTCATGTCACACATGTGTGTCCCAGCTACACACCATATGCAGCTGTTCATGTGAGTATAGAGGAAATATTACATGCACATGAGAAAAATATGAAATCATCATCAGTTAAAGACAGATGTAATGACCAAAATTTAAAAATCTTAAACATACCTTGTGTGTGCATCAGGTGTATCTCATCAATCGCCTGAGCCACTAAAAAACAATATCAGGTAAACATGAACGGAGACAATGTCAGCAAAAGTTGGAGAATCCCCATGTCAAGCCACTGTTGATGACTGTCCAGATTAAGTGCATATCTGGAACAAATAAAAAACACAACAGTGCTTAAGCACAACACAAGACACATGTCTTCTCAATGCACACAACACATGTTAATAATGTTGACAAGGTAAACACCACTATGTAAGAGGTAGCATAGTCACAACTGAGCCCCAGGTGCACACACCCCTCACAGCACATGATAATGTACTATGTTTGAGCAATGCGTCATCACACAGGCAACCAATAAACACCCACACACACAGTATGCAAAGGTCAAAGTGCCATCTGTAACACATGGCCTGTATGTGCACAGGTGTATATCTGTAGATATAACGGCCCAGTGAACATGCAATGATACCCTGTTGTTGGCTGATTGTACATTGCTGGGGGACAGAGAAAGTGTAGGCAAACAACAGAAAATAACAACCTATACACACATGCAGGTCTGTTGTACATGTCACATTCAGAGTATGGCAGAGGACATGCTGAACCCAAACACATGGGGATATGAGTTACAACAGCAAGAGATGGGTTACGGAGGCTGAACTTAACAAATAGGAAACAAAATCATCTGCCCAATATCACAGATCAATGAAGACATATGATTCCAATGAGTGCAGGCACACACAATGTCTATGTAGATCCACCTACCCCAAATCAATGCCTATTTGGTGATGTACAGTCACATGCCAATGCACCACACCAACAGCATCCAAACAAAGTATGTCCTGTGCAGTTGGAGACACAAGAGAAGCAAACATATGTCATGTTCTAGCCGTGAATCACACATGGCACCATCATGTCCCCAGCTGTCACAGCCAACAACAGCACATAATTACTGACTGCTCCCTATCACAATGTACAGATCTCATACATGTCAGAGGCATCACAGAGGAGTTGCAGGCGATCCGCAGGTGTGTGTAGTCTCTCTGTCCCCTCCCTTACCTCTCTGTCCATGTACGCAAAGAGCAATAGAGGTGTGTGCTCCCACCATGGTTTCACCTCATACCCAGATCGCAATATTACCCTGGTTTCACCATATTGCCAAAAATGCCCCCTCTACCTGTTTAGTGTTCTCCAAAAGTTGTATGTTAACCCACTGACAATTGCCGAAACACATTGGAAATATGCAGTCCCACCTCCTGTATCCACTTATCCAAAACATATCCTGGTTTGTACATCTCATAGCTTCAGTAATATTGACAGCTATGTGCTGATGATATGCACAAATAGCTTGCAAAATTTCCGTCATGTTGGAAAAAAAACACCCCCATGTCTGCTTGTGACAAAACACTGATGGCTGCATGCCATCCCACTGTGTGTCAGTGAGAATGTCAAAGCATGCATACCCTACATGTGCACCTCTGAGAAATAGCTGTCACCTAAGTCTGTGTTTGTATGCCGACGTAATCCTCGCTTGCTTGTGTCTGCAATCTATTTGTTCATATGGTCTGTGTTCTCCTGACCTACACACATAAACAGCCTGTACCACACGCATGATGGCAGATGTTGTGAGAGCATCAGCGAGATATGCCATCTAATCCCTGAAATACCTGGTATACCACAAGACATCACCCCATTCAGTGCACCACTTGGCTACTGTAACCCACCCCTTGCTGATCTTGGCTGGTTCATCTCAGGATGTGTGTAGATATCCATCACTGCAGTGAAGGTAGACTCTCCAAGGTAAAAATGTTGCAGTGCAACCCCCCTTGCTGGACAATGCACAGGTCCCCATTCTTCAACATATCCATGTCATGGCTACTTGTTCACCTATACATGTTGACACACTTTAGGGTTGACATTAACAAACCGCACAGATTGCTAATAACATCCTGACATACTAGTACTAAGTACGTGTATTGTGCTTTATGTGACATGTTGCCACACACATGAGGAGCACACAAACATAGGAATCTCACAGGAGCTTAACACCAAACAAAGCAGCACAAATGTGTCTAATATTACCACACCCCAATGGACAACTGTCCACAAACAGGGACTGACCGCCCAACGTGAACATCTCACCATATGGCTGTCAGTGTGCTCCACACATGTCATGTTAAAAAGCACTTTGTGTGCGGACAACAGCTGCTGCTATCAGAAGCAGACACTACCTGGGAATGTCACCCTCCAAACATCCCAGAGAGGTATCAACAAACCCCCACATCATCTGCCAACAACTGCTGTTGTGCACTGAACACATTCTTTGTGGCACACTCATGACTGTATGTGACGTTTGCAATGAGAGTCAACTGTTAATGCAGTGTGGCATCCACATTCAATCTCTACATAAACAAAAACCTCATTAACCATTACACACATAGTATACAACATTAGTGTGTTAAGATAAGTTATACATACATGAGAACAGCTCTGCAATCAACCTCCGCCTGACCGCTGAGCCCTCCCGTGTGTCACCACTGGCACGTACAGGGGGGCACGTTGGATCCTCCTCAAGATCCTCATTAATCTCTGCAGGGATATTGTGCCTGAGAGCAATGTTGTGCAGGATGCAACAGGCTATGATTATCTCTGCAACAGTGTGTGGCTTATATTGTAAGGCCCCGCCTGTCCTATCCAGACACCTGAAGCGACTCTTCAGCACGCCAAAGGTGCGCTCTATGACCGAGCGGCTGGAGGCATGGGCCTCATTGTACCTCTGCTCTGCACGTGTCCATGGCTGACGCACAGGAGTCAGCAGCCAGGGCCGACAACCATATCCTGCATCACCTGCAGAAAGAAATGTTGCATGTAAATGCAGGAGTCCATGTTAAACATTATTGACAGCTGTTTAGACATGTCAAACAAACCAAAAAAACATTCTGACACAAATATACAGCACAACAACTATTCAGCTCTTACAGATATACATATGATGACAGAAAATGAACACATAGCCTATACAGTCCGTAAACACATTGCAAATATTACAACAGTTCCATCTATACCATTAAATATTGTGTGTGTGTTTGCGACATGCGTATGGTAATGCAGTTACTGTCCACATCTGCACCACCGCCACTGTGAGATGACAACAGCAATCCAATGCTCACATAATCAAAGGGTATGTCTCAGAAGTAACCAAGGGAAAACACGCTGCCATTTGCGTGAGGCACACACACACACACCATGTATGCCATGGAGGTATGTAAAAATGAAAACCATATCAGCTATAGACATCCTGTTGTTGAAGGTCAACATATCAAGATTTGGTAGTCTGTCAACATATGCTGTATAGTGTTGGGCGCTAATTCCTGTAATAGCCATCCTCTGCAATGTCCCCATCCTATACACATCCCTTTGAAGGTGCGGTTGTCAAACATGCACACTGTACCCCTCATTAGTTTGCACACAAAACAGATGCATAGGCACATTAGTGTCCTGTGCAGCTGGTTCCAATATCTCTCTGTATGCACCCACTTAGTCCCCCTGCTTTAACCGTAACCTCTCTAAAATGTGAAGATAAATCAGGATGGGCAGACAAGATGACAGTAACTTCCGCTCATCTACAGTGACAAAAGGTACTCGACCCCCTATATAGTGTTGCAACCCTGCTGTGACATAGCCAAGATGTATGCCCAGAGATATGCACACGTGTTTTCCCTGCTGGAAAACTCAACATCATCCATCAGATATTAATATACACCTCCTCATGTTAGCTATTGCCTCCTGGGTGACAACTCCATTACAGAGTGCGTGAGTGAACCTAACACACACATGACATGGGGTTAGTTGTAGGGATTGTCTATAACATCAATTTTAAATGACATTAAAATATTATACGACAATTAACCATCATCACAGGTGTATGTGAAGGCAAACAAACCCCCTCCCCCCCATCCCATGTCTGCATTTGCTCCCAACACGCACTATGAGGGAATCATCAATAGCATAGCCATATGCACAGTGGTGTCTTCACATGTATACCAGGTGCATGTTAGGATCATATACTGTTAAGATCCTCATGATCTAGGGTTAATGTTTGTACCCTTACTAGACGTATGAACACCTGTACTAATTTAAAATGACAGCAGTCCTCTGAATAACATTTATCATATGTGAACTGCATGTGTTCCAAAAAAACAAACATCATCTGTGAGTAGATATAGAGACATGTATAGAGACATACATGGATAACTAATCCTGACATACTCACCCAGAAAAATACAGTTGCCATAACGTCCGTCCTCAAATTGGGTGAATAGTGCCGAGTGATGCAGGATATAGGAGTCATGGGTGGACCCTGCAAACCTAGGGACCACATTCAGAATATGCAGATTTGCATCACATACAACCTGAACATTCAGGGAATGGTAGTGTTTGCGGTTGCGGTACGCTACCTCCCTGTCTCTAGGCGGGACCAGGGCAACATGTGTGCAATCAATAGCTCCCATCACGTGTGGTATCCCGGCTAATGCCTCAAAGGCCTGGTTCAGGGTCCACCATTGTTGCCTAGTGTGGGGTATGGCTATGTAATTCCCCACCCGGCTGACCATGGCACGCAGTACTTGGTGGAGACATCGTGAGAAGGTGGGGCGGCTCATGCCACCCACTGCGGCCACAGATGACTGGAAACAGCCGGAGGCAAAGAAATGTAAGGCAGCAAGGAGCTTGACTAAACCTGGTATGGCATGGGACCGATCAGTCAGGGGCTCGAGGTCAGGTCTTAGATCCTCATAGAGCCCCCTAATAGCCCTTGTGCTCAGTCGGTAAAGGGAGATGACCTGGTCCTCTCTCATGTCCTGGAGCTGGGGCCGGGGCCTGTAGAGGCGTGGCTGCTGAGCCTGCACCTCGGCACGCCTCCTGCGCCGTGGACGAACAGCACAGGCTTGGACAGCCTCCACAGCTGCAGGTCTGATTTGCTGCGGGACTACACCCATGCCTTGTGCCACAGCCCCATGGACACCATCTCCCCTGTCCGGCAACCCCAGCATCTGCCCACTACACAGGACACATGCAGAAACATATATATGCGCCATAAACTCTTCCCGGCAAACTACACAAAAAACAAACTCTGACACACACACCAACCTACCTAAGCACTGTACAACCTACACACCACACAAGACCATACACACACAAGACAATACAATACCCAATACAACCAGCACCAACACAATCTACACATACACCTGTTTGGACTCCCTTCCTTTCTCTCAGCAAACACACTCCTACACTTCTCCGCCTACAACCCTCAACGTGGACATGCTTTTCTCCTTCACTTATAGTTTTTGTTTTTTCGTGGCTTGCCGGGCAATGCGCATGCGCATTTGCTCGCAGGCGACGCTCTTGCGTCGTGTGCATGCGCGACTCTACGCATGGGTGTCGGCATGTGCGTGGTGACACGCACATGTGCATCGCCTCGCACATGCGCAAAACGCATACAGATGCCCATGCGGCACTTGCCGTAATACGCATGCGTGATCCTACACATGCGTACTAATGTGTCTCTCTGCGCATGTGCATGTAGCCACGTACAGACACCCATTCGAATACCGGCACGAGCGCAGCGCATGAGCACCACGCCTGCACAATTGCGCATGTGCAAAGAAAAAGCGTGGAAAAACAGTATAAATAAGCCTGCACACGTGGCACAAGTTGAGGGTTGGTAGAGGAGTTAGACTTACAGACAGAGAGGTAGAGAGAGAGCTAGAGACAGAGGCTGGGTTGGAAGTAGTGCACAGGAAGGAGTGAGAGAGACAGTTAGAGAGAGCAATAGGGAGAGAGGCTGTGGTGGGAGTAATTCTGAGGAAGGAGGGAGATAGAGAGTTAGAGAGAGTTTGAGGGAGAGAGGCTGTGGTAGGCACAGGAGAGAGGGAGAGGAAACAACATACGATCAGTGTAGTATCTGATTACTTTTTCTTGTGTTTTGTTTACTTTAAAGGTCACCTGTGTTATAGTGTTGTGTAGTGTGTCCTGTATTGTAGTGTCCTTGTTTTTTGTATTGTGGTCTCTGTTCTGCTGTGTGTAGGTGAGTGAGGGTGTGGTGAGAGGTGCCTGTGCTCAAAAGGGAGATGGAGAGGGACAGCGACAGAGAGGGTCAGGGTGAGGTGGTGGAGGATGTGGGGCAGCCAGTTGTTGCTCAGACACCCAGTGCACAGACTGCACAGCCTAGGCAGGAACAGCCAGGGCCATCTTCTGTGCCACAGCCTTTACATTACACCCAAACGGGCAAAATAAAAAGGATCCCTGTGCCTGCAACACAGAGGAAGAGAGCTGTAAAGTTCAATGACAGGGAAAACCATATTCTTCTGACACATGTCATAGAGAACTATGATGTATTATTTGGGCGAATGAGCAGCCGCACACCTGTGTCAACCAGAATGGCAGTGTGGGAGGATGTGCGTGCTGCACTGTCTGAGGCAGGGGGCCCCACACGTGATATGGAAAGCCTCAAAAAGAGGTTTTCTGATATCAAAAGAGGTGTGCGTCAGCACATGGTTGCTGAGAGACAACATGCTATGGGCACAGGTGGCGGGGGACCCTTTATACCCACACTCTCGCCCCTGGAACAAGAACTTGCAACACGATTGGGAGACATCTACCTTCGTGGACTGCCTGAGGCCCTTGATACTGCACATCCACATGCAGGTAGGTACAGTAACTGTTACTTTAAGGTTCTTGTATAATATCACCATTCCTTACAGAGCACTCATCTGCACAGACACTCCCATATGTGTCACCCAATCCCCATCATGTTGCTATCCTGGTGGAACATGTGTGTGATATATCCATACACAACCTGTTATGTTGACATGTCTATGGTCACCATCCAAACTTAGTTCCTCAAACCATCCCCCAAAACATCTGCCACTATGAAGCACATACACACACGAGTCACTAACCAAAAACCACACCTGTGATTGCCATGCACTGTATGACTGTGATGGTCATTTCCAAGGTCATGTTTTTATGAAATCCTATCAGAACAGTGCTGCATGTGCATCTCAGTGGGCCAAAGGTGCTGGCTAGTTGCCATCCGCTGCAAAATGGGTCACTGCCAATCACATGTAGCAATGAGAAGATAATCAGACATACAAATATGTGCCATACTCACAATCCACCACACACATGCAGTGAATGGCAAAATCAGGTGTAAGGGTGGTGCCAGCAACACGCATGTTGGACATATGTGGCACAGATGTGGAAAGGGATGCGATGGGGAAACATGTGCAATGTGACCATGAACAGGAACATGGGCAACATGCCATCTGTGCATGGGCACAGCACACACATGTGGGCCAGAATGAGCTACATGGTGGGGTGAGACACGTATGGGAGGGTGTCGTGGGTCCGGTATGCAGCACACATGCACGGACCCACCCCATCATGTCTGTGGTTTCTGAAGCACACACGTATACATATGTGGATTGCTAAAACATATGTGTGCTCTCTCTCATTGTTCCCAATGCAGGTGACTACAGTGTAATGGGGGCTGAGGTGGAGGAGGAGGAGGAGGAGGTGGACATCGCAGCCCCAATGTGTCTGGTGGAGGCCGAGGCTGCTGTCTCAGGGGGCAGCACAAGTGCTGGTGATGAGTCCCTGGAGCCACCCGTACACAGCAGAACACCACTGGGGGCAGCAGCAATGGAGGCCAGCCAACAATCCATGCCATCAGTAGCCACACATACACCTCTCCCAGAGATGATGATGGCGGAGTTGAGGGCCTATGGTGCAACATCACATCGAGATGCTGAAGGTGGGTGACAAAAGACTGTCACAACCACAACACAGAAACCAGTAGTCTGTAGTTGGTGTTTGTGTGGTGGATGTTGCAACATTACCTCGACACATGTTACATGTTTGGTTCATTTATATGGGATGTGTGAGAACAAAAGGTTGTGGGGTTCAATAAATGATGTTATTGTGTCACACAACAGAATAGCTTAAGGTCAGGTTGAGACCCACAGATGCAGACCTAAGAGGAATGTTTTTGACGATCCAGCACTTTATGACTTCATAAATAGATACAGACATTGGCCAAGCAACATCCTGCCTCATTGCAGACACACAGATGTCTTGTTAACAACAGGATGACAACTAACCCATAGTCTCCCAAAACAATGAGCATATATCAAGCAATGTAGCCCTCCTCTGTGATGTGATGTCACAAAATCTCCATTCCACCACGTCTGCATCTGCAGGTAGGAGAAAACATAGCATATGTATAGAGATGAGCAAATGTGTAGGGTGACACATAGACAAGGATTTCCATAGGTGACTCAAGCGTACATAAATAAATTTTTTTTTTTTTTGGAAAGCACATAC
The DNA here is from genome assembly GCA_033557465.1 of Ichthyophis bannanicus. Taxonomy (NCBI): domain Eukaryota; kingdom Metazoa; phylum Chordata; class Amphibia; order Gymnophiona; family Ichthyophiidae; genus Ichthyophis; species Ichthyophis bannanicus. The sequence goes on from CM066031.1 coordinate 74,638,210, forward strand.
TGTACTTGTACCTGTACGTAAATAAAAATCATAGACTGCAATGCAGACAGACAGGCCCAGCAACATGTCCCCTTCCTGTAAGTAAACCAATGCAACACCACATAGCAGAGGTTGTGAGCATGTGCGTCACAGTCGGCTTGAGGGGCTATGTGTCAATACTCTGTGATGGTCCCCATTATCATAAGTGGCTTTCCTGCAGTTGGTGTTGTAGTTAACCATACAGTGATGAGAATGAAACATGTATATTAATGAGCATATGGATAAAGAGGGACTATAACCTTTACCAATCACTGTACTGAGGATCCTGCACAACATCTGCCCATGTAGAGACCATATCATACACCCCGTATCCTGACACCATTACGTGGATTTGCAGATCACCATACCCAACCAAACAAACTGCAACACTGACAATCTCCCTCCAAGACGTTACAGAAGATATTGGGGAATGGGAACAATTGTCAAGGTCAAATAGGAATAAGGTTAACAAAATAACTCAGCTCACGTACAAAAGCTGAACATACATCATCATCATACATGCAAACACAATTCACATACAGTAAGCCAAATATTAAACCAAGAGCCACAAACGGCTAACATGGAATGTAAATGAACACTGTAGAGGTACATTTGTGAATGAAATTTGAAGTAGCAATATACTAATCTATGACAAATCAGTAAAGTGATCCATACATTGTCCCTTGCACAAAAACAAGGAAACCACATAGTAATTCACATTATGTAACGCAGAAATATGCAATGTAAAATGTATTAATTAAAAAACCATTCCCATGTTTTGTGCATGTTTCCCCAGTTTCAATTGCTATAGCCACATTCTGCAGGCTTCATGATGGTTGTGCCCACTCCTCATCGTCTGATGTCTCGTTGGTCAGACCGCTCTATTCTACTGTCATCTCCATTCTCACATATCACATCTGCTTGATCATACCCATTGTTTCCCTGTAGTATGCCCCTCAGTTCACTCACTGTTACTTACGTTCATATCATGGCATCCTCAAACAACACCTACCCTCACAAAAGCAAGTATATGGCACGTGTAGCACCCCTCCCACCCAAACGTTATATACTTCTCTTCATTAAAGTGTCCCAGCACCATCACATTCTGTTCATTTACCAACATGCGCTCCCTATCCGTTCCTGCCTCAGCCAGCATACAATTCGGTCTAGTCCTTGCACCAGGCAATTGCAATAACTAGCTCAGCCATCCATTTCCATTTGAAACATAGTCACCCGCCCATTTCAAAGCTAAAACCCCATCAGCACATACAGAGTCATGTGCTACAAAAAACACCAGCCCATGTCAAACCTACGTCACCAGCACACATCCCAAACCAAGACTCAGGCCCCCCATGAGGCTACATCCAGTGCAATCACCTCATGGAGAGTATTGTAACCCAGGCAGCCACAACAGTCCATTCCATTCATACCATCCCCCAACAGCTCATGTGCAGTCCCATCACAAATACTCGCAGACCCATAAATCAGACATGGGTCTGCATCCCACAGCTCATTACAGGTCCAAAACACCCATAGTCCATTACGGGTCCAAGACCCCCACAAAAGCCAACTTACGCCATAAAACCTTACTCAAAACCCATATGCTGTCGTAACCCACCACAAACCACAGCCCCACGCACGTCACGTCCTGACCCTCAGCCCACATTGGCTATGTGGTGTTTCTAAAAATGTAATGTGTTTTCCGTTGTTGCTGTAGCAGTAGCAGAATGGAGTGTCCCGGGGGGGGGGGGGGGAACGCTCTGTCTGCCCTCTGCAGGGCCATACACTACTGAAAGGGAACATGGTCTGCCTTGCGTTTCATTGAGGGCAACGGGCCTATTGATACGCTATCCATCACACCCTTGTGTCCAAAAGAGCATAGGCATCATTTCCCATGAGCCCCTGTGCCCTCTACAGAGACGGAGGGTAGACACACTCACTCTACAAATCCCTTAGGTTTTGCAGAGGGAATATGAGAACAGAGGGGGAACTGCAGGACAATACATTCTGCCATTGCTGGTGAGTCTGCGGCATTAGGCAGGTATTGAATACATTTTTGTGAGGTTGTCACAAATACATGTTCCTTGCATGGTGACCCCGGGAACGGCGGCCTCTGTGCAAATACATACGTGCCCAAAGGATTGCTTGGCCCTGACTGCAACTCACACACATAATCACATAGGTAGGCTAAATACATATGTTACCATTTATAACACTTGCCAGACCCCAGCTACCACCACTCATGCCGACTGAAATCCAAAAAATGCCCCGTCAACTCTGGCCATCACTGTCCTTCACCACGTCGTAACACCAGCTGTGTTTTCCCAAGCATACGCCGTCCTCTCTTTCCCTTGTTTGTGTACACCTCTGATGGCCCCCTCTGTGGCTCCCCCTGCTCTGTCCAAACTCTCCATATTTGTTCCATGGCCACAAGATCTGGTCCCCAAAACCTCCTCTGTGTTACACAGAAGGTGCATATGTATCCCTCAGGTGTCACATATGTGTAGCAGAAGTGCACTTTTGCAGTTAAGGTATGTTATCCCTGTGCTTACCTTCCATCCCATTGATTCAACAACAAATCTCATGTACCCGTTAGAAATTGTGTTTCTCCCTCCAACTGTGTCCTCACTTGTGATGCATTTGCTCGACCTTCCTCTGTTCATCACTGCTGCTGGCCAGCAGATGTATTTGTGGCTGGTGCATGCTGCACCTCCCCTACACGATGGATATGTGATAGCTCTCATTGGCCAATCCTGTTGCCACATCAGTAGTATGTGGGTGTGTCTGCACAGCCTGTAGATTGTTGTGATGGCATCCCACATCTACGTCGTGTGATGTGCCCTCTGGGTTTGTCTGGCGTATACTACTGTGGGCATGATGTATATTACCCCTATCCAGTTGTGTGATTTAGTCTGCCCTATCACATTACCAATTGTGTGGGATGTGCATGACATGTTTGTGTATGGCGGTGCATTAGTGGAGATGTATCTAATAGACCACCCTGTATCCCATGCACAGGCAGTCGACGCGTTCTGGAAAGTATCTGCCTTGCAGTGGAGCAGAACACACGGGAGGTGTGTGGTGGGCAGCGCCAATTACTTGAGGCGGTCTGAGCCATGCCCCTCACTCGGATATGTGAGGCCCTTGAGGGCATGCTGGATGTGATGCGACGAGCTGCACCTGCACCACCACCAGCACTGGTTCCAGAAGAGGGTCCTGTCCGGGGGGGGGGGGGCCCAACGTGGCAGGCATGGCCGACCACGTCGCCAATAAAATATAATGATATCTGCAGTATCATGATAATATCATACTTTTGTCTATGTTGCAATGTTCAGTTTGAGCAACTATGTATATAGTTCACCTTGTTTTGGAGGTGTTTTTAATGTGTCAGATGTCAAAAGCTGACATATGCTAATCATATGTTGTGTGTGTGTCACGTAAGCCGCATTGTTGGAAAAAGAAACATTATAATATACATGTTTGTATAAATACTTAAATATGTGAGAAACGCTGTGACAATAAACAGCTGTCTCACAATACATACAGTGTGTGTGTCCAATGAGTGTCCATGTTGTCACATGTGTATCTTTGAGGTTGGGGGAGGGAAAACGCTACATGACCTGCACCCAGGTCATATAGTGATGGGTGCACTATATGACCTACACACAGGTCCTGTGCTGCAACTACTTGGCCAGAGGCAGGTACGATTGTCATGCTACACACATATGCAATGTGTCATATGCACATTGTGTCACCACAGCCTCGGAGCTGCAGCGGCACAGTGTGCACAGACATCCATGTGGACACAGGGGGACTATGTTTCAAATTGCCTGTTTAGTTTCCATACTCATCACCGTGTGCAATCCATCATACAACACACATTGGTGGCATATGTGTGACCCTTGCCCTTGCCCATATCAGTGATCCCATGCCTCCAACCCCACCATAGGGATGCCTGTGACAGAGGCAGAAATGGGTGGCATGCATATGTTGGAGACTCTGATATGTGCACCTCTTTGTTTCAAGTAGGCCCATCCCTGTGTCATGTACGTCTCTGGGAGAGCTGTTACGTTGCAACAGTTAATGCAGAACCCTAGTTTCAAACACCTACACACATGGTCTTGTAGATCAACTAAATGTGGGGCCAATTTAGGTTTCAAACACATGTTTGCCCCACAGGAACATATCTGTCCCCACACATATCACATGCTGACATTCAAAGACTTAGGCTAAGTGAGACACGTGAGCATTACAAGGTATGTAACAAAATAACTTTACTGTAGTACAAACAAAAAGGAACAATATTTACATGTGTGGGAAGGGGGAAAATACCATCACCCTCCCCCCCAAACCACACCCTCCCCGCCCCTCAAACACCCACCCGCCCTGAAAAACCCCACACACCACCCTCAACCCCCACATGCGCCCCACCCTCCCCCAGCATGCCCAGTGATGGAAGACAGGGCAGCACAGGGCACTTGTGGGGACGTCACTGGCGCAATCACTGATGCCATTGACGCCATTCAGGGGGTGGTTGCCGACATGGTAGACGTACCACCTCGGCAACCACCCTCTCAATTACTGCCGCCAGCCACTGCTGTGAGTGTGACAGCTGGTGTAGACGTTGCTCCATCGCATCCAGGGCCACAGACAGGTTGTCCACGCATCTGCCACCACACACACACATTGTTGCTGTTGTCTGTGTGGTGGCATCTGCGTAGGCCCTGTGTGTGGCCCTGGATGGTGGAGGCAACTGTTGTGGCTGGGGGGAGGCCACAGTGCCCTGTCTTCCACATCACTTTCCCACACCCCTTCTGGGTGCTCCTCCCCCCCTGACCCTTCCCCAACTTCCCCCCCTGCACATCACCTACACCCTCTCTCCGCCCTGCCTCCCCCCCAAACCACCCTTCCCAATGTCCATCTTGCCCCTCCTGTGTTCTTTCCTCTGGTGCTGCTGTTGTTGGCGCCTCCACCACCTCCACCTCCTCCTCCTCCTCCTCCTCCTCCTCCGTTGTGTCCAACACCACCACATCTGCATCATGTGGTGTTCTTGGCCGCCTGAACAGGTGTGCAGAGGTGCTGGCCTCATCTTCTGGGACATCACCATCTGTGGAACATGACAGTCATCAGCACTTTGTTATGTCAGACATATAGCACTTCTACATATGCAGGCACCACACAGGCATCTGGGACAATGGAACATCAGTTACTGATAAGTCACTTTCTAATTATTGCACATCACCCTGTTGTTAGTTCTCACCCTGGAGGCGCTGGAGGTAGGCGCCATGGTGGAGGCGCAGCTCCCTGGCCTTCTTCCGGAGATCCTCGACCTGTGGATGTGCAAGGAAAAGGTGAGGGCATTATTGAGTGGTCACCTTCTGCTGGTTTGCCCACACACACACACATCAGTGTGGCCAGCGTCTTGCTGCTCTTGCCACACTGCTGTGTCTGTGTGTCATGTATAGCATAGTTAATCACCTGTCAGCAGGCATCTCCATGGGCAACAGGCATATGTCATGACATGTGGTTACTGTTGGTGGCAAGGGAGCGTGTGTGTCACAGCTAACCCGCATCCTTTGTGAAGGTCTGTGGCAGCATCCCACAGTGTGACTGTGCTGCCCTCCCCCCTGTCCAACATGTCTCTCTCCAGTAGAGTATACAGCTTACACAGGGAAGAACAGTGAGAAATATAGTGGGAGTGTGACAGGGACAGAGAGAGAGACACCCCCCCCCCCCACAAGGGGAGATGGGTGGGTTGTGATTTCCTAATGCTGCTGTTCCTGCAGAGCACCTCTCACAGGGGTTTAACTATGCTGTCACCAGCTACACACAACACATGGTCAATCATGTGGCAACACCGTATATGTAAATGCTAGTCAGTTTTCACAAGTGTGTTGAGGGGCTGTGGGTGGCCTCTTCTTCCACACATGTTTCTATAGCATCCTGTGGGAGTGGCAGATAGGAGTGGGTGACATATTGTAGGTGTAGGGCAAGGCAGCCAGGCCAACCAGGGCATGCCTGGAAGGGCCTTCAATAAAGCTTACATGGAGCGTGAGAGGCAGACCAGGAATGCGTCTCGAAGATATATATTGGATTAGGGCCTATTGGCAAACCGGGGGAGTCCTACAAAGTGAAATTCACCTTTTGTTGTGATGGTTCTAGTGTGTGTGTGTATGTGAACTTGGAATTCGTGTAATTGGTGGCATATAGGTGAACATACAGACATCAAGCCAGACAATGCCACAGGTGTGTCACTACAATAGCTGGTTTTCTTCAATGCCAGGCACAATGACCTGCTGGATGTGTGGTAATCCATGACCTTGGAAGAGCCATTTAGCACCGGCAACATCACCGCACACAGACACATTAGGTTGCTTAAGATAGGATTAAAAGTCTACACTGGGGAGTGTTTGCATGCATCCTCTTTTGGCAAGAATTTAGACACACATGTCAGGCCTATGTCCTGATTGTTGAAGGCCATTTTGGGTTCCCAGTGCCACCTGCATTCCCAGCTTTGTCTGTGCACATGTGTGCAGTGACAGCTATGTCCTGTGTACTTGGCACCCTCAGCATATCATTGAACTACCCTGGGGCCCCCTTGCATGACATTGAAGCACCATGGCACACTTTGTTGGCCAATGATGGTGTCCATGCTAAGCACAGTTACCCAGCATGTGCTGTGTTCCACACATTTCGTTTGTCACGATTTTTAGACATCCTGGGAATCAAACCCAATAGCAACCTGATATCCCACCAATCATTGGCACTGTATACTAACCTGAAACATTGTGTGGGTGGCCCTATTCACCTTGCCAGGGGCCACTATCATTAACTTTCACCTTTGACAGGGGCCACGATATCACTGCTTGAACCACTAGCTGCATTGTGTGAAGTGTACCTTATGGGGAACCTGCTGGCTATGTCCAACCTACTTTGGACACTGTTGCTGACAGCATAATGTGTGTGTGGGGGTAGTTATTGTCCCTGTATGGCCTATGTTATGTTGTTATGTTCCTATGCCCTGGCTCAGCTAGGCTGATAGCATGTGTGGTTGGCAGCACCATGGACAGGGGCCAAACCACCATAACAGCTCTTTGCACCAGTGCTCATGTGTGGGTTTATGTATGTGTTCTCCAGCCACAACAGTTGCATGTGTCATTGCAACACCATCAGTGATGTCCATGTGTCTGATGGTGTTGGATTTATATTAGGTGGTAAGATGTTAAACCTAGATCTGCATGACGGTATGGGGACATGGATCTGCTACAGGTCTTTGCAAACACATCTAATGGCTCATGGGGATGGGGTGCTGTTACACACATAAACATCTGCAGCTAACATATCATCTGGAGACATCATAGACATGTGTGATGAGATGTTGACCTCACAGACTATGGGATAGTTGCAACCAACCTGCCATGAACAACCACATTATCTTAATGACATACCCACCATAGCAAGTGTTGATCTGGCCCCCTGTGGGTTGGGTGTCCTAACACACATCATCAGCTGCATACACCTTAGCAAAAGGGTGACTAACAGGACCCATTGCACAGGTCACAGGACTCCTGGGGAGAGGGAGAATGCATATAACTTGTTAGGCACACACAACCATATCCCCTTGGTGCCAGATTAGCCACTGTGAGGGTCTTCCTGGACTCCAGGGGATAGGGAGCCTAAAGCAAACTGTTAAAGCACACACAACCATATCCCCATGGTGCCAGATTAGCCACTGTGAGGGTCTTCCTGGACTCCAGGGGATAGGGAGCATAGAGCAAACTGTTAAAGCACACACAACCATATCCCCATGGTGCCAGATTAGCCACTGTGAGGGTCTTCCTGGACTCCAGGGGATAGGGAGCCTAAAGCAAACTGTTAAAGCACACACAACTATATCCCCATGGTGCCAGATTAGCCACTGTGAGGGTCTTCCTGGACTCCAGGGGATAGGGAGCATAGAGCAAACTGTTAAAGCACACACAACCATATCCCCATGGTGCCAGATTAGCCACTGTGAGGGTCTTCCTGGACTCCAGGGGATAGGGAGCCTAAAGCAAACTGTTAAAGCATACACAACCATATCCCCATGGTGCCAGATTAGCCACTGTGAGGGTCTTCCTGGACTCCAGGGGATAGGGAGCATAGAGCAAACTGTTAAAGCACACACAACCATATCCCCATGGTGCCAGATTAGCCACTGTGAGGGTCTTCCTGGACTCCAGAGGATAGGGAGCCTAAAGCAAACTGTTAAAGCACACACAACCATATCCCCATGGTGCCAGATTAGCCACTGTGAGGGTCTTCCTGGACTCCAGGGGATAGGGAGCATAGAGCAAACTGTTAAAGCACACACAACCATATCCCCATGGTGCCAGATTAGCCACTGTGAGGGTCTTCCTGGACTCCAGGGGATAGGGAGCCTAAAGCAAACTGTTAAAGCACACACAACCATATCCCCATGGTGCCAGATTAGCCACTGTGAGGGTCTTCCTGGACTCCAGGGGATAGGGAGCCTAAAGCAAATTGTTAAAGCACACACAACCATATCCCCATGGTGCCAGATTAGCCACTGTGAGGGTCTTCCTGGACTCCAGGGGATAGGGAGCCTAAAGCAAACTGTTAAAGCACACACAACCATATCCCCATGGTGCCAGATTAGCCACTGTGAGGGTCTTCCTGGACTCCAGGGGATAGGGAGCCTAAAGCAAACTGTTAAAGCACACACAACCATATCCCCATGGTGCCAGATTAGCCACTGTGAGGGTCTTCATGGACTCCAGGGGATAGGGTGTATGTATTAACTTAGCCAAACACACACAAGCATTTCCCCAGGGTGATTGCTAGCCCACTGTGATGAGCTCTCTGGACCCCTGCAGATAGGGGGACTATTTGGAACTTTAGCAGCACACAGACCAATATCACCGGGATGACAGGAAACCCACTGTGATGGGCTCTCTGTCCTCCTGGTGATAGGGTGGATGTGTGAAATGGGCTGGGCACACACAAGCATTCCCCCAGGGTGATTGCTAGCCCACTGTGATGAGCTCTCTGGACCCCTGCAGATAGGGGGACTATTTTGAGATTTAGCAGCACACAGACCAATATCACCAGGATGACAGAAAACCCACTGTGATGGGCTCTCTGTCCTCCTGGTGATAGGGTGGATGTGTGAAATGGGCTGGGCACACACAAGCATTCCCCCAGGGTGATTGCTAGCCCACTGTGATGAGCTCTCTGGACCCCTGCAGATAGGGGGACTATTTGGAACTTTAGCAGCACACAGACCAATATCACCGGGATGACAGGAAACCCACTGTGATGGGCTCTCTGTCCTCCTGGTGATAGGGTGGATGTGTGAAATGGGCTGGGCACACACAAGCATTCCCCCAGGGTGATTGCTAGCCCACTGTGATGAGCTCTCTGGACCCCTGCAGATAGGGGGACTATTTTGAGATTTAGCAGCACACAGACCAATATCACCAGGATGACAGGAAACCCACTGTGATGGGCTCTCTGTCCTCCTGGTGATAGGGTGGATGTGTGAAATAGGCTGGGCACACACAAGCATTTCCCCAGGGTGATTGCTAGCCCACTGTGATGAGCTCTCTGGACCCCTACAGATAGGGGGACTATTTGGAACTTTAGCAGCACACAGACCAATATCACCAGGATGACAGGAAACCCACTGTGATGGGCTCTCTGTCCTCCTGGTGATAGGGTGGATGTGTGAAATGGGCTGGGCACACACAAGCATTTCCCCAGGGTGATTGCTAGCCCACTGTGATGAGCTCTCTGGACCCCTACAGATAGGGGGACTATTTGGAACTTTAGCAGCACACAGACCAATATCACCGGGATGACAGGAAACCCAGTGTGATGGGCTCTCTGTCCTCCTGGTGATAGGGTGCATGTGTGAAATGGGCTGGGCACACACAAGCATTCCCTCAGGGTGATTGCTAGCCCACTGTGATGAGCTCTCTGGACCCCTGCAGATAGAGGGACTATTTTGAGATTTAGCAGCACACAGACCAATATCACCGGGATGACAGGAAACCCACTGTGATGGGCTCTCTGTCCTCCTGGTGATAGGGTGGATGTGTGAAATTGGCTGGGCACACACAAGCATTTCCCCAGGGTGATTGCTAGCCCACTGTGATGAGCTCTCTGGAGCCCTGCAGATAGGCGTGCGTATTGAACAACATTGGGAACAAAGCCCATATCACCTGGGTGACTGACATACCATGAATGCTACGTTTCACATATCCTTGTGCTGGACCCAAGGTTTTTTTTTCCAGCTACAGATCCCACCATATCCATATGCTGTGTTGTTTATTTACATCTGCTGATCTATGGTCTTACATAATTACAGTATGTTGTGTCACAGCCACACCAGCAGCTGACATGCCACAAGGATAGCATCGTGACCTCTATGACCATGTCCATCAACACCTGGGTACAGGACAAAACAGTCACAAATGATACAGACACATTATGGAATGTCTTCTCATCTGCTGCACATTACTGACTCACAGTACCTCAACACAACAGCATGGACATTTGCAATGAGCACAGGCTAGATATATGATTGGGATGACCTGACCCCATACACTTACCTCCCTTGGGTAATCTGCTTGTCGATTAAAACGTCTTTGGAGACGTTCCCAGGCCCTACGGACCTTAGAGCTGTCCCTGTGCCTGGTGGCCCCGGGGAAGAGCTTATGCTGGCGGGGGGCGATGAGCCGGGACAGGTACCTGAGCTCTCGGGGGGTGAAGGAGGGCTTCCTTGTTCTGGGCGCCATGTTTAGATATTATCACCTGATTGCACGCAGCGTGCATCACGTGCATGCGCACCGCAACTGGCGCGACGATTTATGTGCAACTGCGCCACGCAGATGGCGCAGTTTTGCAACGTATGGCGTCTATGTGCGCCCCGAACGTAGTACGTGCATGTGGGCTACACAGCAGGCGCATGTTTGCGACATTTCACGTGCAACTGCGCCACGCAACTTCGCACATCAAATACACAGTTTGACGCAAACACTTGCGCACATGCGCTCCACAAATTGCATATACAGTGCTGTGTGTCACTTACTTAAAACACAGGAAAAATGTTATGATCTTATTGTGTATACACATTTGGGACTTGAACCTATCAACACCTACACAATGGTTCTTAGGCTTTTGTATGATGTGATGTGCTATGGCTTTCACATTGCAATGACTGCCAATACGACTGATAAAACAACAAGGGGTGCTGAGAACACATCAATGTGGGCTATCAGTCACACTGGTGATATGTTTGTGTGTGCTTACACTGTTTAATACAGCCTCCCTATCCACAGAGGTCATGAGAGCCCATCACAGGGGGCTATCAGTCACCCTTGTGATATGGTTGGGTGTTTTTAAGATAGAAAACAGAACTTCCCTATCCACAGGGGTCCACAGAGCACATCAGAGTGGCCTACCAGTCACCGTGGTCATATGGGAATATGTGTTGCAATAGATCATGTTCAGCAGTTCATCTCAATGTGAGGCCAGCAATGATGTGGGGCCTTGGTATGTGGACAGTCTACATCCACATTATTTTGCATAACACACATAATGAGCTGATGGAGGTTGGCATGCGACACACATGCACATTTCTCTTACGTAGGTGTGCTGACATACAGAGATAGTGGATGAGGTGTGTCACATTATTTGCCATACCACGTTATGTTACAGAGCTAGGTTTTTCCTTCACACAGGCAGCCTAATCAATATGACTTGCTGGCACATTACTCCCTAATATCAGCTGTGGTTTGTCGGGAGTTTGTTAGGTTTTTTTTTTTATGAGAGCAAACACACTGGGACAATGCTATGACCTAGGGTGGCACATCAGGTACCCTAGGAGGCACTCCAGAGAGGACCATATGAGGTGCAGTGTCCACCACAGCACCTTCTAACATTCAATTTCAGCCACCTTTTGGAGTCTTTGGAGTAACCTTCAGGCTACAGCACTGAGGGTGTTGTTGGTGGCAGGAACAAATGACTTTGCAAAGGGGAAACACCTCTGACAGCCATATCAGATTACCCCACTGTGGGATCAGACCTATGACTTATGGCTCTACACACTGTGATGTCACAGGTGGCCAACATCTCCATAGCTCAGTGATTGTGAATCAGTGCTCCTTGGCGCCCTACGCCAGTCGGGTGATCAGGATAGCCCTCATGAATATCCATGAGATCTATATGCATCAGGGCTATCCTGCCAGCCTGACTGGTTCGTGGCCTTCTAGGTCTGGATTTTGAGACCCCTGCCTTACACCTCTTTCATTTAGGAGTGTGAGTGTGCAAAGTGCAGATGTCATAGACTGGAAAAGCGTTAATCAAATGTGTCACATACTTCCTCAATTTTCAACAACACCATGACGTTATAGCATCTAAAATATGTTGGTGGTGGTGAGAGGCAGAGAGGCATGTGACTCATTCTATGGAAACCTTTTTATGTCTTGGACATCTGCACCTTGCCCACTTACAATCATTGATGACAGAGGTGTAGAGCACAGGTGTTGACATACAGCCCTGGAGAGCCACTCAGCACTCACGTTGGCATGATATCTCTGATGCATATATATCTCATGCATCTTCATTAGGGCTATCCTAAACACCCGACTTGCCTAGGGTTTCATGGGTGACTGGTTCTGAGCCACTACCCTGGATACTAACACACCCCTGGCTGCCTACAGTAGGACTGAGGGCCACCACATGACCTGTTTGATTTCTTTACGAAGATAGGGTAAAACAACACATACCCATGATGCACTGCACATGTACAAAAGCAGTCTAGACATAACAAAACGATGGGTTATGAAGGCCCACAACCACCTCAGGCTGCTAATTATTACTGAGCATGTAGATTACTGACACAGTGTTGATACTGAACATCACATTGTGCGGGTCCTGGTCTCACCCTGAGAGTGAGAGGGGACACCCAACACCATGTCCACATCAACTGGCTTAGCTGAGATAGGCTATGTTGTGAGTCCACATCAGTGACTGTGTCTGATGGGTAGGTCTTATAGATGCTTTGTGAAATACACTTGTGTCCATCTCTTATTTCTCTGTGATGTTTATTCCTTGTGGAATTTTCAGAAAACAAATTGGACATATCCTGTGTGGTGGCCATGACCACATTACTTAGGTTAGTTGAGTGAGGGGAAGGTTTGGAATACATAGACGGATGATGTTACAACACTAAAACTGAGCACTAGCACTCATCATCACCCACCAACACATCCACATTCCCCATCACTACAATGGTGCTGATGGAGGGAACTGCCAATCTGGGTCCAGCTGATGTAGGAACACCATACAGGGCGGTCCATGCATTTCTGTGCATATCCATAACAGACAGCAGGCCTGGATATGCTCAGCAGCCCACCACCGCTATCAGACATTCTCCAGCAGCAAACACAGAAACGCTTCTGACACTGCACCCTTCAAGGTGTGCTGGTCTTAGACATACTAGGTGCAAGCAGTCTGCTAGCTCATCCATAGTGCATATTACTGGAGAATATGTGTGCACCCAAAACTGGGATGTCTGCACACTCACCAAGCAGTTAAGCTAGTGATTGGGCCCCAAAAGGCAACCCATAAATATCACTTGCAGGAGATGTTGTTGCCACTATGGCTGACCAAGCCATGCCATGGTGACTGCTCAGTCAGGGTGAGAGTGACCTTCCAGCAAGACATGCAGGTGCTACCCTGTCCGTGATGCTGATGGCCGCACACTACAATGTCCAATACATTGCCTTATGATCTGTTCTCATGCATCCTGGCAAGGGCAGCCTGTCAGAAGTATACCCACAATACCTTGCTCCTCATTATGCACATTGGTAAGCTAACACTGGACACAGTGCAAACATTGTGCGCTGAGTAAGGTGTTTAAGACATCACACACTGGATGTACAGCCACACAATCCCACACCTCTGCCATCACTGTGCTACTATAGCTAGCTTTTGCAGACTAGGCCATCTCAGCAGTCCTGGACCCAGTGCAGGCATGGCTATGGTATGGAATACTGTTGGTGTCACACCACAGGGTGGGAAACATTGTCATGCACCAGACCTGAGACACACTCCACAAACATCTGACATATTGGTATGATACCGCTCAATAACCATATTGTGCTTAACATAGGAATTGATATCTGTGACTTTTCACATCTACATGTTGATATATGTGTAGTGTATTTCCAGGTTTATGGTGACAGTGCTAAGGTGTGCACGTACTAGTTTTTTTAAAAGGACGCAAGGCCCAATATCATGACTGTCCAGTAGTGTTTGGGTACTGGAGCCTGTGGGTCTGGACATTTCTGCTCCTGTTGGCTGGTACTCTCAGCCAGAGGTCCCCAACTCCAGTCCTGTTGTCCCACACACTGATCATGTTTTGCAACTGTGCCTCATGAATATGCATGTGATACATCTGCAGTCCATGGACCAGCATTTGGAAATGGTAAAACACATATTTATTTCACACATCATAAGATGGTAATCATTTGTGCCCTCCAGGACTGCATTTGGGGGAATCTGCTGTATGTAATGCACATGTTTCTCATATATGTACACTTACAAAGAAAATATAGATGTATTACCCATGTTTGCATTATCTGCACTACAGGTTCTGTTAGTTTTAGAACATTTGTGTGGTGTGACAATTGTGGGGATTGGGTTGGCCGGGCTGACACATGGGATTTGAACCTGTGACCTTCAGCTCCTGAAGGCACTGCCTGTGTGCTTTGCACCACTGTCTTGTCACAGGGGCAGTGCATTCCCAGGGGTCTACATGGCTGTTTGTCAGACTGACCCTGTCAGTTGCAGTGCACAGCACCCACTTAATACGGGCTAGGGCTAGGCCATGGTGTGCTGTGCACAGCTGCCACCAGTTCCCCTGCCATCACCATGCTCACATGGCCTTATATTGGCGCCTGCATATAAAGTGCATGATCAGTGACCCTCCAGGACTGCATTTGGGTGAATCTGCTGTAGATGATGCACATGTTTATTTGGTGTGTGTTGTTGAGGGGGAAAAGGAAAACATTTTATCTCACACAATCTTGATTCTCAGCAGCAAAGGTTCAGTCTTTCATGCCATGTTTCATAGGGTTTCCATTCTGGGGACTGGTTTGGCAGGAGCCACAGACAGGATTTGAACCTGTGACCTTCTGTTCATGCAAACACTGACTGTGTGCACTGCACCACCGTTTTACCACATAGAAGCTGCATTCCCTGGGGAGTCCATGGCTGTACATCCAATAGAACCTGTCTGTTGTGGTGGACAGTGCCAGCCTACACACGCTTAAGGCACTGTCTGGTGTGGCTTGCAGCCACTGCCCCCTCCACCACCTGTACACCTCGCCCAACATGACGAAATGTCCTTATATGGAAGAACCCATATAGCTTGATTGCATTGTGGCACTCCAGGACTGAATTGTGAGGACATGCCTGTACGTATTGCCCATTGTTATGGGGTGTGTGCGCGGTGTTAGGTAAAATACAGGTGTTGGAACCATGATTATGTTCTCTGCAATCACGGAGTGTCTTCACTATCTGTGTTTAGTGGTGGGTAAAATATGTGGGCAGGATTGGCAGCAGCCCCAGCTAGGCTTTGAACCTGTGACCTTCTGTTCTTGCATGCACTGTCTGTGTGCACTGCACCACCGTGTAGGCACAGATTGGCTGAACTCCCTGGGAAGTCCATGACTGTGCATCCGGCAGGGCCTGTCTGTTGCAGTGGATGGTGCCAGCCTGCACATGGCTAGGCCACTGTCCTCTGGGGATGGCAGCCACTGCCTCCTGCACCACATGTACTTGTCCACCAACATGCTGGCATGTCCTTCTCTCAGAAAAATAGATGACCTGATTGTGTTGTGGCAGTACGGGACTGCATTTGGGGGACTTGGCTGTAGGTACTGCCCATTGTTGTGGTGTGTGTGTGGTGTTGGGTAAAATATGGGTGTTTTCACCATGCTTATGTTCCCTGCAATACAGGGGTGTCTGTGCTATCTTTGTTTAGTGGTGGGTAGAATATAGGGACTGGGCTGGCAAGTGCACCAGCTGGGATTTGAACCTATGAGCCTCTGGTCCTAGAGGTACTGGCTCTGTCTGCTGCACCACACTGTGGCCACAGAGATTGTGCACTCCCTGGAGATAGTACACCTGTCAGGATGGAGTCGCAAACCCTACTCTGCGCATATTTACTGTGGGCTCCTTCACCCTGTGTGGTGACACACGTGCAAACAAAACCCGGGAATGACCACGGAACAAGGGGGAAAACATATACCCAAGCTGGGCAACAGTGATATTAATGGGCAACCCTTGAAAACACTCCCAGGACTGCTCCAAAAAAGGAAATGTTTTTTGGAAGAGTCTCCGCTCCGTACACCTTTCCAAAGTTCATTTCTTTTTTTTGGAGCTTTCCTGGGTTTGTTTTTTGGTTTTCCCCATTACTATAAATGTTCCCCAGCTGAACATCTATTTTTAATATTTTTGATGTGCTCATTTTCTAATTTTAATTGCACTTTTGGGCTGTGCACATGTATCACACTGCTCACGTTTTGCAGGTTTCCCCGGTTTTGCTGTACATTGCTGACGGAAATGGTTTCTCTTCCCTTTAAATGCATTCTACCGCGAGTGATTCACTCGCGCTATTTTTTTTGGAAATTCAGCTCCGATAATGTGCGGGGCGCCTCTCCCCTCCCCTTCCCCGCCCATTAACCCCTTCTCTCCGCCCCTCCGGGGCCTTCCTCCGCCCTCCGTTAGCCTTTCCACGTCTCTATCGGACATTTGCGGACCCGTACTTGTGCGGCACCCGTTACTGTGCCGCGCAAGTGTGCGGGGCTTCATCGCACGTTTGCGGGGCGTTTAAGAGCAGTTAAGTGCTGCTTTTAGTGCGCTATTTTGCGGCACGCAAATTAGCGCTTTTTAGTAAACATGCCCCTAGGTGATTCCATTATCAGAGGCATTAATTTCTGGAACTCCATTCCAGGGTCAGAAGGTGGGAAAATGCCTTCCAGAGTCTTCAGCCAGTAAGAATAAGAACCAGCTTGATAGGGAAGTCCCAGAGGAAAGTAAGGGGTTTAAAACGGATGTTTTTATCCATCTTGAAACATATGATATGTCCAGAACAGTATCTCTAAAATGCAAAGAGAATTCCAAATTTAGCGAAAATAATAGAAAAGGCAGTACAATTACAGCTATAAAACTTCATAACATTTCCACCCTTTGGACATGTACAACATGAGTTTAGACCAAATTGCAATGTGCAAAGACTGCTCACCTCACTCGTAAACACTCTGGGGGTCATTCTGTCCTGTGAATAGCAGGAATGTCTATCCCTGCTATTTGTTCCCCTGCCGGCCCCGGCAAAAGCTTTTCCATATGAACAACTTGTTTTACAGGGAGGCTTAGACATGGTGTGAAGGTGCATCGCTGAGGAGGAGCAAGGGCGGGCAGTGGGTGGTCCGCGACCCTGAAGATTGGCAGATAGAAATAGGAATAAATAGCACCCCCCTCTCCTGGTTCCAGTTTTACTTGACAGCATGCATGCAGCAAGCTAACATAAGGGACTATTAAACCGATTAAACATATAAGTGACATATCCCAAGGTTCCTCCCTGTACATACAACATATTTGCAAGCTCAATCAGAGTCACAAAATAAATTACCACTTATACACCTATGACCTAATGCTATATGCCCCCTTCAATACCAGGAACTCAGAATATTCACCTATAAAATCATGCCACAAGGCAGTCATAGGTGGGTTAAAAGTCTACAACCTAATAATCAACTGCGACAAGATCAAGGTCCTGATCATCACTAGAGATATCCTACTCACTCCAGAAACTTTCAAGGTCAACAACATCACCCTGTCTGTAAAACAGGAAGTGAAATACCTTGGAGTCACATTAGACTAGCGACTGAATCTGCAAGTGCACATTAAGTGTACAGAAATTGAGAACATCATCACTATCGTCAATGCCACCACTGCCCTAAACGACCCTTGTCCAGCATTTTGGATAAGAGCACTACGTAAGGAAATCAGCCCTATACTATGCAAAATCATGGACTTATCCTTCTCCACAGGTCTTTTCCCATCATGCCTCAAGCAGACATCAATCCGGCCCCTTCTGAAGAACACCAAACTAAATCCCCAGAAGGTGGAATCGTATCGACCAATATGGAGCATCCCACTGCTAGCACAGCTAATCGAGAAGGTTGTTCAGTGCCAAATACAGGACCACATTGACTGCACGGCTCCCCTGGACCCATCCCAACATGGCTTTTGAGAATCACACTTTGTGGAAACTCTCCTTACCACACTAATCAACACATTGATCACAGGAACCGACAACATCAAACAAGGCTTTGCATTGATTTTCCTGGACATCGCCGCTGCGTTTGACTCCGTAAACCATGATCAACTCCTGATACGGCTTCAAGATAAGGGAATCAGCGGCTCAGCATTGAGCTGTGCAAATCGTATCTAACCGACAGATGGCAGCAGGTTTGTACAGGTACTACAACCTCTGAACCTTTCCAACAAAAACATGGTGTACCTCAAGGCTCCTCATTCTCTGCCCTTTTATTCAACGTATACATGCAACCCATATGTGAAGTAATCCGCTCCTTCAACGACTCATGTCTGATCTATGCCGATGATGTACTACTCTTCATCCCATTCTCGATTGGCAAGCCGGATTTCTCCCCACTAATAAAATGCTTCGAGGCTGTAACGGACTGATTCCACACACAGGGCCTCAAGATAAACTTCAGCAAAACAGACGTACTCTTCATTACAAGAAATCAATCTTTCTCCCCTCCACCGGCACTAAAGACAAGAGACACTGAGCTCACAAGCAAACCCACTATCTGCTACCTCGGCGTCACATTAGACCAGCAGCTCGAGTTCAAAACGCACATCAGCAACATCATCAGGCAGATCCACCATAAAATATGAACACTGAGACATCTCCAACCCCAATTGCAACCAGACGACTTCAGGACAGTCTTTCAGGCCCTTGTAACCCCCCACTTTGACTATGCCAATGCGATCCTTCATGGCCTACCCAAGAACACATTAAGCCCGTTACAACTAGCAATGAATACCGCGGCACGCTTCTTACACGGAGCCTCCAGAGGAGACCATATCACCCCGATTCTAAAGGACTTGCACTGGCTACCAATCTACTGTCGGACCACATATAAAGTACTCTTGATGACTTTTAAGGCCATCAACAACATATCCTCCTCCTCCCTAATGGATCTGCTCCACCCTACCCCAGCAAACAGAGCGAGGAGATCATTCGCCATCAATACCCTTCAGACCCCCAACGAAATAACTAAATGCACCCAAGCAACGAAGAGCAAAGCTTTTAAGTTTTATGCTCCCATCTGCTGGAATGCGCTCCCAACCTCCATTCGAGCAATTACCGATATTGCTCAATTCAGAAAAGCGCTAACACCACCTCTTTCTCCTACACTACTCACAGCCCAACCTTAGCCACCTTTCACCCAGCTAAACAATGATAAACCACAAGTCAATTCA
Source organism: Ichthyophis bannanicus (assembly GCA_033557465.1). Taxonomy (NCBI): domain Eukaryota; kingdom Metazoa; phylum Chordata; class Amphibia; order Gymnophiona; family Ichthyophiidae; genus Ichthyophis; species Ichthyophis bannanicus. The sequence continues at coordinate 74,657,815 of CM066031.1, forward strand.
TAGCTATAATGTACATAGTTGTAGATACTGTAAATAGTTCCCCCAGTTTGAAATCCAAGTTGTATCTCCCGTTCAGTGTAAGTGCATAACAGACATCCTGAGATGCATAGATGTTACCAGTAAACTGCACTAATTTTAAAGAGCGCGGTATATAAAAGCAATGAATAAAATAAATAAATAAATTAAGAAAATGACAACCACTGCAAACTACAAAATGAACATCCTGTACAACCTTCATCCACTACTGGACCATAACCACTTCAGCACAGTATGCCAAGCCTTTATCATCTCACTCTTTGATTACTGCAATTCAATTTTACAAGGGATCCACCAGAACTAACACTGAAAGAACGATGGGAGAAATAAGAAGAGAACCAAGATTGCACAAAGCCCTTAAAAGCAAGGTATCAAGGTGAAGGTTGTGGTCAATAGTTTCAAAAGCAGCAGAAAGGTCAAGAAGGATGAGAATTGAGTAAAGGCCCTTGGATTTTGCCAGGAACAGGTCCCTGGAGACTTTGGCAAGAGCCGTTTCAGTAGAATGTGCAGTAAAGGATGGAAAACAGATTGTAGAGGATCCAGAAGGGCTTGAGAAAAAATTGAGGCGATGATGGTGAACTGCACATTCAAGCAGCTTAAAAATGAAGGGAAGGAGGGAGATGGGTCGATAGAAGGACAGGTAGGTCTAGTGAGGGTATCTTGAGGAGAGGAGTGACCACAGCATACTTGAAGGCTACAGAGAAAGTTGCAGTCGAGAGGGATAGGTTGAAAATATAAGAGATTGAAGGGAGTATAGTGGAGGAGATGGAGCTATGGAGATGGGTGGGAATAGGAACATAGGAGCAGGTAGTGAGTTTGGATGAGGAAAGGATGAGAGTGGTTTCCTCCTCAGAGGACATAGAAAAGGAAGAAAGAGTATCAGAGGTAGGGGGGAAAGTTGGGAGTGAAGAAGGGGAGGAGGGGAAGTAGCTGACCTCCTTGGGAATTGGAGTGTGATCTTGTGGATTTTAGAAGTAGTCAGCCAGGGGTCATGAAGAAAGGGAGGGAGGGGTCGGAGGTGGAGGCATCTTGAGGAGAGAGTTGAGAGTTGAAAAGAGTCATCGAGGGTCAGAGGCAAGAGAATTAGTCAGATGGACATAATAGCCTTGTTTGGCGAGTGTTATGGCTGACTGCAAAAGACAAACCTGAATTTGAAGTGTAGAAAATCCACAAGGGTGCGGAATTTCAGCCATCCCACTCAGCTGAGTGGGTGCAATAACGTAGGTAGCGGGTAGTGGAAGACAGCAAAGGTTGGGGTACAGTACACTTCACAGGACCTGGCATGAGTGGAGCAAGAGCAGAGGAGAGTGCAGTGTCATAGGAAGCTATTGCCTCATTAACAGACTCAGATGACATAGTAGAAGAAAGGCAAAACTAAAAGGCGTCACTTTTCAGAGCTCGTTGCTGTTTAGCAGTATAATGTTAAATAAGTTCTACTTTTTTACCTTCATATGTAGATAACTAACTTTCTTAACTTATCTAAGACTATAGCAATCAGGTCTCAGAATTTAGACTGCTTATTCAAGTTTGCTCATTAAAGGCAAAACTAAGCGTCTGTTGTACATCAACGACCTGTGTGGTATTGCTAGTTTAGTCTTCCACTGTTACTTAATGTTGTCTTTCTCTCATATCATTTTTTAACTTTTTTTTAATATTGTTTTATATAAACCGTCCATAACTCATATATACAGCATATGCATGAAACTCTTGTGAAGCAAGTGAGAATAGCGAAGGGTTACTTAGCTTTACTCAATTTTATGACTCACGGTCCCCCAATGACTTCACATGAAGGGGGTCGTGAATAATCCGTCCAGTTCATCAAGTTGAGATTTTTACTTCCACTCGCTGCCACACTAGTCATGTATTATGTCGGCTGAAAATTCAGGTTTTCACTTTTACTTGCTGCCACGTTGGTCATTTATTATTTCAGCTGGAACTCCATATGGTTATGGGAAGAACTCAAAATGTGCAGATTCCCGACGCTGCAACTTGGCGCCGTGGCATTTCACCTATAATGTTTCGTCAGGGGATTGCCTTCATAAAGATAAAAAACTTTATCAATGTATGATAGCTACAAAGTAAAAGTTAGTTAAACACGCTGTTCAAATGAGTTACTCATGGCTCCTCTCCTTGAAATGTGTTATGCTCTCAAAAAAACGCCGCGCATGCGAAGTAACTCATGCGCTGGGATTTAAATGCTAGTGGGAGGGAACAAGTGAGATATACCCAAAGGATGTGGTAATGCGTGCGGATTAGCAAACACCCCATTCAATCGAAGTGTTAAGGCCTTTAGGACTTAAAGTATTCAATCGGAAGATCCATTCTTGTTCTTTACGTAGTAGCACCTGATCGCGAGATTTTCCTTTTGATCCTCTAATGATGTGATCAATACAAAAACATTTCAATGCAGTAAACTCATGTTGTTTTTCCAGGCAATGAGACACTATGGGGGCTTGTAATGTTTTACACTTCACCCGGCTACGATGTTCTCGCATTCTGACTTGAAATTCACGGGTGGTTTTTCCTATATACAACAACGAACAGGGGCAAAGGATCCCATAAACTACATGTGTAGATTTGATGACGTAAATGATAAGTTTTGTCAGCATATGTAAAATGTTGTGTCTCAAATGTTATGTCACAGATAGGAGGAAGTGTGGTAGTCATGCATCGACAACAATATTTAAACGAGGCAAACAGACAACTTTCTGACACTAACACCTATCAGAAGTTAGAACAAGATCCGACTCCATTATTACAACAAACTATAAAAGAGTTAACATCACAAGCAAAGGACTCAGGAATAATTTCGCGTAAAGAGTGGCATTTTCTCAATGAACAGAATCCTGAAGTGGCCAAGCTATATTTAGTCCCCAAAATACACAAAAGCCTCACACAACCTCCAGGAAGACCGATCGTATCAACAAAAGGGTCAATTTTAGAACCACTTTCGATTTTCATTGACTCCTTCCTGCGCCCTCTGATTCCAATTATTCCGTCATATGTTAAAGACACTACTCAGTTTTTGACAACTTTATCCAACAACAGTGAATGGGCCCAAGCTCCAGGAATACTATTAGTCACCTTGGACGTTACAGCACTCTACACGAGCATCCCTCAGGGGGCAGCTTTTGATATAGTAGTTGAAGCTTTACAGACCAGAGGGGATGTAATAGAGCACCAACTCCAATTTCTTCAGGATTTATTAACACTGGTGCTATTCCACAATTATTTTGTATTTGAAGACAATATATATTTACAAAAGACAGGTGTAGCCATGGGCGCAACTTGCGCCCCTTCGATTGCAAACTTATACATGGCCAAATTTGAGAGCAGATGGCTGTCATCATCTTCACCTTATGTCTCTAATATAAAATTATGGCTGCGTTATATCGACGACGTGTTTTTTAATTTGGGATGGCACTAGGCAACTTTTGCAAGAATTCGTACAATGGCTGAACAATCGTGATATTAATATTCAATTCACACATATCTATGATCCTTACACCATCACATATCTGGATATACGCATCTTTAAGAAGCATAATCAATGGCAAACTACAACATTTCAGAAGCCGACAGACCGCAATAGTCTGTTGCACTATACAAGTGCCCATCCTAAAAGACTCCGAGACAGTCTCCCTTTTTCACAGTTTTTACGCTTTCGCAGAAACTGTTCCAGTTTTATGGAATATAAACAGCAAGCAAAAGCCTTACAACAAAAATTTCTGTCTAGAGGATATCCCCAACACATCGTAAAAACAGCCTACAAACGAGCCTTGTATTTGAACAGAGAATTATTATTTCATCCAATGCCAAAACAAACATGTTCAGAAGGGAAAATACATTTTGTAACTAAATATTCTCCGTTCAGCTATCAAATTCAGCGAATATTAAGAAAACACAGTAACATTCTCAGCACAACACCAGGACTAGAGGATTTACAGATCCAATGTGTATGGAGACGTCATAACAACTTCAAAGAAATTTTTAGCCCTACCGTGTTGCGTACCTCTTTTCATTCAAGTTTGATAGAAACACCGGGCCACTATAAATGTGGTCAATGTTCAATCTGTGACATAACATTTGAGACACAACATTTTACATATGCTGACAAAACTTATCATTTACGTCATCATACTACCTGCAAATCTACACATGTAGTTTATGGGATCCTTTGCCCCTGTTCGTTGTTGTATATAGGAAAAATCACCCGTGAATTTCAAGTCAGAATGCGAGAACATCGTAGCCGGGTGAAGTGTAAAACATTACAAGCCCCCATAGTGTCTCATTGCCTGGAAAAACAACATGAGTTTACTGCATTGAAATGTTTTTGTATTGATCACATCATTAGAGGATCAAAAGGAAAATCTCGTGATCAGGTGCTACTACGTAAAGAACAAGAATGGATCTTCCGATTGAATACTTTAAGTCCTAAAGGCCTTAACACTTTGATTGAATGGGGTGTTTGCTAATCCGCACGCATTACCACATCCTTTGGGTATATCTCACTTGTTCCCTCCCACTAGCATTTAAATCCCAGTGCATGAGTTACTTCGCATGCGCGGCGTTTTTTTGAGAGCATAACACATTTCAAGGAGAGGAGCCGTGAGTAACTCATTTGAACAGCGTGTTTAACTAACTTTTACTTTGTAGCTATCATACATTGATAAAGTTTTTTATCTTTATGAAGGCAATCACCTGACGAAACATTATAGGTGAAACGCCACGGCGCCAAGTTGCAGCGTCGGGAATCTGCACATTTTGAGTTCTTCCCATAACCATATGGAGTTCCAGCTGAAATAATAAATGACCAACGTGGCAGCAAGTAAAAGTGAAAACCTGAATTTTCAGCCGACATAATACATGACTAGTGTGGCAGCGAGTGGAAGTAAAAATCTCAACTTGATGAACTGGACGGATTATTCATGACCCCCTTCATGTGAAGTCATTGGGGGACCGTGAGTCATAAAATTGAGTAAAGCTAAGTAACCCTTCGCTATTCCCACTTGCTTCACAAGAGTTTCATGCATATGCTGTATATATGAGTTATGGACGGTTTATATAAAACAATATTAAAAAAAAGTTGAAAAATGATATGAGAGAAAGACAACATTAAGTAACAGTGGAAGACTAAACTAGCAATACCACACAGGTCGTTGATGTACAACAGACGCTTAGTTTTGCCTTTAATGAGCAAACTTGAATAAGCAGTCTAAATTCTGAGACCTGATTGCTATAGTCTTAGATAAGTTAAGAAAGTTAGTTATCTACATATGAAGGTAAAAAAGTAGAGCTTATTTAACATTATACTGCTAAATAGTAGAAGAAAGGGGCAATGAGACAGTGGAGGAGAGGTCCAACGGGTCAATAGCGAAGTTGAGGTGGCTGGTGATCAAGAGTGAAGCTTAGCAGGTGATGGTCTGATAAGGGAAGAAGTGAGATACGGAGGTTTGAGGGTAAGCAATTAGAGAAGAATACAAGGTCAAGGCAGTGATCTTGCTGAGGAGTGAGGCCAGTACATCAAAGCTGGAGGTTGACTGATGAGGTAAGGGAAAGGAGCTTTAAAAGCATAAGGGTCATCGGGGTGATCAACATGAATGTTAAGATCCCCGAGAATAAAGGAGGGGGAAGATGAATCCAGAAAGAAGGAAAGTCATGAATCAAGGTCAGAGAAAGATAGATGTGGATCTGTCAGGGGGTCAATGAATAACAGCTAACTGGAGAGGTAGTGAAGTAAAAAGCTGGATGGAGTGGACATCAGAGGAAGGAAAGGATTGAGACTGAGGCAGCAGGAGGGATTGAAATTGACAGGAAGGAGAAAGTAGAAGCCCAACACCACAACCACGGCCAGTGGGATGAGGTGTGTGGAAGAATTGATATCCGCATGACAGAGAGCAGCAAATAAAAGCCCTGTCTCAGTTAGAGCAAGGAGACAGAGAACATTAGAGATAAACAGATCATGAGTAAAGGCAAGTTTATTTGAGATGCAGAGTGTGTTCCAAAAGGCACATGAGAAAGGGAGAGAAGAGGGGGAGAGGAGAGGGATATGAATAAGATTTCAGATGTTGGGAAAGGATCTGTTCAAGAAGTGTGACAAACGTCTAGGGGGCCCAGGATTGGGGTTGATATCTCTGGAAGAGAGAAGGAGAAAGGGCTGAAGAGTGTGGGACAGAGAGGAGACTGCCTGGTGATAACGAGGGAGAGGCTGTTTTAGCGAGAGAGAGGAGATGGCTGAAATAGAGGGAGAAACTGGTGAAGCACAAGAGCTGATGATAGGGAGAAGTGAGGATGGTAAAGGGGAGATGAGAGGGATGGGCTCCAATGTGTTGGTAGGAGGGGAGACAATTAAGGAGTATGAGGAGTAGGATGAGAAAGTGATGAGGAGCCACAAAAGAGAGAGATGGAGAGGAGAACAGAAGTCGGAAGAAATAAAACGATAGGTGGCAGAAATTGCAAGTGATGAGATGCACATGTGAGTGATCGTAAGGAGCACAGGACGGCTAAAAGAGATTTTCAGTTATGGGTTGGGGTAATAAGGAAGAGGAGAGAGAGATCTGAACAAGATCACAAACAAAAATACTGAAAAGTAAGGCACTCTAGCAATGCTAAGTAGTAGACTGGCTAATCTACTGAAGAGGGCTTTAAACTAGATTCGTTGGGGATGGGTGAAGAAAGCCCCCAGGTAGGTGATACATTAAATACCTTTATGGAAATGGGTAACAGGAGTAACATATGGAAAGCAGTGTGTATAAATGCCCGTAGCATGGGAAATAAGATCCCTGATGTTGAAGCTTAGGTGGGAGTGGCTGACTTGGATTTAGTGGCAGTTACAGAAACATGGTTCACAGAAAACCATGATTGGGATGTAACTATACCTGGTTATACTTTATTCAGAAAGGACAGGGTAGGAAGAAGGGGAGAAGGAGTGGCACTATATGTAAAAACTACTATTAAAGCTTTGGAATTACAGAGCTTAAAAGGGAACAGGAGGCATTGTGGGTTAAACTAGAAAGAGGGAAAGAGAAATCTATTTGCATTGGTGTGATATACAGACCTCCCTCACAAGAGGAAGAGGTGGACAGAGAGTTAATTGAAGACATACGCAGCATTGCTAGGAAAGGGGAAGTGCTACTGATTGGAGATTTCAATATGCCAGATGTTGATTGGCACATTCCTGCTGCAGTATCATCTAGAAGTAAGGAGATTCTGGATTCTCTACAGGGAGAACTATTCAGGCAATTGGTAACAGACCCCACACGTGAAGGGGCCATACTGGACTTGGTGCTTACCAATGGTGAAAGTGGTTCTGATGTTGTAGTGGGAGATCATTTTGCATCCAGTGATCACCAGATGCTGTGGTTCAGTATTAGGACTAGGGCTGTTAGAATCCATTCCAAGGTGAGGATCTTAGACTTTAGGAAGACTAACTTTGCGAAGATGGGCCAATACCTCAGGGAGTCGTTAGTGGGATGGGAACAGCTGGGGGATGTAGAAAAACAGTGGGCAAAACTGAAAGGGGATATTTTAAGGGCAACCAACCTTTTTGTTAAAATGGTAAATAAAGGCAAAAGGAAAAGGAGACCGCTATGGTTTTCGAAAGAAGTAGCTGAAAAAGTGAAGAAAAAGAGGGAGGCCTTCATGAAATACAAGAGATCACAGACAGAGGAAGACAGGCATCTGTATTTGGAAAAACTTAGAGAAGCTAGCAAAGTAGTCAGGAAGGCAAAGGGGTATGTTTACTAAAGGGCGCTAATGTGCGCCACGCGCATTAGCGTGCAAGAAGATACCTTAGCGCGCAAGAATGGCGCATTAGCATGCAACAAGGTACCTTAAAGCACGCTAATGCGCCCTTATAGCACGCTAATGTGTGCGGCGGCGAAAATGTGCGGCGAGGGAGGGGAAAGGCAACAGGAGGGCGGAGGAAGGTCCGTATAAGGCACCCCAAGGGCGGAGAGAATAGGTCAAGGGGAGGAGAGTGGGAGGGGAGAGGATCCCCACACACTAACGATGTGAAATTCCTTTGCAAAAATTACCGCGAGTCAAACCCTCGCGGTAGAGAGCATTTAAAGGGAAAAGAAACCATTTACGTCAGCAATGTACTTCAAAACCAGGGAAACCTACAAAAAGTGATAAATGTGATACATGTGCACAGAACAAAAGGGCAAATAAACATTGAAAATGACCCCAACAAAAGATACAAAAAACATAACCAAGCTGGGCAACAGTGATCTTAATGGGAAACATCAAAAAACACTCCCGAGAAAGCTCCAAAAAAAAGATATGAATTTTGGAAAGGTCTACAATCCGTCCCCATACAAGGTGAATGATCCCACAGAAATAGCACTGATCAGGGTTTCCCTCTGCATTGGACAGGTGTCCTATGGCATGCACATGTCCCGCAACAGCAGGGTGGGCATGTCGGAACGGGCAACTGGACAGATGCTTGAAAAGGGGCCACAGAGGGCTGCAGGCGGCACATGATGTGGTGCAGCTGTGCCACAGTGCGGACTAGGGTGATGCCGAGGTGGCCCATAGGAATGCTGAAACTGTACAGCAGCCAGACAGCAACTGATGAGGGCCCAACATGGGCATGAGTGTGTTTCCCACAGTGTCACAGGGGATAGTACCCAGCAGGTACCCCCAAGGGCACAGAACATTGTCAGGCGGTGCTTGGGGGACGTGCGGACAGATATGCAGGCACCCCTACCCCAGAACCCGCACCATAGGCAGCCGCCTACCCGCACACAGGATGGCCTGAGACTGGGTACCACCAGCACCACCAGCAGAAGGGCATGTCAGCATTGGGGTGTAGGGGTACTGGTGGTGGAGGGGGCAGTGTCTGCTGCCCACAGCAGACCGTGGCCTAGCCCTGTTCAGGTGGGTGCCCTGCACTGCAACAGGCTCTCTCTCACAAACAGCCATGGTATCTCCAGGAACTGCACCTTCACTGTGGCCACAGTGTGGTGCAGTACACAAAGACAGTGTGTTCAGGAGCAGAAAGTCACAGGTTCAAGTCCCAGCTGTGGCTCCTGCCAACCCAGTCCCCATATTTTACCCACCACTAAACTGAGGTAGTAAAGACGAACCTCTATTGCACAGAACATAAGCATTGTTCAAACACCTATATTTTATCCTACAGAGCACAGACACCAAAGAACATGGGCATTACCTACAGCAGAGTGCCCCAAAAGCAGTCCTGGAGGGCCAAAAATCATTCAGCTTATATGCTGTCTCCAATATAAGGACGTCAGCATGGTGGCGGAGGGGTACTGGTGCTGGAGGGGGCAGTGCCTGCTGCCCACAGCAGACCGTGGCCTAGCCCTGTTCAGGTAGGTGCCCTGCACTGCAACAGACAGGCTTTGTCTCACAAACAGCCATGGTATTTCCAGGGACTGCACCTTCACTGCGGCTACAGTGTGGTGCAGTACACAAAGACAGTGTGTTCAAGAGCAGAAGGTCACAGGTTCAAGTCCCAGCTGTAGCTCCTGCCAACCCGGTCCCCATGTTTTGCCCACCACCAAACTGTGGTAGTAAAGACGAACCTTTATTGCACAGAACATAAGCATTGTTCAAACGCCTATATTTTACCCTACAGAGCACAGACACCAAAAAACATGGGCATGACCTACAGTAGAGTACCCCAAAAGCAGCCCTGGAGGGCCAAAAATCATTCAGCCTTTATGCTGTTTCTAATAATGATGTGTGTGCTGCATTTCCATGCACCGCCCCCCATGGTATGCAGATGTATCTCATGCATATTCATTAGGGACAGCATGAAAACATGAACAGTGTTTGAGCCCACCAGGACTGGATTTGGGAACCTCTGCCCTAGAACAGCGGCCTACAGGGGCAGAAACAACCGCACCCACAGGCTCCATTATCCAAAGCCTCATGGAGAGGCAGGATATCGGGTCTTGCGTGCTTCTCCCAATACTAGTACGTGCATACCTTAGCAATGCCACCCTAAACATGGGGATACGTTACACATATATCAAAAGGTTTACTTTGCCATGATTCCTGGCAGATAGCAATTCCTAATGTAAGCACAATATGCTCATTGAGCTGTATCATACCCATATCTCTGATGTCTGTGGAGTGTGTTTCAGGTCAGGTGTCTGACAGTGTTTACCACCCTGGGGAGTGACCCCAACAGTATTGCATACCATAGCCATGCCTGCGCTGTGCTCAGGACTGGTGAGGTGGCCAGGGCTGCCAAAAGCCTCTATATTTGCACAATGCTGGCATAGGTGTGGGAGTGTGTGTCCGTCCATCCAGTGTGTGGTGGTTGCAAACACCTTACTCAGCACACATTGTTTGCACTGTGTCCAGTATTAGCTTGCCAATGTGCATAATGAGGAGCAAGGTACTGTGGGTATAGCTGGGTCAGGGTGGCGTGGGCAGAATGCATGGGCACAGGGCATAGGGCAATGGCTGGGACATTGTAGTGGCCGTCCACCACCTGCACGGACAGGGTGGCCACAGCATGTCCTGCTGGGAGGTCACTCTCACCCTGACTGAGCAGTGAGCATGGCATGGCTAGGCCCCCCATAGTGCTCTAGAGTATTTCTCTCAAGTGATATATATGGGTTCTCATTTTTGGGGCCCAATTACTGATCTATCTGCTTGGTGTGTGTGCTGACATCCCAACTTTGGGTGCACACATTTTCTCCAGTAATATGGACTACCTAGCAGACTGTTTGCAGTTAGTATGTGTATGGCTGGAGCACTGTGCAGCGGCTGCAGATTCACTGTGCTTGCTGCTGGAGAATGTCAGATAGCGGTGGGAGGGAAGCTGACAATTTGCAAGTCTCCTGTCTGTCTGCTATCACCTTATGGATGTGTACAGAACTGCATGGACTGCCCTTGAGGTTGTCTGTCCCCCAGCTGGACTGAGGTTGATGGTCCCCTTTACTGCCACCTTTGCAGTGATGGTGAATGTGCATCTGTTTGTGGGAGATACTGAGCTCCAGAGGGCAGCTTGGGTGGTACTGCATAATCCGCCTATGGGTCCAAACAGGCCCCTCCCCCAGGTCACATAAATCATGTGGCCAAGGCACCCACACAGGATATGCACTATTCTGGGTGCATCATAGTTCTCAAGGGCTAAACTTCACTGGGAAATACAGATGGACACAGGTGTAATCTGAAGTGCAGCTGCAAGACCTACGTATCTCACATTGGCACTGATGGGGACCCACAGCATAGGCTATCTCAGCTATGCCAGGTGCTGTGGACATGGTGCTGGCCGGCCCACCTCACCCTCAGGGTGAGCACAGGACCCGCACAATGTGATGGTCAGTAGCTACCCTGTGCCAGACACACACACGGTCAGTACTCCCTACCAGGCTGAGGTGGTGTGGGGGTGCATACCCCATCCTGTGGTTATCTTTAGACTGCTGATTTGCATGTGCAGTGCATCATGGGTATGTGGGGTTTAACCCTATCCTGCCAACCGCAGCAGACAGGTCGTGTGGTGGGCTGCAGTCCAACTGTAGCCAGCCAGGAGGTTTTTAGCAGCTATGGAGATGTAGCCCACGGGTGACTGCACTGCCTGTGGAGCCAGAGGTCATGGGTTTGATGCCACAGTGGGGTTATGTGATAGGGCTGTCTCAGGAGTTTTGTTTTATAAGTTAAATTGGTGCTGACACCAACAACACCCTCAGTGCTGTAGCCTGAAGGTGCCTCCAAAGAGCCCTATAAGGTGCCGTGTTGGACAGTGCACCTTATTATGTGTCCTCAGGAGTGCCACATAGGGTGCATGATGTGGCACCTTAGGTTATGCCAATGGGAGGGTGTGTTTGCTGGCAGCAGAATTTAAAAAAAAACAAATGCCTCACAAAGCACTGCAGATATTAAAGGGTCATGTCTCAGGCAGTCATATGCAAAAGCCACAATGTGGCATTGAACCCATGATCCCTGTACCATCAGGTAATTTGTCAACCAATGTGCTACACCTTTGCCAGTAGGTCTGTATGCCAGCACACATGCCTATGATTAACACACACTAATGTGTTACATGTGTCATAATGTGCGGTACATAACCTATTGCATGACCCAAACGTTTAGGCCAGAAAGCCCCCTTATCCCCCCCCCCCCCCCACGTATGGCATCCTGCATGTCATTGCTGGATTCACATTAAGATGGATTAATGAACATACCCCATAGGCACACACAGCCCCATATCAGAAGGGTGAATGACAGCCCACGTTGATGGGCTATCAGGACTCCTTGGTGTAACTGTTTTGTCAATCATTGCTATATGAAAACGCATAGCACAACGGTTGCAATAGTACTCTAGGAACCAGTGGTGGTGGGTTTGAGACCCAAGTGTGTAAACAGCAAAGAAAACATCTAATTGTGTTTTTAAATGGCAGACACATCAGTGCAATGTCTGTCTGCATCATAGATCTGTATAAATATTGTTGGCGACACCATACCCTGTGCGGCAAACAGATGCGCGCGGCACGCAGCGCAACTGCGCTTGTGGTGCGCATGCGCGCGAGTTGCGTCGTTTGTGCGTTCCTCATTTGAGACAGTGTTAAAATGGCCACCAGATCAAGGAAGCCAGCATTCAACACCAGGGAGCTACGCTGCCTGGCTCAACTGATTGCTGGGAGGCAGCACAAGCTTTTCCCAGGCTCTTCCAGGAGGCAGGACCAGATGAAGGTGCGGAGGGCATGGGAAAGGCTCACACAGTGCTATAACCGTGTGGCAGACTACCCACGTGAGGTAAGTGTATGGGGACAGGTCAGTAGATCCATATATATATATGTCCAGTGTTGATTGTAGCTGTGCATGCTGCTGTGTGTAGGTAGTCATCTCAGTTATATGTATCAGGTAAACCCACATGCCATATTGTCCAGATATCACATCTGAGTGGTTTGCCCTGTACCCAGTGGGCTAAGGACGTGATCACAGAGTTCCTGATGCCATCCTGGTGTCATGGCAGCTGCTGCTGTTGATGTGCTATAACACATCGTAACACAGGTAGCCCATAGATCTTACTAAGGAGGTTTTCTAAACATCATGCTGGTATGATGGGGTCTGCAGTTGCAGGGTAAAACATCTGCCCCACCCCCAGGGGCTGTGAAACGTGCCCAAAATGGTATGTTAGACCCATTGGTGATATGAGTGTGTGTGGCCCAGCAGTCTAAAACATCTGCCCTACCCCCACTTGCCCAGAAAGTCCAATAAAGTGGGTCCCCAGCACCCCTGCTGGTATGGAATATGCTGCTGTTGCTGTTTTCCAATCCACCCTACCCCCAGGAGTCCTGAGAGCCCATCAAAGTGGACTGTCAGTCACCCTGGTGATATGGTTCTCTGTGCCTAAGAAGTTGAATACATTCTCCCTATCCCCAGGAGGTATGACAGCCCATCAAAGTGGGCTATCACTTACCCTGGTGATATGGTTCTGTGTGCCTAAACAGTTGAATACATTCCCCCTATCCCCAGGAGCCCTGACAGCCCATCAAAGTGGGCTATCACTCACCCTGGTGATATGGTTCTGTGTGCCTAAACAGTTGAATACATCCTCCCTAACCCCAGGAGTCCTGACAGCCCATCAGAGTGGGCTATCACTCACCCTGGTGATATGGTTCTGTGTGCCTATACAGTTCTATAAGGTCTCCCTATCCCCAGGAGTCCTGAGAGCCCATCAAAGTGGGCTATCACTCACCCTGGTGATATGGTTCTGTGTGTCTAAACAGTTGAATACATTCCCCCTATCCCCAGGAGCCCTGACAGCTCATCAGAGTGGGCTATCACTCACCCTGGTGATATGGTTCTGTGTGCCTAAACAGTTGAATACATCCTCCCTATCCCCAGGAGTCCTGACAGCCCATCAAAGTGGGCTATCACTCACCCTGGTGATATGGTTCTGTGTGCCTATACAGTTCTATAAGGTCTCCCTATCCCCAGGAGTCCTGACAGCCCATCAGAGTGGGCTGTCAGTCACCCTGGTGATATGGTTCTGTGTGCCTAAACAGTTCAATACATCCTCCCTATCCCCAGGAGTCCTGACAGCCCATCAAAGTGGGCTATCACTCACCCTGGTGATATGGTTCTGTGTGCCTATACAGTTCTATAAGGTCTCCCTATCCCCAGGAGTCCTGACAGCCCATCAGAGTGGGCTGTCAGTCACCCTGGTGATATGGTTCTGTGTGCCTAAACAGTTCAATACATCCTCGCTATCTCCAGGAGTCCTGACAGCCCATCAAAGTGGGCTATCACTCACCCTGGTGATATGGTTCTGTGTGCCTAAACAGTTGAATACATTCTCCCTATCCCCAGGAGTCCTGAGACCTGCATAAGGTGTACTGTCAGTCACCCTGTTGCTATGGTGTATGGAGCTGATGATGTGTGCTAGGACACCCAACCCCCAGGGGGCCAGAGACCTGATTGCAATGGTGGGTATGTCATTCAGATATTGTGGTAGGTTATGGCAGGTAGGTTGCAAATCTCACGTAGTCTGTGAGGTCATCACCTCATCACACACGTCTTTGATGTATCCAGATGGTATGCTAGGTGCAGATGTGGATGTGTGTAACAGCACCCCACCCCCATGAGCTATGAGATCTGATTACAAAGGCCTGTAACAGAGCCATGTCCCCATAACTGTATGCTGAGTCAGGTCACACATCTGCCCACTTTCTACGAATCCCAAACCTTGATGCAGATGAACATTACTGATGGTGTTGGAAGAAAAATGCACCTGTTGTGGTTGCACAGCACAGACAGAAACCCTGACATGAGCACAGGTGGCAATAGCCTATTCAGGTGCAATGGCCCCTGCCCCTGGTGTTGGCAACCGCACCTGCCGTAAGCATACAAGGCCCAGGTCATAGGAACATAACAACATAAGATAGCCCATACTGGGTCACATCCTCGTCCTTCACGCCCAGTATGCTCTTTGCAACAGTGGACAAACCAGGTTAGAGGTACCTAGCAGTATCCCCAAGAGAGACACGTTACACAATGCTTGTAGTGGGTCAAGCATTGCTTTCCTGGGCCTTGTAGAAACCCAAATGTCATGGTAGTGGCCCCTGGCAAGGTGAATAAGGCCACCCACACAATGTTCCATGTAGGGACACAGCACCCATGATTGTTAGGATATCATGTTGCCAGTGGGTTTGGGTCCGAGGATGTGCGTAGATCATGACAACACAAATGTGATCACCAGACCACATACAGGGTTAGGGGGGTTACCATGGACACCATCATTGGCAATCCAAATGTGACATGGTCATGCATGGTCATGCATGGTCACACAGGGGACTGGAATGGTGTGTTCAGGGTGCCAGGCCCACTGCACATAGGTGTCACTGCACACATGCCCAGAGACACAGCTACGCATGCAGGTGGCACTGGGAACAGGTAATCTCCTGGAACAAGCAGGAAGTAGTCCTCACATGTGGGTATCATCGGTACCGACGGAGCTTGCGTGGGAACGCTTCCCAGTGTCCAATAGGAAAGCTATTGGAAGCATCCCACAGCGCCTGTGTGCTGCCATCTTACCTTTCTCAAATGGCTCTCTCCAGTTCATTGTTTTCCACAGAGCCAGCAGGTCATTGTTCCTGTCATTGATGAAAAACAGCTATTGTAGTGCCACTCCTGTGGCAGTGTCTGCCTGTTTTTCTTTACTGGTACCACTGATCTTCTAATTTTATTTTCTAAAAGGTCAGATTCCCCCACACAATGAAACCTTTTTAACAAAAGAGCAACAAACCCCTTTGTAGGTCTCCCCCTGGTTTGGCATTAGGCCCTAATCCCTCCTCCATCATGGAAAAGCACTCCTCGGCTGCAGAACATATGCTGATAATGTGCCGGTACCTTCTCAGTCACTGACAACCATGATTGGTGTCGCAAATGCTAATGGCCAGATCAATGCATGTATGAATGTTTGGCCTGTGGGATGTCATGGTAGGAAATGTGAGGTCAGGCTTTTGGCCTGAAGCAATCCAAGGGAGCACTATTGTATAGGGGGTGAAGTACTCTTGTGCACTACAGAAGAAAGGGACCTAGGTGTGGTTGCGACTGCTGATATCAAAGTAGCTAAACAGGTTGAATAGGCGAGAGAAAAAGCTAGAAGGCTGGCTGGGTGCATTCAGAGATGAATGGCTAGCATAAAACAGGAAGGGAGAATACCTCTGTATATGTCTTTTGTGAGACATCATTTGGAGTAGAGTGTGCAGTTCTGGAGACTGCACTTTCAAAAGGATGTGCACAGGATGGGGTCGGAGCAGAGGGTGGCTACTAAAATGATTAGTGGTCTTCATTATACAGCATATGGAGACAGACCGAAGGATCTTAGGATGTACGCCTTGGGGAAAGGAGGGATAGAGGTGATATGATGAAGATGTAGAAATACCTCCGTGGCATATATGTTGAGGGAGAGAGCCTCTGCAAATTGTAAGCAGGTTCAGCTATGAGGGAACATGGGATGAGGGTGGAGGGAGATAGATTCAGGGGTGATATGCCACCATATTTGTTTACTGAATAGGTGGTGGATCCATGGAATACTCTCACAGTGTAGGTGGTAGAGAGGAGGACAGTAACTGCATTCCATACAGTATAGGACAAACACAGAGGATCTATAAAGGTAAAAAGGGGACTGTTGTACCTGTTGATATGGACGGACAGACTAGATAGGCCATGTGGTCCTTTTGTGTCATCATATTTCAATGTTGCAATGCTGCATAGTTGTGATATCATATGTTTCTTTCAGAATGTGTTTTGCTTTTGTTTTGCACATATATACCTGTGTCCATTTGAGGGGACATGAGCTCATGCTTTAACTTACCTCATTTCTTTTTACAGGTGATGCAGGATATGCCCCTGTGCGTCAACCACGGACACGTGCAGAGCGGAGGTAGAATGAGGCCCATGCCACCAGCCGCTCTGTCATAGAGCGCACCTTTGGCGTTTTAAAGAGTCGCTTCAGGTGTCTGGATAGGACAGGCGGCGCCTTACAATATACTCCACAGACTGTGACAGAGATCATCATAGCCTGTTGCATCCTGCACAACATTGCTCTCAGGCACAATATCCCTGCAGAGATTAATGAGGGTCTATCTAGAGGATGATCCAACGTGCTCCCCTGTACGTGCCCGTGAGGGCACAGCAATCAGGTGGCAGGTGATTGCACAGCTCTTCTCATGTACGTACTGCATATGTTCCCACATTTGTTGCTATATGTGTGTAGTGGTAATACAGATTAACATTTGTAGACCAATATCAGTAGGATGCAACACTGCACTGACATGTAACAGACACTGGCTGGCCATCCCAACGTCAAATATAAGCATGGCTGGGAACCAAACAATGTGGGAAGGGCAGAACAGAGGGCTGAGGTGGATGATGTGGGTGGGTGGTTTTAGGCTTGTGGGAGGTTTTGGGGTGACATTGGTGGTTTGTGGATGATTGTGATAGCGGATGCTGTGCAACCACAGTTAGTTTGTGTTATGCTTTGGCTGCAGCAAGGTGAGAGGCATGTGGTGTGGGTTTCACACTGGGAGAGAGGACCATGATTGGGGCCACTTGTCCAGCTGTGCGTGTTTCTCATTTGGTATTTTGAGCTGATTGTGTGTGTGGTATGCTCTTTTAAGCTGGATGTGTGGGTCTGTAATTTTGGTATAGCACTACATGTGCTATGTAGCACTATATACATGCTCAGTACTATCTGTCATAATGGTAATTGAAATCCTTACGGGGAGTTAGTGGAACAACACAGTGTGGCAGACTGTATAAGTCATCGCGTAGCCCTAACATGGATGCGGAGAAGGATAGGGAAAGTGTGCATTGTCCAGCCAGGGTTTTTTTTTTTTTTTCTCCATTGCAGAATAGACATGCAGTGCAGTGTTGCATATGTACACACAAACAGATGTGATTCAGGCAAGATCAACAAGGTGTAGGTTACAGTAGGCAGGCAGAGAGATCAATGTGGGGGT
Organism: Ichthyophis bannanicus; assembly: GCA_033557465.1. NCBI lineage: Eukaryota > Metazoa > Chordata > Amphibia > Gymnophiona > Ichthyophiidae > Ichthyophis > Ichthyophis bannanicus. The sequence goes on from CM066031.1 coordinate 74,675,799, forward strand.
GGATTGGGTCTTAGGGTTGTTTTCAGGGACATTTTTTAATTCTTTCATCAGGTTTCTTCAACAAATCTAGCTGATGACATGTCGACATAAACCCATGACTCAACTACAGGCTGTATACGTGCATAGAGGAGTAGAGTGCATGCCAAGACACCAACTACATTGCATACCGTAGAGAAGGAACGTAATGGCCACATACACAATGAGGCTCTGATGGGAGTGGGGTTATTAGGTGCACATATAGGCTATCCATGCTTTGCCATTATCACTTTCACACAGTGGGCTGACATGCAGCCATCAAGGTCAGGTCAAAAGCAGACATCCGGGTGTGTTTTAACGGACATAACGCAGACATTGAGATATATGTTTAGCAACTCAGTAGCACACAGCTGTTAATGTTAGTCAAGGTCTGAGATATACACACACGGAAATGTGTTTGGACAGAGGATCCCGGAGGTGCCCCTGCATATTTCCATGTGTGACAGCAATTGACAGCAGGGTAGCAGACCACATTGGGACACCAGTACACACGGTGAAGGGCCATTGGGAGCAACATGGGGAACCCAGGATAATACTGCAGCCTTGGAGTGATTTGGGAACACGGTAGGGAGAAAACACTTATGTTCACCAGTGTGTGCGACAACAGGGAGGTGAGGGAGGAGACAGACAGAGAGCGGACCCCTGTAGTTTGGCAAAGACATGTCCTTGATGCCTCTCACATGGGAGAGATGTGTATAGTGTGATGGTGAACAGTGAGTCTGTAAAGGATGTTGGGGGGGGGGGAAGCTGGGGACAGAAAGGTGCAGTGTGTGTTGCACAGCTAGAACATGACATATGTATGTTTCCCTTGTGTTTCCCAATGCACAGGACATAGTTGTTGAAGCTCCTGGTGCTGTGGTGCATTGGCAGGGGACTGTACATCAGCCAACATGCTGTGGTCTGGGGTAGGTGGACCTACAGCTATATTGTCTGTGCCAGCAGTCAGGGGGAACACATGTCCTCGGTGATCTTTCCTATTGTCCAGATGTTGTGGTTCACCTCTTTTCCCTGCACCTCCCTAAACCATATTTTGCTGTTGACACACATATCCCCATGTGTTCCTATTCCAGTATGTCTTCAGCAACACTGTCTCTGGGACATGTCCAACAGAGCTGCATGTGTGTGGAGGTTGTAGGTTTATGGGTGGTGGCCTACACGTGCACCCTTCCCCAACATTGTACCATGAGCCAACACCAGGGTATCATTGCATTTCACAGGGCCTTTATGTGTACCAATCTCCACTTGTGGACATACAGGCCGTATGCTACTGCTGGCACGCTGCCCTTAGCATACTGTGTGTGTGTGTTCTTGTGTTGGCTGTGTGATGATACAGTGTTCAGGCTTTTTACATTATCATGTGTTGTGAGGGGTCTGTACACCTGGGGGGCGGTGGTGACTGTGCTATCTCTACCTTACTGGTGTTTACCGTGTAACCATTGTCGACATGTGTTCTGTGTTGGGAACATAACTGTGTCTAGTGTTCTGACATACCACTGTTGACCTGCTTTTTGTATCACAGATATTGGAGTGACATGGTGATTCTACATATTTTGCTGACATTGTGTCCCTTCACTGTGACCTGTTATGGCCTTTGAGTGGCTCAGAGGATCCAAGACATACACCTGATGCAAGCAGAAGGTAGTTTGCACCTTTGTTCTTTTGGGAACGACATCAGCCTTTACATGTTAATGATTTACTGTTTGTGTCATATACATTTCATGTTGGCTCTCTGTTCACGAATGCTGATGCACATAGGATGGAGCTCTGAAATGCCTGTGTCACATGGGCATGGACAGAAACATATCCATGTGACACCCATGTGTATGCTTCCAATTGTAAATGTCCCCAACATGCAATGTTTATTGTGTTGTGATCATGTCATGTTTGCCTGTGTGTCCCTTCATTATGTGTTTCCTAATGATTGACTCTCTGCAATTTGTGCTGATGTTGCAAGGCACATACCAATACAATATTTCTCCTCTTCTGACACAGGGCAGAGAACAAACCAGACACATCTATTACAGTGCATGTGGCATCGCCATCACCCACCTGTTGGGGGACACAACACCATGGAACTCTCCCTGGAAAATGGTGCCATTGGATGTTTGACCTCTGCGAGTGTGACACATGCCTAGGATGGACAGTATTATTTTTGGATTGCTACTTTGCCCATGACAGAGCTGTCCAACACACTGTTGCTGCCGTGCTTTGGTTGGGAGTCGTGCTCATCGCAGGGGACACACAGGACCTTTCATGTACTGTGGCATATTGGGATGTGACACTTGACTATGCATGCCCAGGGTCTTTGCGTGCATGTGTGGCATCACTGAATCATGTTGAGATGTCGATGGTGCATGTGCATATGACTGACTATGCTGGGGAAACACAGCACGTGGCAATATGGCTTCTGTGTGGTTTACGGTAACATGTTTGCCCTTAATTTCCCTCTCTATATACTGTTTCTTGTGTTTGTTTACTGTACAGACGTGACGCTCTGCATTGATTTACAAACCTTGCATTGCATGTCTGCACAGTCCTATTTATCCCCTGAGGTAACGACACTCACATTGCCACGTTATATTTTGAGTGTCACAGTGTGAGTGTCCATTGTCTTCCTTCAATTGTGCATTCTATGTACCGTGATATATGTGTACAGACACTGTCTACACACCAACCGGTGCAGGGAGACCTCCTGCATGGTGTTATCTCTGCATGTTTCTGCAGGTAGTTTTCATTTGAATTCTGTCTGTGTTCATGTGCCTCTGCTACCTGTTAGCATATCCTCATTGTGCATTTGATGATTGTTTAGGATTACAGTGTTGCAGCTTGGATTCTTATATCAGGCATTATGTGATAGCTGTAACATTACTTTCAATCTGTGGTTCTAAAGTTACCACGTTTCAACAACATATGCTGTTTTCATTTGTGTGCCTCCTGTGTTGCCAGATAGATATATTTTAGGGAACAGATCATGATTGATGTGTTGGTCCCTCATCATGCACCGCCTACTGTCTACATGCACTCATATGTGAGTAACACATTTGAGGCATGCGTCAGCATGTGGGGGGTGGGGGCCTAATGCATAGTGCTGCACATTATGTCTCCTGCCCTTCATTTGTAGATGGACCAGTGACCTTTCTGTCTTTCACGTTGGATCCACTCACCTTGATATTATGATGGCAGTATCTACACTATCTGTGAAGATGAACCCAAATAAAAATATGTGTTTGATATACATTTGTCTCTGCTGCTGCTTGATCATGGTGACAAACGTGCAATACAATGTGTGCCTTTGAGTCAGTCCTGACTCCTTGTGACCCAGAGACTCCAGGGTTTTCTTGTCAGTGTCACTGGAAGTCTATTGTCAGGTCTTTCTTCCAAGGTAATGGAGGGTTAGGTGACTTGCCCAAGGCCACATGGAGTGCTAGTGGGAATTGAGCCCTGGTTGCTTGGTGACCAAGCCAGTTTTCTAACCACTAGGCTACTCCTCCACTCTTTGATCACATTGACACTTGTATCTACTGATTTGCTGGTCATGTCCATGGCCCACCTGTGCTCACATCCTTGTACGGTGACAGCTGTGTATCTGCCAGCCATTTGCCACATCACTGGGTATTACAGGTTCCCATACACACCCTCCCTTTGGGGTAGTATTTTTGCATTGTGCTCAGTGTGCTGTTTGGGGTAGTAGTTAGAGGCATGTGTTATAACACCATAGGTTGCAGGTTTGATCCCCACATGTGGTTTATCTTTTGCTTTTCTGTTGTGCTAACTGGACCATTAGGTCCCAGCAGGTTCATCACCTCTACACACACCCTTCCCTCTCTTCACTGTACACCAAGGTGTGCCCTCTGTGCTGCCTAGCCATCACATATTATCTGTTACTTAGGTCTCTTTCTTTATGGTGTTTACATGGCAGTGCGCTTGGGTGTTTTGTATTGCTGTGGTTCAGCTGGTGTGTGGTACACCTGTTTGCATGTTGAATTCTCTCCTGTCCTGTTCCAGATTTTGCACCGGCTCCACAGAGCATCCTCTGCTGCCCTTGGGGTTTAATTTCTTTCCTCTTTTGCATGCTGTATCCACTGCATAATATTTCATTGTGTGTGTGCATGTGTCTCTGGTCCCAATTACAAACTGTGATCTGATCTGTACACAGCAGATCTGCATGTGCATTTGGTCATGCTTACTGTTGGGGTTTGCCTGTCCTGACAGCCAGCAGGCGTCTTGTATGATGCCCTGCACTATTTGTGTATGCAGCCTTTGCTAATGAGCTCACGTTGGTGGTGTGGCCTACCGGTTTGTGCATTGCCATTTGTGGTAGTGGTCATAGGTGTGATTCCTCTCTGATCTCTTTCATTTGTATGCTTCTCCTGCAGAACTAGTTTTCAGTCCTGCAACATTCATATGTGTGCAGATCTGTGCTGTGAGCACATTGTACCCTCATCAGAGTTGTGAACCATCCTTCTGTCCATCTAGGTGTATCTGCCAGCTGTGTGCCATCCTACCCTGATGTGCATGCTACTACCCCACGTCCTGCTCTCCTACACATTCCTGCGTTGCAGCTCTCCCTGGTTGCCTCTCCTCTGTTTGCTCTGCATAGCACTGCTACTCCACTGTCATCCTGCTATTTCACCTATCCTGCCATTTCTGGCTCCTCTGCTGCACCCATCTTCCCATCCTCTGTCACACACTGTCATTATTGCATGGTACATTACCATCACTCTGTGCATAGCTACAGCTGCCCCCGATATGTTTGTCTATTTTTCTAGCTGCCACATGGGCTGGAGCTGATTTGTGTGGTCCATCAGCTCTGATCTACATCCTTCTTTTACTTATGCATTGTCTTTCCTTGCTGCTCTGTGCAGTGTTTGGGTTACGTGCGTGTTTGGCACATACCTCTCTTGCCCTTCAAATTGGGGGACCTTACTGCTCTTGGCCAACGTTTTTGGGTTCACCTATACATCCTTGGGGCATCTTACGCCACACCTTCGATTCAGGCAGCTTATGGGGTGCCTACTATGGTGCCTTGGGAGTTGGCAACCTTTCAACATGGCCTCTGGGGAACATTATAACTCGCCTTCGCTGACGTGGGTGTTTAGGATGTGCCTTCTGGTGCACCCTAAAAGGTGCATTAATTTATGGCACTAGGGTGGGGTTCTTTTTAGATGGCAGCACAGATTGTTGTACAGTTGCAAGCAGAAAAAGGAATTACCTCAGCCAACCTTATTTATTAGGTACACTGGGGATGGGAACTCATGACCCCTGCACCATCAGTCAGTGTTTTAGCCATTGTGCTACACTGCTGTTCCTCCTTGCATGTCAGCGCACCTACTTAAGATTTCCATGCGTTAAAATCCACTGCTGCCATCAAAAACAGTGCTGTGACCTTGCAGTGCCTCATAGGGCACCGTATAAAGCGCCCTATAAGCAACATTCTAGGGTGCCTGTGTGGACAGTGCACTTTATAATATGCCCTCTGGAGTGCCTTATAGGCCGGCTGATGTGGCACCTTATGTTACAGCACTTTGAGAGTGCGTTTGCTAGCAGCAGTAATTAAAATGCCTCATAATGCAACATTACACATAACATGTAGTGCCTCAGCCAGCCTTATTCATTGGGCACTGTGGGGAATTGAACCCATGACACCTGCACCATCAGTCAGTGTCTTAACCATTATGCTACACTGCTGTTGCTGTTTGTATGTCAGCACACCTACTTCAGCTTACCACACGTTCACATGTGCAGTGCTACCATCAGAGCAATCTTGCTGTGCCTCATAGGGCACTCTATATGGCGCCCTATAGGCCACCCTTTAAGCAACATTGTAGGGTGCCTTGGCGGACAGTGCACTTTAAAATGTGCCCTCTGGGGTACCTTATGGGGCGCCTTATGCAGCACCTTATATTACAGCGCTTTGAGAGTGCGTTTGCTAGCAGCAGTAATTAAAATAAAATTAAAATGCCTCAGAATGCAATGTTACACATAACAGGTAGTGCCTCAGCCAGCCTTATTCATTGGGCACAGTGGGGGATTGAACCCATGATCCCTGTACCATCAGTCAGTGCATTAACCATTGTACTGTGGCTCTGTTCCTCTATTTGGACATCAGCGCGCCTGCTTATGCTTCTGGCGCAGACGAGCGCGGCACCATTTCTCCGGCGCTAATGTGCGCCGAGCACATTAGTGCACGGTAACGCGCCGCGCTGCTTTTTTGATGAAACGCCCACTCCTTTTATGGCATCCTGCACATTATCGACGGGCGCACATTACCGGCATTTAGTAAATATACCCCAAAGATTCAAAAGGAGGAGGAAATAGCCAATGCAATAAAATGGGGGGATAAGACATTTTTCAGATATCTTAGTGAGAAGAGGAAGGGCAAAAGTGGTATTGTCAGACTCAAGGCTGAAGGGGAGGAATATGTAGAAGCTGATGATGATAAAGCGGAATTGCTTAACAAATATTTCTGTTCTGTGTTCACAGATGAAGAACCAGGAGCAGGACCTCAGAAAACACCCACAAACAGGAACAGAAGCGAGGGACATCTTGAACAATTTTCAGAAGACTGTTCGTGAGACACTAGCTCAACTTAAAATAGACAAAGCGATGGGACCGGATGGGATACCCCCTAGAATACTGAGGGAACTTGGGGGCGTTCTAGCTGCTCCACTGACTGACCTTTTCAATGCCTCGTTGGAGTTGGGAGTGGTGCCAAAGGACTGGAGAGAGGCTCATGTGGTGCCTTTACACAAAAGTGGAAGTAAGGATGTGGTTGAAAACTACAGGTCGGTTAGTTTAACTTCGGTGGTGAGTAAATTATTGGAAACGCTGCTGAAAGAGAAAATAGTGAGGTTTCTCGAGTCCAGCGGATTACAGGATCCGAGGCAGCATGGATTCACCAGAGGCAGGTCTTGTCAGAGAAATCTGATTGATTTCTTTGACTGGGTGACCAGGGAGTTGGACAGAGGGAGAGCCCTAGATGTGGTGTATTTAGATTTCAGTAAAGCCTTTGACACTGTTCCTCACAGGCGACTTATAAACAAACTGAACACCCTAGGGATGGACCCTAAAGTTACTGCTTGGATTAGAAATTGGTTGGGTGGGAGGCGACAAGAGTACAAGTAAATGGAGCTCACTCTGAGGAGAAGGATGTTACCAGTGGTGTGCCCCAGGGATCTGTCCTTGGTCCGATTCTTTTTAACATCTTTGTTAGTGATATAGCGGAAGGGCTGTCGGGTAAGGTTTGCCTCTTTGCGGATGATACCAAAATCTGCAATAGAGTAGACACCCAGGAAGGTGTAGATTTTATTTATTTATTTACAGTCTCTTTTATACCGCACTATTCAACATCAGTGCGGTTTACATGGAACATAGAAACTTACACATTTCATTGGCTGATCTGTGTTTACAAGGAACAGGTACTAAAACTTGGATAACTAGGGGTAACTATTTACATTTAGGCGACATGACAAGTCGTATTTCACTAGTCGTAGTCATGGGTGTTTTGTGTGATAAGGTTCAATTGTACTGCATAGGCTAGGTAGTGGGAGGGGCTATTGTAGCACTGTGTGCCGGGTAGTACAGGAGGAAGAGATGGTGCTTCAAGGCCTTCCTAAACTGGGCTAGGTCAGGGATTGCCCGGATGCTGGGAGGTAGGGTGTTCCAGCATCAGGGCGCACAGAATTTGAACACCCTGTTTGCTGTTGCCTGGGTGCATTGGGTTATTGATTTTGGGACTACCAGTGTATTGACTGCTACCGATCTTCTGGACCTGTTAGGGGGCGCGGTCTGGATAAGCTCTTCTAATGTTGTGGAGGAGAGCCCGTTGGTGGCTTTGAAAGTCAGCAGTAAGGTTTTGTATGTGAGTCTACCATTTATTTTATTTATTTATTTAACAGTATTTCTAAACCGCCTTATCTTAATAATCAAGGTGGTATCACAGCAAACAATCAGGTCAAGTGAGTGTGTTATACATGCAGTGGGGGGAAATTGAGTGTGTGTTGTGTTGTGTGCTAGATTGGTAGGAGCTATTTACAGAGTGGGCTATATACAGTGGTGCAAAAACAAGTTCCATGCATACATTGGTTAGGCGGGATCATGTGCTGTTGTTCATTCTCTGAAGTTATGTGATGTGTCCATAGTGTTCTATGAACAGTATGGTTTTCAGCTGTTTTCTGAAGTCTTTTAGGTCTGTAGTGGCCCTCAAGTCGTCCGGGAGTTTGTTCCATATTGTTGGAGCGGCCATTGAGAGTGCTCTGTCTGTTGTGTCCTTGCGTGTGTGTTTGTATTCACTTGGGGTGCTGACTCTGTTGTGGGTTTGTTTTCTTCTGGGACGCGTACTGGTGTCTGATTGTATGAGGGTGTGTAGGCTGTTGGCTGATGTATGGTGTTTTATCTTGAATATGTTTATGATAGTTTTGTATTTGATGCGTGCACCGATTGGAAGCCAGTGTAAGTCCTTTAAGGTGGGTGTGATGTGCTCCTGTCTTGCAGTTCCTGATATGATTCGTGCAGCAGTGTTTTGTGCTAGTTGTAGAGGTTTGAGGGCCTGTTTCGGTAGGCCAAGGTATATCGGATTGCAGAAGTCCAGTAGTGGGGTTATCAGTGCTTGACAGACGGTACGGAAGTGTTCCGGGGCAAGGAGCGGCTTTAGTCTCCTGATGATTCGCATCTTGTAGTAGGCTTTTTGGATTGTTTTGTCTATGTGTGGATTGAGATTGAGTTTATTGTCCAGAGTAACTCCGAGGTATCTCACTTCTGATCTTATTGGTATAGTGGTGCTTTGTATCTTTAAATTTGGTGGGTGTATGAAGCTTTGGTTCCGGGTGATGATTAGGGCTTCGGTCTTGTTGTAGTTTATTGCTAGGTTGTTGTTTTGACACCAATTCTCCATTTGGGTGAGGCAGTCTGTTATCTTAGAGAAGTCCGGATTGTTGATTGATATCGGGGTGTATATCATTATGTCGTCTGCATATATTGTGTATTGAATGTTGTTCTTTTTCATGATGTTGCAAATTGGTTGTATGTAGATGTTAAATAGGAGTGCTGAGAGTGCGGATCCTGTCGGACGTTTATGGGTCGAGAGGTGTTGTGTCCCGACTTGACCTGTAGCTGTCTTTCGGTTAGGTACGAGTGGAACCACTTCAATGTGATACCGTGTATACCAGTGTTCTTTAGTCTTTCCAGGAGGGTGTTGTGGTCCACTGGGTCGAAGGCTGAGGAGATGTCGATGAAAATCATTATGATTCCATTCTTGGTGTTGTCGATTATTCTTAGGATGCTGTCGAAGAGGTAGATCAGTAGCGTTTCGACTCCATGGTTGGGACGAAGTCCGTGTTGGTTGTCATCGAGTGTTTCCTGTTTGTCGATGTGTTCCTGAAGTTGTAGTTGGACCGTTTTTTCGATTATTTTTGCAAGGAAGGGTATGCTGGAGATTATCGGGAGCCAGTGGAGATGTTTCAGGATGGGCGTTATGTGGTCTTTCCTAGATGCTCCATGTAGGACTCTCGCTGCGGCGTTCATCGCGAGTTGCAGCGGGTTTAGGGTGGCTTGAGGGAGTCCCTGCAGAATTGAATTTGCATAATCAAAATGTGGTATGATCAGTGCTTGATAAATTGTCCAGAGGTTGTCTGGTTCTAGCAGAAAGCGTAGGTGCCTGAGGGTTCGGATCTTATGGTGCACAGCTTTCACTATGTTGCTTATGTGCACCTTCATGTCTAGGCGCTGGTCTAAAGTGACTCTGAGGTACTTGATCATGGGTTTGGACTGTAGTTCTGCTTCCTTGACCTTTAGAAAGGGCAGCGTGGTGAAGTTCTGGTTCCTTGTGATGAATAGGACCTCTGTTTTCTTGTACTGAATTCGGAGATTTTGGGTTTGGAGCCAGTTGGATACTGCATTAAAGCAGTTTGTCAGTGGGGAGAGGTCCGGGTTCTCTGTCGAGAAAGGCATGTAAAGTAGCACATCATTTGCATATATTAAGCAGTTAACACTGAAAGACCGGATAAGGTTACAGATGGACTGCATGTATATATTGAACATCAGGGCGGAGAGGGAGGATCCTTGCGGGACACCTTGCTTCTGGTGGAATGGATCCGATGTTGTAGCCCCTGATCGTACGTGCTGCCATCTGTCAGAAAGGTAAGACTTGCACCAATCTAGCGCTTTGTTAGTGATCCCCTTCTCCTTGAGATGCTCCAGGAGGATCTCGTGGCTTACTGAGTCAAAAGCAGCTGCTATGTCCATGAAAATGAGGACAAACCCTTGACGAATGTTGTCAATTCCCGCTATTATGTTATTGATGAGTGTGGCAAGGAGCGTTTCAACACCATGAGACTCTCTAAAGCCATGTTGGCAGGGATCCAGTGGCACGGAGGCTTCGATGTGTTCTTGGATTTGTCTTTGGACTTCTTTTTCAATTATTTTGGTCAGCAGTGGTATGCTCGATATCGGTCTGTACGAGTCTACCTTCTGGGGGTCAAGCTTGCTGTTTTTAGCAATGGTTTGATGGACGTGTGTCTGAGGGATTGAGGGAATGCACCTGTTGCGAAGGATCGGCCATGAGCCTGGCTATAAAAGGGCTAAAGTCAGACCATAGCTCTTTTATCCAAAAGGCAGGGCAGGGGTCGGTTTGAGCAGTGGTCGTGTTGATTGCAGCAATAGTGTCTTCGATGTGCTTCTTGGGTGGCATGGAGAAGATGGTTAGGGGTGTTAGATAACTTGGCTTGCATGGGACGGCAGGTGCTGGGGACTTGTTGGTCTGGCATAGCTTTGATTGCAGGTAGTCCGCAAATTCTTGGGGGTGGATCTCGCTTGGTTGTTCAGGGGCTGGTTACTTTGATAGGTTCTTGACGAGAGCGAACAAGTCATGCGGTTTGTTCAGTGATCGTTTTAGAGTGTCTGTGTGGAATCGTCTCATATTCTCCGTTACTGCTTTGCGGTGTGTTGCCAGGTGGGAGTTATATGCCCTTTGATCATCTGCAGAGTGTGATCGACGCCAGCATCTTTCCAGCTTCCTTAGGAGGGTGAGTGTCTCAACTCAGTGGAGTACCAAGCTGCGGTGATTCGTTTCCCTAGATAACATGAGGAGGGATCTAGCTAAGCTTGAAGAATGGTCTAGAATCTGGCAGCTGGGATTTAATGTTAAAAACTGTAAAGTCATGCATTTGGGCTGCAGCAATCCAAGGGAGCAATATAGTATAGGGGGTGAAGTACTTTTGTCCACTAAAGAAGAGCGGGACCTAGGCGTGGTTGTGTCTGATGATCTTAAAGTAGCTAAACAGGTAGAAAAGGCGACGGCAAAAGCTAGAAGGATGCTTGAGTGCATATGGAGAGGAATGGTTAGCAGAAAAAAGGAGGTGATAATGCCTCTGTATAAGTCTTTGGTGCGAACTCATTTGGAGTATAGTGTGCAATTCTGGAGACCGCACCTTCAAAAGGATGAGAACAGGATGGAGTCGGTGCAGAGGGTGGCTACTAAAATGATTAGTGGTCTTCATTATAAAGCATATGAGGACAGACTGAAGGATCTTAATATGTACACCTTAGAGGAAAGGCAGGATAGAGGTGATATGATTGAGATGTTTAAATACCTCCGTGGCATAAATGTTCAGGGAGAGAGCCTCTTTCAATTGAAAGCAAGTTCTGCTACAAGGGGACATGGGATGAGGGTGAAGAGAGAGAGATTCAGGAGTGATATGCGGAAATATTTCTTTACAGAAAGAGTGGTGGATCCATGGAATAGTCTCCCAGTGGAGGTGGTAGAGATGAGGACAGTAACTGAATTCAAAAAAGCATGGGACAAACACAGAGGATCTCTAAAGGTAAAAAGTGGACTGTTTTAGTTGTTGATATGGAAGGACAGACTAGATATGATGACAGAAAAAGACCACGTGGCCTATTTCTATGTTTCTATGCTTCTAAATACCATATACAGGCAGGCAGACCGTCCAAGCAAGTGTTTAGAAAAAGACAGACCCTAGCCAGAAGCCCTGCATCCATTCTCCTGCTCCTCTCCACAGCACCAGCAGCAACCCTAGCTCCGTCCTACCCTGCCCAGACTACTGGGGCTAGCTTTGGGTTTTCTGGGTCAGTGCTGGAGCTCTGCTTCTCTTCTAATGGTGGAAGAGGGAGGAGGTTCTATCACCGAAGCCCATGAAGTTGGGTTGAGTAAGAATGGTTGCCCATCCCAGCAAAGAGAGAGGAAACATTAACCACATTTGGAGCCTGGAACAAGAACCAGATGTTTCCATGGGTTTGCACATAATCCCCGAGTTTGTGAGGGCAAATGCGTTAAAGAGAAAAAACTGTGACATGAATGTATAAAATAGCGCTTTGTAGAATGTAAAGTGGGCAGACAGAACTGGAGTTCTGTATCGAGTAATGTCATTTTCTGCCTCACAGGATAACAACACGGTGTCAGATTTATATTTCCTGTAGACCTGTGTACTCTAGTTCAATAAATTAGATTTATTTTTACTTATAAGTTGTCCTGTCTTACAAATTTATACAGAAATCATAAGGATGGGATGTTGGGGTGCCACACAGCACTAAGGCACAAAAGAAAAAAGCCCCAGTAGACCATACAAATTCCACTCTATATCATACAAAGCCCCAATAGACCAAACAAATGCCACCCCAATCTCAAGGAGGCGCACAAGGCTCAACCCTCTCATCATTGCTATTTAACCTCTTCGCTCAAACAGTATGCTCTGTATTAAAGACTTGCAACATCCTATACAATATCTATGCAGATGATGTAATGATACACACATCTATCAACACATCAAATCCAGACATCATACCCATAACAACCTGCTTCTCCGCTGTCTGCAACTGGCTCAAAATACACAATTTGAACACAGACCTCAAGAAGACAGAGGCCATGTTCATCACAAGAGACATTGGCTTCAAACCACCATCTTCCATAGCTATTGATTGTTACGAAAACAGATTGGGTTCTTCCATTATTATTTGTATCAGTTACCCCAACTGATACTATGTCTCATATACATATATATATCAGTTACCCCAACTGATGCTTATATATCAGTTACCACAAATGATGCTATGAATTTTTTTTCGTCTCCCTGGATCCTGCTTCTTAACACAAGCGCTTGGGAACAGTCCTCAGCCACACAAAAAAGTATGATACAAGCTGTTCAGTTTATTCAGGGTATAGCTTTGCTTATATAGCAGAAAAAATGTACCAGATATGTCATGAAAAGTTACAGACAGATACAAAGCTGAATTGCAGGGTTAAAAGGTTATCTTTACAGAGCTCCCAAAAAGGGATCTGAAAAAAGGAAATCAGCTTATCTTATCTCCTTTGCTCTCTTTACTTATTTCTCCATACAATGTGTGTGCATCCCTTTGCAAAGCTAAGCTAAAAGCTTTTCTGCAAGGTCAGCGAGTGACCTGTGACCCTGCATCCATACACTTACAGATTTTATGCCCTACATATAATCACTTATAATAAACATATATATATATGATATCCCTTCTTACATTGATGGCACTCAAATCCAACTGAAATAAGATATACGATATCTTGGAGTCACACTGGACCAACGCCTCACTTTCTCAACACACGTTCAAAATCTTAGAGCATTTACTTCAAGTTCAAAATGATCAAACATCTCAAACATTTACTGACCGACCATGACTTACATTCAGTCCTTCAAGCAACCATCTTCCCACACTTTGACTTCTGTAATATCATTTTTCAAGGCATACCAAATTCAACCATCCACCCTCTCCAACTCACACTCAACACTGCTGCATGAATCCTACTCAAAGCAAATAAAACCCCAGAACACATTACACCTTTTCTCAAACAACTGCATTGGCTTCTAATAAAGGAACACATTAAATTCAAATCCATCTTCACAACCTTCAGAGTCCTCAACAACTCGTCATCACCACACCTCCAAAGGGAAGAGAGGTGATTGAGAGGGAGACCAGCAAGGAGGAAGTTGCAATAGTCTAGATGGGAGGTAACTGAAGAGTGGATAAATGTCTTAGGGGCATGTTTACTTAATGGCGCTAATGTGACAGCGGTAACGTTAACGTGCATTACTGCTACAAGACATAACGTTAGTGCATGCTAACACAACCGGCAGCGGTAACTGTACCGTGGGGCAGAGAGAAGGCAGAGAGAGGGGGGTCAATGGGTGGGGAATGGGCGGAGAGAGGCCCCTGCTATACTAATGCTGTGATTTCAATGTGTAAACATTACCGTGAGTGAAAACCTGGTGTTAGAGGTACATTTTTACGGGAGAGAAACCATTTCATTGTCAGCAATGTACAGCATAGGCAGGGAGCCCAAAAACAGTGATGGTAGTGTTACATGTGCAGCAACGGCATAGTGGCCAGGTATGAAAGGGCACTATGGCGTTGCTGCAAATAGGACATAGGGGGCTGCAGGCGGGACATGCAGTGGGGGCAGCTGGGGCACATGGTGGGCGAGGCAGATGACCAGGTGGCACATAGGAACACAGAAACCGGAGATCAGCAAAAGAGCAACTGACCAAGGCCCAATATGGCAGGACTCTGTTATTTCCCACAGTGTCCCAACCAGGGGACATTACCCAGCAGGGCACATAAGAGTGGCAGGCGGTGCTGGGGGGAATGTGGATGTCTATGTAGGCACCCCTACCCCAGAGACCATACCTTAGGCGACTGCCTACCGGTACACTGTATGGCCTGGAACTGCCCACCACTAGCATCACCAGCATATGGGTATGTCAGCATGGTGGGGGAGGGGTGCTGGTGGGGGAGAGGGCAGTGGCATCTGTCCACAGCAGATCAAGGCCAAGCCCTGCTGAGGTGGGGGGGCGTGCAGTACAACAGACAAGGTTTGTCTGATGAACAGTCATGGTATCACCAGGGACTGACCAGCCCCTGTGGCAACAGTATGGTGCAGTACACACAGCCAGTGTGTCCTGGTGCAAAAGGTCACAGGTTCAAGTCCCAGCTGTGGCTCCTACAGACCATATCCCAACATTTTACCCTACATACGACATAAATAGGAGTGGGGGTGTGCGTATCTCCATCCATTGTTTTGTGGCTTACACTTCACTGGGCCCACAATGCTTACACTGTGTCCAGCGTTACCTTGCAAATTTGCATACTGAGGAGCAAGGTATTGTGGGTATGGGTGGGACATTGTAGTGGCCGGCCACCATCTGCACGGACAGGGTGGCCACAGCATGTCATGCAGGGTGGACGTACTCACCCCGATCGAGCAGTGTCCATGGCACGGCTATGTTCCCACATAGTGCTATTCTAGTTTCTATTTACAGTGATATTTGTGTGCCTCTTTTTTGGGGGCTGAATCACTGAGATACCTGCTTGGTGTCTGTGCTGTGTATCCCACCTCTACATGCACATGGTTTCTCTGTGATTGGCTAGCAGACTGTCCGCAGTTAGTATGTGCATGGCTGGGACACCTTGCAGGGTGCAGCAGGTGCAGTCCGACTGTGCCTTCTACTGGTGAATATCAGACCTTGGTGGATGGCAGCTGTGGTATTCCAGGCCTACTCCCAGCATTAGTGCTGGTCTGCCAGTGAACAAGTAACAGGTATGGCTCTGGCTGGCAGCATTTTGCAAGCAGGACAGAGGTTATTACTCCCCCAGCCATATGTTCCCCTATTGCCTCAATTACCGCAATATTGATGGTGTGCCTTTTGGGGCATTTACTGTACATCACTTTGACCTGGAGCAGCAGTATCAACGCATTGTTACTTGACCCTCATGCAAGTGTAGGCACCTCACTGCTCTGATAACAGGTGTTCATGGCAGCCACACCATAAGACTGGATAGGCACTCTTCTCAGTGGGTTCTGGTCCACCAGAGATAGCTGCGACTGAGGAATACAGATGGACAGACAATGAGTTAAGGTTCTGCCACAGAGAACACCTGTCACACACTGTTAATGATGGGGATCTGCAAGAGGGCCTATCTCCAGCACCACAGGTACTGTGGACCTGATGCTGGGCACACGTTCTCACCCTCAGGGTGAACACAGAACCTGCACAATGGCATGGTCTGTAGCTGCTCTGTGCCAGTAACACACATGGTCAGTTCCCTCTACCAAGGCGGGGTGCTGCAGAGGTGCATACCCCATCTGGTGATCTGATGTGGACTGCTAGGGTCTTAACAGGTGTATCAAAAATGGAACATATAACACCAGTGATGAAAGAGTTACACTGGCTACCACTACAAGCCCGAATCCAATACAAGGTACTAGTCATGACTTTCAAGGCACTGAACAACCAGTCTCCTACACCTATCAGCAACCTGATTAACAATATTCCTGAAAATAGAATAAGACGGCCTGCACTACTCAACATGTTAATAGTACCCAAATTTACCACAAGGTGCACAAAGACAACTACTAATAGAGCTTTCTCGATTTATGCTCCGACAACCTGGAATGAACTTCCCACCTGGATTCGATCCATACCAAGCCTCACCACATTCAGAAAAGAAATAAAACACCATCTATTTCAAATCTACTATCCTGAAACCAGTCCTGAAAAACATAAGTCGCAGGCATCCACCCCCTGCTCTAATTATCCCACCGCACTAACCCAACACGAAAACGGTTAGCCGCCCTCTCCCTATGGCTGTATCCTGTCCCCCATCCGATCTAGCTATAACCAAATATCAGTTGTATTTAACTCTATGTAAATTTATGTGTATATATCTTGTAAATAGTTTCCCCCGTTATTCTCCCGTTATGACTGTACCCTTGTTCTATGTAAGCACATTGTGTTATGTAAAAAACATTGTTGCATTGTTCAGTTGTAATGTAAACCGCACTGATCTTAATAGCGCGGTATATAAGAAAAGCAAATAAATAAAATATAAATAAATAAATAAGTGCAGTGCATCATGGGTAGCGGTGGGTTTACCCTAACCTGGAAACTACAGCAGACATTTTGTGCGGTGACCTGCAGTCATTCTGTAGCCAGCCATTGCTGTGACAAAAGCCACAACCTCCACTGGCAGACACATATTCCCATCCTCTTCCACCCACTGTCATTGTAGCGCTTTACATTAAGAACACCCTGTGCATCACTACAGCTGCCTCCTATATATTTGTCCATTTTACTGGCTGCCACATCAGCTGCATGCAGATTTGGCAGGTCCATCAGCTCCCACCTCTACGTCCTTCCAGCACTTGTCCATTGCCTTTCCTTGGTGCTCTGTGCAGTGTTAGGGTTACATCTGTGTTTGCCCATACATTTCCTGCTTGTCAGCTTGGAGCACCTTCCTGCCCTTGGCCACCATCTCCTGGGTCACCATAACAAACTCAGGGCACCTTATACGCCACCTCAGGTTAGTCACCGTATCTGGCACCTCCTGAGGTGACTTTTATATGGTGCCTTAACCTAAGGGTGCCTCATAAGGCACCACCAAAAAACCCCTTGTCAGCCTTGTACTGTGCTTTGCATGACAGTGTTAGCGTACGTCCCGTTAACGTGCGCTACATGGCCAAGGCACGCTTGATGGGCACTGCGCCCCTTAACGTGCATTATACAGACATCGTTACATTACTGCCGGTACGCCCACCTCTTTTTATGGCATTGCTCATGTTAATGCTGCATGTACTGCCGGTGACATTAGCGCAGTTTAGTAAACATGCCCCTTCATGTGTGTGTAGAAAGGAAGGGACAAATTTTGCCAATGTTATAGAGAAAGAAGAGACAGGATTTAGCTGTCTGTTGGATGTGTGCAGAGAACGAAGTGTAAAGGTCTGAATGTCCACCTGTGTGCATGTGTATCTGTGTCTTATTTTCTGCAAATTGACACAAAAGAAATTGTGCAAAAGAAAGAGCGAGAGAGGAAAAGAGAATCCAAAGACACTGCAGGAAACAGAAACTGAGAGCCACATGGGAGGGGAATGAGGAGGAAGAGTTTCAGAGGCTTGCAAGGAATAAAGACAGGAACTTTCTTTCCTGGACTGAGCAGTGGCAGCCTCATTTCCCTTT
Organism: Ichthyophis bannanicus; assembly: GCA_033557465.1. NCBI lineage: Eukaryota > Metazoa > Chordata > Amphibia > Gymnophiona > Ichthyophiidae > Ichthyophis > Ichthyophis bannanicus. The sequence continues at coordinate 74,693,828 of CM066031.1, forward strand.
CTGCTTGCCCCATGCAGAGTGTGTGTCTCAGAGGCTGGATCTTGGCATTGCCTACCCTGCTGCCCGCCTCCTGCCGGTCTCCTACCTGCTGAGCAGAAAACCCTGCGGCCATTCTCCTGCCCTTCTCTGGAACACACTTTGATTCCCTCCTTGCAAAGGTGTTGGTGTTAATTTTGCTGGTTCTAGTATGAAGTGTCTTTCTCCATGGACTAGCAGGATTGCGTCAGCCACACCTGGTGACGTCCTTCGGGCGGCGCCATGCGGAAGTGCTCTCTAGATAGAAATCTGACCTGCTCAGGTAGCCCACCTCCACGCCCCGCCCCTAGCTGGGCCAGTCTTCTTCCTTCCGCCTTGCCAGCAAGACGGACCCTGCTCTCCTGCAACTTTCCTTTACTTTCTTTGTTTTCTGTTTTATCCGAGCATGCCTAAATCGGTATTTAAAAAATGCCCGCGCTGCGGGCACAGGACTTACACACAATCACATGGCTGCACCCGATGTGGAGGTACTTCTGGTGTGAGTAAAAGCCTTGGACGGCATCCGGCGTCGGATAATGGCTCCCGAAGCACTGGCTGCCCACCGCCGGCTCAGGATGTGCCCGACAGGGCCTCCATCCCCAGCCGTGCCACCGACTCATGCCTGCTTGTTCAGAGCCTTCCAGCTCCATCTGAGACCGCTGACCGGGAAGTGCCCGATAAGGCCTCCTTCCCCTGCCGGACCTCACCATCGACGCTCCTCGCGGCTGCTCCCCAAAGCCACGCTGAGGTAAGGCCTGCTCCCACTCCCTCGCGGTCTATCATCCGCTCCACGGGAGACCCAGGAGGTTTTGGACGGTCTAATTCCCCCTCTCGGGGCCATGTGGAGCCGGGCAATGGCGCCCGGGAGAGGTCCTCCAGGAGCGCCGATCAGTCCTCCAGCTCCGCCCACCAGCATGACGTCAGCGCAGCCGGTGCTACCTCGGGCTCCTCCCACCTTTACAACGCTGCGGGCTTCCCTTTCAATGCGGGACTGGCTCCTACAGACTCTGCCTTTCCTCCCGGTGGCGCTGCCTACAACACCGCTGGCTTCCCCTTCAATGCGGGGCTTGCTCCCACGGACACTGTCCTTCCTCCCAGTGCCGCTGAGATCACGGACAGCCGTTCCTCCTCACGCCACCGCGGGCAACACCATACAAGGCTTCACAAGCACCACCGGAGCCATAAAGGAACAAAACACCGCAGGAGCACTTCAACTTCTTCTGACTCCTCTCTGGGCAGCCTACAGCCGGCACACAAGAGAAGACGTCGACATGGACATCACCGGACCAGCAAAGACCACTCCTCTTCCAGCAGAAGATGCCAGATGAGTTCTTGCAGCCACTCCACAGACACGGCTAATAACTCTGCTATATTGAAGCTCCTAGCGCAACTAGCGCAACTAGTCCAGCAGACCGCACCCCCACCTGCTGCCTCCGTGCCTAAACCCGCTGAGGGCCCCACTGCATACGTTCCTCCCACTGAATCATAAGATGTGCAGCCTCCTTCGCCCTTGCACCCTTCCCCGGACAGCACCGCGGAGGAGCACGACATAGAGGCCATCATGGGCTCCGTCTCCAATGATGGAAATGCGCCAGAGGGCGGGCAATCACCAGAGCGGGAAGAACCTCCCCCACCTCCAGAGGACAGGTCCTATCCCAAGTTCCTGCAAAAGGTGGCATCGGCTCTGGCTTTAACTGCCCCCGACCTGACTGAAGAGCCTGACCCGGAGGTGCTCAGGTATCTTGCTCCACCCAAGCCTTCCTTCTCTCTACCTATGCATCGCAAGCTGCGGGATGACTACCTTAAGGTGTGGCAGACTCCAGCTTCCGGACGCCCGTTCTCCAAGCGGCTGGACTCTAAATACCAAATCCAACCCGCACCGGGATTCACATTGGCACAGCTGCCACATCAATCCATCGTTGTCTCATCTGCGCTGAAAAGGACTAGATCTTCTCGAACGCATACTAACTATCCGCCTGGGCGAGATCATAAACTTCTCGACGAAATAGGCAGGAAGGCCTTCCAGGGAGCGATGCTTAACGCCAGAATCGCCTCTCACCAATTTCAACACATTTTGTTCCAGGATACCTGCGTGGCGAACATAAAGAAGGCCATCTCCGCCCTTCCTAAGGATACTCAATCACTGATCAACAGCTCGCTCGCGGACTTATCTGAGTGTAGCAAACATCTGGCCAGTACAGCCTTTGATGCTTTTGACACCTCTGTCTGGACCGCAGGCACTGCGATATCTGCCAGACGTTGGGCATGGCTCAGAGCCTCCGGCCTCAGTGAAGACACACATGACAAGATCGCGGACGCACCCTGCTCGGGTGACTCGCTATTTGGAGAAAAGGTGGTAGACGCAGTTAACGTCATGAAAGAACATTGCACTACCCTCCAAACCTTGGCAGAGGAAGGATTTGAACGACGCAGCGCACCTCTGAAGGGCAGCTACCAGCGAAAAACCTACTATAACAGCAATTCCTATAGCTCTAGCAAGAGATACCCCCCTAATCGGAAGTGGCAAGCCCCAAAGTACAAGTCTAATGCTTACCCAGGGGCCTCTACCCATCGCCAGACTCATAGGGACCGCAGACAAAAGAAAGGCAACAACCCTCCAGCCCCCAAGGGAGGCTCCTCCTTTTGACACGTCGACACAGGCGCCCACCCGCATAGGGGGTCGCCTATCCCACTTCCTGCAGGAGTGGGAGGAAATATCCACCGACTCCTGGGTCCTGAGAGTCATCCAGGAAGGTTTTTGTCTGCGATTTTGCACTCCTCCTTACCAAAGCAGCAAACCTGCCAGTCCTCTTCCTCCGCACCTCCAACATCCCATGACAACAGAACTTATACACCTCCTCGAGTCTCACGCCATAGAGGAAGTGCCTCCTTCCGAAATCAACTCAGGTTTCTACTCAAGATACTTTCTCATTCCAAAGAGGACAGGCGGATGGCGACCTATCCTCGACCTACGCAAACTGAACAAGTTCATCATCAAGGAGAAGTTCAGGATGTACTCCCTCAACGCCATCCTTCCCCTGATACAACGCGGCAAGTTCTTGGCGTCCCTAGACCTACAAGAAGCCTACACCCATATCCTCATCCACAAATCTCACAGGAGATTCCTTCGTTTTCAGGTACTGGGACACCACTACCAGTACTGAGTTCTTCCATTCGGCCTCTCCCCCGCGCCTCGAGTCTTCACGAAATGCGTAGCCGTGGTCGCGGCACACCTCCGCAAGCTTGGGATGACCGTCTTTCCCTAACTGGACGACTGGCTCTTCACGGCGCATTCAGCCACGGGCTTACGGGAGTCCCTGCAGAAAGCAACGGAAATCATTACTTCTCTAGGATTTGTCATCAATTACAGCAAATCACATCTACAACCGTCACAACAGCTCGAATTCATTGGGGCAGTAATAGATACTCTGACTGCCCGAGCTTACCTCCCGGAGCGCCGCATGACCAACATTATGTTGCTAGCAAACAAGACAACCAAAGCACAGTTCTCCCCTGCTCGAGAGATCCTTCGCCTTCTAGGACATATGGCAGCAACTACCTCGGTGCTGCCCATGGCAAGGTTGAGAATGCGACCACTGCAGTGGCACCTGCGATCACGCTGGAATCAGCATTCCCAGCCACTATCTGCCCATGTGGCCATCACACCCAGCATCATAAATCATCTGCGCTGGTGGACTACCCCTTCAAACCTGTCTGGGGGCAAGGACATGCATCAACAGGCGCATCAGGTGCTGCTCACCACGGACGCATCCAACACCGGTTGGGGTGCGCACCTCCAACACCTCAGTACCCAGGGCACATGGTCCAAGAAGGAGAAGAACCTTCATATCAATCTTCTCGAGCTCAGAGCCATCAGATACGCCCTCCTAGCGTTCCCTCCACACATACGGGACAAAACCATTCTCATACAAACGGACAACCAAGTAGCCATGTTCTATGTGAACAAGCAAGGTGGAACCGGCTCGCGCCCCCTTTGCAAGGAAGCGACTGCAATATGGTTTTTGGCAGAGGCAAACGGTTGCAAGCTCCGTGCCTCCTACCTGCCGGGGGACATGAACACCCTTGCAGACAAACTCAGTCGACAACTGCAACCTCACGAATGGTCACTCTCGCAGGAGGTGACAACCGTTCTCTTCCAGCAGTGGGGGAAACCATCGGTAGACCTCTTTGCCACGGAACTGAATGCGAAATGCCCCCTGTTCTGCTCCAGGCACCCATCGCCCAAGAGACTGGCAGCGGATGCATTCGACGTATCCTGGGGGGAATGGTCTCTACTGTATGCTTTCCCACCGACCCCCCTCATCCCAGCGACCCTACAGCGCATCATCCAGGACAAAGCGCACGTCATCCTCATCGCGCCCTACTGGCCATGACAGATGTGGTTCTCGCTACTGCTACGGTTGACCCACGGGGACCCTGTGCGTCTTCCCCCCATGGAGGACCTGCTGACGCAGAACAGGGGCAGCACAAGGCACCCCAACCTCAGAGCCCTCGCGCTCACTGCCTGGAGGTTGAAAGGTTGAGTCTCTCGGCTCTACGCTTGCCCTCCGAAGTCCAAGACGTCGTCCTGGCGGCCCAAAGGCCGTCCACCAGAAAATCCTATGGGCTGAAGTGGAAGAGATTTTCCACCTGGTGTGCACAACAGGGCCTCAATCCCACCTCTTGCCCTATTGCGCAGGTTCTTCAATATCTCAGTCTGTTGTCTACAAGCGGCCTCAAGACACAGTCCATCCGAGTGCACCTCTCTGCCATATCGGCCCTCCATGATCCTGTTGAAGGGGCCAACTCCATCTTGACGCTGCCCATAACCAGACGTTTCATGAAGGGACTAGCGAACTTAAATCCGCCGATCAGAACACCGCCACCTCCCTGGGATCTTAATTCGGTACTTCATCGCCTAATGCAGGAACCCTTCGAACCACTTCATTCTTTTTTTTTTTGAAACGTTTATTTTCATTTTGCAGCAAACAAAAAACAACACACTAAAGGAGACAAAACAAGTATACAATAAGGAAAAGCAAACCCAATTACCCCCCACCCCCATGCTTCTTCTCAAGCCGAATATGTCAGCATGTGAGCGCTTCCAAATAACAGTGATTGTACATCAAAACGAACAAAAGAGTATCTACGATACAGTATGGTATGATCATGGGACAGAGATATATACAAATTTAAACAGTCAGATGAGAGCATTTAGCAGAGCGAACATAGTCATTAAGCATCTTCCATTTAGACAGATGATGAGAAGTCTGGACGGAAGTAGCAAACATACAAGGTATTTGTTCATAGTTACTGTAGAGACAGACATGATTCCACCATTCATTAGGGCTCAGATGGGAACTATTTTCCAGTAATTCGTGATTAGGGAATAGCTATGCCAAGCATAAAGTCCAAGAGGAAGTAAGCCGTTTCTGGAAGAGAGGGAATCCCCGCAGCTGAGCGAAGTCCCACAGTCCTCCAAGAAAGGGGCTCTTGAAAGTGCAAAATAGACAGGATACGACCCCAGACCTGACGCCAGAAATACTGTAGTGCGGGACATCCATACATGACATGAGGTAGTGCACCAATGGCCGTATGGTATGTCCAACAGCTATTACCCTGAGTGGTATTCCATTTGGCTAATCTGACAGGAGTGTAAAAACACCGATGGGCTAGAAAGAAGAGTGTCTGAGTGAGTGAGGCGGATCGAGAAACCCGTGTCACTCTACTCCAGACAAGGCTCCATTGCTCCGGGGTCAAAGTTACATGCAATTCACGCTCCCATGCTTTCTGCGCTATAGGGGTATCTCGAATTATAGCATTACATAAGGTTTAATAAAAATTGGATACTACACCCGATGAACTACCGATAGATCGGATAGTCTCCGACCAACCTTGTGTAGGGGATGCCGATGGCGGGAGCACCCTAGCACTTCGAAGACAATGCTGAAGTTGCACCAACTGAAAGTAGTGTTTTGCAGGGAAACCAAATTCAATTTGCAATTCACTAAAAGTTTTCCATCGACCATCATGGAACAACTGGTTAGGAATCCAAATGCCCCTAGTATACCAGGGACTCCACGCCATCGGTTTATTTTGTATTCGAAATCGAGTATTGTACCAAAGCGGGAGCTTGTCTAATGGACAGAGACGGGAGTCTAAAGATTGCATAGGAGTGTTAAAGGCACCTAAAGCGTCTAAAAGCATTGGTGGATAGTGGGAGTCTGATGGGAGAGTCATACCAGGGAGAAAGTAAGAGGAATCGGTTTGCAAAGGTCCTCCTCTATGTCTAGCCACACGGGTCTACTCGGCACTAGATCTTCCAGCCAACGAGCGCCCCGTTTAAGAAGAAAAGATCAATGGTATTTTAGGAAGTCAGAAAGAGCTAAGGACTTTCTTCCTTTCGATTGGACTATTAATGCCATTCACGTTGAGCGACAAGATTTTACATAAGGCCATTCAAAAAAGTTAAAATTCTAAGCATAATAACGCACATAATTTCACCATGCCCCTCATATTAACTGTATCTGGCTGTACACATGACATGGAAGAAAATAAGCTAATATAATACAATGAAGCGCCCCATATTATTAAAAAAAAAAGAAAACCGCAGTGCGGTAGAGAAGAAGCAGGACCCCTGAAATTACTGGCGACCATGTGTCTGCGGGGAGAAACCCCAGAGAAGGCCAAAATTGAAAAACATATAACCTGTAAAACTATGCGTGCTCCGAATCCGACCAAGGCACACATCATGGAGGGATAGGAGACCAGAAGACAAAAAAAAAAGTCATATAGAAAAAGAAAGAAAGTCCAGGTAGTCTCTGTGCTTGGCTGTGACCGCCGCTTCGGGCCCTTCAAAATGGCGGATAGAGACGGCAAATAATAAGTCCAAGTTGTTGGATCAGCGCATCTGCTCTGCTTCTTTGGAGTCTAAAAATGTTGATAGTAGATCAGGATCTTCGAATGTCCTGGTTTGGTTGTGGAGAGTCACTCGAAGCTTCGCTGGATACAACAGGCCAAAGCGAGCCTGTAGCTGTTGAAGTCGAGGGCGAAAAGCAAGGAGTTTCTTCCGACGGTCAACGATAGGCTTTGCCACATCAGGGAAGAAGGAGACTTTATGACCTTCAAATTCCAAATGATGATTCGCCCGGGCAGTATTTAAAACTTGTTCCACTTGTTGATATCGTAGTAATCGAAAAATAATAGGCCGGGGGGTCGTTCGGTTGAGCGCCATGTGGGTAGGAACACGGTGTGCTCGATCAATTTCGAGTTCTCTATGAAAAGTGATCTTCAGCAAAGAGGGAAGAGTTTTGAGCAGGAATTCTCTTATATCTCCTGCTTCCACTCCCTCCGGTATTCCAATGAGCCTCACATTATTGCGACGGGCTCGATTATTGCTATCTTCTAACTCCTTTTGAAGATTCTGTATCTGGCGCTCAGCCTTGTCCAGTTTGCCCAAGCGCACCGCGTGCGAGTCGAGGACCCCCGCCATGTTGTCTTGCCGTAATGAAAGACTTTCAAGTCGGTCCTGGAGCACTCCAAAATCTTCTCGCATGGCTCGAAGCGCTTCTCCATTGGACTGCACCAATTCCTTCACGCCGCGTATTTCCTCTAAAATCTCCAGGTGCATTTCGGGGTTTACACGAAGTGGAACCATCTTCTGTGGGGAAGACACCTCTGTTTTGGAGCGTTTTCCGTGTGAAAAGGAAGGAGACCCGAAGTCCAAGCGCGCTGGTTTATGGGCCGCCATCCCCCCCGAGGTACCCCGGTAAGCTCGGAGCAAAATAATAAGTTTGTAGAGGTATTAAGTCAGGATTCTGAGTAGGCCTCTCGGGAGCTTCAGCGCGAAGCGTCCTACCCGCTGGACATCAGGCTCCGCCCCAGAACCACTTCATTCTACTGAGATGAAGTTCGCTGCATGGAAAACACTATTTCTGGTGGCAATCACTTCTGCTCGAAGAATCAGCGAGCTACAGGCTTTGGTGGCACACCCCCCATACACTCGCTTACTCCCAGACCGGGCATCCCTACGGACCAACCCAAAATTTGTTCCTAAGGTCGCATCGCCCTTCCACATCAATCAGTCCATTGAACTTCCCTGCTTCTTCTCGGAGCCTCACTCATCCATCGATGAACAGCATCTTCATACCTTGGACTGCCTCCGGGCTCTCAAAATCTACCTCCAGCGAACAAGCACTGTCAGGAAGTGTGACCAACTGTTTGTGTCTTTCGACCCGAATAGGCCCGGCCAACCCGTCTCCAAAAGGACACTTTCCAATTGGGTGGCTGCCTGCATCTCCTTCTGCCTAACTTCACAGGACAATCCGTGCCCACCGAGAGTTGTCCCTCACCGACTCAGAGCGTTGGCTACCTCTCTTGCAAACCTACGCTCCGTTCCTATCTCCGACATCTGTAAAGCTGCAACGTGGTCTACTCCGCAAACCTTCCAGCGCCACTACTGTCTGGATCTGCGGTCAATGGAGGACTGTGCGTTGGGAATGGCGGTCCTAGCCTCTGCTGTCAGAGACAAGCTGCCATCCCCAGGAAATAACGGATAAGGCTCTCCACAGCCAATGGCTGGACTTCCTCTTGCTTCTGGACTATCCACATAAGTTTGCACAGACTGCACTTTTTTGCACATTATGCACTGTTTTGCACTATTGTTGCTGTTGTTTACTGTGTGTTACTGCACCTGTTGTTTACTGTGTGTTCTGCACCTGCACTACACCACACTACTGCACCTTTGTTAATGCACCTTATACAATGTTGCCTGTTCTACATGTTCTTGTACCTTGGCTCCATTAAACTGTTGCCTGACATATGTTGTCGTCTCACTGCTCCCTCCTCCACCTGGCGCTCCGCCCTGCTAGGGAGACACCAGGTGTGGCTGACACAATCCTGCTAGTCCATGGAGAAAGCGGAGTTACTTACCTGTAACAGGGGTTCTCCGTGAACAGCAGGATAAGTCAGCCACACAATCCCGCCCACCTCCCTGGAGGAGGTCCGCTGCTTAGTCTCGCCCCTAGCCGGGAAGGCACCGCTAGGAACACACTGGCCCAGCTAGGGGCGGGGCGTGGAGGTGGGCTACCTGAGCAGGTCAGATTTCTATCTAGAGAGCACTTCCGCATGGCGCCGCCCGAAGGACGTCACCAGGTGTGGCTGACTTATCCTGCTGTCCACGGAGAACCCCTGTTACAGGTAAGTAACTCCACTTTCCTGGTGTCTTCAGAGAGTGGAAGTGTGAACAGAGACAAAGGAAGGGAGGTTGGAGACCGAGTTCCCTCCCCCAGCCCTGGGAAGCCTGTGAAAGGGGCTGTACTAATGCTGAGTCATCTCACAGATCCACTTCCTGAGATATTCAGGCAGATAAAAGCAGGGAAAGAGAGAGGAGTTACTGACAACCAAATGGCCTGGAGGATTTCACATGAGACTCGGCAAAACTTAGGTGTTGGATAGATTTTCGCTTGAAGTAGACTGTTCTGTTTGTTTTAGATGGGGTATCATGCTGAGGGATTGATCTAATATTATTCCAAGGTATTTTACCTCCTGCTTAACTGGGAGAGTCACGTCGTTAATTGTAATTGTTGGGGGGTGAGGGGGGGTGAAATTTTGATTTCTTGAAACAAATAGGGCTTCTGTTTTTTTGAGGTTTATATTCAGATTGTTGGTGATCAACCAGGATTGAGTTTCTTTGATGCATTCTGAGAGTATGTTGTAGTTAATATTGTTTATGTCTATTGGGACAGACAATATAATGTCGCCTGCGTAAATGTAATATTTGATACTGTGTTTTTTGAAAATGTTAGTAATTGGCTGTATATATAGATTGAAAAGTAATGCTGAAAGTGCTGATCCTTGTGGTATCCCTTGGTCTTGGGGGAATGTATCTGAGGTTTCCTGGCCTACTTGGACACATAGTTTATGGTTTTAGAGGTATGATATGAACCATTGTAGGACTGTGCCTCCTAATCCTATTTGTGACAGTCTTGTAATTAGGGTGGTGTCAAATGCTGATGCAATATCAATGAAAAGGAGGATAAATGCCCGATTAAGGTTGTCTGTGCCTCTGATAAGATTGTCCTTTAGGGATATCAACAGGGTTTCCATGTCGTGGAAAGGGCAAAATCCAGATTGGTATGTACCTAGGGGGGTGTTTAGATTGATGAAATCCTGAAGTTGTATTTGGATTACTTTTACAATTATATTCGCAATAAACGGGACACTGGCTATGGATCTGTATGTATTCAGATCTTTTGTATCTAGTGACTCATTCTTTAGAATAGGAGGATGGATATGCATTTCAGATCAGTAGGCATAATACCTTGTGAGAGGGATTGATTGACTATGTTTAGGAGATAAGGGCTAATTCGGTCTTTGTGGATTTGATCCATGAAACCAGGCATGGATTGAGGGGGGAGGTTGTGGTGTTTATTTTAGAAATTATGTGTTGTAAATGGTTTTATTTCTTAGTTTTTTTGCAAAATGGTTGGCAAGGGTTTGTGGGTGAATATTATCCATTTCTGATTCAGCCTGACCAGTTCTTGTAAGTGATCTGACAATTGTGAATATTTCTCTGGGATGGTTGAAGGAAGAGTTTATTATCTTAGTATGGCTTTCGCTTTTCACATTATTAATTTATCTTATTTTATTTATTTAGAAAGATTTGTATACCACCTTATCAAACAATCAAAGTGGTCACATCACAATTGGAGGGTTAAATTTAATATGAGGGTACTTAGCAACATTATCCCTTTCCAGGCCGAGCCCAAAACTCTTGGGATCCAAATTCTGACTAAATATTCCTATCAAATGGTATATAATACATGACCATAGCAGAAGGAAGATCACTATTAGAACATATTGAATAAGATGGGTACAATTTTCCTGAAATATGCAAGAATTAACCCGGCTGCAGAATGTGGATTAAAAATTTAAAGGAGGCTTTCAAAGGGTTATACAATGAACTCGTATGTCTAGTTGGAATGAGTGGGTATCGAATTGGTGGAGGTAGTTACATTATCATTCGGGTGGAGACTGTTGTCTGTCCGCTCATAGATTTCTATAAAGAGCAGGGTTTTAAGGGCCTTGCGTAAGTCTATATTGTAATTTAATACCCTCAGGCATTAATGGCATGTTTGGAAGTTGTAAGTAGGTTGAGGTAGAGTGCTTTGTTTTCTTGAGTTTTGCCGAGTCTCCACTTTTTTTCTTGCTTTCTTAGTTGTCTTTTGGTTTAGTAAGCTTGTGGGTGAACCATTTTTCCAATCTTTTTGTTGTTTGCCTGGTGGGTCTGATGGAGGGAGTGGAAGCATTTTGTATGGAGTTGTTCCATGTAATTATAGAGCTGTTAATGTCATTGGAATCATTTTTAAGTTGAGGCAGAACTTTATTTAAGAAAGTTTCTTTATTGAAGTGGGCACATTTCCTTTGTTGTGGTTCTGCTATTGATGTAGATTTGAAGGTCATGTGTATGGGTAAGTAGAATGTCACAAGGTGATGATCAGACCAGGGTACTTCAGTTATTATGAGGGGCATAGACATGCAGTTATTTGTAACGGGCGTCGGTAGGAAGAGTACGTCGAATAGGTTTCCCCTTGTATGCGTTGGGGAGTGTACTATTTGTTGGAATCCCATTTCTGACATTGCATCTAGGAAGTTAGAAGCATGGGAGGGATTGAGGAATGGGAGATTTAGGTCTCCAAGTAGTATGAGTGGTTTGTTAAGTGCTGCCGAGGAAGCTGCTTCTAAGATTAGAGTCAGGTTGTTATCATGTGAGGGGGGGTCTGTAAATGAGACAAATGGATATGTATCTGTTTTCTACTTTAAGAACATCCATTCCATCTAGGTTGGTGGAGATGGAGGGGGTAAGTTTAAGTTCTATTTTACTCAGAATAAGAATTCTCCCGTCTCTTTTGGAGTCACGGTAGCAGCTGAATAGGTTGTATCCATAGCATTGAAATTGGTTTATTAATATACTATCAGCTGGTGACAGCCATGTCTCGGTGATGCAAAGGATACCACTGTGATCATTTATCTATCTTTCTGCCTTATTTTTCTTGGTCTCTGATTATGCCTCTTGATACTTGATGGTCTTAAGAGTCATCAACAGTGGCCATTGCAGGTCTAAAGTACCTGTCGGCTGGGCGTTATCAAGCCATAAATGCACCCTGTATGACTTGCACTTCTGGCAAGGCCCCCCCCCCCCCCATCTTAGCCCCATACCTAGCATCTCTCCATCTTACCCCATATCTCCATGTCCAACTGGCTCCTCCCCCCCGGCACTAACTGCCCTTGCTCCACCACCATTGCCCCCTCATGCCATAACTGGTTTCTCTCACTCACCACAGCTGTCAGCTGGATTACGCAGCTGTTTGTCACTCCTTTTCTACACCTTGCCCTGCATGTCTCAGTTGTCATCTCTGTACTCTGTATACCCTCATGCCTCCACACCACATCCAGTTCATTTCCATACGTATTCACCCAGCTCCTAAACTACACACCGTGCATCTCTCGGAAATGGGCTTGGAAAGACTTTGAAAGATGTCACCCGCCTTGGCTGTTCTTGGACGGCTTCCTTGCAAGCAGAGGTGGAAAGAGAATTGGATTTAGTGCATGCCTTTTCTTAGAAGTTTGAAGTGAGTCACATTCAGGTACAGTTGCAATGTCAATGCAGAAACTTACCACCATGCCACTCTGCAGAGAAGGGATTGTCGTACCGAGCACCTTGGATTTGTCGCCTAGCTTAGCTCAGCAACCACCCTGTATATAGCGCAGTTTTTGGTTTTGTATATAGTTACATTGCAGTAATCCCCATATGTCTACATTGTATATAACATCATTGCAATATCCCCATGTATGACTTCCCTTCCCTCATTTAATGTTCCACCGCTGTTATAATGTAAGATGTACCTAGTCCCTCGGTTTGTCTCCCACAGAGCTCAACAACCTCTCTGCGTTTAATGCAGTTTATATTTGTATATAGTTATTTTCCAATAACCCTATATGTCTACAATGCATAGAGCTTCTTTGCAATATTCCCCTGCATGCCCTCCCACCCTTGTTTAATGTAGCACCTTTGTTTTACTGTAAAATGCTTTGATTTAAGGATAAAGCGGTATGGAAATCCTTTTAAATAAATAAATAAGAAAAAATTGGTACGATCGTTATCTGACCATAAATGTCTGCACAGATAGTATGTGGCGCCTATTAAAATGAAATTATAACGAGCTGTGCATGTTTAAATGACATGGTAACAAAGTCATTAGCTATTCCGCCTGGATGCCAAGAATTGTGCAGAAGACTAAAAGGACAAGCGCAGAGTTCAGTAGCGCCACGGTTTAAATGCCTGGTCGGAGGTGAAGTAAGATTTCAGTGCATGAAGGAGAAGGAATGTTATCTGGTGGGATTTACCAACTGGTGGTTTTACGTTCACATAGGGTCCGATCCTTATCTGACTACAAAACATATAGGCGCCTTCAACAAACCACTGTTTTGGCAACTAAAGCTAAGCACACAACTTTTCCCATGCGGGTAAGCAATTATTACTCCATGCTGAAAGGGAGGCTATGATAGAGGTCTATAAATTAATGAATGGAGTGGAACGGGTAAACGTACTGTAGATCAATTGTTTACACCATCAAAAAGTAGAAAGACTCGCAATGAAGCTACAATGCAACCCATTTAAGACTAATAAGAGAAAGTATTTTTTTACTCAATGTGTAATCAAACTCTGGAATACGTTACCAGAGGAGTTATTTATTTATTTCAAAGTCTTTTATACCTCCTTATCCGGCAATCAAGGTGGTTTACCAAGAACAGAACTTGAGAATTTACATCTAACATGGTTAACTTTGTACAAAAGAACAGTACATTCGTACATAGAAAAGTATCATAATTAACTATTTACAGTGTAACTGGTTGTGGGAGGATTGCATCTAGGTGGTAACTTTGATGGACTAGTCTGGAATTGTCCATCACTCGTTAGCTGATCACAGAGTATTCAGGCAAGTACAATGCAATAAATTTGAATCATCATCATCAATGGATATTTACAATGCAGTTCTTAGTGGAGTCAATGGTGGCAATTGAGTGATTCTGAATGGAGCTAGCCATATTGTTCTGTAAAGAGTAGTGTTTTTATTCTTTTTCTGAATTCCATATGGTCTTTTATTTTTCTTATTGTTGGAGGGAGGGAATTCCATCAATTTGGTGCATAACATGAAAATGCTCTGTTGCTCGTTGTTTTGCGGAAATCAGTTGGGGTGGATAGGGAGTTTTGTGTGCATCCCCTTCTCTCTCTGGTGTCTGGGGTTTTGGAAATTAGAGTGGGAAGGTGAGATGCAGCAGTTTAAATATCATGACCGGGTTCTTGTATTTCTTTCTACTGGCAAAAGGATGTTCTGCATTTCCTCCTCTACTGCCATCACCTCTCTCAGTTGGTGTACCCCAAGGATCTGTTTTGGGCCCTCTCCTTTTCTCTCTCTATACTCAGTCCCTTGGTGCCCTCATCTCCTCCCATGGCTTTCAGTATCATTTTTATGCTGATGACTCTTAAATCTATCTAGCTATACCTGAAATTGCTCCATCGCTCCAGACTCATATCTCTACTTGATTTCTGACATCGCTGCCTGGATGTCTCACCACCGCCTAAAATTGAATATAACTAATACTGAAAAGATAGACATTTGCAATGCTTCTCGTCTCCCTGTGGTCACGCCTCCGCTGAAAAAACGTACATCTCCGAAGCCGATGCTCACACTGACAGTGTAGTGCTCATGCAAACACCACATTAATATTGATGAAACAGATATGTTCATGCAAACCAGACCATAGATTCTAGTCTGTTGCACTACAAGGTTATCGAAGTGCACCAAAGCTATCGTAAAAGCAAGTGGAAAGTGAGATGTTTGTCCTGACGGCTCCTGCAGCAAAAACATACATGGTGTTTGATGAACACCGTAGTTATCCTTTCAGTGGTCATCTCTGAAAACAGTATTTGCAATGGTAAGTCTGTCTGTACAGCTACATAGTCCTGTCATTCATAGGAAACAATCAGGATGGGAACATGCAACAGTGCAAACATCAGAAGCACATGCCCAAAGGCACCATCCTCTGTCCTGAGAAACATGCACAGGGTTAGAGACCTCTGCTGGTGTATTTGGATATGTATCGATGCTGTTTGCACTGTAGCATGTCCCCACTCCGAGGGTCCCACCGTTGACAGGGACATGTCCTGCTATTTTGCTCAGAACAGCTGTACAGAAGTTACTGCCCATTCTTACTGGCACCTGGTGATGCTGCGGTCCAGGTACTGGCCAGGCATACATGTCCCCCTGGAGTTGTGGATCAGCACATCAGGGCCTCCCCTGCAGCCCTCATACCACACAGACACAGACACACACTTTCAACCAAACACTCTTGCTTGCAGTCACAAATAACATACCCCTGCTGAAACCATGCCCTGCACCTACAAACAACTGCTGGTAAAACATTATAGCAGACCGTCCCAGGACCACACTTCGCAGCCACACACGCTTCTGCTCCCTACTGTCTCACCTACCATCACTACATCTACATTCCCGTTTCTCCTAATGCAGGAATTGTTGGGAAGCCTAGAATAGCCCCTTTAGCACAAACAGCCAATGCCAGCATATAGACTACTGCAGTGCTTTATATTTCTGTGGGGATGTTTTTTTTTTATTGTTCCTTACCTTTCCAAGCATCCCTCACTTGTGCATGCTATTCTTTAAAATTGCATCTTGTGCCCTCCCAGACAGCAGACGCACCAGCTCAATACAGACCAGTCACAGCCATTCATCTCTATGGGACGCATTGATGATCAGAGCAGAAAATATTCTAAGTGCTGCCCTTAATCCACGTTGCCACTGGAATGATGTAGGCGTACGCGGGATACACTCAGGACGTACACAGGCCTTTCCTGAATATGCTTTATACATTTCCATGGCTTTCCCTGCCCCCGTGACACCTCCTCCTGCCTGTGTTAGTGTCCTGTATGTGCAGGGCTGTGTGATTTCAGAATATGGTTCTAGAGGTTTTTGCAAGAAAAAGGTCTATCCCATACGTCCAAGATGCCTATTTGCATTTTGGCATGACCCCCATAGTGTGTCTGCATTTTCAGAAAGCCTTTGACAAGGTCCCTCATGAGAGACTCCTGAAGAAATGAAAAAGTCATAGGATAGGAGGCAGTGTACTGCTGTGGATCAGGAACTGGTTAAAAGATAGAAAGCAGAGGGTAGGGCTAAATGGCTCAGTGAAGAAAGGTGACTAGTGGAGTACCCCAGGGATCTGTGCTGGGTCCGCTGCTTTTTAACATACTTATAAATGACCTGGGAATGGGAATAAGAAGTCAGGTGATCAAATTTGCAGATTTTATTTATTAGATTCTTCTATACTGCCCCTTCCCCTTAGTGATATAGCAGAAGGGCTGTCGGGTAAGGTTTGCCTTTTTGCGGAAGATACCAAAATCTGCAAAAGAGTAGACACCCAGGAAGGTGTAGATAATATGAGGAGGGATCTGGCTAAGCTTGAAGAATGGTCTAGAATTTGGCAGCTGGGATTTAATGTTAAAAAATGTAAGATCATGCATTTGGGCTGCAGCAATCCAAGAGAGCAATATAGTATAGGGGGTGAAGTACTTTTGTCCACTAAAGAAGAGCGGGACCTGGGACTGGTTGTGTCTGATGATCTTAAAGTAGCTAAACAGGTAGAAAAGGCGATAGCAAAAGCTAGAAGGATGCTTGGGTGCATATGGAGAGGAATGGCTAGCAGAAAAAAGGAGGTGATAGTGCCTCTGTATAAGTCTTTGGTGCGACCTCATTTGGAGTATAGTGTGCAATTCTGGAGACCGCACCTTCAAAAGGATGTGAACAGGATGGAGTTGGTGCAGAGGGTGGCTACTAAAATTATTAGTGGTCTTCATTATAAAGCATATGAGGACAGACTTAAGGATCTTAATATGTACACCTTAAAGGAAAGGCGGGATAAAGGTGATATGATTGAGACGTTTAAATACCTCTGTGGCATAAATGCACAGGGGGAGAACCTCTTTCAATTGAAAGCAAGTTCTGCTACCAGGGGACATGGGATGAGGGTGAAAGGGGATAGATTCAGGAACGATTTGCAGAAATATTTCTTTACGGAAAGAGTGGCAGATCCGTGGAATAGTCTCCCAGTGGAGTTGGTAGAGATGAGGACAGTAACTGAATTCAAAAAAGCATGGGACAAACACAGAGGATCTCTAAAGGAAAAAAGGGGACTGTTGTAGTTGTTGATATGGAAGGCCAGACTAGATAGGCCATGTGGTCTTTTTCTGTCGTCATATTTCTATGTTTCTTCCAAAGATCAGGGGTGGTTTACAAACAACGGAACATTTTACATAAAACAGTGGTATAACTTTTTACATAGTAAACTTTGCATGACACCAAATTATTCAAAGTTGTTAAAACACAAGAGGATTGTGAAAAATTATAAGAGGGTCTTGATAAATTGGGAGACTGGGTGACCAAATGATAGATGAAATTTAATGTGGACAAGTGCAAAGTTATGCACTTAGGGGGTCATTCTGAGCCACAAATAGTGGGGATGTATGCCCTGCCTGGATGTACATCCCCGCTATCCATCCCCTTGCCGATCCCACACAAAAACTCCCTGTAGAGATAGCAGGGACAAAACGGGGAGGTGTGCAGGAGATTCCCCATGGGAGACTGGATTGGGGGTCTGGCTGTGGGGAAAAGACTGAGCTAGATGTATTGTGGCTGGGGGTGTGGTAGGTCAGAATCTGGGCCCGGCGTGCACATCCAGGTTGGCAGACTCCATTCTGATCCCGCGGGCACATCTAGACCTGTGGGAGGTCTATAAATGAATGAGTAGATTGGAAAGGGTAAGAATAAATCAACTGTTTACTCTTTCAAAAAGTAGAAGGACACACCATGCAGCTACAACTCAGAGAACATTTAGTTCACTCAACAGATAATCAAACTCTATAATTCGTTATCAGAGGATCTAGTAAAAGCTGTTAATGTTGCTGGTTTTAAAAGAGACTTGAGCAAGTTCCTGGAGGAAATGTCCATAAAGCATTATTGAAGAGGTCTGGGTAAATTCACTTATTATCCCCGGGACAAGCAGCATGGAATCTGTCTACCTTTTGGGAATGTGACAAGTATTCGTGACCTGGATTGGCCACTGTTGGAAGCAAGATACTGGGCTTGATGGGCCCTTGGTCTGATCCAGTAGGGCATATCCTATGTTAGTATGTACTAGATTCATGAACTTGCTTTTGGATCTTGATCTCCCTAGCCTTCTGTTCACGTCCTACGTGTGTACCCTTACCATTCCCCTAGATATATCCTAATCCCCAGTTGCGTTGTCTGTCTTAACTAGACTGTAAGCTCTTATGAGCAGGGACTGTTTCTTACATGTCTCTGTACAGCACTACTTACAACTTACAGCACTATATAATGATAAGTAGTAGTAGTAGTGACGAACGGAAACAATCAATGAAAGCTCGATGTCTAGTCTTATGGATTATCAGTAGTGCTTTATGTAGTGTCCTCTGCTTGATCGGGAGCCAATGCAATTGTTTACGGAGTGGGGCAACCTGATCAAATCTGGATTTTCCTAAGAAGTAACCTAGCTGAGGAATTCTGTACCGACAATAAGGTTCTAGTGGTTGCAGTGGTCAAACCTATAAAAATAATATTATAGTAATCCAAACAAGGGTGTATTAATGACTGGAAAGCTGGATGGAAATCATCATCTGTCAGAAATAGTCTCAAGCACCTCACCACCTCATCTTATGGAAGTAGTCAGCAATTTCTCTGGAAGGTCAATACATAGTCATCCATACTAGGAAACGAGAGAGGAGGTGGCTGGGGAAGTACTTCAGACAGGTGGATTTAGAAGAATAGGACTAGTTTGGGATATTTTCAGTTTTTGCTTCTATCTGTGCATTCATTTTTAAATGGAAAGTATCATGGCAGACGCTGAATATACAGCATTGTAGGCCAGCTCTGTGTGGGACTCCTAACCCCACTTCCAAGAACACCCCTTCTCCCAGGGGTTGACAGTGTCCGTTCTGGGAAGCTGCGGATTCTCTAATGATCTTTGTGCATGGTTACAGACCTGTTCACTCAATAAAGCACTTTCAAAATGTACTAGCTTTATTAGCACACTCCACTGCATGAATTAGTTTCATTCTTTTGTCCATTTTATTAATTTGCAGATACTGCCCTTAGATACATAACTGAGGATGATGTTTTAGTTCCACAGCTTGGGTACGAGGTAATCATAGTATCCCAATATAACAAACAGCTTGGTACATAATTGCCTGGCACGGCGGCATTTGGAATACTGGCAGGTAATCATGTATAAATTGTATATTTTGGGCCCCTCCCACGCTATTGCAATCAAATGTATACCCAGATCTGTGTGCCCCAATCAAATGTATATTGGATCCAATTGATTCTCCTGTGTTATGTAAATCATTGCCTAATCGAAATGTAAATCTAAAAAATCTCACTGTATTGTACGATACATTATGATTCTGTAAAGTAAACCGCTGCTGATCGTAGGAAGCAGCGGTATACAAGTGCTTACTAAATAAATAAATAAATAAATAAATAAATAATTGTTCCTTTCACACAGCAGTATACAAACAGTAGTAAGAAATAACAGATTTAATGATTTACCCCCTCACACTGCGTGGACCTTATTACATGGGAGAAATTGTATAAAATTCTCATGTAAATATGTTTATAATTCTCTTCTATTCAATACATTTATTTATAGCTCTTGGAATTAAATTATCAGGGTTTTTTGAACGGAGACCAGCATACTGTATGCTGCGAGGCCCTTGGCACGTCATTCCTCTCTCACCTCTTCCCTTCTCAAATAGCTGAGTCAAGTCCTGACTTTGTGTTCTGAACCAAGGTTTTACAGGAGAGCAGTTTGGAGAGACTGTGGGCCAAGATCTGATTTAAATACATGTGGAGTGGAGGCGCATCCTAATGGTTAAGAACACTGGCTTGGGAGCCCAGAGACCAGGGTTCAATTCTCACTAGCACTCATTGTGGCCTTGGGCACAATATACTTAACCCTCTCTTGCCTCAGAAAAAAATTGAAGTTATCAATGCCCCTATTTAATGTACATCAGGACCGTACCTAGTCCTGTGCAAGCACAAAGGCTTAAGGGGTGCATTTCAGCTGTCTGCCACTGCCACCTTTTCTTCTCTCAGCAGTAGCAGGCAACGGCAGACAGCCGAAATGTGCCCTTAAGCCTTCTCGCAGCAAGCTAAGCAGGTCTGGTCCCTCCAGGAGGGACCAGACCTGCTTAGCGTGCCGGTGACTTGCACATCAGGTACACGCCTCTTCTCCCCTGCCCCCATAAAGTGGCTAGATGGAGTGGGAGGGGGGCGCGCCCAATATGCAAGTCGCACAGGACGCATTTCACGATCGGTACGGCCCTGATGTACATTACCAAGTTTACGTTTCAGTGTAAACCACTTTGATTGAAATGATAAAGCGGTATATAAAACCTGTTAAATAAATAAATGTTACATGCCGTGGCATATGTGTCATGGTGACTCTCTGGATAGTTGTCCTAAACTGTGCTCAGTCTTCATTTGCATTCCTAACAGGGACTATACATTTCAAGCAAAGGTAAGAGTTTGTGGCTTTATAAATTACTAGCTCCCTGCCTGGGATCTCATAAAAGGGTGTTGGTACATTTTTAAAACAAAGTTACATTCTTTTTGATGCTTTAGTTTAAAAGAGGAAATATTTTCTTTAGTGGTGTAAGTTTAAAACTCTGCTTTAGTATCTTTCCCAACTCTTTGAAGCTACTGACACCTCATCAGGTGCTAGTTCCCTCCTTACCCCACAAACTCCCGCCCACCCCTAGTGAGCAGTCTTAAAGAGATTTAACTGTTTTTTCTCTGAAAGGACAGCTGGGAAACCGGCTGATACTTTGGTAGGTCTCTCTTTTACTTTAACAGATACGTAAGATCCACCAACTTAACAATGGCTGGGAAAAATTGTTTCACCAAAGCTGTTGCCCCCATTACAGCTTCTGCCTCTGTCCAGACAGAGATCCCAATGCCAGTTGCAGGACCGGTTCCATGTGCAGGGTGCCTGCATGCTGAAGCTCTCAGGAAACAAGTGGAGGAACTCAGAGAGGAGGTGGTGAGGCTGAGGAGCATTCAAGACAGTGAGAAGTACATTGATGAGATGCTTCTTGCAATAACCAAGCTCTCCAGCAGAGGAGAAGATGGGAGCCTACAGAATGACGAAGGTTGGACACAATGACCAAAACCTGTAGAATCACCAATCCAACTTCTCCAGCCCTTGAACTGAAGAACCATTATGGACACTGGAAGTGGAGGAGGTGAAAGCATCCCTGGAAAGGAAAGAACCAGAGCTTGAGTACCCCAAAGTTGGAAAATAAGTGACCACAAAGAAGCAAAGGCTAGTGGTGGTTGGTGACTCTCTTCTGAGGTGTCCATCTGCCCACCAGACTTGATGTCCAGAGAGGTATGCTGTCTGCCAGGTGCCAAAATCCAAGATGTTAGGGAGAGTTTGCCGAGACTCCTCAAGCCCACTGACTATTACCCAATGTTGCTAATCCAAGTTGGCACAAATGATACTGCCAGGTACCCTCTGAGCTTACTATAAGTGACTTCATGGCTCAGGGTGAAGCAGATAGGGGTGCAGGTGGCGTTTTCGTCAATCCTCCCTGTTGAGGGTAAAGGCCAAGGCAAAGAAGCTCACATCCTGGAGATGAATGCATGGCTGCGTGGATTGTGTCATCGAGAGCATTTTGGTTTCCTGGACCATGGGATGCTGTTCCAAGAGTTGCAGAGCAGAGATAGTGTCCATCTGTCCAAGAAAGGTTGACATGTCTTCAGTAGCAGACCTGCTAATCTACTGAAGAGGCCTTTAAACTAGATTTGTTGGGGACAGGTGAAGAAAGACCCCATTAACTATTTTTATGGAAATGGATAAAAGGGGCATCATATGGAAAGCGGTGTGTATAAATGCTTGTAGCATGTTGAAGCTTTAATGGGAGAGGCTGACTTGGATTTAGTGGCAGTTACAGAAACATGGTTCACAGAAAACCACAACTGGGATGCAACTATACCAGGCTATACTTTATTCAGAAAGGACAGGGTAGGAAGAAGGGGAGGAGGAGTGACACTATATGTAAAAAATCATATTAAAGCTTTGGAATTACAGAATTTAAAAGGGAGTGAGGAGGCACTATGGGTTAGAAAGAGGGAAAGAAGAATCTATTTGCATTGGTGTGATATACAGACCTCACTCACAGGGAGAAAAGATGGACAGAGAATTAATAGAAGCCATACGCAGCATTGCTAGGAAAGGGGAAGTGCTACTTATAGGTGATTTCAATATGCCAGATGTTGATTGACACATTCCGGCTGCAGTATCATCTAGAAGTAAGAAGA
This sequence comes from Ichthyophis bannanicus, assembly GCA_033557465.1. Lineage (NCBI taxonomy): Eukaryota > Metazoa > Chordata > Amphibia > Gymnophiona > Ichthyophiidae > Ichthyophis > Ichthyophis bannanicus. Next base: position 74,716,318 of record CM066031.1, read on the forward strand.
TCCTGGATTCCCTAAAGGGAGAACTATTCAGGCAACTGGTAACAGACCCCACACGTGAAGGGACCATACTGGACTTGCTGCTTACCAATGCTTAAAGTGTTTCAGATGTTGTAGTGGGAGACCATTTTGCATCCAGTGAAAAACAGTGGGCAAAACTGAAAGGGGATATTTTAAGGGCAATCAACCTTTTCATTAAAATGGTCAATAAAAGGAAAAGGAGGCTGCTATGGTTCTGAAAAAACGTAGCTGAAAAGGTGAGGAAAAAGAGGGAGGCCTTCATGAAATACAAGAGATCACTGAGAGAGGAAGACAGGCATCTATATTTGGAAAAACTTAGAGAAGCTAGCAAAGTAGTCAGAAAAGAGGAAGAAATAGCAAATACAGTAAAATGGGGGGATAAGACATTTTTCAGATATGTTAGTGAGAAGAGGAAGGACAAAAGTAGTATTGTCAGACTCAAGAGTGAAGGGCAGGAATATGTAAAACCTGATGAGGACAAAGCGGAATTGCTTAACAAATATTTCTGTTCTGTGTTCACAGGTGAAGAACCAGGAGAAGGACCTCAAAAAACACCTACAAACAGGAACAGAAGCAAGGGGCATCTTGAACAATTTTCAGAAGACTATGTTTTTGAGAAACTAGCTAAACTTAAAGTAGACAAAGTGATGGGATCGGATGGGATACACCTTAGAATGCTGAGGGAATTTGGGGACATTCTAACAGCTCCACTGACTGACCTTTTTAATGCCTTGTTGGAGTCGAGAGTGGTGCCAAAGGACTGGAGAGAGGCTCATGTGGTCCCTTTACACAAAAGTGGAAGTAAGGATGTGGTTGAAAACTACAGGCCGGTTAGTTTAACTTTGGTGGTGAGTAAATTATTGGAAACACTGCTGAAAGAGAAAATAGTGAGGTTTCTGGAGTCCAGCATATTACAGAATCTGAGGCAGCATGGATTCAACAAAGGCAGGTCTTGTCAGACAAATCTGATTCATTTCTGTAACAGAGTGACCAGGGAGTTAGACCAAGGGACAGCCCTAGATGTGCTGTATTTGGATTTCAGTAAAGCCTTTGACACCATTTCTCACAGGCAACTTATAAACAAACTGAGCACCCTAGGAATGGACCCTAAAGTTACTGCTTGGGTTAGAAATTGGTTGAGTGAAAGACGACAAAGGATATAGGTAAATGGAGCTCACTCTGAAGAGAAGGAGATTACCAGTGGTGTGTCCCAAGGATCTGTCCTTGGTCCAATTCTTTTTAACATTTTGGTTAATGATATTGTAAAAGGACTGCCCAGTAAGGTTTGCTTGTTTACAGATGATACCAAAATCTGAAAAAGAGTAGACACACAGGAAGGTGTCAATAACTTGAGGAAGGATCTAACTAAGCTTGAAGAATGGTCTAGAATTTGGCAGCAAAAATTTAATGCAGAAAAATAAAAATCCAAAGGAGCTGTAAAGTGTAGGGGATGAAGTACCTCTGTCCACAAAAGAAGAGCGGGACCTGGATATAATTGTGTCTGATGATCTTAAAGTAGCTAACCAGGTAGAAAACTGTGACTGCAAAAGCAAGAAAGATGCTTGGGTGGATAGAGAGGGAAATGGCCAGCAGAATAAAGGAGGTGATCATGCCTTTGTATAAGTCTCTGGTGCGACCTCATTTGGAGTATTGTGTGCAATTCTGGAGACCACACCTTCAGAAGGATATAAAGAGGCTGGAGTCAGTATAGAGGGTGGCTAATAAAATGTTTAGTAGTCTTCATTATATAGCATATGAGGACAGACTTAAAATGTTAATATGTATACTCAGAGGAAAGGCAGGATAGGGGCGATATGATAGATACATTTAAATATCTCTGTGGCATAAATGCACAGGAGGGTCTCTTTCAATTGAAGGTAAGCTCTACTAGGAGAAGACAGGATAAGTGTGAAAAGGGATAGATTCAGGAGTACTATGCAGAAATATCTTTTTACAGAAAGAGTGGAGGTGGTAGAGATGAGGACAGTATCTGAATTCAAAACAGCATTGGGAAAACATAGAGGATCTCTAAAGGAAAACAGGGTACTATTGCAGTTGATATGGAAGGGCAGACTAGATAGGCCATGTGGTCCTTTTCTGCCATCATGTTTCTATGTATTACTGTGTGGGAGTGTCACAGTGAATTCTGGGAGCTGTAGTCCTTCCTAGGAGGAACTACTGTGGGGGAGTGTCACAGTGTACACTGGGAGCTGGAGCCATTCCTTTCAGGGATTATCTCAAGATAGTTTTGCCTAATGGGTGAGTTTTGCACCTAGCAAGACAGTTGTGAACCTCTCTTCTAAGCCAGGGATTATGGAATATGACCTCAGTCTCTTAATTTTACTGCTAATGCATGATGTAATACTTGCATCATGCAAAAGAGAGCCTCCTGCTGGAGTTTGTAAGATATAACAGGTAGGAGTAGTTTATAAAGCTTGTCATGCCTAGTACAAAGGGAAAGATTACTGTATCTTTCTGCCACATTTTCTTGGTCTCTGACTGCACTTCTTCATGCTTAAGAATCTTCTGCCTCTCCACGCAAATCACTTGGAACAGACACCTCTATTAACAATGATGTTTAGATATTATTCAAGACTACCAGTATGTCAGTTTATTCTCACTAGTCTTCATTTTGCGCAGAAATATCTCTCACATTCCATACAACTGAAGGTCTCTCCCCATTGTGGGTTTTATGATGTGTCACTAGCTCTGAGTTCCAGTGGAAACATTTCCCACATTCGATACAACAAAATGGTTTCTCCCTTGTGTGGGTTCTATGATGCAGCACTAGTGTTGCTTTTCTGGGGAAACATTTCCCACATTCAGTACAATGAAAAGGTTTCTCCCCTGTGTGGGTTTTAAGATGCAAAACTAGTTGTGCTTTCGTGAGGAAACATTTCCCACAATCGGTACAACTAAAGGGTTTCTCACCTGTGTGTAATGGGTCTGCTTAGGCCAGGAAATCCCAAACCCTCATCTGCGGTGTGCTGGTCCTGCTGGCTGGAATCCAGGGGAATAAACACACAGACCAGACAGAAGGACAGTATGCAAGTTTATTCCAAAGGGTGGAGGGATTGTCAGTACTTTTATACATTCTTAGAGACATAGTCATACGTCATCCACCCATCTTCTGGAGGCCCACTATAGTTTATCAGTAACTAATGCAAAAACAAGTCATCCTTGAGTAGAACAAACAGTTTAGTTTACACAGCACATTCCTTCTTCTATACCCACCAGAATGTACAAAGGGCACACACATAGGATTCTTATTTCTATGATTTCTATAAGATTCTAATTTCTCTTGTGCAGGCCTCTTGTATATGCACTTAAACTAAGCATTATTATTACAAAGGACATATATATAGGATTCTGATTTCCCTAACAATCCCCCCTTTGGGCCTGCATAGGCCCACTATAAGAACAGCCTAACAATTTACTACAAAATAACTAAACAGACATTATTAATGGAACATCTGTATGTGGCAGCTCAGGTACATCAGCCACCATAAAAGCAGGAGTATAAGAATACATAAAAGTGGTAGAGCCCTGTAGGGCCTTTCAACAACAGCCAAGAACAAATGAATATACAACAAAAGAACAAGAATTATAAAACCGCTCAATAGGGCAATAAGCAGTCCTTTGAGACCACCCCAAAGGAAAATACATCAGAGAGTAATCATGAGAAACTTCCCTGTAGTTGAAGAACAGTATAGAGCAGTATTAGACAGGCTAAAAGCAGAAACAATAAAACAATCTGTAGCATTAAAACTAGAGACAGTTTACAATGAACAAGAGACCTAGTCATATCCCAAAGAGGGGCAAGTAACACCAATGTTATACAAGAAAGTAGAAAAAGAAACATGGGGCTGGGTGCAGTTTGAATTATCAGGTACAGTAAACTTCTGCATTTCACACAGATTAGAAGGTACAGTAATGAGACATGTTGAGAGAAAAGCTTCAGTTTGTAGCGAGCTGCGCACACAAAAAAATAAGGCAGTCTGGGCAAGTAGTATTGCCATATTAACAGTTCCCGAAATGGACTGAAGGAGGCACCACATGAGTGGTAGGAGGAGTCAACACAGTCTTGTGCGTGATGGTCAGGAGGCTGGAACCGAAGATGTCAGTGGAGACGATACACGCTTGATTCTTGACGCATGGATCCACAAAGGGGAGGAGTCGCACAGGATGGCTGCCCATGTGATAGCGATCACTGTAGTTTGGAGGTCCGTAGAGCGGGTCTAAGGTACCGTGCTTTTGAGGTGCTCTGACCTGTCACCAACCTTGAAGGGATATATTGGTTCGGTACCTCTAGGCCGAAAGCTGCCTTTCTTCAGGAGTCTTCTCCTCTCCTCTCCTCTCCAGTTGCTAGGGCCTTGGCTGCCCCGGCGTCAGCTACTTCTCATCCTGGTCCTGAAGCCTGATCTGTATATGGAGAATGTTTCCAGCGAGGGCAATGGCTTCAGGATCTTTTAGCCGCCACCTTCACTGTAATCGATGTTATCAGAAGAACTTGGAACGGTCCCATACTGGAAAAGGGGCTTGTGCTATGTGCTGGTGGTATATCTTTACCAAAATCCAGTCTCCGGATTGAAAGAAAAGAGCTGAGTCATCCAGCAGAAAGGACTGGACGTGCTGAGCATACCTGTGGAGGGAAGAGAGTTGCCTCTGCTGCTAGGAAATACAAGAGATCAAATGTGAGGCTCAGGAGTATAAAAGGTAAGCAGTCTTCCATATAACAGTTCAGAGGGAGAGAAAGTTCACTCTACTCCCTTAGGGCAATTTGTTTGGTTGTTTGTTTATTGAACAGAGTCAAAGGCAAGACAGTTTAGTGTCTTTACAAAGTTTTTTAAGGTTTCGGAGGTTCCCCCCTTCGTGGATTGCTGCTTGCATACAACAGCCAATCCTAAGCAACTCAATTTAGCTAATACATTTTTGACAAGATGCCCACACTTCCTCAAATTTTTTCACAATTTTAGAATTATACCAATTTGTAAAAATTTGTGTAAGTAACTTTCCTCCTTTAGTTTCATGTGTCGGGCCAGGACACATAGAGGCAAAAAGGGATAAAAACATCTGAAAAGCACCACATGGCCAGTGTGGGTCTCCCCAAAGCTCATTAGGATGAAAAGTGCACTCAGCCTATCTCCAAGTATCTATTTCCAATTATTGGGTATATCTCTGGGCTAGATGACTCTCAAAATTGGAATTAATGGGGATGGCATAATCAAATATTGTAGAGTATTCATTGTCAGTTTTCTTTCTAGGTGGATACATCGGATATATCATTTCACATTTCAATTTACCCTCACCATTTTATAATGTTAATCTAAGTTCTCTTTTCCAACATGAATATTCCATCACACTCCTCTCAACACCACTTTTTTTTCCACTTACATCATTCCATCAAACTACATGCTAGGTCCTTCTGTCCTTTTTTTTACCATACTAGTGTATCCTTATTTGGCAAGGCTGCTAAGAACATCAAACAATTGTTAGAAACTTAGTATTTTTGTAAACAAAGGTATATATAAAATATAAATGTAGATCCTTTTAACAATATGAGCAAATAGTGCTCATTCTAATTAGCAACTGCCTAAACAAAATATAGATAAAGTCCCTACAATATAGACTAGTGCTTCACGGCATTTTATAACATCAATCCTAATAGGAAGGAGCATGGCTTCTAACAGAACAGCCACATAATCTCTCAGGTGTGACTAAAGTCTATCTTATACCCGGTTCTCAGTGAGAGTGCTGTGGAAACTTAAAAATATTTGAGGACTGATCTTATAATCGCAGTGCCCACAAGGATCTGTGGAGGTTACTCACTAATCATGGTGTTTAAGAGATCCTTTTGAGATGAGAGGCCTAAGAAGGTTCAAGGCATTTGTGGTTGGGCCTCAGGGCTTTCCTCGGGTTCTTCTTGGCCTATTCCCCCCTACCTAGTCATGTCTCTTCAGAGGCATAAATATGCAAGGTTCATGTTCTTCAGGCCTTGTGGGTGGTGTCCTCGAGGAGTCTTAAAGCAGTCAGAATTCCGGTGGCCCAGATCATCACACTCAGAGCAGCACACCCATTGCCTTTTCCAAGGCTATAGCCTCACCTTCTCTCTCTCTCTCTCTCTTTTTTTTTTTTTTTTTTCTTCAAACCTCTCCTAGATCATTGCTAACAATTAAAATTTTGTTTATCCAATCAACTCAAGTTAATGTTATTGTTTTATTTGTCTACTAACTTTACAAATATCCACTAAATAAGATCTATATGCTTGGGAATAGAGCAATTTCAGATCAGCCTCTTTCCAAAATTCTATAATTTCTATGTGTACTGAACCTCTACATAATGTACTGCTAGAACAAGTATTTTGGTAACATAAAATGCAAGTGTGTAAACTAAAGAAAAATTAATATCTCACAGTGCTACAACATATATCTGTTTTCTCTGCAACTGTATTGAAACTGAAATAAAACTTTCAGAACAAGGTACACTTTTTCGCTGGACACTAACACATAAAATTCAAATACAGAAAAACAGATGAATTTATCCTAAAATCCAATATTGTAATAAATCAAATCAGAAAGATCAATATCCAGCAGCCATGGTGCTACTCTCCTGTTCGTCAGCCATCCACACCGAGCTAAACAATGCAAAGTAGTTAACTCATAAAAAGGTTGATGGATATCTGGAATTCAAATACTCTTTTTTTATATGTTTAAAGTAATACAGTAACATGGAATATACAAATCTTACTAAAATCATTTTAAGGTATCATTGTAGTATCAGAAAAGTGAATACAGTTGATCAAGGCAGTTAATGTCAAAATAGCATATACTGTCTGCAGATTAAAATGTAAAAGATGGCATATCATGCAGAAGTATTACTTGTATTTGCAAGTTCAGAAAAAGATTTGTTTGCAAAACAGAAAACATTTGTGCAGAAAACACTAAATATTTTAAAAGAATGAGCCAAAATACATTAAACAACATCTATTTAAGTGGCTTCAATGAAGCAGTTTTGTTAATGTATAAGCAATCAGGTATTCTCTTCCTTTTATCTGCCTCTCTCTAGCATGGCACTAATAAACCCTTACTGAGTAATTCTGACAACTGTCAATGTTTTTATTTTGTCGGTACTAATTACTGCTCTCAGACAGAACATCTTTACAGTTAATAACCAAAATGTACTTTTCACATTTAAATTAAAACCTTATACATAATACCTGAGACTGGTATCAAACTGATCTGAAACAATGAAATTGTTAAAGCAATTTGCTTAGAGTAACAGTTCAACCTTAATGTTATCTCAAATACAACAAAGTAAACAGCAAGTCTGTCAGTGTGTCTAGATTCCTGCAGGCAAATTCAGATAGCTAAACAAGAAAGAGAGAAGTCCTAAATACTGAGTTTAAAAAGAAAAAGTTGCTTGAGAATTGTCACTAATTGTGATTGCTATTAAATTCCTATAGTTACAACTCTATGTGTTTCTATAATATATGAACAATAATTATGACCTCTGAGGTGCTTGCCACAAAATATAAAAATCATTGTTTCAAGTTGCAGTCTTTTAATTAGTGGCTCAGGATGCCCCATTGTCCTGACAGCGTTCCCAACCCCCACTTTAAAGGTTAAAGAAAAACAATCCAAAACCATTTGTGCCTTCTGTAGCCCACGGGAGGGGCTTGTCCCTTTCCCTCTCTCTTCTTTGTTCGCTGTTCGTTTTTTAAGTTTCTGGTTTTGATTCTAGTGCTGTAGGGGGAAGGGATAGCCCCAACCTAAATTTTTTTCTCTTCAGGACACCTTGAAACCGTTCTTACCCAAGAAATGCAGCAGAATGTTAATGGCTTCTATCACAACTGGTTTCTCCTGCCCCAACTTTAAAGATCATCTACATAGTGCCTAGGGAGCAGACTCAAACATATACGTCAAATCTACAATACTAAACCAATTGTATTCATGCAAAATTTAGCTCAATATTTTTAACCAAAAGCATAAATATACAAATCAGGGGGTTTCTTTTTTTGAAATAAAGTTTTCAAAGGAAAGTATCCATTGCTAGGTCTGGACAATCTTATTCAAATTTCTTAAATCCTGCACCAACCAGCAAGTAAAAGAAAAGCAATATTTACTGTAAACAAAACATATATTTTTTTTTCAGCTTGTTGGGAAGGACACAAAGGAGTTACTTATTTGGGAAACTTCTGTTTCAGTTCTTATTTAAACAAGAGACAAATCAAAGCTTACAAGTGCTTTCTTAAGAAATTTCGCCCTGCATAATGAACTAGACCCTCATGGTATTTGGAGCGCACCCCACTCCCCGAATTCCTCCACTATTTACATTATACATCTCACTCACACACAATCAGTCTCAGTTCCCAATAGAATATAGAAACCACCAAGGTAGATAACAAAGTCCCACTTTTCCTTACCTCGATCTGTGCACAGAATTTACTGGGGTGCTGCAGTGCCTGCTTTTTTTAATTCACTGTTACAGTCCGATTCACAATACCTCTAATCACCTAGGATCATTACCAGCTAGTAAAGAGACCTCTCTGCAGAAAAGGAGGTGAGACTGTTGAAATCAACAGGACGCGTCTTCGCACCCCCACTCAGCAGGAGTCACTCCACTGTGGGAAAATCCCAGTGAGCCCCAGCTGTTATTTACACCTTTACCTGTGGCCAATTCACCTTTAGCCAAGCTGGCCAATGAGACTCGGGGAGGGATATTGTGAAGCAGATTAAGAGCTCTTTTTTAGTATTTCATTATTCAGTACATTGCTATAGCAATGGGTGTCTAAATACAGACACACCCTTTTACATATCTCAAGTAATTTTTTCTATTTAACTTGTCTACTTACAATATGGCAATAAAAAGACAATCTGCAAATAAATAATAATTTACGTTTTAGTATGCCGGTTAACTTTAAGTTTCTATTCTGTCTGCCTGTCTGTAGCCTTTGAACACAAAGAACAGAAAGGGAGGGGGAGGGAGGGGAAGAGCGGAGCAATGGAAGAATAAACAAACACCACTTGTCACTTACAGTCCAGGGACTCTGAATCATCAGTTTTACCTTTGCTAGAGAGGGGGAGGGGGGAGAGGGGTGTTGTATAGGCACAGAGATAAGCATTCTAACAGACGTATTCAGCAGAATCCTGTAACTTACACTGACAATTTATGTAGGATGGCTGTTTTTTAGCTGCAGTTTTAAAACTTATCACAACATATAGCAGAACATACATTCACGTGGATTCTGGAGTGGTCCCCTCACCTTGGGACCCCCCCATCCTCTAATTGATTCACAACAAACACACGGCTGGCCAGACACACAAGCACACAGCCTGCACAGCAGCCGCAGATGAGAAAGAAAATAAATCTAGTTTTCCCACCGATTCCCGCCCAGGGAACAGGAAAGTCTTAATTACCATTTAATTACCATTTAACCATGCTACCAAAGCAATAGGGACACTCCCAACCAAAGGGAGAATACCAGTTCTAATTTAAACCGTGCTACCAAAGCACAGGGATCCCTGGGCCACGGGAGAATCCCACTTCTGACACCAAATGTAATGGGTCTGCTTATTGTTGGTCACTCCAGGCCAGGAAATCCCAAACCCTCATCTGCGGTGTGCTGGTCCGGCTGGCTGGAATCCAGGGGAATAAACACACAGACCAGACAGAAGGACAGTATGCAAGTTTATTCCAAAGGGTGGAGGGATTGTCAGTACTTTTATACATTCTTAGAGACATAGTCATACGTCATCCACCCATCTTCTGGAGGCCCACTATAGTTTATCAGTAACTAATGCAAAAACAAGTCATCCTTGAGTAGAACAAACAGTTTAGTTTACACAGCACATTCCTTCTTCTATACCCACCAGAATGTACAAAGGGCACACACATAGGATTCTTATTTCTATGATTTCTATAAGATTCTAATTTCTCTTGTGCAGGCCTCTTGTATATGCACTTAAACTAAGCATTATTATTACAAAGGACATATATATAGGATTCTGATTTCCCTAACACTGTGTGGGTTCTATAATGCTGCACTAGTGCTTTCGTGAGGAAACATTTCCCACAATCAGTATAACTAAAATGTTTCTCTCCTGTGTGGGTTCTATGATGCTGCACTAGTTGTGCTTTCGTGAGGAAACACTTCCCACATTCAGTACAACTAAAAGGTTTCTCGCCTGTGTGGGTTCTATGATGCAACACTAGTTTTGCTTTTGTGAAGAAACATTTCCCACATTCAATACAACAAAATGGTTTCTCCCCTGTGTGGGTTCCATGATGCAGTACTAGTTCTGCTTTTCTGGGGAAACATTTTGCACATTCAGTACAATTAAAAGTTTTCTCCCCTGTGTGGGTTTTAAGATGCAAAATAGTTGTGCTTTTGTGAGGAAACATTTCCCACATTCAGTACAACTAAATGGTTTCTCCCCAGTGTGGGTTCTATGATGCCACACTAGTTGTTTATTTATTTATTTAAGAACTTTTCTATACCACGCTCTTATTGTCAGTGTGGTTTACAGTTAACAATTTGACTCTAGAACACGAACAGATCTGACCTGAGTTTACATATAACAGGGAAAGTAACATGGGGTTGAACTGGGGAAACTATATACAACTTAAGCAGAGAATTAAGTATGCAGGTATTCAATTTACAATAGCATTCCTCGGAAGCAGTACAATTGCTTGAGTACCAAACTGTCGGTCTGAATTAATGTTCTGTGAGTTACATGTTCAGTAAATCATGTTAAGGGGTTTGACTGTGAGGAGGGAGGGGTGAAGGCATTGTTTGGTTGTGAGAAGTGCATCAGGAACAAATGGTGCTTGAGGGCTTTTCTGAATTGCCTGAGGTCAGTGATCGATCTGATGCTGGGGGGTAGGTTGTTCCAGCATCTGGGGGCATAGAACGCGAATGCCCTGTAATTAGTTGATTGTGCACATTTTAAGGTTTCCCTTGGGATAATTAGCGTGTTGGCGGCTAATGGTCTCCTAGATCTCTTGTTGGGGGTGTGGGAGAGTAGGTCTGAAATTGAGGAAGGGGATATTTTATTAATGGCTTTGAAAGTAATGAGGGCTTTGTATGAGATCCTGCAGCTTATCGGAAGCCAGTGGAGTTTTCTTAGGATAGGGGTTATGTGGTCTCTCCTTGATGTTCTGCATAGGACGCGGGCTGCAGCATTCATAGCTAATTGTAGCGGGTTTAGGGTGGTCTTGGAGAGGCTGTGGAGTATGATGTTTGTGTAATCGAAATGGGGTGTAACTAGAGCTTGGAATATTGTGCGAAAGTTCTCTGGTTCCAATATGGGTCTAAGAAGCCAAGAAGGGTCTTGATCTTGTAGTAGATGGCCTTTACCATGCAGCTTATGTGTGTCGTGAAGTCCAGCCATTGATCTAATGTCACGCCCAGGTAGCGTATGGTAGGCTTGATTGGGAGCTCTGCATCTCTTACTTTCAGTGTCAAGGGGGGAGAAAAGCTTTTGTTTTTTGTGATGATTAGAACCTCGGTTTTCTTGAAATTTATTTGAAGATTCTGGTTGAGAAGCCAATCCATTATTGCATTGAAGCAATCGACTAAGGCTGTGTAATCAGGAAGCGTGACATTGATAGGTGTGAACATTAGCACATCGTCTGCATAGAGGAGGCAGGATATACCGAAGGAATGGATGATTTCACAGATCGGCTGCATGTATATGTTAAAGAGCAGCGCCGATAGAGAAATCCTTGGGGCACCCCTTGCTTTTGCCGGAAAGGTTCAGATGTGTTGGGGCCGATCCGAACTTGTTGCCATCGGTCTTCTAAGTAGGATTTACACCAATCCCAGGCAAGACCCTGGATTCCCTTATTATGGAGTCGAGTTAGGAGTTGGTCGTGGTCGACTGAATCGAACGCGGCGGCAATGTCAAGGAAGATTAGAGCAACACCTCTTTTGATGTTGGCTGTCTCTCTGATAAGTGTGTTGGTTAAGGAGGTCAAGAATGTTTCAACTCCATGAGCTTCCCTAAATCCGTGTTGGCTGGGATCCAGGGGGGATGAGGTGTCAATATGTTGCTGGATTTGTCTCTGAATTCTCAAGAATTTTAGCTAGAAGTGGGATACTGGAAATCGGCCGGTAAGACTCCTCCTTCTTTGGATCGAGCTGGATGTTCTTTAGTAGTGGTCTAATGGATGTCTGCTTGAGAACAGGTGGGAATACTCCTGTTGAGAAGGACGGATTTGCAATCTCAGCTATGATTGGGATGAGTTCCGGTCTCATTGATCTGATCCAGTATGCTGGGCATGGGTCATTTGGTGCAGTGGTAGTGTTGAGGGTGGCAATAATGTTTTCAATGCTTTCAGCGGATGGAGGTGATAGCTTAATTTATTTATTTATTACAGTTTCTTATATACCGCACTATTTAGAATCAGCGCGGTTTACATCATAACATAACGACCATAACGACAAGCTGTCAGGTTTTACATCGAACAGGAGTACAAACTTGGATAACAGGGTTAACTATATACATAAGCTATTTACACTGCAGATAATACATGTAAGGGCCTTTCTAGATTGGGTCATTTCTTGGGAGGGATATCTAGTTCAATTGCTGTCTGGGAAGTATTGGAAGAAAAGGTGGGTTTTGAGAGCCTTCCTGAACTGATATAGATTGGTAATGGCCCTAATGTCAGGGGGAAGAGCGTTCCAGCATTTGGGGACATAAAAACTGAATGCCCTGTTTGTGGTTGTCGTGCTGGACTTTGTCGAAGCCTTTGGTGTTGCTAGCAAGTTTACTGCTGTTGTTCTTCTGGATCTGTTGGGGGGGACAATGTGGATAAGATGCGTGAGTGAGGAGGATGAAATACCTTTGATTGCCTTGAATGCTAATAGAAGGGATTTGAAGGTGATCCTCCTATGGATCGGTAGCCAGTGCAGCTGTTTGAGAATAGGGGTCACGTGGTCGTTTCTGGATGCTCCGTAAAGGACTCTAGCTGCGGCATTCATGGCCAACTGTAAGGGGGTTAGTGTGGATTGGGGGAGACCTTGTAAGATGGCATTTGCAAAGTCAAAATGTGGCAGGATCAGCGCTTGATATATGGTTCGGAAATCGTCTGGGTCCAGCAGGGAGCGTAGGTGCTTGAGTGAACGGATTTTGAAATAGACGGCTTTGACTATGTTGCTTATGTGGCGTTTCATATCTAGACGTTGGTCCAGAGTAACTCCCAGGTATTTTATTGCATCTTTAGTTTGCAAATCAGCTTCCTTGACACTGACGTGGGACGGGGGAGTAAAGTTGGAGTCTCTGGTGATGAATAGGACCTCTGTTTTTTTATGTTGAATGCGTAGGTTCTGTGTCTGGAGCCATGTTGAAACTGCATTGAAACAATCTGTGAGTGGGGTCAGGTCCATGTGAGTTGTGGAGAAAGGCATGTATAAGAGAATGTCATCTGCATATATCATGCAGTTCACGTTGAATGATCTTATGATATTGCAGATGGGCTGCATGTAGATATTGAAAAGTAAGGAGGATAACGAGGAGCCTTGAGGTACCCCTTGCTTTTGATGGAAGTGTATTGACTCTTCTGATCCAGACTTCACATATTGCCATCTACCGTCCAGATAAGACTTACACCATCCTAGTGCATTGTTGCAGATGCCCTTCTCTTTCAGTCTTCCGAGGAGAATTTCATGACTCACGGAGTCGAACGCCGCGGCGATGTCTAGGAAGATGAGCACAAAACCTTGACGGATGTTGTCAATTCCTGTGATGATATCGTTGAATAGACCAGTAAGTAGTGTCTCGACCCCATGATGTTCTCTGAACCCATGTTGGCAGCTGTCTAAGGGAGCAACGGCATCTATGTGATCTTGAATTTGCCGTTGTGCCTCTTTCTCAATTATTTTGGCTAAGAGGGGGATACTAGCTATTGGTAGATAGGAGTCAACTTTTTGGGGGTCAAGTTTGGGGTTTTTCAGTAGTGGTCTAATGGAAGTCTGCTTGAGTGAAGTGGGAAAATACCCTGTTGTAAAGGAGAGTTTCATTATATTTGCGATGACAGGGCTGAACACATCACATAGCTCCTTGATCCAAAAAGCTGTACATGGGTCAGTCTGTGCAGTGGAGGTGTTGAGCGATGCTATGGTGTTCTCAATACATTTAGTGGATGGTGTGGCAAATATGTTCAGTGGGAAAAGGCCCGTTGGTTCTTGATATTGGACTGCTGACACCTTGTTGGTTTGCACAATCTTGGATTGCAGGTAATCAGCGAATTCTTGTGGGTGAATCTCGCTGTGTTGTTCGGGAGATGGTTCCTTTGAGAGGGATTTGACCAAATTGAAGAGGTCACGTGGTTTATTCAGAGACCTCTTTAGGGTGTCAGTGTGATATTGTCTCATTTTGGTAATGATTGTTTCTCGATGTATTGCAAGGTGGGTTCGGTATGCGGTCTGGTCTTCAGTTCAGCGCGATCGGCGCCATCGGCGTTCAAGTCTACGTAGTTGCGTGAGGAAAGATCGCAGCTCAGGGGAGAACTATGGGGCGGAGCTTCTTTTTGTCCTTGCTGTATTCTTAGGGTTCGAGTGTTGTGAGATGGCAAGCAGGCTGGAGTTCCAGCAAGAGATTAGTTCGTCAAGGTCCGGTGTGGTTTTGTTGATGAGTGATGGGGTCTCCGAAAGGATGTGTTCCCTATCGAAGGGGCGAAAGCATCTAGAGGCAGTTCGAGAGGTGATGTTAGTGGGTTGGCTTCTGTTCAGCTGGTCATTGTTGATGGGTATCTGGATAATGATCAATTTGTGGTCGGACCAGGGTACATCCACAACTGATATTGGAGGATTGTGGTTTTTGTCCATGACTGGATGTGGAACAAATACCATGTGTCACAAGGTAGACCTAGGGCAGCCCGAGAAAATGGAGATCAGCACGAATGATCAGAGGAAAAATGACAGGGTAAACAAAATAATGTCAGATGGTTGCTACACACAACCCAGGCACACGTGCACAAGGGCCAGGAAGACACACCCAGGTAGCGAAGAAAGGGAATTTGCTTTGCCTGATAGGGATCAGCTGGGTAGAGGTGGAGCCCAAAGACACGAGGATAAAATATGCTCCCAAACAGATAGAAAGGGAGAGGTGTTGAAGTAACAAGGGTCACAACCAGAGAGACTGCGGCGAACACAGTTGAAGCCGTGGAGAGAATGGACTTGGAATGAACGAGAGAGAGAGAGTGAGAATGAGCTATTGGAACAGCAAGGGAGCCAACGTAAAGGTCTGAAAGAATCCAGAGACCTGTATGAAACATTGGAAAGTCAGCAGCCTGATAGCGTGTATGTGCATGGAAGGCACGAGAAACATGGGAAGACTGCCATAGCAGGTACCAGTGCAAGGAATGAAAGTAGAGGCTATTTGCTACCTAAGTGGGTAAAACCCCAGAGTAATAGAAATAGCCACACAAAGACAAGCTGTAGAGAAGCTGAGAATAACTTTTCCCCTTGTCACAGAAACCCTAGGAGAAGAGAGGTTTCCTTACCTGAAGAAGCTGAAGATTTTCCTAGTAATTGTGAGCTCCCAGCTTTTGGTAAAGTTCCGTCTAAACCTTTGCAATCTAGGTCAGCTGAGTTACGAGAGCTAGACCTGAGCAGGCTCAGAGCCTACTATAATTACCCTACTAACAAAGCAAGTAAGGATTTGAGTTATCTACTGGGATACCAGCAGGGGCAGAGTTTTGGCAAGCTCAACTCAAAGCCATACGGTATTTCCCAGAAAGGCATCAGTTCAGAGGGAGAAAGAAACTTCCTGTGTGACGGAGCAAGCCAGCCGTACTCTTATCCAGCAGCTGATACTAAGAATATAAAGGCATGTGAGCCTGAATTAATGGAATGTGAGAATTCAGAGATATCTATAGTTCCGGAACCGATGGATTGTTCTTTAACTGTGATTGAATCGGAGTTCTCTCTAAGATAAATGCTTGATTGTGACCAGAGTTCCAGTGCTGTAACCTGTGTGCTAATTACACTTACTCTCCAACAAACAGCAGACGTGAGCTGTGCTATCAGCAACAAAAGGAGAAGCCTGTATGTGACAGTAAGGCTGTTTATTCTTTTCTTTTGTTTGATGTTTGGAAGTTGAAGTAAGCTATTTGTGTTATCCATTTGACTTTTGTTATATGCCAAAGTTGGCTCTTATTTGTGTTGCCAAAAAGGAAAGAAACCTCAGGGACGGGGAATGAAGCCCTAAACTTGGAATGAAACTTGTTATGTGATTTATACGAAAGAAGGCACAACTATCACCCTCAGAGAGCCAGGCAATACCGGTTCCTACCGATAGGGTTACGGGGGTGTGACATAAATGGCGTAGAACTGAGGATAATTTTTTCCGGTGGCATAACACTGATTTTCCTGGAAAAGTAAAAAGGACATTGCTGAAAAGCAAGAAAAGTTTGGATCCAAGGCACTATCTGAAGAGGATTCGGCTGGCAGAGCGGCCAGTGGCTGGAAAAGACCTTTTCTCACATGCTGAAGTCTGCCAGGAGACTAAGGTATTAGTAGCCTGGGTGGACGGGTACGGGATACCAGTGAGAAAAGAGGGTGCTATAGCAGGGATAAGAAAAAAACCCTTTGTAGGAAGTACCGCACTTGGTGGGTCTTTCTTTTCTTATCTTTTTCAGGTGCAGAGAAAAAAGAAAAAGGAAGATGGATCCACAGGATATGCTAGCCTGGATGAATGAGCAGCAGGAGAAGCAAGCAAGGTTGTTACAACATCTACAAGAGCAATACATGACGGCTATGCAAGAACAGCAACGACCATTGCTGGAGGCAATGACTGCGCTACTGAAAAAATCTCAAGAAGAAGGAGCAGCAGTACCGCAAGTAGAAATGAACACGGGTCTTGCCTTAAGACATTTAAAACAGGAGGACAATCCTGATGACTTTATAGAGGCATTTGAACGCATAGCTGGAAACTTGAAATGGCCTGCAGAGTAGTGGGCGATGCGATTCGCCATGACCTTGAGTGGTGAAGCTCTGTCTGCTTTTAAGGCCATGCCAGCTAGCCTTGCAAATAATTATAAGGAGATTAAGAAAGCGGTGAAAGACCGGCTTGGTCTTACACCAAGACATTATAAAAGGTTATTCAGTGGGGCACAGATGTTTGAGAATGAAACTCCAAAAGCCTTATGCCAGAGACTTAAAAGTCTAGCATATAAGTGGTTAGACCCAGAAGGTAGAACACTTGAGTCTATTCTAGATGAAATTGTTTTAGAACAGTTTTTGCTAGCAATACCCCCTGAGATGAAAACCTTCCTAACATTACAAAATTGTTCTAACACAGAGGAGGCAGCTAAAATGGCTGAAGTATTTAAAGAAGCCAAACATGCGAACACCTCCAACATGAGCCTCTTAAAAGTAGCAGGTGTGACAGGGATAGATGAATGCAAAAAGTATGCAAGAGTTAAAATGTATGAGTATGACCCTGGTAAGGATGAGATAGGTAGAAATACCCGGAAGTGTTATAAGTGTGGCAGACCCGGTCACATTATGAAGGAATGTCGAGCTAGGACAGTTCTTGTAGTAGGGGCAGCAAAACCAGCCCCAAAAGGAATATTTTTGCAGGTTCAAGTAGATGGAACAGACACTCTGGCTATCCTTGATTCAGGGGCGGAACAAAGCTTAATTGCCCAAGAATTTTGGGAAACATTGAAACAGTCTCGCCCGCTAGCCCCAAAACAAATAGAAATAAAGTGTGTACATGGTGCACGGCTTCCCTATTCTTTACACCAAGTAAAGCACTAGGGATAGAAAGGAAACTACAGGTGGCAGTGGTTCCTGAGCTGCCACAAAAACTAATTTTAGGACGGGACTGGCCTTCCTTGCCAGGTGGATTGAGTCAGGGAATAGCTATGAAAATAGGGTTGGTCTCCACCCGATCCCAAGCCCCCATAGCTGAATCCCGAGAACCCCGGGTAGAAGAAATAGAAACGCCTAAGGAAGAGGGGGTCAAGGAGGCTCCTGAGAAGGAGATAGAGGCAGAAGAGATGAATCCGCTGCCTAACCACGATGATCTAGTTCAGAGCCCGGTGGGGGAAGGAAAGAAAACCAAGGCTAAAAAGCATCAGGAAAGAGGTAAGAGAACCCAAGGAAGAAGGGAACTAGAAACAGGGGAAGGGTTACCCTGGGTCCCCGCTGCCCTCGTCCAAAAATTCCCATCTTTTCCGATGGAGCAGAGAGCAGATTTGGCACTCAAAAGAGCTTTCGAGTGGGCCCAGAAGGATCGCAATGTATTACCCCGATTCTTCCTGGATGAAAACATTTTATATAGAGAGGGCCTAGATCCCTACACAGGGGCTGTAAGAAAACAACTGGTGGTGCCGGGAGCCTTTAAAGCAGTAGTTTTACGTTTGGCACATGACCATCCAGTTGGTGGACACAAAGGCGTTCAAGGAACGCTTGACCAGATTTTAGCGCGCTTTTATTGGCCAGGGGTGTATCAGGAAACAAAACGCTACTGCGATTCTTGCCCCGCATGTCAGAGGGTTTCTGTATCTAGACCCAAGGCTGCGCCTATGATACCATTGCCCACCATAGCTACACCTATTAGACGAATGGGAATGGACATCGTAGGCCCATTGATAAAAACGCCTAGGGGTTTTCAATACCTTTTAGTCATTGTAGACCATGCGACTCGGTTCCCATGGGCTATACCCCTCAGAAATATCTCAGCTAAAATTATAGCGCAGGAACTAATAAAATTGTTCTGCGAGGTGGGGTTTCCCCAAGAAATCTTGACTGATCAAGGTAGTAACTTTGTCTCAAGATACCTCGCTAGGGTTTGGGTTTGGTATACACCACATAAAAACGTCAGCATACCATCCCCAGACCAATGGGTTGGTGGAGCGCACCAACCAGTCAATTAAACATTTATTATGAAGGGGACTAAGGAGTGGGGAAATGATGGAATGGGATACATTACTCCCATTTGTAATGTACGCCTGCCGAGAGCGTATTCAAGCCTCCTTAGGAGTATCCCCGTTTGAGCTTTTATATGGTAGAACTCCAAGGGGAGTACTAGATATCCTAAAGGATGAATGGGTGGAACCTAAGGTGCCAGAAATAGGGATTCCACAGTTTTTAAAAGAACTAAGGACGCGCCTGAGAAAAACATCCCAAGCCTCAGCGGAAAATCTGAATCGTAGCAAACAGCGCCAGAAACGATATTATGATAGGGACACACAGGCCAGAGAACTGGCAGCAGGGGACAAGGTCCTCATACAAGTAGCGGACCCAGGTCCGAGGTTCGAATCTCGCTGGAAAGGCCCAGCCATTGTAATAAAGAAAGTAGGTTTTGTATCATACCTCGTTGAAAATGAAAAAGGACGTAGGCAAATATATCACGTCAATGTACTGAAACCATGGAAGGAAAGGGTGACCACAGCTAATTTGGCCTACCATGAGCAGCACTATAGAACCCCGCAAGGGATTACATGCTGTCCGCCGAAAATTGCGGCAGCAAGTAATATTTTAAGGGGGGGAATGTGTCACAAGGTAGACCTAGGGCAGCCCGAGAAAATGGAGATCAGCACGAATGATCAGAGGAAAAATGACAGGGTAAACAAAATAATGTCAGATGGTTGCTACAGACAACCCAGGCACACATGCACAAGGGCCAGGAAGACACACCCAGGTAGCGAAGAAAGGGAATTTGCTTTGCCTGATAGGGATCAGCTGGGTAGAGGTGGAGCCCAAAGACACGAGGATAAAATATGCTCCCAAACAGATAGAAAGGGAGAGGTGTTGAAGCAACAAGGGTCACATCCAGAGAGACCGCGGCGAACACAGTTGAAGCCGTGGAGAGAATGGACTTGGAATGAACGAGAGAGAGAGAGTGAGAATGAGCTATTGGAACAGCAAGGGAGCCAACGTAAAGGTCTGAAAGAATCCAGAGACCTGTATGAAACATTGGAAAGTCAGCAGCCTGATAGCGTGTATGTGCATGGAAGGCACGAGAAACATGGGAAGACTGCCATAGCAGGTACCAGTGCAAGGAATGAAAGTAGAGGCTATTTTCTACCTAAGTGGGTAAAACCCCAGAGTAATAGAAATAGCCACACAAAGACAAGCTGTAGAGAAGCTGAGAATAACTTTTCCCCTTGTCACAGAAACCCTAGGAGAAGAGAGGTTTCCTTACCTGAAGAAGCTGAAGATTTTCCTAGTAATTGTGAGCTCCCAGCTTTTGGTAAAGTTCCGTCTAAACCTTTGCAATCTAGGTCAGCTGAGTTACGAGAGCTAGACCTGAGCAGGCTCAGAGCCTACCATAATTACCCTACTAACAAAGCAAGTAAGGATTTGAGTTATCTACTGGGATACCAGCAGGGGCAGAGTTTTGGCAAGCTCAACTCAAAGCCATACGGTATTTCCCAGAAAGGCATCAGTTCAGAGGGAGAAAGAAACTTCCTGTGTGACGGAGCAAGCCAGCCGTACTCTTATCCAGCAGCTGATACTAAGAATATAAAGGCATGTGAGCCTGAATTAATGGAATGTGAGAATTCAGAGATATCTATAGTTCCTGAACCGATGGATTGTTCTTTAACTGTGATTGAATCGGAGTTCTCTCTAAGATAAATGCTTGATTGTGACCAGAGTTCCAGTGCTGTAACCTGTGTGCTAATTACACTTACTCTCCAACAAACAGCAGACGTGAGCTGTGCTATCAGCAAAAAAAGGAGAAGCCTGTATGTGACAGTAAGGCTGTTTATTCTTTTCTTTTGTTTGATGTTTGGAAGCTGAAGTAAGCTATTTGTGTTATCCATTTGACTTTTGTTATATGCCAAAGTTGGCTCTTATTTGTGTTGCCAAAAAGGAAAGAAACCTCAGGGACGGGGAATAAAGCCCTAAACTTGGAATGAAACTTGTTATGTGATTTATATGAAAGAAGGCACAACTATCACCCTCAGAGAGCCAGGCAATACCGGTTCCTACCGATAGGGCTACGGGGGTGTGACACATGTCAAGAATGTTCCCTTTTGTATGTGTGGGTTCATTGATAATTTGTTTGAGTCCCAGGTCTTCCATCGCATCAAGGAACGCATTTGCGTGGCTTTGGGGTAAAGATGGGAGACTGAAATCACCCATTATCCAATTTGGTTTATTGGGAGTGAGGGTGTTAGCTGCAAGGTCAATAATGGTTGGAAGGTCAACTGGAGAAGTAGATGGTGTTCTGTATAACAGGGTAAGGGAGTATTGTTGGTTAGCAACGGAGAGGATGTCCAGGCTGTTTGTGCTAGAAGAGTCCACAATGTGGAAGTTGAGGTCTGATTTGGAGATTATGAGCACCCCTCCTCCTTTTTTGTTTTCTCTATGTCTCGTATGTATGGAGAAATTGGGGGGAAGTAGTTGATTGAGGAGGACGTTGTCTTCTGGTGATAGCCAAGTTTCCGTGATCATGAGAATTTCAAGGTCGTAGAAGGAGATTGTGTCAAGGACAACAGGCCATTTTTTGCAGATGGAATGCGCGTTGATGATGGCACATTTTAGGGGTCGGCATCTCAAAGGTTTTTCCTGGCTGGGTGTCTTGGATAGCTGGAGTGCTACATGTATCAGGTGGGAGTGGCGCGTGTAGGCGTCACTTCCTGGGTTGGAGTAAGGGGGACTATTCCATCTTTTTCCATGGCTATTCAGAATTGGAATCCTGCCATGTGGCATGTAAAGGGCCTGGGAGGTTCCAAGCCAGTGGGTAAGGAGGTAGAAGCTAAGAACGACAGCGACCTGGAGGGCCATTCTGAGGGTTTGGATTGTGTGTGAGACACTGTAGCTACGAGGTGGGGCAGTGCAGTACTGAGGTAGTACAACGCTGTTATGAGACACAGTACAGTGATGAGATTCTTCCGTACAGAGGAGCAATTATACGAGAGTGCAAAATTGAGCAGGTACAGTTTACATCTAATGAGAGGATTCTGGTGCTGGGGAGACTGGTAAGGTTCCGGTGTGTTGGTTGCGATTGTTTTAACAGCTTTGAATTGAATATAGTTGGCATATAGCTGCAGCTGTATATGTTCTTGTTGTGGTGGAGATGGTTCCTTGGTTAAGGATTTTACTAGGTTGAAGAGATCGCGTGGTTTGTTTAGTGAGCGGCTAAGGAGCTCAGTGTGGAATTCTCTTCTTTTGTCCCATATTGCTTCACAGTGAGTCTTCAAGTGAGCTAGGTATGTGGCTTGGTCCGAAGTGTTATGAGAGCGCTGCCATTTAGAATGCCTCTCTGTTGGGGTAGTTCCCTCTGCTGTGTGGTTTTCCAGGTGGCTTCTTATGTGATCGCTATGATTGAACCCGTGCTCACACTCAGTACGTGGAAAAATGTCTCTCTTGTATGTGAGAGTTTAGTTGGAGTGCTGGGTGCACCTCGTGTGTGAAAGAGTTTCCCCATTCTTCTTTCTTCTCCTCTGTCTTCTTTTCCTGTTGTGCTTTCATGAGGAAACATTTCCCACATTGAGTACAACTAAAAGGTTTCTCCCCTGTGTGGGTTTTATGATGCCGCACTAGATGTGTTTTCGTGAGGAAACATTTCCCACATTCAGTACAACTAAAAGATTTCTCCACTGTGTGGGTTCTATGATGCCGCACAAGTTGTGCTTTGCTGAAGAAACATTTCCCACATTCAGTACAATTAAAAGGTTTCTCCCCAGTGTGGGTTCTATGATGCTGCACTAGATATACTTTCGTGAAAAAACATTTCCCACAATCGGTACAACTAAAAGGTTTCTCCCCCGTGTGGGTTCTATGATGCCGCACTAGTTGTGCTTTCGTGAGGAAACATTTCCCACATTCAGTACAATTAAATGATCTCTCCCCTGTGTGCGTTCTATAATGCTGCACTAGATGTGAATTTGTGAAGAAACATTTCCGACATTCAGTACAACTAAATGGTCTCTCCCCTGTGTGGGTTCTATAATGCTGCACTAGATGTGAATTTTTGAGGAAAGATTTCTCACATTCAGTGCACTGAAATCTTTTCTCAGCCATGTGGGTTTTCTGGTGCATTGTTACGGATTTCTTAAGAGTGAAAAGTCTTCCACATTCAGGGCTTTTCAAAGATATAGAATGCCTCTCTGTTGGGGTAGTTCCCTCTGCTGTGTGGTTTTCCAGGTGGCTTCTTATGCGATCGCTATGATTGAACCCGCGCTCACACTCAGTACGTGGAAAATGTCTCTCTCGTATGTGAGAGTTTAGGTGGAGTGCTGGGTGCACCTCGTGTGTGAAAGAGTTTCCCCATTCTTCTTTCTTCTCCTCTGTCTTCTTTTTCTGTTGTGCTTTTGTGAGGAAACATTTCCCACATTGAGTACAACTAAAAGGTTTCTCCCCTGTGTGGGTTTTATGATGCCGCACTAGATGTGTTTTCGTGAGGAAACATTTCCCACATTGAGTACAACTAAAAGGTTTCTCCCCTGTGTGGGTTCTATGATGCCGCACAAGTTGTGCTTTGCTGAAGAAACATTTCCCACATTCAGTACAATTAAAAGGTTTCTCCCCAGTGTGGGTTCTATGATGCTGCACTAGATATACTTTCGTGAAAAAACATTTCCCACAATCGGTACAACTAAAAGGTTTCTCCCCCGTGTGGGTTCTATGATGCCGCACTAGTTGTGCTTTCGTGAGGAAACATTTCCCACATTCAGTACAACTAAACGGTCTCTCCCCTGTGTGGGTTCTATAATGATGCATTAGATGTGAATTTGTGAAGAAACATTTCCCACATTCAGTACAACTAAACGGTCTCTCCCCTGTGTGGGTTCTATAATGCTGCACTAGATGTGAGTTTTTGAGGAAAGATTTTTCACATTCAGTGCACTGAAATCTTTTCTCAGCCCTGTGGATATTCTGGTGCATTGTTACGGATTTCTTAAGAGTGAAAAGTCTTCCACATTCAGGGCTTTTCAAAGATATAGAATGCCTCTCTGTTGGGGTAGTTCCCTCTGTTGTGTGGTTTTCCAGGTGACTTCTTATGCGATCGCTATGATTGAACCCACGCTCACACTCAGTATGTGGAAAATGTCTCTCTTGTATGTGAGAGTTTAGGTGGAGTGCTGGGTGCACCTCGTGTGTGAAAGAGTTTCCCCATTCTTCTCTCTTCTCCACTCTCTTCTTTTCCTGTGTGACTCCGTCACCTGCTGGACATAAAAAGAAGGCACTAATCATGTGCTGGCACCACAGAGGTATTTCTGGGTCTCCTGATCCCAAAATCCCTCCTCTGAGATTATCCCAAATCTCTGACCAATCAGCTCTGATTAATGTGACAAGAGGGAGAACGTTAATCTCTTACATGATTTAATTTCATTTCATGATCTCTTGATGTCATTCCTTTTATACAAAAGAGCAAAGCAATTTACATTAAAATTAAATAATTACAAATTCCTGGCCATTATTCAAGGCACTTTCTATATGTAAGCAAAGAAATATGACGGCAGATTAAGACCATACGGCCTCTCGCTTCTGCCCTTCCATACCATCTTTAACTCTACTCTCTCTTTCTCTGCAGCATCCAAAAGATAGCTAAAACCTGTCGCTTCTTTCTCTATAACAACATCAGAAACATTTGTCCTTTCCTTTCTATACACACTACTGAGACCCTCATTTGTATAGCGCTACAAGACATACGCAGTGCTGCACAGACACATGTAAAGACAGTCTCTGCTCATCAGAGTTTAAAATCTAGTCAAGACAGACAACACAGTAGCTGTAGACACAGGATATAGCTAGGGGGAATGGTAAGGAAACACAAAGGAGATGAGGTGACTCAACATACAAAAGCGGCAGCGAAGAGGTGAGTTTTGAGCCTCTATTTGAGAAGGGTCAGTGAAGGCATCTTATGTACAGACTCTGATAGTTTATTCCAGGCATAAGGAGTCTGGAGTTAGCAATTGAAGACAAGGTCACAGATAGAAGAGGTTTGCAAGAATAGTGGAGTTCCCGAGGGTGGTCATAGGGAGAGAAAAAGAGAGGAAAAGTAGTGAGGAGCTGCAGAGTGATTGCCCTTATAGGTCAACAGGAGTAGTAGTTTGGCAATGAAGTGACTTGAGAAGAGGAGTAATATGAGCATGATGAAGCTGGCGGAAGATTAGTCGGACAGCAGTGTGTTGAACAGATTGAAGGGGAGAAGGATGATTCAGAGGGAGACCAGTAAGGAGTAGGTTAGAATATTCTAGAGGTAGATGACAAGTGTTTTATTATCCACAGAGACTGAAAAAAGAGGTAGGGGAGACGAGGGTTAGAGGGGAAATATGAAGCTCAGTTTTGGCCATGTCCAATTTCATGCATCGGTGAGACATCCAAGCAGCAATATCAGAAAAGCAGACAGAGATCCGGGTCTGGATTGCCAGAGAGATTTCAGGAGTAGAGTGGTAGAGCTGGGAGTCATCAGCGTAAAGATGGTACTGAAAGCCTTGGGAAGAGATGAGTGCACCAAGGGACTAGGTATAGAGAGAGAAAAGGAGTGTGCCAAAGACTGATCCTTGGGGTACACCAACATAGAGCAGGATAGCAGCAGAGGAGGATCCACCAGAACAAACACTGAAAGAGTGATGGGAGAGATAAGAAGAGAACCAGGACAGTACAGAGCCCTTAAAACCAAGTGAGGACATGGTATCAAGGAGTAGCAGTAGTAATCATCTATCTGCAGTTCAAGCCCCCCTTCCACTCAGCCCATTTCCAGTACTAGCAACCCCCCCAGCCCATTACCAGTCCTAGCCCCCCAGAGCCCATTACCAGTCCTAAGCCGCCATCACCCCATTTCCAGTCTTAGCCCCCCCCATAGCCCATTACTAGTCCTAACCCCCCCATCAACCCATTTCCAGTCCTACCCCCCCCCCATAGCCCATTACCAGTCATAACCCCCCTCCCCCCCATCAGCCAGGGAAACCTTAAAAGAAAAAAGAAACTTGCTGCTGCTGCTGCCGCTGCCGCCCTGCCTGCCCGGCAGAGCCCACCTCAATCACTTCCCTCATCAGCCCCGGCAGGCTTAACAGAGCCACGATAGGGAAACTCTGTTAAGCTCGCCGAGGAGAGTGATTGAAGCGGTCTTTGCCGGGCAGGCGGTGGGGGTCCCCACGGGAGACACTTGACTGCGGGAGATACTTGATTCTGCCGCTGCCACAGCAAGTTTCTTTTTTCTTTTAAAGTGGCTGATGGGCAGAATGATGTTTGCGGGGCCCTGTGCAAACAACATTCTTGCTCAATGGACGGGCTGGCCCTGCGTGTTATGAATAGTGCCTCCGATTTTTTGAAGTTGACTTGGAGATTGTTGGAAGCCAGCCAGTTGCTCATCTCCTGTAGGCATTTAGTGACAGCTGTATAGTCTGGCCTGCCAAGATGGATAGGGGAATAGACCATGATGTCATCTGCATAAATGGCATAGTTAATTTTGTGCTGCTTAAAGTTGCTGCAAACTGGTTGTAAGTAGATGTTGAAGAGGAGGGCAGGCAGAGAAGCCCCTTGCAAGACTCCCTGTCTTGTGTTGAATAAAGTGGAGGTGTTTGAACCAACTTTGACCTTTTGTTGTTTGTAACTGAGGTAGGATTGGAACCAGCTGAATGTTGTGCTGTGAAGTCCAGTGCTAGTTAGTCAGTTTAAGAGGATGCTATGTGATATGGTGACAAAGGCCAAGGAGATGTCAACAAAGACGAGTAGGAATCCAGTTTTTATGTTGTCGATTCCTCTTAGGAGTATGTTGAACAGATGTATGAGGAGGGTCTCAACACTATGGTTAGGACAAAATTCATGTTGGTGTGGATCCAGAGGAGCATACAGGTCAATATGGTCTTGCAATTACCTCTGCACAACCTTTTCACTTCTTTTTGATAGAAAGGGCAGGCTGGAAACAGGGCAGGAAAGTTGCAGGAAAGAGCTGTTGTTGAATTGGTTTTTTTGGATGAATCAGATGTTAACTAGTTTGAGAGCAGGGGCATGTATCCTTGAGATAGGGATGAGCTTAAGTTGACAACTTCGTCCTTGACTGATTTATTCCATATGACTGGGCAGGGGTCAGAGGGTGCTATACTGGTGTTTAAGGCAGCGATGGTGTGGAATATTTGCTCTGTAGTTCAGCACCATTTGTGTTTGACGTTGGGTTCTGCAGTTGAGGTGTTGGAGGTGTTTGGTAGAGAGGTTCTTAGGGGTGATTTGGTCTTGTTGATGAGGAAATCTGCAAAGATTTGGGATAGATAGTGTCTTCTTTGTGGGATGGATCCTTCGTGAGGGTGCAGACAATTTCAAATAGCTTTTGAGGCTTGTTACTGGCTTTTAAGATAAGGTTGGTGTGGTATTCTTGTTTGTGCTTGCTGATCAGATCATTGTAGTCTCATTGCATATTCTGGTATTGAAGAAGGGTGGCTTGTGACCAGTCATGTTTCCATTTATGCTCTAGTTGGCAAAGTTTTAATTTCTTTTCTCTTATTGAGTCAGAGGACCACAGGGCAGATTTGTATCTTTCTTCTCTATGTCCAATATTTGAACGGTAAGGAGCCTTCGCTGCTGCATTGATGATGGAGTTCCAGGTTTTAATTGCCTGATCTGGATCTGCAAACTCTTGGGGGAGGCTGGGAAGAATATCTTTGAGGAATTGGTCTTGGTTATATCCTTTAAATCTTATTTCAGAGTGGGGTATTCTCTGTGATTTTCCTTACTGGGGGAGGTGAATCTTGAAGTGTATAGCATGATGATCTGACCAGGGAATTGGTATGACAAGAGGGGTCGTTATGCTGTCCTGTGAGTGAAGGTTCTTTGGGACAAAAATGAGGTCCAGACTCCAGAGTAGAGCCTGAATGTTGAGAGGGATCCTTGAAGATTTGGCCAAAGTTAAGTGATTCCATTGCCTTGTTGAAAGCAGCTTCTTCTCTGCTAGATGCAAAGCTCAGGTTTGGGCTGCCTAGTAGTATAAGCGGCTTATGAGGAGAGCTGACCAAACATATGGCTTCAAGGATGTTGAATGTCTCATCAGCGGGAGCGTTTGGGGATCTGTAGGTAAGACAAATGTCCAGGTATCTGTTTTCTATCATGATTAAGTCACAGTGTTTGTGGCTTACAGATCGGGAAATTTTAAATTTAAATTTAAGGTCCAATCGCACCTCTCTTGCGGGTGCGCGGGCAGTTCAAGGCAGTATGGGATCGTGGAGTGATCTCAGATAGAATGACTTGGTCAGTGCTTTTTAGCCAGGATTCGGTGATGAAGAGGATGTCAGTTTGGGTAATATTGAATATAGTTTATGATGGTGTTTGTCTTGTTTCTGATGGACCTCGCATTGATTAGTCCAATGTTAATTGTAGTGATTAGGCCGCCAGGTGATAGCCCCATTCCCCTGAATTGATTATTGTCCACCCCCTCATTTTAATGTTACGCCGCTTTGACCCAGTGAAAAGCGGAATATAAATAAATAAATACAGCTAAATAAATTAGTGTGTGTAGGGTGTAGTAACATAGTAACATAGTAGTTGACGGCAGATAAAGACCAGCATGGTCCATCCAGTCTGCCCAGCAAGATGGCAAGAGTAGGTGCACCTGTCGCGCCGCGCAGGCCACCCCTCCCCATATCCTTGTTCAGGGGTAAAACCACCACTCCATGTAGGACATCCCTATTTGTTGAGACGTTATATGGTTCAGAAGTTAGATGGTACCGTTTATTTGGTTTTTTTCCTATTTCTGTAAAGGGATCCTCTGTGTTTGTCCCATGTCTTTTTGAATTCCGTCACCGTGTTCGCCCCTACCACTTCCATCGGGAGGGCATTCCAAGCATCCACCACCCTTTCAGTGAAAAAATATTTCCTGACATTGCCTTTCAATTTACCCCCTTGCAGTTTCATGTTATGCCCTCTAGTTTTACAGGTTCCCCGTCTTTGGAAGAGGTTTGTTTGTTCATCATTTCTCTTTAAGTATTTAAAGGTCTGAATCATATCTCCCCTGTCCCTCCTTTCCTCCAAAGTATACATATTTAGGTCTTCAAGTCTCTTCTCATAAGGCTTCTGACGCAGGCTCCAAATCATTTTGGTCGCCTTCCTCTGAACAGTCTCCAGTCTTTTTACATCCTTTGCAAGATATGGTCTCCAAAACTGAACACAGTATTCCAAGTGAGGCCTCACCAGTGACCTATACAGTGGCATAAGTACCTCTTCTTTTCTGCTGGTAATCCCTCTTTGTATGCAGCTCAACATCCTCCTGGCTTTTGCCACTGCCTTGTCGCACTGTTTTGCCACCTTGAGATCAGCAGAGATAATCACACCAAGGTCTTTTTCCTGAACTGTGCATACCAACCTTTCTCCCCCTATCGCGTACATTTCTCTTGGATTTCTGCTACCCAAGTGCATGACACTGCACTTTTTTGCATTAAATCGTAGTTGCCAAGCTTTAGACCAGTCTTCCAGCTTTTGTAGATCTTTCTTGATGTTAACCACTCCCTCGGGGGAGTCCACTCTGTTGCCAATTTTTGTGTCGTCTGCAAAAAGACAGACCTTTCCATTCAGTCCTTCAGCAATATCACTCACAAATACATTGAACAGTGCCGGGCCCAGGACCGAACCCTGGGGCACCCCGCTAATCACCTTCCTCTCATCCGAGTGAGCTCCATGTACAATCACCTTCTGACGTCTGTCAGTCAACCAATTTCTAATCCAGTTTACCATCTTGGGACCCATCCCCAAGCTACTGAGTTTGTTGACAAGCCTCCTATGAGGAACAGTATCAAAGGCTTTGCTGAAATCCAGGTAGATGACATCCATTGCATGCCCCTGATCTAGTTCCCTGGTCACGCAGTCAAAGAACTCGATCAGATTTGTTTGGCAAGATCGTCCTTCGGTAAAACCATGTTGCCTCGGGTCTTGCAAGCTGTTGGTTTTCAGAAAGTTCACTATTCGCTCTTTCAGGAGTGCCTCCATTACTTTTCCCGCCACCGAGGTAAGGCTCACGGGCCTGTAGTTTGACACTTCTTCCCTGTCACCACTTTTGTGTAGAGGTACGACATCAGCCATTCTCCAGTCCTGAGGAACCTCTCCTGTTTCCAAGGATCTGTTGAAGACATCCTTTAACGGTCCTGCAAGAACCTCTCTGAGCTCTTTCAGTATCCTGGGATGTATCCCATCCGGTCCCATGGCCTTGTCCACTTTCAGTTTAGCAAGTTGTTCTGTGAATGGTGTGGTATCTACTTCATTCCCATTTTTATATTTGGGAGTCACAGCTGGTCCATCCCCAGGATCTTCTTTAGTAAACACAGAGCAGAAGTAATTGTTTAGCAATTTTGCTTTTCCAGTGTCACTTTCCAAGAGTCCTTTCCCAGCACTTCTGAGTCCTGCAATTCCAACTCTGATCTTTTTCCTTTCCCGAATATACCTGAAGAAATTTTTGTTGCCACCCTTAACATCTTTAGCCATCTTTTCCTCTGCCTTTGATTTTGCTATCCTTATTACTCTTTTAGACTCTTTGAGTTGGATCCTGTATTCATTTCTGTGTTCTTCTGTCTGCAAGCTTTTGAATTTTGCAAAAGTTGTGTTTTTTGCCTTTATATGAGTAGCCACCTCTTTGGAAAACCAAATAGGTTTCCTTCTCCTCTTGCTTTTATTTACTTTTCTTACATATTTATCTGTTGCTCCTTTTATTGCCTCCTTTAGTTTAGCCCATTGCAATTCCACTTCCTTTATCTCTTCCCACACCGTCATCTCCTCCTTTACGTACTCTGCCATTTTATTGAAGTCAGTGTATTTGAAGTTTAGGACTCTGAGCTTGCTATGATTGGCCTGTACCACGGCTTTTATTTCAAACCACACCGTGTGATGGTCGCTGTTGCTCACAGGGGCACTCACGCAGACATTTGACACACTATCACCGTTGGTGAGCACTACATCCAGCGTTGATCTTTCCCTGGTTGGTTCCATCACCATTTGTCTAAATAATGCATCTTGGAGAGCATCCACAATTTTTTTGCTTCTTTCCAGATGTGCAGAAGGAGTGATCCAATCCACATCAGGTAGATTAAAGTCACCCAATATGATTGATTTCCCCTTTGATGCTATCTTGGCAATATCTATAATCAATTCATTGTCTCTCTCTTCAATTTGAGTCGGAGGTCTATAGACTACAGCAATATGGATGACAGTGCCATCTCCTCTCTCCAACGCAATCCAGAGCGCTTCTTCTTTTCCCCATGTCCCCTGCATTTCAGTAGCTTTAATATTGCTTTTGACATACAAGGGTACTCCTCCTCCTTTTCCATTTTCTCGGTCCCTTCTGAATAGATTATAGCCAGCTATGGCTATATCCCAATCATGTGATTCATTAAACCATGTTTCTGTAATGGCCACAATGTCCAAGTCCGTTTCCACCATTAGGGCTTCCAGGTCTGGAATTTTGTTGGCTAAGCTTCGAGCATTTGTGCTCATTGCTTTCCAGCACTTTCCTGGCTTGTGTGTATTTTGCATTGATTTTGTTCTGCCCACTTCCTCCCACATGTTTTTGATGTGTGGTTTAAAAGTGTGGCTGTTTCTGATGTTGTTCTGCTTTTGTTGGGGGTGGCATGCAGATGTTGACCTTCCATATCCGTCACCCCCTTTTCCTAGTTTAAATGCATGTCCACATACTGCCTGAATTTTTCACTTAGGATTCTTTTCCCTGCGGAAGAGAGATGTAGTCCATCAGCACAGTATAGTCTCTTGTTGGTCCATCTGTTGTCCCAGTTGCCAATAAATCCGAATCCTTCTTTTCTGCACCAGGTCTGGAGCCATGTATTAAAGCTGTTAATGTGATGCAGTCTTTTTGTCCCCTTACCAAGAACAGGTAGAACCTCTGAGAATGCAACAGTGTTAACAATGGGCTTGAGTTTCTCCCCCAGAGATTGGAAGTCCTTTTGGGCTGTAGAGGCACTGTTCCTAGCCAGGTCGTTTGTGCCTAGGTGGATAATAACATCAAGTTTGGAATGTTCACCTTTTGCACTAAGTAATTCAACAACTTGGTTTGTATTCCTGCTGGCTGAAGAGCCTGGTAGGCACATGACTATCTTCTCTCCTTTGAACTGTGTTCCCAAGTTGGTGCCTCTGATGATGGAATCTCCAAGTAGTAGTAGTTTTCTGTTTGGTGAGGTTTTCTTCATATTTAGTGCTTTAGCAGGGGATTGGGCATTGTCTGACTCATTTAAAGGCCCTTCAGTTTCTTTGAATTGGGCATCCTCATTAGCCAAGGCAGAGAAGGCATTGTGCAGGGATATCTCTTGATGTACAGGATGTCTCTGTGTTACAGGTTGCAATCTACCAGAACCCACTGTGATCCATTTGTTCCTGGGGCGTTTGATTCTTTGTGGGAGCGGTGGTGGAGTTTGTTCAGTTTGTATCCTAGAAGAGGTGTGCTTCATCGCAGCCAGTTCCTCCCTCAGTAGAGATACTTCTATATGCATGGCAGCTAGGTCTTTCCTTAGTAGAGTCAGTTCTTCATGCAAGGCAGCTGAATTTAGACATATAGGACATGCTCTTAGTCTCCAAATGATTCGTCTTTGAATGAAAGTACCGCAGTTATTGCACTGAATACACGACATGTTTATGCAGTCCCAGCAGAGGAAGAAGAAGAAGAAAAGATGAATATGATGTGGCTTTTAACCCAAGTTTGGAATGATAGATGGCACGTCTGTGACCACTATATAGGCAATGTAGCCCCTGGGGTGGGTGGGGCGAGGGGTAGGGTGGGCGGGAACCTAAGTGTCACTGGCTAGTAGGCTGTTCCTGAACTATTGGCACACACAATGGAGTAGGTAAGGAAACCCACCACTGAGGACAATTAGAAAGAAAGACAAATATGTGGAGACAGACTCACAGTTATTTGGAGACAGACTCAGTTATGCAGCAAACACAGCAAAAATCACCTTTGGGAGAGCTCTAAAAAAGCACTCCTCCTCTTTAAGGAAGAGAAGGCAATGTAAGCAAACCCACGTGCAGCTCAGAAAAATGGAGGTTCACAACAGTAACTCAGCAGGGGGGGGGGAGGGGTAGCCCCTGCAGGTAGGTTAAGAGAAACTTTAAAACCTTAAAACTTTAACAGCAATGGAGTAGGTAAGGAAACCCACCACTGAGGACAATTAGAAAGAAAGACAAATATGTGGAGACAGACTCAGTTATTTGGAGACAGACTCAGTTATGCAGCAAACACAGCAAAAATCACCTTTGGGAGAGCTCTAAAAAAGCACCTCCTCTTTAAGGAAGAGAAGGCAATGTAAGCAAACCCACGTGCAGCTCAGAAAAATGGAGGTTCACAACAGTAACTCAGCAGGGGGGGGAGGGGTAGCCCCTGCAGGTAGGTTAAGAGAAACTTTAAAACCTTAAAACTTTAACAGCAATGGAGTAGGTAAGGAAATCCACCACTGAGGACAATTAGAAAGAAAGACAAATATGTGGAGACAGACTCACAGTTATTTGGAGACAGACTCAGTTATGCAGCAAACACAGCAAAAATCACCTTTGGGAGAGCTCTAAAAAAGCACTCCTCCTCTTTAAGGAAGAGAAGGCAATGTAAGCAAACCCACGTGCAGCTCAGAAAAATGGAGGTTCACAACAGTAACCAGTTGTGTGAGTGTTAGTTTGAATTCTTATTAATCTGGGGGTTCGTCTGTTGGCATGCTTATGGGAATTCATCCATACGTGTGGGTGGCAAGGTATGTGTAGTAGGGGAGGTTGTAGGACTGTTGTGGGTATGTTAATGGTATAGGCAGGTGTTGATGAGTGACAGAGTAGGAGGTCAGCAGCGAGGTCTTTAAAGTTGTTGAGGTTTTTCGAGGTTGTTGGGCTTAGTGTTGGCAGCTTTTTGTTTGAGCTGATTTCTGCATACCTGCCTGTGTTCCCACCTAAGGGCCACGCCAAAGGGCCCTCTGGCACAGGCCCACCAGGTGTGGGCACGGCTGATGACACTTCTTTTATAAATTGCTGTGTTGGCCCTGATTGGCCTTGAGATGGAGAGCGGGAAGGATTTCATCCTCACGCTTACTTTTCTGATGCCGATCGGGGCTCTGAGTCCGAGGGTGCAGTCCTGCAGCGCCTGATGGATGAGGGTGAACGGGGATAGACTCAGGAGTAATATGCAGAAATATTTCTTTATGGAAAGAGTGGCAGATGTGTGGAATAAATTCACAGTGGACAAAGTAGAGATGAGGACAGTATCTGAATTCAAGAAAGCAGGGAACAAACACAGACGTGATGCTGAGAAAAATATACATGAGCACAACCGGTAGCAATGTACTGTAGATGAGACTGACTGAAGATATCATGGACTATTTTAATTTTTAAGTAATGTACTAGGATATTCCTTAAGGGATGAGGTTATAGGAACCATCTATATATTTATGGGGTAAGGTAGGCCAGTCATTCTGGGAGCCTTGAACCCAACACCCCAGGGTTCACCGGACTCATGCCCCACTCCACTCTGCAGGTTCTGTATCTAGAGTTGACTTATATAGTTTATTTATAAAATATTGATTATTGTCCCTGGTGGGTGCTAATATGTTTATTTTATTTATTTAACATTTCTTATATACTGCCTTTCATGATATCAAGGTGGTTTATATTGAACAAACTGGAATTAAATTGAACAGGGCATCATAACTTGAAGATAACTATTTTACAGGGAACATGGGCAATGGAGGGTTAAGTGGCTTGCCCAAGACCACAAGGAGCACCTGTGGGACTAGAAACCCCAGTCCTTCCGGCCCAAGGTTGTTGCCCTCTAGTGGGATTTGAACCCCTGACCTTCTGGCCTAAAGTACCTTGCCCCAACCACTAGGCCACTCCTCCACTCTGTAAATCTGGAAATTGCTATTTGAGCACATTTTCTGGACGTGTCCTATCTCTGGAACCTGGAAGAATGGTAGATACAGTATAATAGATCAGCCCCACTGTCTGCTAGAAATGCAGATACAGTTGTACAGTCCTTACCTAGGGAGATCAGAGTTTCATAATTCTCCTTCATCACCTCCCTGTAAAGCTCCTTCTGCCCTTCATCTAAATACTCCCACTCCTCCTGGGAGAAAGAGACAGTGATGTCCTCAAACGTCACCCGCATCTGAAACAAAAATCAGAAACACACTCAGGGACACGTGGAGGTGCTCAGGGTACATTAGATGTTGGCTGGCTTTTTCTCCTCCCTTAGAAATTCAAGGGAGCTCTTGAGTGGATCTCTCTGGATAAGTTTTTATTCTTTTTCTCTTGCTTGCTTTGAATAGGTTTAGCTGCCTGTACCTCATCGGTCTTTTGGAATTACTGTAATTGCACTGCTTCATTTTTGCCTGTGTTTAACATAGTACATGACAGCAGATAAAGACCAGTATGGTTCATCTAGTCTGCCCAGCAAGTGCAGGTCATCCCTCCCCATGCCTTTGTTTAGGGGTGTACCAACCACTGTGTAAGTCATCCCTATTTGTTGAGATATAAGAGATAGTTATGGTTATTTTTAT
Source organism: Ichthyophis bannanicus (assembly GCA_033557465.1). NCBI lineage: Eukaryota > Metazoa > Chordata > Amphibia > Gymnophiona > Ichthyophiidae > Ichthyophis > Ichthyophis bannanicus. Next base: position 74,751,760 of record CM066031.1, read on the forward strand.
TTTATCCTATTGATATAAAGGGATCCACTGTGTCTGTCCCATGCCATTTTGAATTCTGTAACTGTATTTGCCCCCACCACTTCCATCGGGAGGGCACTCAAAGCATCCAATATGTAGGTCTCTTTAGCCTTTGAGAAAATAGTGGATGCAATATAGAAATTAATTACCTAGCTTTAATTTTTTTTAAAAAGTTCAAATTTTCAGCCTGCTCTAGAAAAGTATTTTAAAAGAATATCTTTGGCCTGTATTGCAGAGGCAAGTCTGTTCTCTGGTAGGTATTAGCTGCTCTGCAAGGTCTCTGGCTTAGGAAGTCAAACTCGTAGTTTACTGCCACTTATTTCTCACCCTCCCTCCCCTCACCCACCCACCCCAGGGCTGGATGTTCTTTGTAACCCTAAGACACACAGTTGCTTGTCCTAACTTTAGTGGAAAGCACATCTCTGTTGCTTTTCACCTGAAAACTGCCCCACATACACTAATCAAAGATATTTTTAATCAGTGCAATAGCTGTGGTGTTTTAATCCTCAGGAAAACAATTTGGAGCCTTAGAGCTTTTCCTATCAATCTTAAGCTATCTCCTATGGAAAAATAATTGATTCAATTGAGGAAAGACTTAGCTGCAATGAAACAAACCTCCCCCATGATATAGCTTGCAAACAATCCTTGCAACTCCCTCAAAAAATCCAGCAATGCAAGAATAAATGGATGACAGTGGTTCTGGCCGGTTATGATGCATTACACAGAGACACCAACTCTACCTCAAGATACCCTTGCAGAATACCTTCTCTGCCTTGGTAAATAAGGATTCTCCATTAATGGAAAGTGAGGTGGCCTTAGACAAGAAAGTCGACATCGGTTTACAGACATCTAAACCATATAGACCAGCGATGGCGAACCTATGGCACGCGTGCCAGCTGTGGCACGCGAAGGCCTTGCAGCTGGCACGCGGGAAGGTCCGCAAAAAAAGAAAAAGCTGGCTCTGACTGCTGCCGCGGACGCGGCAAGGGCAGAATGCAGCGTCCCGCGGGGCCCCCTCCGCCCGCTAAGCCCCTCTGCAAGAGCTTTCAGATTCGCGAGGGAGAGCATCTCCCTCGCGTCTCTGTTAAGCCCGCAGGGGCTAATGGGAAATTTCCCATCAGCCCCTTTAGACGCGAGGGACTGATGGGAAATTTCCCATTAGCCCCTGCGGGCTTAACAGAGACGCGAGGGAGATGCTCTCCCTCGCGAATCTGAAAGCCCTTGCAGAGGGGCTTAGCGGGCGGAGGGGGCCCCGCGGGACATTGCAATCTGCCGCGGCAGCAGCCAGAGCCTGCTTTTTTTTTTTTAAAATTTGCCAAGGGGGTGGGGGGGTTAGGACTGCTAATGGGCAGGGAGGGGGGGGTAGGACTGCTAATGGGCAGGGAGGGAGGCAGGGAGGGGGGGTTAGGACTGCTAATGGGCAGGGGGGGGGGGAGGACTGCTAATGGGCAGGGGGGGGTAGGACTGAGAATGGGCAGGGAGGGAGGCAGGAGGGGGGGGTTAGGACTGCTAATGGGCAGGGAGGGGGGGGTTAGGACTGCTAATGGGCAGGGGGGGTTAGGACTGCTAATGGGCAGGGAGGGGGGCAGGGAGGGAGGCAGGGAGGGGGGTAGGACTGCTAATGGGCAGGGGGGGGTTAGGACTGCTAATGGGCAGGGAGGGAGGCAGGGAGGGGGGGTTAGGACTGCTAATGGGCAGGGGGGGGGTTAGGACTGCTAATGGGCAGGGAGGGAGGCAGGGAGGGGGGGTTAGGACTGCTAATGGGCAGGGGGGGGGGGTTAGGACTGCTAATGGGCAGGGTGGGAGGCAGGGAGGGGGGGGTAGGACTGCGAGTGGGCAGGGAGGGGGGGTTAGGACTGCTAATGGGCAGGGAGGGGGGGTTTAGAACTGCTAATGGGCAGGGGGGGTAGGACTGCTAATGGGCTGGGGGGGTAGGACTGCTAATGGGCTGTGGGCTGATGGGGGCTGTCTGGAAATGGGGTGATGGGGGTTTAGGACTGGAAGTGGGTTGATGGGGGGGGGGCTAGGACTGGTATTGGGTTGGGGGGTTGCTAGGACTGGAAATGGGCTGATGGGGGGCTAGGACTGGAAATGGGCTGATGCAGGGACTAGCAGGGAATGGATGCTGGGTGAGGCTGGAACTAGAAAGGAGCTGATGTTGGGGGAGGATTAGAATGGGATGGGGCTGGGAGAGTAAAATGGAGAGGGGAAAAATATTTTGTGTGGGAGGGATAAAAAATCTACAATTGGCCGGGTATTGGGAGAGTAAGTGGGGATTGAGGATGGAGGGGTAAAATTTGAGTGGATGAAATAGGAATGAGGAAAGAGCAAAAGGAGAAAGATTAGTATGTTAAAGCGGATGTAGAGAGAGAGAATGGAAAAAAAAACTAGAAGAGAGAAGAAAGGACAAATGGACAGCAGATGATGGAGAGTTAGCAGAAAACATGAAGAAACCAGAAGAAAGTGGCTGGAGCAATTGCAACTGTGTAACTGAGCTGAGGTATTCTGTTTATGTAATTCCTTTTTGACATTGCCACTTGTTCTCTTTCCCCAGTAGGTCATGTATTGTTATTGTCTGAAATGTATTGGTTTAATATTTGCAGTGTTGCCTTTTGATAGGTATGGTGTGGTGCTTTGTGAGTCCTGGTAGTGCTGTTAGGATACGGCGGGTTTGCTATTGGTTCTAAATGGGCAGTGTTTGTAGTAGTTCCTAATGTGCCTGGCGGTTGGCACTGGATTATAGTAATGTAGAAATCTTTTAGTCTGTCTTTATCCATACACTCATTAAGAGACATGTTTACTAAAAGTTAGTGTATGTTAGCATTATGCAAATATTTATGCAAATTGACGTGCTGGCACTTTGAGGAAATTCTTTGGTTTTGTGCGGCAGTTTGGACACTCGGGCTCAAAAAGGTTAGCCATCACTGATATAGACAAAGGGAAGGGCTTACCTCAATAATCATCTCTATCAGCTCTTTTATTTAACATTTATCTCCAGCCAAATCTGCAGAATCTCCCATAAGTTTAAAGTGGAGTATCACATCTATGCGGACGATATAATACTATATCTCCCATTTCATATTGCAAGCCCTAACCACCATCTGATAATGTCCTGCTTCAGTGAATAGTCAAAGTGGCTGAACTCCCATAATCTGCAGATTATTTTAAAGAAAACTGACATACTATAGGTAACCAGGAACCATGACTTTAAACCTCCCTCAACTTTACACCTAAAAGATGCTGTTTTAGAGGTAAGGAATGAGGTGAAATACCTTGGGATTACTCTAGATTAGAGGTTCCCAACTCCAGTCCTGGCGGGTCAAACACCATTCAGGTTTTCAGGCTGTCCCTAATAAATATGTATGAGATGCATTTGCATGCAATGCCCCCATTGTATTCAAATGTATCTCATACATATTCATTAGGGACAGACTGAAAACTTGAATGGTGTTTGGCCCTCCATGAATGGAGTTGGGAACCTCGGCTCTAGATCAATCGCTTAGCATGACCACCCATATAAAATTAACCCCTGGTAAGATCTATTACAAACTAAAAATGATTCAGCAGTTGAGACCACTGCTATCAAGCTATGACTTTCGGTCTGTCGTTCAGGCAATGATCACCCCACACTTTGATTATTGCAACAGCATTGTCCAGGGCCTCTCCAAATAGGCAATAAGCCAGTTAAAGATGGCCCAACATGTGGCTGCACGAATTATTTGGAAAGTTAATAGAACTGAATATATCACACCTATATTATATGAATTTCACTGGCTGCCAATTTATAGCAGTATAAAATACAAATTACTCATGATCACATCCAAACTTCTAAAGAATATAGCTACATCATACCTCAACTCTCAACACCCTCGTAGTCCCCACTGACTTCCGCAAGGCTAACCGCTTGATGAGCAACACAGCCTTTATATACACTGCACCCATGACCTGGAACTCCCTCCCTGATAAGCTCAGATCCATTAATGATCTTTCAGCATTTCATAAAGCCCTTAAAACACATCTCTTCGCTGAGCACTTTGCAACCCACAGGACTAAGTCAAGGTCTACCCAACCTAGCCTTTCCGTCCATGCATTCCAATACAGTTGACAACCCTTGAGCTTAGTTGATATGTTGGGAATGGAATTATTTTTGTAAGTATGTTATTTAAATATCCCACTGTATAAAGTTGATATTGAGTTAGAATTATATACAGATTTTTCATCTACCATCTCACTCTGTTATAATTATGTTCAATGTAAGAAGTTTTATTGTCTGGAATCTGCTTTGATTACTGGAAAAGGAGGTATAAAAAACTTTCAATAAAATAAAATAAATAAACAATAATAAAAAAATCCAGCAATTCAAATATAAATAGATTACAGTGGGTTCTGGCAGATTACAACCCAACTTACACTCCACCTCGAGATATCCTTTCATAATACCTTCTCTGCCTTGGTAAGTGAGGATTCTCCATTAATGGAAATTGAGGTGGTCTTAGTCAAGAAGGTTGACATACAGTGTAAGAGAAATGTCCTGGGTGTTGTCAAGGTATTTCAAAACAGAAAACTGCTAATATTAGGTTATTCCATTATCAGAGGCATTAATTTCAGGAACTCCGTTCCAGGGTCAGAAGGTAAGAAAATGCCTTCAAAGTCTTTAGGCGGTAAGAATAAGAACCAGCTTGCTAGTGATGTCACAGAGGAAAGCAAGGGGTTTAAAACTGATGTTGTTATCCATCTGGGAACACATGATATGTCCAGAACAGTATCTCTGCAGTGCAAAGATACTTCCAAACTTAGCGAAAATAATAGAAAAGGCAGTACCATTACAGCTACGGGACTTCATAATACTTCCACCCCCTTGGACATGCAACATGAGTTTAGACCAAATTTGCAATTCCAAGCATTTCTATATGAATAACATGTTTTACAGGGAGGCTTAGACATGGGTGTGAAGGGGCGTTACTGAGGTGGAGCGAGGGCGGGCAGTGGGCAGTCTGCGACCCTGAAGATCGGCTGACAGAAATAGGAATAAACAGCACCCCCCTCTCCTGGTTCCAGTTTTACTTGACAACATGCATGCAGCAAGTTAACATAAGGGAGAAAACTTCCAAACCAATTAAACATCTAAGTGACATACCCCAAGATTCCTCCCTGTACAACCAATTTACAAACTCATTCAGAGCCACAATATAAATTACCACTTATACACCAATGACATAATGCTATATGTCGCATTCAACACCAAGAACTCAGAATATTCACCTATAAAATCATGCCACAAGGCAGTCATAGGCGGGTTAAAAGACTACAACCTAATAATCAACTGCGACAAGACCAAGGTCCTGATCATCACCAGAGAGATATCCTACTCACCCTCAGAAACTTTCAAGGTCAACGACATCACCCTGTCTGTAAAACAGGAAGTGAAATACCTTGGAGTTACATTAGACTAGCGACTGAATCTGCAAGCACACATTAAGAAAATGACAACCACGGCAAACTACAAAATGAAGATCCTGCACAACCTCCATCCACTACTGGACCACAACCACTTCAGGACAGTATGCAAAGCCATTATCGCCTCACTCTTGGATTACTGCAATTCAGTTTTACAAGGGATCCACAAGAACAAACAATGAAAGAATGATGAGAGAAATTAGAAGAGAACCAAAATAGCACAGAGCCCTTAAAAGTAAGTGAAGACAAGGTATCAAGGAGAAGGTTGTGGTCAATAGTTTCAAAAGCAGCAGAAAGGTCATGAAGGATGAGGACTGAGTAAAGGCCCTTGGATTTTACCAGGAACAGGTCACTGGAGACTTTCGCACGAGCCGTTTCAATAGAATGTGCAGTAAAGAATGAAAGCCAGATTATGGAAGATCCAGAAGGGCTTGAGAGAAAATTTGGTGATGACGGTGAACTGCACCTTCAATCAGCTTAGAAATGACGGGAAGGAGGGAGATGGGTCAATAGATGGACAGGTAGGTCAATGAGGGTGTCTTGAGAAGAGGAGTGACCACAGCATACTTGAAGAATACAGAGAAAGTTGCAGTGGAGAAGGATAGGTTGAGAATATGAGAAATGGAAGGGACTATAGTGGAGGAGATGAAGCTATGGAGATGGGTGGGAATAGGAACAGAGGAGAAGGTAGTGAGTTTGGCTGAGGAAAGGAGGAGAGTAGTTTCGTCCTCAGAGGTCATAAAAAATGAAGAAAGTGTTGCAAAGGTAGGGGGGAAAGTTGGGAGTGAAGAAGGGGAGGGGGAAGTAGCTGACCTTCTGGGGAGTTGGAATGTGATCTTGTGGATTTTGGAAGTAGTCAGCCAGGGGTCATGCAGAAAGGGAGGGAGAGGTCAGAGGTGGAGGCACCTTGAGGAGAGAGTTGAGAGTTGTAAAGAGTCGGCGAGGGTCAGAGGCAAGAGAGTTGGTCAGATTGACATAATAGCCTTGTTTGGCGAGTGCTATAGCTGACTGCAAAAGACAAACCTGAATTTGAAGTGTAGAAATTCCACAAGGATGCGGAATTTCAGCCAAGCCACTCAGCTGAGTGGGCGCAATAACATACAGTAGGTACTGGGTAGTGGAAAACAGCCATGGTTGGGATACAGTATGCTTCGCAGAACTTGGCATGGGTAGAGCAAGAGCACCCAGAGCAGAGAAGAGTGTAGTGTTATAGGAAGCTATTGCATCATTAACAGACTCAGATGACATACTGGAGGAAATAGGCATTGAGACAGTCGAGGAGAGGTCCAACGGGTCAATAGTATGTGTCAGCATACATTTCATGCAGCTTTGTACTCTGGTGATTTCAGTCTCCAAAGGTAATAGGGCAGTTTAACTCTGACCCCCTGTTGAGGTCAGTCTCAGGGCCTGTTGAGAATGGTCTGCAGCCCCTCCTTGCTTAATCAAGAATGGCAGACCTCAAAGGGAGTGGCTAGAAACAATAGCAGACCTCAAGGGGAAGTGCTGGAGAGGATTCAATTCACTATAAAGGACAGAAACACTTCCTCTTGCTCTCTCTCTTCCACCATTCATCGGACATGAAGGACAGGAGGCTCTGATAATTAATTCTCTTCACCCCTCCCCCGCTCTCTCTCTCTCTTCCACTACACCTTGCCATGAGGCTCTGACCCACATGTTCTTACCTCACACCTACTTCTCTCCCCTCCGCCACTTCTCTCTTTCTCTCTCTCTCTCTTCACACATGCACACACATACACACACAGATTCATTGAGGCACACTGAAGCAGCTCTGTAACAATCACTATATACCTCTGTTCAATACCTATGTAATAAGCCTATTTCTACATAAAAAAACCTTTCTCCAAGCCACACCTGTTTGGTTGTTTTATTACAAACCCTACTGCCTCTGTGAAGTGAAATGAACCCAGGACCTACAGGAGAGTAACTTGACTACATCTTACACTTTATGGGGGCTCGCCTTCTCGGATTTCACATCAGATCTCCAGTTGGGTAAGTAATAATTTTGTATAATACATTAAGTAGATTTCAGATAGAATCAAAAGTCCTTGTGACCATTTACAATTGACAGACTGGATGACACTTAGACACTATTTAGTGAACAGTTCCAGTGATAAATTTGTTTTGTGGGTTAGACAAAGTGAGATTTTTATTGTCAAAAGGCTCTGTAAGAATCTAGAATTTTAAGGACATCACACAGAGTGGCTTGAAATTGTCTTATTTTGATGTATAGGCTTGCTAAAGATTTTTCTATAGTATTTGAGCTGCTAAGAAAAGACAGAGAGATAGTCCAGATTTAGTTTGGAAGTGGTACACAGGTAAACAGTCCCTCATTGAATACAATATACATCTTTCCTGATAAAGCTATTACCTCCTGTCCCTTTTAACTTTTATTTCTCTGTCTCCTGTCAGTAACTATCTTAGTGAGAGCAGGCTTAAAGCTGGCTGCAATTGATACAACAATTCTGTTAATCTCCTAACACCCTTCTTACTATAACTTCACCCTAAACTTCCACCCTGTTAAAAAGGTGATAAGCACTTTTTATTCAGGTATAATTTTAAGGCGTGGTCTGTATGCCAGTACTCTTTACTGAACACCCATAAAATTTATACCATTCCAACTATAATTCTAAGTCTCACTTCTTCATAAAAGTGAGCATTCCTCCTTCTAAGGTTACACATTTGAGATAGTCCAACTACAGCCTTTCTGCAGTATCAAATATGGAAGCCTTTGATTTTAAAGAACTTAAAGAAATTGTAATTTCATACTGTAAGAGGAAAGGGGGTCCCTTTGAAGGTGAATTCCCTGAGTCATCATGGTATAATATTCAAAGACAAATGTTAAACCATGATCAAGAATTCAAAAAGAAAACAAATAAAAGAAAATGCCTTTTTATCCAAGGCATGTGCAGGGGACTCATTAGCATGAAACAGGACAACTCTGAGCTGACTTCTCAGTGCACACAATTAAACAAAGACCTTGAGGAGGCACAAATTTGCATCTCTATACAAAGAACTCAAGTGATACAAGCCACAAATTATTTTATAACTGTTAGTGAGCAATTAGAAGCACTTAAACTTGAATTGAGGCACGTTAAGGATCAATTGGCCTCTGATAGACAAAAGCCAACACCCACTCCTCCCTCAGCCCCCTATGCCTATGACACACCCTATCAACAATGCATACAAGCTACTGACAAACAAAAGAATACTAAAGTATGCATAGTTGGACTTAGGAATGGGAAGAATACAGATGAATCACATGAAGAAAATCATGATAGTTTATCTCAGCCAGGACCCAGCAATAATCAGGATCTCTGTCAGGAGGATAATTCAGATGACTTAGACATGGCACCTAGTACTGAACTCAAAGCACCAGTTAAAGTAATGTTGCAGGAAAATTTAAAAGATAGAGATATAGAAAAAATAGTTGAGAAAATTGGCCTATGCCTCTTAATGTAAATCAGTGGTGTAAATGGGCGACTGATATTCTGATTCACTGGGGTCTAGGGAAATACAGAAGAAAACAATCAGACTTTGATAGACTTATGCATTTGGCTCTGGGGCCACACTATTATAGAGTTGGCTCTCTCACTCACCCATACCAGTTGGTTAAAAGGGGTACTGAGAAACTATTTCACTGTTCCCCAATGCAAGTATTTAAAATTATTTCACCTTTACCAAATGATACACTGGAACAGTTTGCATATAGAGCCTGGATTTTAAAAGCAGTTCTTAATGAGCAGGAGTCCTGGCCCAGTGCAGAAGATTATGGGGAGAGCATGCATATGGAAGTTTTATTAGAATTGCTATCCCCTGAGATTACAAAACACCTTCTGTTATTTTCTGAAGACCCTGAAGCAACCCCTTTTGATACTTTAATGCTCAGAATTGGGTCTGTTTGGAAGACCCAGCCCTCGCAGGTCATTACAGTATCAGAAGCACGGAAGTGGCAAGCCAAGGAATCCTCTCAGTACATAAGAAACACAGACAGAGGACACACACCTAAGTGGCAAGCCGAGGGATCCTCTCAGTACACAAGAAACACAGACAGAGGACATACACCTTGGAGAGCACATGGCAGAGGTACTTTTAGAAACTCCTCAGGTTACATCCCCTTTCAAGAGCTCAAAGCACAGAGAGATGGGCTAGAAAAGGAGAAAACTAAATGGGAACAAGACAAACACATACTGCAGATAGAACTAGATAAATTAAAACAGGATTTACAAGCAGCTCAGGACAAACACAAGGCTAGTGCATAGGGGTGTCCTGACCTCTTGAGTTCAGATATCAAAATGTCTCAAGCCTTCATAGCCCAGCCTGCCTCCTTTATCTAAGCAGAGCCTCTGGATGATGAAATGGATAAAGGCCCAGGACACAATTTAAGGCTTGTAACACCCTTGATACTGGACTCTTGTGCACGCCCCAATGTTATCAGTAGAATAGGGGGTCAGGATAAACTAGCTTTGATTGACACAGGGGCTGGAATTAGTTTTACTAACAGAGCTTCTCCCACTGCAGATCAGAAAAATATGGAAATTTATGAAATTCAAGGAATTAATGACACAGCTTCCAAATGTGTGGCTATCCCAGTTAAATGGGGTATCCCTGTGCACAGTGAACAAAATAAGGAAATGTTGGAAACCACTGCCTCCACTATAGTGAACACACCAAAAGAAATAATTGGAATTGATGTTCTCAACCAGTTAAATTTGGTGGTGGATATGGCTAATCTTAAATTGTGGCAGTATTCAGGAACTTCAAGTGCTTCTAAACTTTTAGTGCATGAAGTCATTCCCATGCAGTTAGCAACTCAGTGCACCAAGGCAGCTCAGCAGTATGATCTGTGTGTAATTCCCTCAGAGGTGGCTGATATTTCAGTCTGGGCTCAAGACAAGTTAGATTGTGGGAAAATGCACACAGAAATACTGTTGGAAGGTGAGGATCCTCCACCACAGAAACAATACCCAGTACCTCATCAGGCTATAGAACCAATGACTAAAATTGTGAAGATACTGGAGGAGAGGGGTCTGATTAGACCTATTTCTTCCACATGCAATTCACCAGCCTGGCCGATAGTTAAACCGGGGGGTTCCTTCAGGCTCACTATGGACTTCCGTGCCCTGAATCAAGTTTCAAAATCGGTAGTGCCCGTGGTAGCCTCATACCCTGAAAGGATCTCTAAACTGAACCCCAAATGTAAATTTGTCTCTGTTTTAGACATATCCAATGGGTTTTGGAGTCTGCCCCTGGCCCTTGAGTGCCAGTACAAAACAGCCTTTCAGTGGCTGAATAAACAATATGCATGGACTGTGCTCCCACAGGGATATAAGGATTCCCCATCAATATTTCATGAATACATGAAGGAAGCCCTGGCACTAGTGTCTTGCAGAGATGAGACCTAGACCAAACCTCCCCTTTGGAACTGCACAGTGGAAGGGACCATACTTAGTTACTGATACCTTAGGCCCAAGCCTATACCAAATCCTAATGCCTGACAACCAGCAGTACTGGAAACACATCACCCAGTTAAAACCATATGGGTAATACGTGTTTTATCATTCTTTGTTTTCAGATACCACCTGAAGACAGCACGGACAGCTGCTTTCTGAAGACAGCACGGACAGCTGCTTTTTGAACAAAAGTCGCTTGAGGACGGTAACTATTTCCTTCTGCTGTATAGTTGACATGTGTTTAATAGTTATGTAAATAAGTAGTAAAAATTATTATTATTTTTTTGTTTTGTTGTTACATAGTATAAGTGGGGAGCATTAGTTTACTCCCTAGTAGAGTGAAACAAGTTTGCTTTTATTATGTCTCGGTTTCCTGTTGTTCTTGTATCTGCTCTCTTCTACTCAAGTCTCATTACAGGAACTATCATCCGAATATGCACGATTGGCTGGGCTAACTCCACAGGTGGAGTGTATCGCTACCAAGAAATACCCCCACCTTTCCCGGAAGGAAAGGATCTGGTCATCCTGAGTTTCTGTTCGGTACAGGACAAGCCAGTGTTCTATTCATTAAACATCACTCAAGTACAGTGGGAGCCACCAGTTTCCACTTCTCTAGAAAGGACACAAGAATTGAGGGCACGCCCAGAACGTTACTTTCTAGGTCCTCCTGCTTTGATTTTGTACAATATTTCCTGTCAGGACAGAGGTACCTGGAAAATAACTTATACATGGGTTGTGAGTGATCAACAGCACATCACTGAGACTTCATTCCTTTTGGATGTATCTTGTTTACCTACCACCCCTCATCCCACCCCTCCCACCACTTCTGCTCCTCCTGTACTCTACCTTTCTGATATCCACCCATTTCAGGAAGGACATCCCTTTCAGATTAAATATGATGCACCACACGATGTTTTATATGATGTGGAATACCATTTTCTTACTTGGCATCTATTTCCCAAATTGTTTCTAGTTACTCACAAATATCCAAATTGCTCTCAGTTTGTTGCCAACCACATACAAATGCTCAATACTTGGTTTGATATGCAGTCAGTAACACCCCGAGCCAAGCAATTTCGACACAAGCGTGAATTAATTGATACAATTTTAGGTGGCACAGGGACTGCACTGGGTGCCCTTAATATAATTGATATAGAGGTGCTCCGTAATAAAATGGGTTCCACTGCTCAGCATGCTGCTGATGGTTTTACCTCACAACATATTATTAATGAAGCTTCCTCTAAACTGTCCAATGTAGTTGTAGATACCTTTGCTCTTATATCTCCCATTATAGAACAGAAAATTGTTACCTTAGCACATGCAGAATATAGATTGGGAAAGAATATTTCCTGGGCTCTTGCCTGTGATCAAGTACAGATCGAGCTTATTACTATACTAAAGGAAATTCTGATCACTGCTAAGTTAGGACACTGGCCACCATCTCTCATTCATATGGCTAGTACCAAAATACCGGAATTTGCTATAGCTCACCTTGATTGGTGGACAGTTAGTGTTCCCATTTGTTCACCACAAGGCTGCTCTATCTGTACTTTGATCCCATGGTCAGGACAACACACAGTTATTTATCCTATTGTTAATATTGGGGTGCAGTTTGATAATATGCTTATGTATCCTGTGGACCATCTCACATGGGTGCAGCCACTGGACGACACCTGGACTTCATTCAAGCTGATGGACCCCAGTTTGTGTGAGCAGACTACATTTCAGTTCAAGTGTCAACCTCACCAGTTTAAAGAGGCTGACACCTCCTGCTGGAACAATTCCTCCTCTTGCTCCCTGACTGTTAAGCTCTCATATTCCCTGACTACCTCACACAGTTTGTATTACCTTGGAGCTGGACACTTTTGTTTTCATCTGTTCTTTCCCCAGAATGTTTCTTTTTCGATTGCTCCCAGAATGCATGACATTTGCCTTCCCAAGAACACTTTGTTGTACAGTTCAAACTATTTACCAAACAGTACCTGGTGCAGTCATACACCACTGGTCTCCCTCACCATTAATGGGACAACTTATTTCACACCGCTGGTTACCAATGACTCTATGGACATTCCAGACTTTATCTCATATGCTGTGCATCCCTTACCACTTGGCATGGGAGAAGAGACACTACATAAACTGCTCAACTTTACAGAACTCCATGCCTATATTGATCACCTTAAAACAACATCCACAGAAGTGAATCACATCATCGCTTATGAGAATGGACACATTCAACAAATTGTTGGACACTTGCTATAAGATGCTCATGTGTCTGTGTGGGAATTGTTATTTGGTTACTCACCTACTGCTGATCATGTCTTTAATGTTTTTATTCACCCTATTATTATTTTAACTGCTGTACAATGCATTATTGTAATTTTCATGTGCTGTAAGATGAAGCAAATGTACATTTCCTTGCAGCGCATGTCCTATAGAACATCAACAACATTTTAAAGTAGTTACACTGAATTTCTCCAGCATCCACCCCTACATCCAGGCTAATTTGGCCTGCTAATTTGGCTAATTTGGCATTTCCTATTACACTGAATACCAGAGTCAGCTGCAGTTAGTATTACTTCCTATCCTCACTCATAGCATCCTGGTACCTTTTGGCTTTAGCCTCCTCAAAAATTCCTGCAGACCTTAGGCACTGTTCACTCTCTCTAAGACGGGCGCGGAGGTAGCATATTGGGTCCCCCCCCCCCCCCAGTAGTGGCTGCTCTACCTAAGACACGAGGTTTGGACTCATAAGGAGACTTGTTTATCTCTAGAACACTAGAGACAGTACTAGAGACAGTACTGTGCAGGTCAGGGGACTTGCTGGACAAAGCAAGGTATTTAATACAGGAGGTATTAGACAAGCTGCCTACTATCATGTAAAATATTTATCATTTTAAAATATTAAAGGAAAAAAAAGGGGGTCACTAATTAGAAATCATCTATTGGAACTAGTCATTGATGTCATAGGCGCCGCTGGTGGATTTGAATTTTCACACCCCAGCTTAAAGGCAGCCGCTTGATCTGAGACAGTTCCAGGATAACTAAATAAATATTTTCATTTAAGTGTTTACCCCCCTACACAGATCTATATCAGAAAGTTGCAGTGGAGAAATTCTTCTATTAGAGAGCTATTACATTTCTCCGTAAGAGAAGACCAATAATACTCTTTGTAACACAACAAATATGGAAGGTCAGTCAACATGGCTAGAAGTTTTGAGCTACACATCATCCCAGGTTGCTGAAGTTTGTAAAGAGAAAACTCCGTTCGCAATGGAAGTAGGATCGAATGAAACTCTTGATTCCCTGTGGGACACTTGGTTAAAGAAACAGAAACAGATAGTTAAATCCGATTTACATAGATTGTCTATGGTGGAATATGTCAACCGAAAACAAATACCCCGAGGTCTTCGGGTATATAAAGAGCCTCGTATGTTTATTAATAATCCAGAATTTGTAGCAGACTGGAATCGCATTTTAAATAAATGCTCTCTTGACCTGATGTTGCTGATTATTAATACATCTAAAACAGCATTAATGAATTTTCGTCAGGAGGAAGAACAGCTAAGAGTAGAGCTCAAAGAGAAAGAACCACTGGATCAATTTACATCTAAATTAGCCGACTTTAAGAAACAATTGGATACCTTACGAATGGAAGTTCAATCAGCAAAAATCAAAAAATTAAAACGTGATAACGATGATTACACGATAGGCTACGTGTATCCCTGGATGGACACTAAAAGGAAGAATGTTCGGAGAAAATCCCGGAAACAAGTATCTTTTGAAATGACATCAGCAGAATCAAGTTCTCTGGATTCTAGCGCTTCTAGGGAGGATTTTCGAGAGGACAACGACGACACCCACAAGAGAAAGAAGAAAATAGGGGTCCAAACGCGCCAGTCCGAACGGAAAGGAGACACGAGGAAATGACGGTATGTCCATCATCCAATGATCTAGTGATAAATATTTCAGAGATACCATTGACAGCTGATCAACTACAGATATTGAATCGAGGGTTGTCCTATGTTCCTGAAACAAGGCATGATCCGTTCCAGTTCAGATTGGATTTAGAGAGCTTGATTAGGAAATTAAGTTTGAAGATGTATTTTGCTGAGAATGATGTATCCATGCCTCATCCACAAAACTCTAATGAGAATGGCTCAATTTCAGATAATGTAAGATCAGACGCGACACAAGTTAGTCGGGTCACTCTCCCCTTTAAGTCTACATGGACGCCCCCTGGCCCTCTTCACCCGACATTGAATGTTTTTCGTGACTTAGTCTTGCATGATGTAGAAAAACTAGAACGTTCTCAAAGACCAACATTTCATACTCTCTCACGAAGAGAGAATCAAGCTCTACGGGATCTACAGACACGTTCTGACATAGTTATCAAACGGGCAGATAAGGGGGGCGCCATAGTCATCCTTAGTAGGGATCAATACCTTACGGAAGCTAAGAATCAGCTTTTGGATCAATCAGCTTACCGTAGTTTAGAGGTGGATCCTACGGGTGAGCTTCAAAAACAGATTTTACAGATTACTACCCAAGCTTTGGAAGAAAAATTGATCACCCGTAAAGAATTCCATTTCCTTAATGTGTCACATCCAACGGTAGCCCGTTTCTACACTGTCCCGAAGATCCACAAAAACCTACAGAAGCCACCGGGAAGACCGATAGTATCGACAAAGGGGACGGTGCTTGAACCCCTGTCCGTCTACATAGATTCATACCTTAGACCGTTGTTGACAGACATACCGTCCTATCTAAGGGATACTTCACATTTTTTACAGATCTTGACAGAGTATTCCCAATGGGCGGCTGATCCTGATATATTACTAGTCACCTTAGATGTCACAGCCCTTTATACTAGTATCCCCCAGACTGAGGCATTGAAGACGGTGGAGCGGGCACTACAAGGGCGGGGAGATTTGTCTACACTACAACTTCAGTTTTTGTCTACATTAACACAGCTCACCATTTCACGTAATTACTTTAAATTTGAGGAGACCCTATTCCAACAGATTTCAGGAGTGGCCATGGGGGCGACCTTTGCCCCGTCCATCGCCAATCTTTTTATGGGCTTCTATGAAGAGCAATTATGGCGATCTTCTCCATTTTCATCATATATTAAACTTTGGCTACGATTCATTGACGATGTCTTTATGCTATGGAGGGGCTCTACTGATGTCTTTCAGGCATTCCTAAGGTGGCTAAACACTCAAAGTTCTTACATTCAGTTTACTCATACAGTTCATGTAAATGAAATAGTGTTTCTAGATCTACAGATACACAAAACACCTACAGGATGGCGAACTACCATTTACCGAAAACCAATTGATCGCAACACATTGCTTCACTATCGTAGCGCCCATCCACTACGATTGAAGGAAGGTTTACCTTTCTCCCAATTTCTGCGATATCGCAGAAATTGTTCTGATCTTATAGATTTTAAAAATAAAGCTAAAGATCTATCCTATAATTTTCAATCACGGGGTTACCCGAATAGGATAGTGTCTCGAGCTTACCGTCGGGCACTATTCTATGATAGGGCAGCGCTACTAGCTAAAGTGAAGCCTCAGGAACAAACAGACTCCGAAGTGATCAATTTTATCACACAATATTCACCTTATAGTTTCAAAATAAAGAAAATTTTACATCGACATCTAGATGTGTTACAGACAACCTCGAGTTTATGCAATAAGACCATCCGTTGTGTTTGGCGACGTAACAAAAACTTGAAAGAGAGATTGAGTCCCTCAATCCTGCGACCCTTTCCTTATCAAATTACAGAAGTTGAAACTCTAGGTCATTTTAAATGTGGGCATTGTTCTGTCTGTGCAGTTACTAAAGAAACACAGAAATTCATTTACAATCAACGAGAATACACTCTACGCCATCACACAACCTGCGCTTCGCAATCTGTAGTCTATGCGATACTGTGCCCGTGTGCACTTCTCTATATAGGTAAAACTAGCCGAGCCTTCAGAACACGACTCTTTGAGCATAAAAGCCGGTTAAAATGTCAAGTGACACAAGCACCATTAGTTGCACATTGTTTGGACTTGGGCCATACGTTCGAAATGTTACAATGTTTTTGCATTGATCAAGTTTCTGTCCCTATACAAGGGAGATCGCTGTTACAATCTCTGCTACTTCGTGAACAGAGCTGGATTTTTCGGTTACAAACTTTAGCCCCTAAGGGGCTCAATCTAGAGATTGAATGGGGTGCATTGCAAGCTATTAACTGATTAACAACAGGAAATGAAGGGAGAAAGGACATTATAAAACCGTCCAGTTCCGCTGTTTCTACACATGCGCAATGCTTATTGGCACTCTGGACTGTAAGAAGAATACTAGACAAAAGCGAAAATTAAAGGAGTCACAGTTCGAGTTGTGTGTAGTTGCAGCCACTATTCTGGGTAGGATTTGAATAGTAGCGTTAAACTTCATGTTTTTAATGAAAGGAAAATCGTTTTAAACTGGTGTAGATTCACCGAATATTTTAAAAGATCTTTTTCATTCACTAATGATGTTTTTTTCAGTTAAAGCCTGGCGTTCATGTTCCATCTCCTGAAGAACCTCTAAAATTAGAGTGAAACGCGGTAATAACGTTTAGTGTGAAGCGTTGGGAACAACAAACACGCTGTTTACAACTGAAGTCAAGGCTTTGAGAAGAGAAAAGGTTTTCTGAGAAGCACAAAACCTACAAGATAAGTGTCTACTAATGCATCATTAGAGACTGTTAATTTGTCTTAAAATATTAAAGGAAAAAAAAGGGGGTCACTAATTAGAAATCATCTATTGGAACTAGTCATTGATGTCATAGGCGCCGCTGGTGGATTTGAATTTTCACACCCCAGCTTAAAGGCAGCCGCTTGATCTGAGACAGTTCCAGGATAACTAAATAAATATTTTCATTTAAGTGTTTACCCCCCTACACAGATCTATATCAGAAAGTTGCAGTGGAGAAATTCTTCTATTAGAGAGCTATTACATTTCTCCGTAAGAGAAGACCAATAATACTCTTTGTAACACAACTACTATCATGTAATGGCAGCTGGGACAGGTACCACAGGTTTGCTTCCACCATTTCCAGGCACAAATAATAAAGAAAAATAAAAAAGGTGTGGGAGATGTCAGCATACATTTCATGCAAATCATAAAAGACCTCTCCCAATTCAGGAAAGAATTAAAAACCTACCTATTCACTGAACACTTTGAAATCCCCTACTCCCCCAAAACCAGCTCCACAACAAACATGGACACACATGCACAAACCCTCTAACCCCAGTTAACTAACTCCTGCCTGACTCCCTCCCCTCACACCCCTCATTCACGACATAAAAGGAAATAAATTCCAAAACCTACACTTGCCCTACACACCACGCACAACCACTGTAAATATCCATGTGTAAATAGTTTGACGATTGTTTTGCTTTAAATTAAATTTTATTGTTCAATGTAAATAGTTGAATCCTACTGTTCAATGTAAATGTATACAGATGTGTACAATACTGTTAAGCTGTTACATGTAAACCGCCCTTGATCTCTGGAAGGGGCGGTATAAAAGAAAATAGTTAAATAAATAAAATAAATAAAAAATAAATAAAATGCAGCTTTGTACTCTGGTGACTTCAGTCTCCAAAGATAATAGGGCAGTTTAACTCTGACGCCCTGTTGAGGTCAGTCTCAGGGCCTGTTGAGAATGGTCTGCAGCCCCTCCTTGCTAAATCAAGAATGGCAGACCTCAAAGGGAGTGGCTAGAAACAATAGCAGACCTCAAGGGGAAGTGTTGGAGAGGATTCAATTCACTATAAAGGACAGAAACACTTCCTCTTGCTCTCTCTCTTCCACCATTCATCGGACATGAAGGACAGGAGGCTCTGATAATTAATTCTCTTCACCCCTCCCCCGCTCTCTCTCTCTCTTCCACTACACCTTGACATGAGGCTCTGACCCACATGTTCTTACCTCACACCTACTTCTCTCCCCTCCCCCACTTCTCTCTTTCTCTCTCTCTCTCTCTTCACACATGCACATACACACACACACAGATTCATTGAGGCACACTGAAGCAGCTCTGTAACAATCACTATATACCTCTGTTCAATACCTATGTAATAAGCCTATTTCTACATAAAAAACCTTTCTCCAAGCCACACCTGTTTGGTTGTTTTATTACAAACCCTACTGCCTCTGTGAAGTGAAATGAACCCAGGACCTACAGGAGAGTAACTTGACTACATCTTACACTCTTACAGTATGTAGATCTCTAAAGAGGTTGGAGGAGACAGGGCAAGGTTGAGGTGGCCGGTGATGAAGAGTAAAGCTTAGCAGGTGATGGTCTGATAAGGGAAGAAGTGAGATACAGAGGGTAAGCAATTAGAGAAGAATACAAGGTGAAGGCAGTGACCTTGCTGAAGAGTGGGGGCAATACAGCAAAGCTGGAGGTTGAATGACAAGGTAAGGGAAAAGAGCTTTAAAGCATAAGGGTCAGAGGGGTGATCAAAAATGGATGTTAAGATCCCCGAAAATAAGGGAGGGGGAAGATGAATCTAGAAAGATGAAATGTCATGAATCAAAGTCAGAGAGAAACATAGAGATGGACCTGTCAGGGGCTCAAGAAATAACAACTAATCAGAGAAACAGTGGAGTTAAAAGCTGGATGGAGTGGTCTTTAGAGGAGGGAAAGGAGTAAGACTGAGGGAGCAGAAGGGGTTGAAATTGACAGGAAGGAGAAAGTAGAAGCCCAACACCACAACCATAGCCAGTGGGATGAGGTGTGTGGGAAAACAGATATCCGCCATGACAGAGAGCAGCAAAGAAAGCCCTGTCTTCTGGGAGGAGCCAGGTGTCAGTTAGAGCAAGGAGACAGAGAACATTAGAGATAAACAGATCATGAGTGAAGGCGAGTTTATTTGAGATGGTGTGTGCATTCCAAGAGGCACATGCGGAGGAGAGGAGAGGGATGTGAATAAGATTTGAGATGTTGCGTGAGGATCTGTTCAAGAATTGTGACAAAAATCTAGGGGGCCCGGGTCGGGGTTGATATCTCTGGAAGAGAGAATGAGAAGGAGTAGAAGAGTGTGGGACAGAGAGGAGACTGCCTGGTGATAACGAGGAAGAGGTTGTTAATGCGAGAGAGAGGAGATAGCTGAAATAGAGGGAGAAACTGGTGAAGCACAAGAGCTGATGATAGGGTAGATGACAAGATGGGGGAAGTGAGGACGGTAAAGGGGAGATGAGGGGGAGGGGCTTAAAGGTGTTGGTAGGAGGGGAGACAATTAGGGAATATGAGGAGTTGGACGAGAAAGTGATGAAGAACCATAAAAGAGAGAGATGGAGAGGAGAACAGAAGTCAGAAGAAATAAAAGGATAAGTGGCAGAAATTGCAGGTGATGAGATGCACATGTGAGTGATCGTTGTAAGGAGCACAGGACAGCTATAAGAGATTTTCAGCCATGGGTTGGGATAATAAGGAAGAGGAGAGCGAGAGCTGAACAAGATCACAAACAAAAACATTGAAAAGTAAGGCACTCCTGCAATGCTAAGTTAAATAAATACTATATACAGCCAGACATACCTTCCAAGCAAGTGTTTAGAAAAAGCCAACCCTAGCCAGAAGCCCTGCAGCCATTCTCCTGCCCCTCTCCATGGCACCAGCTCCAGCCCTAGCTCCCTCCAACCGTGCCCAGACCCCTGGGGGTAGCTTTGGCTTTTGCTGGGTCAGTGCTGGATCTTGGCTTTTCTTCTAATGGTGGAAGAGGGAGGAGGTTCTATCACTGAAGCTTTTTCTGGGTCAGTGTTGGAGCTCGGCATCTTTTCTATTGGTGGAAGAGGGAGGAGGTTCTATCACTGAAGCCCTTGAAGGTGGTTTGAGTAAGAATTGTTGCCCATCCCAGCAAAGATAGAGGAAACATTAACCACATTCAGAGCCTGGTCCAGGGACTTGCACATAATCCCCGAGTTTGTTGCTGTTAAGTGTTGTCTAGTCAGTGTCCATTCACGACGACCCTCTGGGGAGCTTTCTTAATTATGTTCGGTGATTAATAGTTGATAGAGTAGCATCCATATCTGTTCTTATTCTATCACTCCATCTCATTGCTGGCCTTCCTCTTCTGTATTGAATTTCTACAGATACTCACAGTTTATGCAGAGAAAACAGTTGTTGCAGTATACATCAACAGGCAATTTTACTACTACTCAAGCTTATCAAGGGCACTGAGAAACCCAAATCTGGCTTCATACTCATCTTTCTAGACATAAAAGCAACATTTGTCTCCATTCCACGTGACCTCATAATTCAGCACCTACAAAATCTTGGATTAGCAGACACATTCCTTAGATGGTTCAAGCCCTACTTGACAGACCACAAATTGCAAGTAAAAATAGACCTGAGAAGATGAGAGTGATGGTTGAATCTATGTCTGCTTTCACATAATCCTCTCTGAAAACTCCATCTTGAAATGAGTGAATGAAAACAATGTCTCTATATCTCTGTGTTGGTATGCTATTTACCTTTGAAACAGCTGACAAGACGAAATGCAGACAGAATGTTTTAGAAAAATCCATTTGTTAGGGGATTTATAGAGCAATAAAAACTAGAAAATATGGAAGAAATTGCTCCAAATATTGCAAAATGCTGATATATATTATTCTTATAAACTTACAAAGGGTCTAAAAAATATGACCCAATTTTCTTCTCCTTTATATAAAGAAATTATTCATATATAATTCTCAACTGAATATTTTTTTCTTTTGGATGTGGGTCTCAGAATGAATGGAGGAGGATAGCTACAGGCCACAGTGACTGAAAAGCCTGAGAAAGTCCTCTCTCCTTCCTTACATCAAAGACTCCACTTTCCAATTTTTATATATGTAATTAAAAAGTCTTTTCTAAAGCAGATTTTATCTTGATTGAGCTCTGCAAACTCTATTCAATCTATGACCACAAATAATAAAATAATAAAAGGGAAAATAGAGGATTTGTTCAGATTCTTTACACAGATAAGTTCTTCAGTTCATTAAAACAAGCAAAACAGAAATTGTATAAGAAGAGCTTTTGAGTGAAGACTCAAGGAGTTTTTACACCCGTTTGAGTTACCATTGCTTATAACTGAGACTTAACCTATGATCATATCCCTCTTCTTCGACGGTTTTTTGAAGACAGAATGTTTTAGCCATGACTACATATAAACCAGAAAAAGACAGGAATTGGGGGAGGTTAAAGGAGATGAGACATAGAGATAAGACTCTGCAAAGAACCATACAACAAGAAAAAAAAGAAAGGAATGTATTTCAAGGCTGTTGTAAGGAATAACCATATAAGAGAAAAGGGGCAAATGGGTTAAAGAGAAAAAACTGTGACGTGAATGTATAAAATAGTGCTTTGTAGAATGTAAAGTGGGCAGACAGTAACCTGAGTTCTGTATCAAGTAATGTCACTTTCTACCTCACAGGATAACAACACAGTGCTAGATTTATATTTCCTGTGTTCTAATTCAATAAATTTGATTGATTTTTTTACTTATAAGTTGTACTGTCTTACAAATTTATACACAAATTATAAGGATGGGATATTGGGGTGCCACGCAGCACTAAGGCACAAAAGAAAAAAGCCCCAATAAACCAAACAAATTCACCTTATATCATACAAAGCTCTAATAGACCAAACAAATACCACCACAATCTCAAGGAGTCCCACAAGGCTCGACCCTCTCATCATTACTATTTAGCCTCTTTGTACAACCAGTATGCTCTGTAATAAAGACTTGCAATATCCTATACCATATCTACGCTGATGATGTAATGATATGCACATCTATCAACACATCATATCCAGAGATCATCCCCTTAACAACCTGCTTCTCCATTTTTCTGCAGCTAGCTCAAAATACACAATTTGAACACAGACCTCAAGAAGACAGAGGCCATGTTCATCACAAGAGACATTGGCTTCAAACCACCATCTTCCATAGCTATTGATGGTACTCAAATCCAAGTGAAATAAGATACACAATACCTTGGAGTCACACTGGGCCAACGCCTCACTTTCTCAGCACATGTACAAAATCTTACTCGGAACATTTACTTTAAGCTCAAAATGATCAAGCATCTCAAACATTTACTGACCGACCATGATCTACATTCAGTCCTTCAAGCAACCATCTTCCTCCACTTCGACTACTGTAATATTATCTTTCAGGGCATACCAAATTCAATCATTTACCCTCCCAAACTTGCACTCAACACTGCTGCATGAATCCTACTCAACACAAATAAAACCACAAAACACATTACACCTCTTCTCAAACAACTACATTGACTTCCAATAAAGGAACACATTAAATTCAAATCCATCTTCACAACCTTCAAAGTCCTCAACAACTCCTCATCTCCACACCTCCAAAGGGGAGAGGGAGACTAGCAACGAGGAGGTTGCAATAGTCTAGACGGGAGGTAACTAAAGAGTGGATAAATGTCTTAGTAGTGTGTGAAGAAAGGAAGGAACAAATTTTGCCAGTGTTACAGAGAAAGAAGAGACCGGATTTAGCTGTCTGTTGGATGTGTGCAGAGAATGAAGTGTAAAGGTCTGAATGTCCACCTGTGTGCATGTGTATCTGGGTCTTATTTTCTGCAAATTGACACAAAAGAAATTGTGCAAAAGAAAGAGCGAGAAAGGAAAAGAGAATCCAAAGACATTGCAGGAAACAGAAACTGAGAGCCACATGGGAGGGCAATAAGTATGAAGAGCCTCAGAGTCTTGCAAGGAAAAGAGCAGAAGTTTCTTTCCTGGACTGAGCATTGCCAGCCTCACTTCTGCTTGCCCCATGCAGCATGTGTGTCTCTGAGGCTGGATCGTAGCACTGCCTCGCCTGCTGCCTGCCTCCTGCGAGTCTCCTACGTGCTGAGCAGAAAACCCTGCGGCCATTCTCCTGCCCTTCTCTGGAACACAACTTGGTTCCCTCTTTGCAAAGCTGGTGGTGTGAATTTTGCTGGTGCTAGTGTTGCAGCCAGGCAGCTGGAAATGCTCTCATTCTCTCTCGCACCCACAGAAGGAAACACACAGACAGGCTGGAATGCAAACAGGATCTTTTAATGTGCACACAGGCCCAGACAGAGAACCGGTACCCTCCACAAAAAATCTGAGCCCCGAAGGACGTCCTACATTGTCTTATATACAGTACATATTTAAACTCATTCTACAATCTCATTCGTCTCAGGTATTTCCTGTCCACCAATCAGCAGCCCCTGGGGAAGGTGCCTGGGTGACCTGTCCAAACCGGTATGCTCTGGTCTGCTGATTTCTGGGCAAGGGGGTATTGTGCTCAGGCCTGGAGGGGGGAAGGGTGCCTACTGAAACCTTTATGTCTTCCCTTAGCAAGCTGATCACTATGTAAAACCTCATGGCTTGGGGGAAGGGTTACCCACAGCTAAACCTCATGGCTTGAGGGAAGGGTTACCCACAGCTAAACCTCATGGCTGCCTCACTAGTACAAAGTGTCTTTCCTGATGGCCAGGGCCGGCCCGTCCATTGAGCAAGAATGTTTTTTGCACAGGGCCCCACGTTTCAGGGGGCCCCGCGCAAAGAACATTCTGCTTTTTTAAAAATTAAATTTAAAAAAAAAAAAGCTGGCAGCTGCTGCTGCCGCCACAGCAGCAGCAGAATGGAGTGTCCCGCCCGGCTGAGCTCTCCCTACCCGGCTGAGCCCCTCTGCGCCGGCTTTCAGATACGCGAAGGGAGAGTGTCTCCCTCGCGTCTCTGTTAAGCCCGCAGGGGCAGATGGGAAATTTCCCATCAGCCCCTGCTTCCCATCAGCCCCTGCAGGTTTAACAGAGACGCGAGGGAGACAATCTCCCTTCGCGTATCTGAAAGCCGGTGCAGAGGGGCTCAGTCGGGCCGGGAGAGCTCAGCCAGGCAGAGGAGGCCCCGCGGGACACTCCATTCTGCCACTGCTGCGGCGGCAGCGGCAGCAGCCAGCTTTTTTTTAATTTTTATTTTCCATGAGCCGATGGGGGGGGGGGGTAATGGGCTATGGAGGGGGTTAGGACTTGACTTGAGGTGAGCTGTGGGCTGTTGGGGGGGGTTAGGACTGGTAATGGGCTATGGAGGGGGTTAGGACCTGACTTGAGGTGGGCTGTGGGCTGATGGGGAGGGGTTAGGCTTGAGGTGGGCTGATGGGGTTAGGACTGGTAATGGGCTGTGGGCTGTTGGGGGTGGTTAGGACTGGTAATGGGCTATGGGGGGGTTAAGACTGGTAATGGGTTGTGGGCTGATGGGGGCTGTCTGGAAATGGGGTGATGGGGGGTTAGGACTGGTGATGGGCTATGGTGGGGTTAGGACTGATAATGGGCTATGGGGGGGCTAGGACAGGAAATGGGCTGATCTTTATCTTTATCTTTATTCAAAGTATTTGATAGACCGCCTTTTACCGAGGCGTTAGGGCAGTGTACAATACAATAGACTGCTGGAAAATAAAGAGAGAGAGGAACGCCAAAAAATGATAGGAAAGAAGTGGGAGAAAAAGGAGGAAGGATAGAACAGGACAGGTATCAACACAGACAGCAAAAGAGAGATAAGGGAGAGTGGGCGAAATGGGGGGTGACGGGGTGGGGGTAGGTAAGGGCTGAATGGTTAGAACAGAAGGTGTCCAAGAGTCCATAGAAGATTACGGGGGTAGGGGAATCAAGGACCTTGTATTTGATGGGAAGTAGCGGAAGGCCTGGTTGGTGATATGTGAATGACTAGTTGATGGTATGTAAATGACTAGGAGGGGTCGGGGAGATTGAAAGCCTGGTGAAAAAGATAGGTCTTAAGGAGTGTCTTGAACCGGGGAAAGGACATTTCAATATGGAGGGAGTGCGGGAGAGAGTTCCAGAGAGCAGGACTTGCAAAAAAGAAGGCGGCACGGCGGGTTGACTCAAGGTGTGCATTTGTGGGGGAGGGTAAGAAGAGATGATTGCCATGAGAGGAACGAAGAAGGCGATGTACGGGTTGAAGATAGATGAGATCGGATAAGTACTGGGGTGTGCTGGTATGAAGGGCCCTATGTGTAAGAATAAGGAGTTTGTAGAGGTAGCGAGCTTTGACAGGGAGCCAGTGAAGGGAAAAAAGGCAGGGGGTGATGTGATCCCGAGGAGGATGGGCAGCAGTATTTTGAATGAGCTGTAATCTCCGGAATTGGTAGTGTGGGAGGCCTGCGAGGAGGGAGTTAAAATAATCGAGTCGGGTGATCACCAAGGAGAGCACAAGGGTGGTGAGGGAGAAATGGATGGGGGAGCTAGGACTGGAAATGGGCTGATGGGGGGCTAGGACTGGAAATGGGCTGATGCAGGGACTAGAAGGGAATGGATGCTGGGTGAGACTGGAACTAGAAGGGAGCTGATGTTGGGGGAGCATTAGAATGGGATGGGGCTGGGAGAGTAAAATGGAGAGGGGAAAAATATTTTGTGTGGGAGGGATGAAAAATCTACAATTGGCCGGGTATTGGGAGAGTAAGTGGGGATTGAGGATGGAGGGGTAAAATTTGTGTGGATGAAATAGGAATGAGGAAAGAGCAAAAGGAGAAAGATTAGTATGTTAAAGCAGATGTAGAGAGAGAGAATGGAAAAAAAACTAGAAGAAAGGACTAATGGACAGCAGACGATGGAGAGTTAGCAGAAAACATGAAGAAACCAGAAGAAAGTGGCTGGAGCAATTGCAATTGAAAAAAAATGCACAAAAGGTAGAAAGATATCTCTTTATTTGTAATTTATTAACTGGAATATGAAAGCTCTGGGAAATGTGCATCATTAACGTCTGCGCTTTGTTTGGTACAAGAGGAAATTAATTTATAGTTTTATTTCTAGTGTTGTTGTACATTCCAAGTTTGACTTTTGGGGTTCCCAGTTTAATTATTGCCTTCCTGTTTCTAAATTGTGATTCCTTGTTTGGTCTATGTTCTGTGTAACTGAGCTGAGGTATTCTGTTAATGTAATTCCTATTTGACATGGCCACTTGTTCTCTTTCCCCAGTATTCTCTGAAATGTATTGATTTAATATTTGCAGTGTTGCCTTTTGATAGGTAGGGTATGGTGCTTTGTGAGTCCTGGTAATGCTGTCAGGATACGGCGGGTTTGCTATGGGTTCTAAATGGGCAGCGTTTGTAGTAGTTCCTAATGTGCCTGGCGGTTGGCATTGGATTATAGTAATGTAGAAATCTTTTAGTCTTTCTTTATCCATACACTCATTAAGAGACATGTTTACTAAAAGTTAGTGTATGGTAACATTATGAAAATATTTATGCAAATAAGGCCACTTATGCAAATGAGGCCCCGCACCAAGTCTCCGCACATGGCCCCGCACCCCCATTGGGCCGCCCCTGCTGATGGCTTCAGTGCGAGGAAGTGTGAACAGAGACAAAGGAAGGGAGGCTGGAGACCACCTGCCCTCCCTGAGCCCTGCAAAGCCTGTAAAAGGGCTGTACTAATGCTGGGTCATCTCACAGATCCACTTCCTGAGATATTCAGGCAGATAAAAGCAGGGAAGGAGAGAGCAGTTACTAACAACCGAATGCCCTGGAGGATTTCACCTGTCTGATCTACAGAAACAAAGATATTATATGCACAGAACAAGTTCCAGCCACAAAGCCCTATAAATAAACTACAGTTCATCTATGGAAGTGTCACAGTGCACTCTGGGAGCTGTAGTTCTTCCTTGGTGGGATTACTGTGTAAGAGTGTCACAGTGCACTAGATTTTTTTTCAAGAGAGCTAGCGAATCCGTCTTGAGGCAAAGGCGGAGAAAAAAGACTGACCTGGCTAGGGGCGGGCCGGGGAGGTGGGACCACCTCACTCATGCTCAGAGAAATCTGAGCTCTAGAGAGCACTTCCGCCATGGCGCCGTCTGATGACATCACCAGGTGTGGCTGACCTATCCTGCTGTCCACGGAGAACTCCCATTACAGGTAAGTATAATATAAGGTATAGATTACTGTATATAGTTACATAATGTACATAGTTTCCCTTTATTACCAAGTTCAAATTCCTGTTACTTGTAAAATGCACTACAGTTTTTCTGTATGTATATGTTTGTTTCCATGTAAACCGCGCTGATGATAATAGTGCGGTATATAAGAGATGTTAAATAAAAATAAATAAATAAATAAAATAAAAATAAGTAACCCCGTTTTCCCTGCCCATGATGCTCTCAGTTTCTGTTTCCTGCAATGTCTTTGGCAGACACATCCTGCTTGTCCAAGGAGAATGAGGAGGAAGAGCCTCAGAGGCTTGCAAGGAATAAAGAGCAGAACTTTCTTTCCTGGACTGAGCTGTGCAAGCCTCATTTCCCATTCTGCTTGCCCCATGCAGCGTGTGTGTCTCAGAGGCTGGATCTCGACACTGCATCCCCTGCTGCCCGCCTCCTGCCAGTCTCCTACCTGAGCAGAAAACCCTGCGGCCATTCTCCTGCCCTTCTCTGGAACACTTCTTGGTTCCCTCTTTGCAAAGCTGGTGGTGTGAATTTTGCTGGTGCTAGTAAGAAGCGTCTTTCCGGGTGGCTTCAGTGGGAGGAAGTGTGAACAAAGACAAAGGGAGGGAGGCTGGAGACAGAGTGCCCTCCCCCAGCCCTGGGAAGCCTATGAAAGGGGCTGTGCTAATGCTGGGTCATCTCACAGATCCACTTCCTGAGATATTCCGACTGTAGGGCAAAAGAGAGGCGTTACCAACAGAAATATTGTCAGAAATATAACTTTTTGCACAGTGACAGACACCTCAGGAAAAGTTTATTACGTTCTTGCATGAGGAGGCGTCCTATGTAAGTAGGAACCCAGAACATACAGAAAGCTCAGCATTTATTCCATTCATTTCATCTACAATTCCTCCCCTCACACCCTATTGGCGAGGGTAGTACTAAGCTCACAACCTATCAGAGATCCTCATTCATATCATGTGAGTCTGCGCCCCTGTTTACATCTCCTCCTTGCTCCATTTACCCCTCTCCCTCTATTTACTTTATTCCTTTCATGGTCTTATGACCAGCAACATGATTTCTCAGAAATCCCCCTTCCTTGCTGCACAGGGTCTTAACTTTCATATTCCTTATAACTGCTTTGGAGTTTTGTTTCCCATTTTTCATATCACTGTTTTGTTTGTTTTTTTGCAAAACCAGCAATTTTTATCAAAAAGACTCACACAATGTGTCTTCTGTCCTTGAGTTTCTAGTTCTCCTCTTTATCTCTATGTGCTATAGCCTAGAAGCTAAGGAGGGGAGTGGGGGATGGGGGAAATTGAAGATTAGCAAGGCCAAAAGAAAATGTTTTTTTACCAGGTGCAGAATAAGAAAGTTAGCATGTTGAGCCAATGTCTTGTGGCAAGCAACTAGCATCCTATTAATTTCTATTTCTACTCTGTAAAAACAACAATTTAAACTTTTAAAAGATGTCTGACACCTTCTGTCCTTAAGTTTCTATTTCTCTTTTTTATGCACCATAGGACAAGAGGGGGAAGGAGGGAAACGTTAGATTAGCAGAGTCTACAACCCTCATGCAATAAGGAAGTTGGTAGGAGCAAATGTAATGTGACAGGCAGCCTTGCATAGCATTGCATTCTATAAACTTCTAGTTCTCCTCTCTGCTACATTTTGTAAAAACACCATTTTCAACATTTCTGTCATAATGCCCTGGGGGGATTCACATGACTTAACTATAGAAACAAAGATATTAAATGTACATAACAAGCTCCAGCCATGAAGCTCTATAAATAAACTACAGTTTCTCTATGAGATTGTCACAGTGCACTCTGGGATCTGTAGTCCTTCCTAGGAAGGATTACTGTGTGGAAGTGTCACAGTGCACTCTGAGAGCTATAGTCCTTACTAGGAGGGATTACTGTGTTCCAATGTCAAAGTGCACTCTGGGTGCTGAAGTCCTTCCTAGGAAAAATTACCGTGTGGGATTGTCATAGTGCACTCTGGGAGCTGTAGCCCTTCCTATGAGGGATTTTTGTGTGAGAGTGTCAAAGTAGACTCTGGGAGCTGTAGTGCTTTCTAGGAAGGATTACTGTGTGGGAGTGTCACAGTGCACTCTGGTAGCTGTAGTCCTTCCTAGGAGGTATTGCGCTCTGGAAGTGTCACAGTGCACTCTGGGAACTATAGTCCTTTCTAGGAAGGATTATTGTGTGTGGGAGTGTCACAGTGCACACTGGGAGGTGTAGTCCTTCCTAGGAGGGATGATTGTGTGAGAGAGTCAAAATGCATGCTGAGAACTGTACCCCTTCTTAGGAGCGATTTCTGTGTAGGAGTTTCAATGTACACTCTGAGAGCTGTAGTGCTTCCTAGTAGGGATTACTGTGTGAGTGTGTCACAGTGCACTCTGGGAGCTGTAGCACTTCCTAGCGGGTATTACTGTGTGTGATGTCACAGTGTACTCTGGGAGCTGTAGTTCTCCCTAACAGATATTCTCCCAGGACAAGCAGGATGAGTCAGCCACAAGTGGTGATGTCATCCGACGGAGCCGAAGACGGAAGTACTCTCACTAGCCCAGAAGGCTTTAGCCTCCTGGGCATGGCTAGTGGCCACACCTCTAGGTCCGCCCCTAGCTGGTCAGATTTTCGTCTTCCGCCTTGCCAGCAAGACATCTTTTTGTTACTCTCATTACTCACCTCTACAATGAAGAAACCAGGCTTTAAAAAGTGCACGGGGTGCTCCAGGAAGATGGCCAATTCGGACACTCATTATCTCTGCCTTAGATGCCTGGGTAAGGAGCACCCCGTTGAAGACTGCCCTGCTTGTGGCCGCATGTCTCCCCGGGCCCGCAAGTCCCGCAAGCGTGCCCTCTGGGAGTTGTTTTCCCCCTCTGCTGCAGCTGCTCCTGATGCCGAAGCTGTTCCTGCTGCGAACCCTACCGCGGTCGCGGTTTCTCCTCCACAGGACGCTTCTTTTGCTGCTCGACCGGCCGGGGATGCGCCGGGTTCGGCCTCCGTCCCCCGCCGCGACTCTGACTCCCCTTCGGCCATGTGCGTCTCTGCAATGGACGCGGCCATGTCTGCCCGGCGTTCCTCTGCTTCTCTTCCGGTGACTCCTCTTCCTGCTTCCGGTTTGCCGGCGCAGACTCCCTCCGGCGCTCGGCGCAGTGCCCTTAGCTCCGGCCATCAGCGGCGCAGAAAACACTCTCGGGGCAAGTCTGACAGGCGCAGAGGCTCCCGAAACAGGGTGGAGCCTCAAAACGCCGGCGCCGTTCAGTTCATCGCGGCAGGAGCCGCTCACCCCATCGGAGCAGGAGCCGGTCACCTCATCGCGGCAGGAGCCGCTCACCTCATCGCGGCAGGAGCCGCTCTCCTCATCGCGGCAGGAGCCGCTCACCTCATCGCTGCAGGAGCCGCCACCGCAGATCCAGCAGCCCCCTTCAACAACGAAGTAAAAGGAGAAGGAGCAGGAGCAGCCCTCACAGTGCCGATCCGCACAAATCACGGCACCGACGTGACAGCCCTGGGGAGGCCTCTGACAGCCGCTGCAGCTCCTCCAGCAGTTCCTCGATCAGATCAGCTAAGTCCTCCAGCTCTTCACAATCCTCAGACTGTAGCTCATCCTCTGATGAAGGGGACATCTCTCTCCTCTCTGGCCTCTCTTCCCCCTCTCAAGGAAACATAGAGCCGCATCTCGCTTCACAGCATCAGGCTCCTGATACACTGTGCCTCCTAAATGATATGTTGCAGCAATGGGTCTCCACACTCTCTAATCTCACCTCACAGCGGCTCCCTCAGACCCTGCCCCAGCCAGCGGCGATCAGCCCTGAGGTTGCGCTGACAGCCTCCGCCCTCCCTGCGGCGGTTGATGCCCCACCTCCTTCGATGCGAGACGTCGCTGCGGAGGTGTCGCAGCCTGATGCGTGGTCACACAGTGACTCTCTCTCCATCCCGGCTGCCGACACCCCGCTGGACCAAACCAACCCTCCTGAGGACTTAACATACTATAAATATGTGCGTAAAGTCATCTCCTCCCTATCCATCACATCAACGGATGCCACGGACCAACGAGCTGAGGTTCAAAATGCGCTAAAGTTTGTTGACACACCCAAGACGACGACCTCTCTGCCTATCCACCAACTTCTCAGAGACAACCTCTCCAAGATATGGCAGACCCCCGCATCCAACCATCCCTGCCCGCGCAAAATGGATCTTAAGTACGTGGTCCAACCCATGCCCGGCTTCGACAAGCAACAGCTACCTCATCAATCCATTGTGGTTGAGTCTGCCCTCAAGCGCTCCAAATCTTCACGTAGCTCCCCCAACGTGCCTCCAGGAAAAGACAACAAGCTACTGGACGACGTAGCGAAGCGCGTTTACCAAGGGGCCATGCTGAATGCACGGATTGCGGCTCATCAATTCCAGCATGCCATTTACCAGGACTCGCTGGTGGCCAATATCAAATCCGCCATCTCCCCTATTACTGAAATTCCGGCTGACCTGAGCTCTGCCCTCTCAGACTTCGAAGACTGTACCAAGCACCACGGTCGGGCGGCTCACGACGCTTTTGAAGCCGCCGTCAGGATTGCCGGCACTGCCATCTCCGCGCGCCGGCTCGCCTGGCTCAGGGCCTCAGGCCTACGGACTGATTCGCACGACAAGATTGCGGACACCCCCTGCACCGGAGACTCCCTTTTCGGGGACAAGGTCAAGGACACAGTGAATGACATGCGTGAGCGTTGCACCATGCTTCAAACACTCGAGGAATCTACAGACCGACCTCGTTCCTACCGCAAGGGAGGTTCACAATACTCCTCCACTCCCAAAAACAGCAACTATTATCAGAAGTGGCAACAGCCCAAATACAAACCACAGCCTTACCATCAAAATTACCGCCAGAAGCCGCGACAGCGGGAGCGCACACAGAAGAAATCTGCGCCCACCTCCGCAAAAGCCAACCCTAGTTTTTGACTCGCAGCCCGGCCCGCAACTGCCGGCCGGGGGACGGTTGTCATCTTTCCTGCACTCCTGGGAGCTAACAACAGATCATTGGGTACTCACCATCATCAAGCAAGGCTACCATATACAATTTTCCTCAGCTCCACTTCAGCGATCACTTCCTCCGAACAATGTTCCTCCGCAACATCTCGCCCCTATGACCTCGGAGATAGCATCCCTCCTGGAGGCCAAGGCCATCGAGCCAGTCCCTCCAAACGAGATCAACTTGGTGTTTTACTCCAGGTATTTTCTCGTCCCCTAGAAGTCAGGAGGAGTTCGACCCATCCTCGATCTCCGGGAACTCAACAGGCACATAACGAAGGAGAAATTCAGGATGCACTCTCTATCCACCATTCTACCCCTCATCCAGGCCAATCAGTGGCTGGCCTCTCTGGATCCCCAAGATGCCTACACTCACGTTCCCATTCATCCTCACCACAGGAAGTTCCTTCGCTTCCAGATAGCGGGCAATCACTACCAATACAGAGTCCTTCCCTTCGGTCTCTCCCCTGCCCCCAGAGTTTTCACGAAATGTGTAGCTGTTGCGGCAGCGCACCTGCGCAAAGCCGGAGTAATCGTGTTTCCCTACTTGGACGACTGGCTATTCACCGCCCCCTCTCCTTCAGAACTCCGGAGGGCGGTCAAGAAGGCCACAGCTTTACTCGCCTCCCTGGGGTTTCTGGTCAACTATGCGAAGTCCCGCCTTACCCCAGTCCAGAGGCTGGAATTCATCGGGGCCTACATAGATACCACCCAAGCCAAGGCCTTCCTCCCTCGGAGCAGAAGGCACACCATCTCCAACCTTGCCCTCCGAGTCATCAGTTCATCACACTCTATGGCAAGAACCATCCTTCGCCTCCTAGGGCACATGGCAGCTACCACCCATGTACTCCCCCTCGCGAGGCTCCACATACGAGCCCTTCAATGGCACCTCCGCTCCCATTGGTGCCAGCACTCTCAGCCCCTGTCCACCTTGATTCCCATCGACCCCACGGTGGCCAAGGCAGTTCGATGGTGGACTCACCCCAAACATTTGTCTCGGGGCAGGCACCTCCAGCCCCCGGCGCACCAGATCACAGTAACCACAGACGCATCAGCTCTAGGTTGGGGAGCCCACTGCGCTGGCACTCACACGCAGGGCTTGTGGTCGACTTCCGAGAGAGGCCTTCACAGCAACATCCTCGAGCTCAAAGCTGTCCACCACGCGCTTCACGCCTTTCGGGAGCTGATAAAGGGAAGAACTGTCAAGATTCATACGGACAACCAAGTAACTATGTTCTACGTAAACAAGCAAGGGGGCACAGGGTCACGACCTCTGTGCAGAGAAGCACTACGTACGTGGCAGCTGGCCCTCTCTTACAGGTGCAGCCTCCAAGCCTGCTATCTGCCGGGGGAGGAAAATGTCATCGCCGACCGCCTCAGCAGACAATTAAACCCTCACGAATGGACGCTCCACGAAGAAGTGTCATCGTCCCTTTTCGCGAGGTGGGGCCACCCGCTGATCGACCTCTTTGCATCTCAGGAGAACTCCAAATGCCGCCTTTTCTGCTCCAAGCGACCAGCGGCACACAGAATAGCGGCGGACGCCTTCGATGTGACCTGGAGCCAGTGGCCTCTAGTCTACGCTTTCCCTCCCACCCCGCTAGTTGCTCGGACAATTCAGCAGCTGATCAGGGACAAAGCGTTGGTCATCCTGGTAGTTCCCTTCTGGCCCAGGCAAATCTGGTTCCCTTTCCTGCACCGCCTAGCGCTGGAACCTCCCATCCACCTCCCGCTGAGGCCGGACCTGCTCTCACAGGACAACAGAGCACTCCTGCATCCCAACCTGCGGACGCTCTCGCTAACTGCCTGGAAACTGAGCGGTTGACCCTAGCCCCATTCAATCTCCCAGCAGAGGTCCAACGCATCATTTTAGCATCTCGGCGCCCTTCCACCAGGAAAGCCTACGGCCTCAAATGGCGCCGTTTTAGCGCGTGGTGCGCAGCCCGAAGCCTGGACCCCTTCTCTTGTCCGGTACCATCGCTCCTCCAATACCTTGCTTTCCTCTCATCACTTGGCCTGAAGACACCGTCCATCAAGGTCCACTTATCGGCCATTGCGGCCTTCCACCACCGAGCAGGTGACGCATCGATAGCGACTCTGCCTCTGGTACTCCGCTTCATGAAGGGTCTGACAAACCTGCATCCCCCGGTACGCCAACCTGTACCCCCATGGGACCTCAACATCGTCCTTGACCAGCTCACCGGCGAGCCCTTCGAACCGCTGCTGCACGCTGACCTGAAGTTCGTATCTTGGAAAACACTATTCATCGTCGCTATAACTTCAGCCAGACGGATCTCCGAGCTACACGCTCTGGTGGCTCACCCACCGTATACCATACTTCATCAGGACAGAGCCTGCCTATGGACTCACCCCAAGTTTGTCCCCAAGGTGGCCACTGCCTTCCACATCAATCAGACCATCGAGTTGCCCTGCTTTCTCCCAGGGATTCACTCTGATCCAGAGCAACAGTGCCTACACACCCTGGACTGCGTTAGAGCGCTGCGCTGCTATCTGGAGCAGACTTCATCCTTACGGAAGGGTCACAGCTCTTCGTCTCTTACGATCCTAACAAACCTGGGCGCCCAG
The DNA here is from genome assembly GCA_033557465.1 of Ichthyophis bannanicus. Lineage (NCBI taxonomy): Eukaryota > Metazoa > Chordata > Amphibia > Gymnophiona > Ichthyophiidae > Ichthyophis > Ichthyophis bannanicus. Next base: position 74,787,273 of record CM066031.1, read on the forward strand.
TATCCAAGCGCACACTGTCCACCTGGATCTCCTCCTGCATATCCCTGTGCTTGTCAAGAGCGGGTGCACCTCCTGCCTCAGGAATCAGGGCTCACCAGTTGCGGGCGCTGGCCACCACCATCGCCAACCTGCGCTCCATCCCAGTCCCTGACATCTGCAGAGCTGCCACATGGGCCTCAGTCCAGACTTTCCAGAAGCACTACTGTCTAGACATGGCAAATCAGAGCGGTGCCGCTTTTGGACTTGCAGTACTGTCTGCAGCAACAAACACGATGGACTCTATCTGAGAGAAACTACCCCGCCCTTGTGGGTGTTCTGTACTCTAATGGTTGCTCTGAGTATTGCACATTTGTTTCGGTTTTTCCGATTGTTACACATGTTGTTTTGTTGCACATTTTATAAGATTGCACTGTTGCACATCCTTAAGAATCGCATAGTATTGCACAGAATTCGGAATTGTTAGAAATGTTTGCAGTTTGCACTGACCTGCTCGGTTTCGCAACCGGCATATTAAACCTCTTGTTGCACCTTACACTTTGTCTTGTCTCATTAACAGCCCCCCCCCCCCCCCCCGCCGCCTGTAGGTGTAGCTGGGGAGGCACCACTTGTGGCTGACTCATCCTGCTTGTCCTGGGAGAAAACCTAGTTACTTACCTGTAACGTGAGTTCTCCAGGGACAGCAGGATAAGTCAGCCACACCTTCCCACCCTCCTCCCCGGCGGGGGGGGGGCCTTGATATCCGCCTCCTAGCTCTTGCACCGGCGCAGCTGGGGAAACTCTGACCAGCTAGGGGCGGACCTAGAGGTGTGGCCACTAGCCATGCCCAGGAGGCTAAAGCCTTCTGGGCTAGTGAGAGTACTTCCGTCTTCGGCTCCCTCGGATGACGTCACCACTTGTGGCTGACTTATCCTGCTGTCCCTGGAGAACTCACGTTACAGGTAAGTAACTAGGTTTTACTGTCTGAGTGTGTCACAGTGCACTCTGGGAGCTGTAGTCCTTCCTAGGAGGGATTACTGTGTGGAAGTGTCACAGTGCACTCTGAGAGCTATAGTCCTTACTAGGAGGGATTACTGTGTTCCAATGTCAAAGTGCAATCTGGGTGCTGAAGTCCTTCCTAGGAAAAATTACCGTGTGGGATTGTCGTAGTGCACTCTGGGAGCTGTAGCCCTTCCTATGAGGGATTTTTGTGTGAGAGTGTCAAAGTAGACTCTGGGAGCTGTAGTGCTTTCTAGGAAGGATTACTGTGTGGGAGTGTCACAGTGCACTCTGGTAGCTGTAGTCCTTCCTAGGAGGTATTGCGCTGTGGAAGTGTCACAGTGCACTCTGGGAACTATAGTCCTTTCTAGGAAGGATTATTGTGTGTGGGAGTGTCACAGTGCACACTGGGAGGTGTAGTCCTTCCTAGGAGGGATGATTGTGTGAGAAAGTCAAAATGCATGCTGAGAACTGTAGCCCTTCATAGGAGCAATTTTTGTGTAGGAGTTTCAATGTACACTCTGAGAGCCGCAGTGCTTCCTAGTAGGGATTACTGTGTGAGTGTGTCACAGTGCACTCTGGGAGCTGTAGCACTTCCTAGCGGGTATTACTGTGTGTGAGTGTCACAGTGTACTCTGGGAGCTGTAGTTCTTCCTAGAGGGTATTACTGTGTGTGAGTGTCACAGTGCACTCTGAGAGCTGTCGTCCTTCCTAGGAGGGATTACGCTTTGGTAGTGTCACAGTGCACTCTGGGAACTAAAGTCCTTTCTAGGAAGGATTATTGTGTGGGAGTGTCACAGTGCACACTGGGAGGTGTAGTCCTTCCTAGGAGGGATGATTGTGTGAGAGAGTCAAAATGCATGCTGGGAACTGTAGCCCTTCCTAGGAGCGATTTCTGTGTACGAGTCTCAATGTGCACTCTGAGAGCTGTAGTGCTTCCTAGTAGGATTACTGTGTGGATGTGTCACAGTACACTCTGGGAGCTGTAGCCCTTCCTAGCGGGTATTACTGTGTGTGAGTGTCACAGTGTACTCTGGGAGCTGTAGTTCTCCCAAACAGGTATTACTGTGTGGAAGTGTCACAGTGAACTCTGGGAACTGTAATCCTTTATAGGAAGGATTACTTTGTGAGGGAGCAGTAGTCCTTCCTAGGAGGGATTACTATATTGGAGAGTCACAGTGCACTCTGGGAGTTGTAGTCTTTCCTAGGAGGGATTACTGTGTGGGTGTGTCACAGTTCACTCTGGGAGCTGTAGTCATTCCTAGGAGGGATTACTGTGTGGGTGTGTCACAGTGCAGCCTGGGAGCTGTAGTCCTTCCTAGAGGGTATTATTGTGTGGGCGTGTCACAGTGCACTCTGGGAGCCAAAGTCCTTCCTAGGAAGGATTACTGTTTAGATGTGTCACAGTGCACTATGGGAGCTCTAGTCCTTCCTAGGAAAGACTAATGTGTGGGAGTGTCACAGTGGACTCTGGGAGGTGTAGTCCTTCCTAGGAGGGATGACAGTGTGGGAGAGTCACAATGCATGCTGGGAGCTGCAGCCCTTCCTAGGAGGGATTTCTGTGTAGGAGTATCAAAATGCACTCTAGAGCTATAGTTCTTCCTAGAAGGGATTACTGTGTGGGAGAGTCATAGTGCACTCTGGGAGCTGTAGTCCTTCCTAGGAGGGATTACTGTGTAGATGTGTCACAGTGCACAATGGGAGCTGTAGTCCTTCCTAGAAAAGATTAATGTTTGGGAGTGTCACAGTGCACTCTGGGAACTGTAGTCCTTTCTAGGAAGTATTACTGTGTGGGAGTGTCACAGTGCACTCTTGGAGCTGTGGTCCTTCCTAGGAGGGATTACGGTGTGGGCGTGTCAAAGTGCACTCTGGGAGCTGTAGTCCTTCCTAGTGGGTATTACTGTGTGTGAGCTTCACAGTGCACTCTGGGATCTATATTCCTTACTAGGGGATATTACTGTGTGGTAGTGTTATAGTGTGCTCTGGAAGCTGTAGTCCTTCTATGTAAGTATTACTGTGTGGGAGAGTACAGTGCATTCTGGGAGCTGTAGTCATTCCTAGGAAGGATTACTGTGTGTGAGTTTCACATAGCACGCTGTGAGCTGTAGTCCTTTTATGAAGGGATTACTGTATGGGATTGTCACAGTGCATTCTGGGAGCTGTAGTCCTTCCTAGGAGGGATTTCTGTGTGGGAGAGTCACTGTGCAATGTGGGAGCTGTAGTCCTTTCTAGGGGGTATTACTGTGTGGGTGTGTCACAGTGCATTCTGGGTGCCATAGTCCTTCCTAGGAGGGATTTCTGTGTAGATGTGTCACAGTGCACTATGGGAGCTGAAGTCCTTCCTAGGAAAGATTAATGTGTGGGAGTGTCACATTGTACTCTGGAAGCTGTAGTCCTTCCTAGTAGGGATTACGGTGTAGATGTGTCACAGTGGACAATGGGAGCTGTAGTTTTCCCTAGGAAAGATTAATGTGTGGGAGTGTCGCATTGCACTCTGGGAACTGTAGTCCTTCCTAGGAGGGAGTACTGTGTGGGAGCGTCACAGTGCAATCTGAAAGCTGTAGTGCTTCCTAGGACACATTATTATGTGGGTGTGTCACAGTGCACTTTGGGAGCTGTAGTCCTTGCTAGGAGGGATTACTGTTTGGGTGTGTCAAAGTGTAATCTGGGAGCTCTAGTTCTTCCTAGGGGATATTAGTGTGTGGACATGTCACAGTGCACTCTGGGAGCCGTAGTCCTTCCTAGTGGGTATTACTGTGTGTGAGTTTCACAGTGCACTCTGGGACCTATATTCCTTACTAGGGGATATTACTGTGTGGTAGTGTTATAGTCTACTCTGGGAGCTGTAGTCCTTCTAAGGAGATATTACTCTGTGGGAGAGTCACATTGCATTCTGGGAGCTGTAGTCCTTCCTAGAAGGGATTACTGTGTCTGAGTGTCACTGTGTACTCTGGAAGCTGTAGTCATTCCTAGGAAGGATTACTGTGTGCAAACTTTACAGTGCACACTGTGAGCTGTAGTCCTTTCAAGAAGGCATTACTGTATGGGCGTGTCACAGTGCACTCTGGGAGCTGTAGTCCTTCCTATCATGGATTACTGTGTGGGAGTCTCACAGTGCACTATGGGAGCTGTACTCTTTCCTAGGTGGGATTACTGTGTGGAAGTGTCAAAGTGCACTCTGGGAGCTATAATCCTTCCTAGATGGGATTACTGTGTGGAAGTGTCACAGTGCACTCTGGGAACTGTGTGGGAGAGTCACAGTGCCCTCTGGAAGCTTTAGTCCTTCTTAGAAGGGATTACTGTGTAGGAGTATCACAGTGTACTCTGGGAGCTGTAGTCCTTCCCAGGAGAAATTACTGTGTGGGAGAGTCTCAGTGTACTCTGGGAGCTGCAGTCCTTTCTAGGAAGGATTACTGTGTGGGAGTGTAACAGTACAATCTGGGAGCTGGACTGCTGTGTGTCAGAGTCACAGTGCCCTCTGGGAGCTGTAGTCGTTACTAGAAGGTATTACTATTTAGGAGTCTCCCAGTGCACTCTGAGAGCTGTAGTGCTTCCTAGGAGGGATTACTGTGTGTATGTGTTACAGTGCAGTCTGGGACCTGTAGTCCTTCCTAGGGGGTATTACTTTGTGGGTGTGTCACAGTGCACTCTGGGAGCCGTAGCCCTTCCTAGCAGGTATTTCTCATAGGCATGTCCTGGACTCCAGGCATGTGGGTCCAGTGTGAACGACATAGCAACCAACAGGTCCCCTGCCATGGCAGTGAGGAATACACCACCTGGGGAGACCCAGATGGCTGCATTCAGCACCTTGCATACCCATCCCCCACTGCAAGTTGTGTGGACTGCACCATGTATGAGACACGTGTGTCATTTGGAAACACAGTGAAATGATGCTATGTGTATAACAGTGTACAAGTGCATGACTTAATAAAACACACTGGACCAATCCGATGGCACAAAATGATTAAAAAATATATATTTACAAAATATAAGAAAGACAGAGAGGTACATAGACGAGACCTACAGGGATATAGCCCTGAAGTCACACCTCCAGTCTGGCACCATCCCTGTTGCCATGGAGGAGATAGGTCACGTGACAGGAGAGCATCACCCTGGTGTGGCAGGAAGTGATCCTGTAACTAGGACCTGTCCTCCAGGTGATGTAAAACCCTCTTGCACCGAGGAGGTTTCTCCTGGGTGATGTGCCCATGAGGGAAAGGTTAGGACAGCCGTTATAGTTGGTGATTCAATCATTAAGCATGTAGATAGCTGGGTGGCTGGTGGACGTGAGGATCGCCTGGTAACATGCCGGCCTGGTGCAAAGGTAGCGGACCTCACGCGCCACCTAGATAAGGTCTTAGATAGTGCTGGGGAGGAATCTGCTGTCTTGGTACATGTCGGTACCAATGACATAGGAAAATGTGGTAGGGTGGTTCTGGAGGCTAAATTTAGGCTTTTAGGTAGGAAGTTGAAATCCAGAACTTCCAGGGTAGCATTCTCCAAGATGCTTCCCGTTACAGAACCCAAAAGGCAGGCAGAGCTCCGGAGTCTCAATGTGTGGATGAGACGATGGTGCATGGATGAGGGTTTTGGATTTGTTAGGAACTGGGGAACATTCTGGGGAAAGGAGGGGCTCTTCCCAAAGAGATGGGCTTCACCTTAAATGGGATGGAACCAGGCTGCTGGCATTAACCTTTAAAAAGGAGATAGAGCAGCTTTTAAACTAGATAATAGGGGAAAGCCGACAGTAGCACAAAAGCGCATGGTTCAGAAGAATGTATCCTTGAAGGATACTACCAAAAGCAGAGAGGTTCCGAAAAACAGTAAAGTAGCACAAATGCCCTTGAATATGGAGCAGACAGAGCTTAAAGATTCCAAATTACTAATGCGTACTAATAGCCAAATTAATATGAATAAAACACACTCTCGAAAATGCTTGTATGCAAATGCTAGAAGTCTAAAAAATAAGAAAGTAGAGTAGTTATATAGCACTAAATGAGAGGTTAGATATGATTGGAATCTCAGAGACATGGTGGAAGGACAACCAGTGGGACACTCTGATACCTGGGTACAAACTAGTCCCAAGATGGTAAACTGGATTAGAAATTGGCTGACTGACAGACGACAGAAGGTGATTGTACATGGAGCTCACTCGGATGAGAGGAAGGTGATTAGCGGGGTGCCCCAGGGTTCGGTCCTGGGCCCGGCACTGTTCAATGTATTTGTGAGTGATATTGCTGAAGGACTGAATGGAAAAGTCTGTCTTTTTGCAGACGACACAAAAATTTGCAACAGAGTGGACTCCCCCGAGGGAGTGGTTAACATGAAGAAAGATCTACAAAAGCTGGAAGACTGGTCTAAAGCTTGGCAACTACGATTTAATGCAAAAAAGTGCAGTGTCATGCACTTGGGTAGCAGAAATCCAAGAGAAATGTACGCGATAGGGGGAGAAAGGTTGATATGCACAGTTCAGGAAAAAGACCTTGGTGTGATTATCTCTGCTGATCTCAAGGTGGCAAAACAGTGCGACAAGGCAGTGGCAAAAGCCAGGAGGATGTTGGGCTGCATACAAAGAGGGATTACCAGCAGAAAAGAAGAGGTACTTATGCCACTTTATAGGTCACTGGTGAGGCCTCACTTGGAATACTGTGTTCAGTTTTGGAGACCATATCTTGCAAAGGATGTAAAAAGACTGGAGACTGTTCAGAGGAAGGCGACCAAAATGATTTGGAGCCTGCGTCAGAAGCCTTATGAGAAGAGACTTGAAGACCTAAATATGTATACTTTGGAGGAAAGGAGGCACAGGGGAGATATGATTCAGACCTTTAAATACTTAAAGAGAAATTATGAACAAACAAACCTCTTCCAAAGACAGGGAACCTGTAAAACTAGAGGGCATAACATGAAACTGCAAGGGGGTAAATTGAAAGGCAATGTCAGGAAATATTTTTTCACTGAAAGGGTGGTGGATGCTTGGAATGCCCTCCCGATGGAAGTGGTAGGGGCGAACACGGTGACGGAATTCAAAAAGGCATGGTACAAACACAGAGGATCCCTTTACAGAAATAGGAAAAAAAACCAAAATAAAAACGGTACCATCTGACTTCTGAACCATATAGCGTCTCAACAAATAGGGGTGTCCTACATGGAGTGGTGGGTTTACCCCTGAACAAGGATATGGGGAGGGGTGACCTGCGCGGAGCGACAGGTGCACCTACTCTTGCCATCTTGCTGGGCAGACTGGATGGACCATGCTGGTCTTTATCTGCCGTCAACTACTATGTTACTATGTTACTATGTAATGATAGAACTGATCAAATTGGTGGAGGGTTTGCCCTCTTTGTTAGAGAGGGCATTGAATCAGAAAGGATTAAAGTTTTGCCAGAAACAAAATCTGCTGTAGAATCTCTATGGATTGAAATTCCATGTAAAAAGGGGAACAGTGGGGGTGAACAAATGGATGATGGCAGTGGGGGTGAACAAATGGATGATGAAATGCGCAAAGAAATTAAGGAAGCTTACAAAAGTTAGAGCACAATAATAATTATGGGTGATTTCAATTACCCCAGTATCGACTGGGTCAGAGTCATGGCAGGACATGCTAGAGAAATAAAGTTTCTAGATGAAATTAATGTCTGCTTCTTGGAGCAGCTGGTTCATGAACTGACCAGAGGGGAAGTCATTTTGGATAAGGGTGTTGGGGCTGCTTGGCAATAGTGATCATAGCATAATCACATTTGCTTTAATTAGTGGAGGTGGAATGTAAGGAAATCCACAGTACTATCTTTTAACTTTTGAAAGGGAGACTATGATAAAATGAGGAAAATAGTTAAGAAAAAACTAAAAAGAGCAGTTGGGTGCTGTTGAAAAATACTATCTTGGAAGCCCAGACCGGCTGTATTCCACATTTAATTAAGCTAAATCTGAAATCTCAAATGTGGGTGTCGAGGAAGCGTTGTGTGCACAACTGAAAGCAGTCCTTTTTTTTCGATGGTTGGATAAAGCTCTTCGCTATCTGGGTGTATATCTCACGGTAGATAGTGTTGGGGGTTTTTTCTGGACTTCCCCTGCGATTATTTGGGGAATTTTCAAATTTTATATTATGGCTGCAATGTCCACCCCAACATCCATAATATACAGGATCTACCTTAAACAAATTGCTCGTGCCACTGTAAGAGCAAGGAAAAATATCTTTATTTTATTTTTGCCAGTTCTGTAACATCACAAGCTTTGCTCTTTTATCTCACAAGGTACAAATTTCAAATATCAATCCATAGCATCAGTACATCTATAACAAGCAAAGCACCTGTCATAAGTGTAAAAAGGTCCTGGGACAGAGACCGCCTTTCTCACTCCAGTGAGATCAGCTAATGTCTGTCCCCTACCAGAATTTCTCTGCTATATTTATATCCACTTTTAAGCTTGAGACAAATCTACTACTGATATGCAGATTCCCTTTCTTTCATGTTCCCCTATCAAGCAAATCTGCTCCTCAATCTCTACCCTCCCTTCTTTTCTCCTGTGGCATCCTGTCTAAAATCATTTTCATGGTAATCTTCATAGCTGTGTGCTGGCTCTGGTTCCTGTAGATAAAGTTTGTCATTTTCCCCTTTGATCATTCAAGGGGCCCAGGTGATATTTTTGTCACTAGCTGTGTAGTTCTCATTGTCTCAGTTCTGGGTCAGGATATTAACTTATTCCGTAGCTCCCAACTGCTAATTTCTACAGTTTTAGTGTGAAAAAGATGAAAGGGTCAGCAAGCTTTGTTCTTTCTTTCTTAGGGCTGGAGCTATAGATGTTAGCACAAAGATGGAAGACAGTATTACCTGAAGAAGGATTCATTTCTCCCTTCAATATGGTTGCACTGTATTTGGCAAACTTTGGACCCTTGCCTCAGCAGGTTAAAAGTGAGTTGGAGACCTGGACGGGCTTGATGCTGTCCTGGTTTGGATGCATTGCTGTAACAAAAATGTTGGTTGTTCCATGGTTCCTATATCTTTTTCAGGTACTCCCCATACCCCTACCTCGAGGGGCCTTGGAGTCCTGGCAATCATTGATAATGAAATTCATATGGAAATTAAAACACCCTCGAATCGCTCGGTGGATACTATATGCTCATCCGGGGAAGGGGGAATGGGGCTCCTTAATCTTCATTGGTACTATGCGGTGGTGCAATGTCATACAGAGGTGGAGTGGATGAATCCTGCTAGCTCCAAGTACTGGGTGAAAATGGAGATGGACCTGGTGGAAGGGCCTGGGTTGGGTGACCGATTGTGGCTTTGCGCTAAGTTGCGGGGGGGAGGGGGGTATGCGTACTGATAATCCATATATAACCCATACCTTCCACCTGCTGGGATTGCTATTTTTGGCCACAGGGGGTGATATTGTCCCCATTAGCGCCCATAGTTCATAATAACGCCTTCCCTCCAGTTGTGAGTGATCAGGCTTTTGGACAGTGAGGTCATAAAAGACTCAGTTGTGTGGGCCAATTATTTGTGGATGGTATTCTTCACTCTTTTCGTGAATTGCAGGAGGAATTTGATATAGAAGCGGTTTTTCCCGCTCATAGCTACGACGCTGATTGGGAAGAGTGTTTTTTCCTTCTTACATTGTTGTTGTTGCTTTCGCCTTGTGACCCCTGAAGAAGGCCTCAGGCCGAAACTTTTTAGTTGGGTCTCCAAATAAAGCTTTTTCTGCATATACTACACCCTTGTGTTTGGCCTGGTCCTTGGGTATCCGCTTCTGTTTCTTTTGCCAATTTGCGGATCCCCCTTCTCCTCCTCTTGGTTTGGAGGAATTTGATATACCAGAACACTATGTTTATCATTACGTGCAAGTGGCACACTGGGTGGGGAGTCGGGATGTCCAGCAGCAAGTTGCCCGAGATTTGGGTGATGTTGAACGCCTATGTGAGGAATGCACTAGCACTAAAGGCCTTATTGCGGCCTTGTATGCAGAATTGCAGAGACAGCACTTTGGGGAGGGCAGGCATAGAGCCCAGTGGACACAAGAATTGCACCTCTCATATACTGAACAGCAGTGGGAGCAGATTGAGAGCAGGCTCTGGAGAAGCTCAGTGGCTATCAATGCTCGGGAAACTAATTATAAACTAGTTTATGGGTGGCACATGATGCCAGTATGAGTGGCCCGAGCTTTCCTAGGAGTGTCAGACTTATGCTGGTGGAACTGCAGCAGGAGAGGCATCTTGGCGCATGTGTGGTGGTTCTGCCCCTGAATTCAGGGCTTTTGGAGCATCGCCTGAAACAAATGAATGGTTTCAAAATCCCCTGGGATCCAGTTTTTTTTTTTTTTGGGAGGAAGGTCCCTCGAGGACGACTTCCCCAGTTAGAGCTGATTCGTCATACTATGAACGCAGCTAGGCTGACACTGGCGACCAGCTGGAAACAGGTATTGCCTCCGACACTATCACGCTGGCTAGAACGGATGTGGGACCTGTACACAATGGAACTGGGGTAGCAGTTGGGAGAATGCACCTGCCTCAGTTTGAACAGGTCTGTGAATCTTTTGTGTTAAAATATGGCTCACCGCCTGCACCATATCTAAGTTAACTAGAGGTACATAATGAGGACCACTCCTTGGCTTGAAGGCTTACCACCCCCTCCTTCCTAATACCACCAGGATGGAGGGATGCCTCTTATCTTACTAAATTTGTAGCAGGGGGAAGAGAAGGTGGGTGGACGAGGGGAAATGGGAAGGGGGAGGGGGAGGGGGAGGGAGAGGAGGGAGGCGGGTGGAGGGGAAGGGGGGAGAGGGTAGTAGTTGAGAGGGGAATCTTGGTTATAATAGGGCTCTAGACAAGGCTGCATACTTTCCCCCTACCTGTTTAATTTATATGCAGAACAAATCATTGGAGAAGCAGGATTGTATGAAGACAACAGAGGTGTGAAGATTGGTGGAAGACTCATCAACAACCTTCGCTATGCTGATGATACCACATTACTGGCTGAAAGTGAAGATGATCTGAAACATTTGCTTCTCACAATCAAAGAACATAGTCTCAAAATGGGCCTGCACCTTAATGTAAAGAAGACAAAGATCATGACATCATAATCAACAGGTTCATCGTTGAAGGAGAAGAAATTGAAATCGTTAACAACTTTAACCTACTTGGATCATCAATAAAGAAGCAACAAGCAGTCAAGAAATCAGACGACGCATTGCTCTTGGCAGAATGGCTATGAAAGACCTAGATAAGATTCTCAAGAGCAGAGATGTCTCTCTCCATACAAAGATTCGACTTGTTCAAGCCATGGTATTTTCAATAACATCATATGGATGTGAAAGTTGAACAGTGAAAAAGACAGACAGGAAGAAAATTGATACCTTTGAATTATGGTGCTGGCGGCGAATACTGTGTATACCATGGACTGCCCAAAGAACAAACCAGTCGGTACTAGAGGAGATCAAACCTAAGCTTTCTTTAGAAGTTCAGATGACAAGACTTCGACTTTCATACTTTGGACACATCATGCGAAGAGAGAGATCATTAGAGAAAGACATCATGCTTGGCAAAATAGAAGGTCAAAGCAAAAGAGGAAGGCCAGCAATGAGATGGATCGATACAATAACAGCAGCTATGGGTAAATACAAGCCTTTTTAAACCTTTCTCAAGCTAGGGGTGCATGCAGAACTTGAGTGGGCTGGAGAATATCTTAAAACTTTCTCCTGGTTAGAAATCAGTTTATTGCTGGAAACTAGCATGGCCAGGAAAGGGAAGGAGGACAAGGGGCTGTAAAGGGGATAAGATAGGGGGGGGGGGGGGAGAGGGGAGGGCTTGTCTTTCAGAAAAGCACTTAGCAGTTACTTCTCACACAGTTGGGGGCCCTTGAAAGATAAGGCAGGAATCTGGCTCTGGGGAAACATCACACATACAGTCTTTCCCTAAAAGTTTCTAAACCTCCCTAGATAAGATAGGGCATCCTGTACCCAATTCCTTTTTGCCAAAGTACAAAGACAAAACTATTTTCCTAGCCCAGGGGTCTCAAACACGCGGCCCGCGAGAGACCTTTGTGCGGCCCGCGATGCATAGGGGGGAAAAAAAAACACCCCGGCTTCTGCTGCTGCTGCCGCCGCTGCCGTGGCCGGCAATAGCAGCAATATCGCAAGTCCCGCGGGCTCCGCTCCGCTCCCCCCCCCTCCTTCCTTCCTGCTTGCCTGCCAGTTCTCCGCTTCCGCTTCGGCTTCGCCTTTCAGAGCCGCGAAGGGAGAGCTTCTCCCTCGCGACTCTGTTCAGCCCGCTGGGGCAGATGGGAAATTTCCCATCTGCCCCAGCGGGCTGAACAGAGTCACGAGGGAGAAGCTCTCCCTTCGCGGCTCTGAAAGCCAAAGCCGAAGCGGAGAACTGGCAGGCAAGCAGGAAGGAAGGAAGGAAGGGGGGGGGGGGAACTTGCGATATTGCTGCTATTGCCGGCCACGGCAGCGGCAGCAGCAGCAGCAGAAGCTGGGTTTTTTTTAAAGTTTAATTTTCCCGGGGGGGGGAGGGAGGGGGGGAGGGAGCAGGACTTGATGGGGGGGGAGAGCAGGACTTGATGGGGGGGAGAGCAGAACTTGATGGGGGGGAGCGGGACTGGGGGGGGAGCAGGACTTGAGGGGGGGGGAGAGCGGGACTGGGGGGGGAGCAGGTCTTGTGGGGGGGGAGCAGGACTGGGGGGGGAGCAGGACTTGATGGGGGGGGAGAGCAGGACTGGGGGGGGAGCAGGACTGGGGGGGGGAGCAGGACTTGATGGGGGGGGAGAGCAGGACTGGGGGGGGGAGCAGGACTGGGGGGGGAGCAGGACTGGAGTGGGAGCAGGACTTGATGGGGGGGAGCAGGACTGGGGGGGGAGAGCAGGACTTGATGGGGGGAGCAGGACTGGGGGGGAGCAGGACTTGATGGGGGGGGAGAGCAGGACTGGGGGGGAGCAGGACTGGGGGGGGGAGCAGGACTTGATGGGGGGGGAGCAGGACTTGATGGGGGGGGAGAGCATGACTGGGGGGGGGAGCAGGACTTTTGGGGGGGGAGCAGGACTTGATGGGGGGGAGAGCAGGACTGGGGGGGGAGCAGGAGTGGGGGGGGAGCAGGACTTGATGGGGGGGAGCAGGACTTGATGGGGGGGGAGAGCCGGACTGGGAGGGGGAGCAGGACTGGGGGGAGAGCAGGACTGGGGGGGAGCAGGACTTGATGGGGGGGAGCGGGACTTGGGGGGGGGAGAGCAGGACTTGATGGGGGGAGCAGGACTGGGGGGGGGAGCAGGACTTGATGGGGGGGAGAGCAGGACTAGGGGGGTAGCAGGACTGGGGGGGGAGCAGGACTTGATGGGGGGGGAGCAGGACTTGATGGGGGGGGAGAGCAGGACCTGGGGGGGGAGCAGGACAGGGGGGGAGCAGGACTTGATGTGTGGCTGGGGGGGGTAGTACTGAAAATGGGGTGATGGGGGTTAGGACTGGTAATGGACAGATGTAGGTTAGGACTGGAGGTGGTCTGATTGGGGGGCTAAGACTGAAATGGGGTTATGGGGGGGCTAAGAATAAAGATAGGGCGATGGAAGGGTTAGGCCTGGAAGTGGGCTGTTGGGGGGCTTAGGACCGATAATGGGCTAGGGGGGGGGCTAGAACTGGTAATGGACGGGGGGGGGTGCTATGACTGGAAATGGGCCGAGTAGAAGGGGGAGCTTGAACTGCAAATAGCTGATGGGGACAGGGTCTTGGAATGGTAATGGGCTGAGTGGAAGGGGGCTTGGAATGGAAATGGGCTGATGGGGAGGGGGGCTTGGAAAGGAAATGGGCTGTGAGGGGAGGGAGCTAGGACTGGAAATGGGCGGATGATGCGGGGACGAGAAGGGAGCGGAGCGGCTGCTGGGTGGGCCAGGAGCTAGAAGGGAGTTGATGTTGGGGGACGATTAGAATGGGATGGGGCTGGGAGAGTGAAATGGAGAGGGGAAATATATTTTGTGTGGGAGGGAAGAAAAATCTACAATTGGCCGGGTATTGGGAGAGAGTAAGTGGGGATTGAGGATGGAGGGGTAAATTTGAGTGGATGAAATAGGAATGAGGAAAGAGCAAAAGGAGAATGATTAGTATGTTAAAGCAGATGTAGAGAGAATGGAAAAAACTAGGAAAGAAGAAAGGACAAATGGACAGCAGACGATGGAGATGTTAGCAGAAGACACAAAGAAACCAGAAGAAAAGAAAGTGAATGGAACAATTGCAACTGAAAAAAAAATGCACAAAGGTAGAAAAATATCTCTTTATTTTGAATTTATTAACTGAAATATGTCAGCTCTTGGAAATGTGCATCTTTAAACGTCTGCACTTTATTAAATACAAGAGTAAATCAATGTATATTTTTATTTCTACAGAGTTGTACAGTCTAAGTTTGGCTTTTGGGGTGCCCAGTGTGATTGTCGTCCGGTTTCAAAATTGTTATTCGTTGTTTGGTGATGGTGTATGTTCTGCATGTGTAACTGAGCTGAGGTATTCTGTTTATGTAATTCCTATTTGACATTGCCACTTGTTCTCTTTCCCGAGTAGGTCATGTATTGTTATTCTCTGAAATGTGTTGATTTAATATTTGCAGTGTTGCCTTTTGATAGTTAGGGTATGGTGCTTTGTGAGTCCTGGTAGTGCTGTTAGGACACGGCAGGTTTTCTATGGGTTCTAAATGAGCAGTGTTTCTAGTAGTTCCTAATGTGCCTGGCGGTTGGCACTGGTTTATAGTAATGTAGAAATCTTTTAGTCTTTCTTTATCCATACACTCATTAAGAGGCATGTTTACTAAAAGTTAGTGTATGGTAACATTATGCAAATATTTATGCAAATGATGCCCTTATGCAAATGATGCCCTTATGCAAATGAGGCCTGCGTCTTGTGCGGCCCCCGGGTTACTCTACAAGTCCTCATTTGGCCCTCAAAGCAATTTGAGTTTGAGACCCCTGTCCTAGCCTGTGACTGCCCAAGGGGAAGGAGGAGGGTGTAGGGGAAAGAATCTGTATGTTCTTATCTGAGCTGAGAAATCGGGGTTACTTACCTGTAACAGGAGTTCTCCGTGGACAGCAGGATAAGTCATCCACACCAGGTGACGTCATCCAACGGCGCCAAAGACGGAAGTAGTCTCTCTCTAGCCCAGAAGGATTTTCCCTTCTGGGCATGTTCCAACTGGCTCTACCCCTAGGCCCGCCCCCAGCCAGCCACTGTGTCCCAAGCTGAGCCAGAAGCTAGGGGCGATAGGGCCAGGACCTGAGCGGGGTCCCTTACAGGGGAGGGCGGGAAGTGTGGATGACTTATCCTGCTGTCCACGGAGAACTCCTGTTACAGGTAAGTAACCCGATTTCTCCTAGGACAAGCAGGATGAAGTCATCCTCACCAGGTGCCTCCCTAGCTGTGAAGGCTGAGGTGGAAGGGCCCTGGCAGGAAGGTACAGGAAATATCACACTGAGAGGGTTGAAAAAGAAGGCTTTAAACCAGTCGGTCAACAAACCAGGCAACTTGTGCAAAAAGGAACACGTGGCAATTGTGCAATAAGTGAACATGTGCAATCTGGGCAATTAAGAACATGTGCAAACTGGCAGTAACATGTGCAAACAGATATATAACAGGTGCAATTCATGTGCAATCATCTACGTCTTACACTAACATGTGCAAAACGTTCAATGCATGTGCAAAGTACGTGATCCTCTCTGAGCGATCAGCAGGTTAAGGTACACATCGTATCAAGTTTACGGCTCGGTGGGGGCGCTGGCGGCCGTCAGGACCGCCCGCCCGAAAGAGCCTGCTTGCAAGTCAAGGCAGTAGTGCCTTTGGAACTAACACAACTATAAAGCCTATATCGAAGCCTCCAAATGATACTTCATAAATTTAAATAAGAGACTTCAGCCAATCTAAACAATTTGCAAGCATTTTAAACACAACTCACGAGCCTCAGAATTAACTCACTGAAAAATCCAAATCAGGAGTTAAAATAACATCAATGGTTCTCACTCGCTAACAACAACCATCAAGATACACGATATACAATATTTCATTCAATGATTTCAAACAACACTATAAACTGGCAAAATCACAAATCGTGTAACAAGATGGAATATGAGTGCCCCCAACGCCTTTTCTAGACATCTCATGTGAGCGTTTCGCTGCTGCTGTTTCAAGGGGATCCAACTCTAAAAAATAAAATAAAAATACAGGGCTTAATCCAATGCCGCAACCTGTAAACACAACTCCGTGCCAACACCGTAACAAAATCTAAACACTTACCTCAAATCACACATCGACTACCAGCCAGGCATCTCAATGTTAGTCAAAACTGACTTCCAAACCATGATTCACCACCATGCTTAAAGCCGATATCCACTCAACTTCTACTTCCGGATCCATTATATACGGCCGGAACTACAACTCAGCCATCATAGACACCTGACATAACATCTTCCAACTAATCAATCTACTACTCTGGGGAGGAATAAACCCCCCAATTTAAGCGACAGCATTACTAGGGACAGCTCTAAGAGAAAACTCCAACAAAACATAAAAACTCCACTTATCCAAGACAAACTCCCCATTCAATACAAGAATTTAATCCATTCGGTGAAACAGTTTTTAAATAAAAAATCCACCATTGTTCTTTATACGAAAGGAAACGATCACGTGACATACCCTTCGAACCATTCTTAATCTGCTGAATGACAAAGCATTGTAGATCACTAAAACTGTGCTGAAACCTTAGGCAATGCTCCACCATAGGTGCCTCCTTGCGCTGACAATGAAGCTTACTTTTGTGTTCTATTAATCGGGTACGCAATCTCCGAATTGTCTTCCCAATATAAAGAAGGTCTACACGGACAAAAAATCCCATAAAATAACAAACTCCGAATTACAAGAGGTGTTATCCTTAAGATATATTTGCTGACCATGATACACAAATCTATCAGTCTCCCACATCACATCACAGCACGAACAGTCACCACACTTACGATGTCCATAACTCTCACTCTTATCGTGAGGCGAGGATCGTAAAAAAGAAGGACTCAAAATATCTTTTAAATTTGGATTGCGTTGCCAAACACAACGCAATTGCTTAGATTCCAACCCGGGATCTATACTCAAGACATGCTGATGCTTCTTCAAGACCTGCTGGATATGCCCACTATGAGGTGAAAATCGAGAAATTAAATTTACATTATCACTGTCAGAATTTACCTTTAGACGAGGAGACAACAACCAAGATCTATCATTATGCAATGCTCGTTTATAGGCCCGATTCACTACCTTTATAGGGTAACCCCGATCTAGAAAATCCTGCTTTAAACGTACTGCATTAACTTTATAATCCTCAAACGAGGAACAATTACGCCTAAATCGGATAAATTGAGAAAAAGGCAACCCCTGCAACAAACGCTTAGGATGTATACTCGAAAAATGTAAATATGTGTTCCTATCGGTGTTCTTACGGAAGACAGTTGTCCCCCAGGATTCATCTTGTCGAAACACTTTGACATCCAAAAACATTATTTCAGAAGAACTATGATTCATTGTGAACTGAATATGAGAATCCAAAGAATTTAACCAGGCATGAAAGGCAAACAACAAATGCTGAGGGCCATCCCACAACATAAAGACGTCATCAATATACCGACGCCAAATCAATATATGAGAAAAATAATTAGAAGGGTATAACCACTTTTGCTCAAAGAGACCCATAAAAAGATTAGCGACAGACGGGGCAAAAGATGCCCCCATTGCAATACCGCCAGTCTGTTGGAATAACTCACCATTAAAGGTAAAATAGTTATGACAGAGGGCCAAATCTGCACAAGCCATTAAGAATTCAAGCATATCATTATTCACATCCCCTCGCTGCTGTAAGCATTCCCTAATAACTTGTAATGCCTCATTCTGCGGAATGCTCGTATACAGAGCTACAACGTCTAGTGTTACCAGAATTACAGATTCATTATTTGCCCACATAGAGGCTTCAGCTATAATCTGCAAAAAATGCATTGTATCTCGAAGATAGGAAGCAATAGTTGGCAATAACGGGCGCAAAAAAGAATCAAGAAATTGTGACAACGGCTCCAACACAGACCCCCGTGTAGAAACGATGGGCCTACCGGGAGGCTTAACCAAGCTCTTATGTATTTTGGGCAGTAAATAAAAATGTGGAATAGAGGGAGAAATGTTATTCAAAAATTGCTGTTCTTTTTTAGAAATAATCTGTGACAGATAAGCTTGCCGTGTTAAAGTTTTAATCTGAGACTGTAACTCCTGTGTAGGGTCTACAGATAATTTAACATAATTAGTCTCATCAGATAACTGACGGTAAGCTTCGAAT
Organism: Ichthyophis bannanicus; assembly: GCA_033557465.1. Lineage (NCBI taxonomy): Eukaryota > Metazoa > Chordata > Amphibia > Gymnophiona > Ichthyophiidae > Ichthyophis > Ichthyophis bannanicus. Next base: position 74,805,571 of record CM066031.1, read on the forward strand.
ACATAATCCTTGCGATTCAACACTACAATCGCCCCCCCCCCCCTTATCAGCGCGCTTCAGAACTATCTCAGTGTTGGCCCTCAACTCATTCATTGCCACTTGTTCTGCCCGCGTGAAAGCAGTACGAGCAGTAAACTTACTCTGTGTTTCCATCAAATTGATATCATGTAAAACTAACTGTTTAAACCCCATTATATTAGAATGTACTGGCCCTGGTGGCAACCAAGAAGACCGAAATGGAAGAGCAACCCGCCCAAGCGTACCCAAATCATGAGAATCTAAGGGAACTGGGGGAACTATATCCCCCTGATGTAATATGGCACTATCAATCTCTGCAAAGAAATTTTTTAAAATACGTTTTCTAACAAATTTCTCAAAATCAATACGAAACTGAAATGCATCATAACATGAACGTGGAACAAATGAGAATCCTTTACACAGAACTTGCTTTTGTACTGTAGTTAAATCAAAAGAGGACAAATTAACTATCACAGAATCACTACTGGTATTTATTTGTCCTTTGGTTTGTCTTTCTTCTTCTCTCATTTCTGTCTGCCTTCTTCCAAAAAATTACCCCGCGATGCCTGCGAATGTGAGTCAGACGAATCATCCGACGACCACTCTGATGAACCTTTTTTCTGGCTTCTACGTTCCCGTCGGCGATTCACATTATGCCAACGGTAAACGTACCCTATAGTGTAATCATCATGATCTCGTTTCAGTTTTTTCAACTTAACTTTCATAACCTCCGTACGCAATTGTATATCCTGTTTCTCAATGTCCTTAGTACGTTGTTGAAAAATCTCCGAAGATTCCATGCTTTGCATATTCTCCGTAATTGATTGTATATCCTTCTGGACCTGTTCCAATAGTTGTTCTAGGTATTCTATCGTTAACAACATTAAGACCAGGGAGCACTTGTTTAGGATCTTATCCCATTTATCCAAAAACAAAGGATTTGAAGCAAACAGTCTTGGTTCTTTATAAAGACGTAATCCTCTAGGAATTTGTCTACGTTTAACATATTCTATTAAGGAAGAACGATGCAACTCTGATCTAATCACTCGTTTATGTAATGCTGTAAGTGAACTCCAGCTGTTGTCCGTCAAAGAGGACGTTAGATCCTGTTCAGCAAACGGAGTTTTTTCTTTCATCAATTTAGCAACATGTGCCTCTGAAAAACTCAGAGTGTCCTCCCAATGTACATGGCTATCCATTGTAACTAACACAACTATAAAGCCTATATCGAATGAGTTGAGGGCCAACACTGAGATAGTTCTGAAGCGCGCTGATAAGGGGGGGGGGCGATTGTAGTGTTGAATCGCAAGGATTATGTATTCGAAGCTTACCGTCAGTTATCTGACGAGACTAATTATGTTAAATTATCTGTAGACCCTACACAGGAGTTACAGTCTCAGATTAAAACTTTAACACGGCAAGCTTATCTGTCACAGATTATTTCTAAAAAAGAACAGCAATTTTTGAATAACATTTCTCCCTCTATTCCACATTTTTATTTACTGCCCAAAATACATAAGAGCTTGGTTAAGCCTCCCGGTAGGCCCATCGTTTCTACACGGGGGTCTGTGTTGGAGCCGTTGTCACAATTTCTTGATTCTTTTTTGCGCCCATTATTGCCAACTATTGCTTCCTATCTTCGAGATACAATGCATTTTTTGCAGATTATAGCTGAAGCCTCTATGTGGGCAAATAATGAATCTGTAATTCTGGTAACACTAGACGTTGTAGCTCTGTATACGAGCATTCCGCAGAATGAGGCATTACAAGTTATTAGGGAATGCTTACAGCAGCGAGGGGATGTGAATAATGATATGCTTGAATTCTTAATGGCTTGTGCAGATTTGGCCCTCTGTCATAACTATTTTACCTTTAATGGTGAGTTATTCCAACAGACTGGCGGTATTGCAATGGGGGCATCTTTTGCCCGTCTGTCGCTAATCTTTTTATGGGTCTCTTTGAGCAAAAGTGGTTATACCCTTCTAATTATTTTTCTCATATATTGATTTGGCGTCGGTATATTGATGACGTCTTTATGTTGTGGGATGGCCCTCAGCATTTGTTGTTTGCCTTTCATGCCTGGTTAAATTCTTTGGATTCTCATATTCAGTTCACAATGAATCATAGTTCTTCTGAAATAATGTTTTTGGATGTCAAAGTGTTTCGACAAGATGAATCCTGGGGGACAACTGTCTTCCGTAAGAACACCGATAGGAACACATATTTACATTTTTCGAGTATACATCCTAAGCGTTTGTTGCAGGGGTTGCCTTTTTCTCAATTTATCCGATTTAGGCGTAATTGTTCCTCGATTGAGGATTATTAAGTTAATGCAGTACGTTTAAAGCAGGATTTTCTAGATCGGGGTTACCCTATAAAGGTAGTGAATCGGGCCTATAAACGAGCATTGCATAATGATAGATCTTGGTTGTTGTCTCCTCGTCTAAAGGTAAATTCTGACAGTGATAATGTAAATTTAATTTCTCGATTTTCACCTCATAGTGGGCATATCCAGCAGGTCTTGAAGAAGCATCAGCATGTCTTGAGTATAGTTCCCGGGTTGGAATCTAAGCAATTGCGTTGTGTTTGGCAACGCAATCCAAATTTAAAAGATATTTTGAGTCCTTCTTTTTTACGATCCTCGCCTCACGATAAGGGTGAGAGTTATGGACATCGTAAGTGTTCGTGCTGTGATGTGATGTGGGAGACTGATAGATTTGTGTATCATGGTCAGCAAATATATCTTAAGGATAACACCTCTTGTAATTCGGAGTTTGTTATTTATGGGATTTTTTGTCCGTGTAGACTTCTTTATATTGGGAAGACAATTCGGAGATTGCGTACCCGATTAATAGAACACAAAAGTAAGCTTCATTGTCAGCGCAAGGAGGCACCTATGGTGGAGCATTGCCTAAGGTTTCAGCACAGTTTTAGTGATCTACAATGCTTTGTCATTCAGCAGATTAAGAATGGTTCGAAGGGTATGTCACGTGATCGTTTCCTTTCGTATAAAGAACAATGGTGGATTTTTTATTTAAAAACTGTTTCACCGAATGGATTAAATTCTTGTATTGAATGGGGAGTTTGTCTTGGATAAGTGGAGTTTTTATGTTTTGTTGGAGTTTTCTCTTGGAGCTGTCCCTAGTAATGCTGTCGCTTAAATTGGGGGGTTTATTCCTCCCCAGAGTAGTAGATTGATTAGTTGGAAGATGTTATGTCAGGTGTCTATGATGGCTGAGTTGTAGTTCCGGCCGTATATAATGGGTCCGGAAGTAGAAGTTGAGTGGATATCGGCTTTAAGCATGGTGGTGAATCATGGTTTGGAAGTCAGTTTTGACTAACATTGAGATGCCTGGCTGGTAGTCGATGTGATTTGAGGTAAGTGTTTAGATTTTGTTACGGTGTTGGCACGGAGTTGTGTTTACAGGTTGCGGCATTGGATTAAGCCCTGTATTTTATTTTATTTTTTAGAGTTGGATCCCCTTGAAACAGCAGCAGCGAAACGCTCACATGAGATGTCTAGAAAAGGCGTTGGGGGCACTCATATTCCATCTTGTTACACGATTTGTGATTTTGCCAGTTTATAGTGTTGTTTGAAATCATTGAATGAAATATTGTATATCGTGTATCTTGATGGTTGTTGTTAGCGAGTGAGAACCATTGATGTTATTTTAACTCCTGATTTGAATTTTTCAGTGAGTTAATTCTGAGGCTCTCACTCGTGGGTTGTGTTTAAAATGCTTGCAAATTGTTTAGATTGGCTGAAGTCTCTTATTTAAATTTATGAAGTAGTGCCTTTGGAACATCTGGATGGAGGACTAGGTAGCCACTTTGCAAATGTCGGTCACCAGTATGGCTCATAGGTTGGCAATAGAACTTGCGAGCGCCCTCAGCTGGTGGGTGTTCACTGGGGGCGAGGGTCCGGTGCCGGCTTGGTTCAGGTAGAATTAGATGCATGCAGAAATCCAGAGGGAAAGGGTGCGCTTGGTAACTGGACGGCCTGGCTTGTTCTGGTCGTAGGACACAAAGAGTTGCATGCTTCGCCTTTGTGCGGCCGTCCGGAGAAGGTAAAATCGCAGGGCACGGACGCAGTCAAGCTTGTGCAGGCGTTCTTCCTCGGGGGAGAACATAAGAACATAAGATATGCCATACTGGGTCAGACCAAGGTCCATTAAGCCCAGTATCCTGTTTCCAACAGTGGCCAATCTAGGTCATACGTACCTAGCAGTTTCCCCAAAAGACACAGGTTCCGCAATGCTTGTACTGGGTCAAGCATTGATATCCTGGGTCACTTCTTAATAATGGTTTATGGACCTTTCCTCCAGGAACTTGTCCAAACCTTTTTTAAACCCAGCTACACTAACAGCCTTTACTACATCCTGCGGTAACAAATTCCAGAGTTTTATTACACGTTGAGTGAAGAAATATTTTCTTTTATTAGCTTTAAATAGTTTACCCTGTAGCTTCATTGCATGTCCCCTAGTCTTTCTATATTCTGATAACGTAAACAATCAATCTACGTTTACCCGTTCCACTCCATTCATTAATTTATAGACTTCTATCATATCTCCCCTCAGCCGTCTCTGAGGAATGGGGTTCTGGGTGGAAGGTGGGGAGCTCGATAGTCTGGTTAATGTGGAAGGCGGAGGCCACTTTCGGAACAAATTTCGGATGTGTCCAGAGGGAAGCCTGGTCCTCGGAGAGCTGCATGTACGGTGGGTGTGCCACCAGCGCTTGTAGCTTGCTGATCCGCCGGGCTGAGGTGATGGCCACCAGGAATAGTGTTTTCCAGGAAACGAGCTTGATGTCAGCTGATTGCATGGGTCCAAAGGGAGTTAGGGTAAGCTGTTTGAGAACCGCGTTGAGGTCCCAGTGCGGCACCGGATTCCTGACAGGAGGGTGAAGGTTAGTGAGACCCTTCATAAAGTGGGCGACGATGGGCAGCTGCATGATGGAACCATCCCCTGGGCATTTGTGAAAGGCCACGATGGCTGCCAGGTGGACCCGGATGGATTGCGTCTGTAGTCCTTGCTGGGTCAGGGAGGTTAGGTACTGCAGGAGTGCCGGTATGGGGAAAGAGAAGGGGTCCAATCCTTGAGAGGAGCACCAGGAGGTGAAGCGTCGCCACTTGAGGCTGTAAGATTTTCTGGTCGATGGCCGGCGTGCTGCGAGGACCACCTGTTCGACCTCATGTGAGAGGTGGAAAGGGGACTGGGCTATCCACTCAGCTTCCAGGCTGTAAGAGCAAGGGTCCGAAGGTTGGGGTGGAGGGTATTCCCATCGTCCTGTGAGAGCAGGTCCGGACCCAGAGGAAGCCGGATCGGGAGGCACACTGCTAGCTGGTGGAGAAGCAGGAACCATCCCTGATGGGGCCAGTATGGGGCTATCAGGATGGCTTGCGCTCTGTCGGAGATGATTCGCTGGATGGTCCTGGAAATCAGAGGGATGGGTGGAAAGGCGTATACTAGAGACCACTCCCCCCATGACACGTCGAATGCATCCGCTGCGTGGCTCCGAGCAGAGGGGCGTTTCGAGCAAAAGGTTCTACATTTTGTGTTGTTCTCTGTGGCGAAGAGGTCGACTGCCATAGGACCCCAGTTTTGGAAAAGAGAGCGGGCCACCTGAGGCTTGAGGGACTACTCGTGTGGACTGAGCTGCCGACTCAGTCTGTCAGCCAGCTCGTTCCTTAGACCGGGGAGGTAGGAGGCTTGGAGCGTGCAAAGGTGTGAAGTCATGAAGGCCCAGATCCAAAGGGCTTCTTTGCAAAGGGTTTGTGATCCAGTCCCACCTTGTTTGTTAATGTAGAACATGGCCACTTGATTGTCCGTTTGCAGCAGTACTGTTTTGCCTGTGATCATGCTCTGGAAGGCCTCCAGCGTGTACCTCATGGCTCTGAGTTCGAGGAGGTTTATGTGGCACTTCCGCTCCTGTGGTGACCAGGCCCCCTGCGTCCGCAGATGGAGACAGTGTGCCCCCCCCGCTGACTGGCGATGCATCGGTGGTGATGGTTAGTTGTTGTGATGGTTGGGAGAGGGGTCTCCCGCATGCAAGGTTCTTTTCATGGATCCACCAAAGGAGGGAGGAGATCACTGTTTTGTCTAGAGGAATGGCGGTCTGCAGGGACTGTGAGTGTTGGGACCAGCGTGCCCGAAGGTGCCACTGGAGGCAGCACATGTGGCGCTTCGCTAGGGGTACTGTCTGCGTGGCCGACACCATGTGCCCTAGGAGGCGAAGGAGTACCCCTGCCGTAGAGGACTGTCCTGTCCGCACGAGGCGTGCTAGATCTCTGATGGTGTTCATTCTTGGTCGGGGAAGGAAGTCCATTAAGCGAGAAGTGTTTATTAGCGTTCCAATAAACTCCATCCGCTGTGAGGGGTGGAGATGCGATTTTGGGTAATTCACCAGAAACCCCAGGAATGTCAGCAGGGAGATGGTTGTTTGAGTTGCGCGCTTGGCCTCCCTCGAGGAGGGGGCGGAAATAAGCCAGTCGTCCAGATAGGGGAAAACACAGATCCCTTGCTTGCAAAGGTGCGCGGCTGCCACCACCACACACTTTGTAAACACACGTGGCGCGGGAGATAGGCCGAAAGGAAGGACCTTGTACTGGAAGGGTCTCCCGGCGGTCTGGAAGCGCAGGTACTGCCTGTGATCCCTGTGTATGGGGACGTGTGTGTATGCGTCCATGAGATCCAGGGATGTGAGCCACTCCTTGGGTTGAATGAAGGGCAGGATGGTCCCGAGGGAGTGCATCCTGAATTTTTCCTTGGCGATGAATAAGTTGAGTTTGCAGAGATCGAGGATGGGCCACATGCTGCCAGATTTCTTGGAAACTAGGAAGTACCTGGAGTAGAATCCAGTGTTGATTTCTGCCTTCGGGAGAGGCTCTATTGCGTTGGAAGCCAGGAGGGCCAGAATCTCCGTCTCCAAGGAGGAGGTGGATTGTTTGCAGTGTGGGATCGCCCATTGTAGGGGTGGTGAGAGGAACTTTATCTGGTATCCGTCGGAAATGATTGCTAGGACCCATTTGTCCGTAGAAATGGACTTCCAATTTTGCAGGAACATGGCCAAGCGACCCCCCGTAGGGAGGTTGGCCCCATTCCTCCCATCAAAAGGCCTGATTGGTCCTCCCTGGTGCTGACTGAAATGGCTTTTGTTGTCTCCTTTCACGCTGGTGGGGCTTTTGCTTGTAGGATGCGTGGGAGGATTGTGATTGTTGCTTATAGTGGGGCGGCTGCCATTTTCGGTAAGACCCGTATTGGCGCTTGGAAGATAAGGAGAAGGGCTTCTGCTGGTAAGAGCTCTTGCGGGTAGGCTGTTCCAGACCTTCGTCTGCGAGTGTCTGGAGCATCGCGCAGCGGTCCTTCAGCACGTTGATGGTGTCATTGACTTTTTCCCCGAACAGGGTATCCCCAGTGCAGGAAGCATCGGCAATGCGATCATGTGTGTCCTCTTGCAAGCCTGAAGCTTTGAGCCAGGCGAAGCGTCGGGCGGAAATGGAGATAGCCACAGTGCGGGCCGCTGCATCAAAGGCATCAAAAGCTGCCCGCACCTGATGCTTCGTACACTCCTGCAGGTCTAGGAGAGTGGTTGAAGCAGCTGCTTGCATCTCCTGGTTGGATGAGGAAATGGTTGCTTTGAGCTTCTCTATCAGGGTGTCCTGGTACAGGGCTTGTTGAAGCTGGTGGGCGGCGACTCTCGCACATAACATTGATCCCTGGAAGGTCTTTTTTCCAATGTCATCGAGGAGTCTTAAGTCTTTGCCAGGCGGGAAGTTGGACTGCGTCCGGGTGGACTTAGATCGCTTGAGTGTGGATTCTACAACTATGGAGTGGTGAGGGAGTTGCGTCTTGTCAAAGCCTGGAGAGGGCTGGACTTGATACTTCACATCCAGCTTCTGAGGTACCGGGGTCCCTGAGGATGTGTTCTACCATAGGGTGAGTAGGTCTTCTTTCAGCAGAGGGTGTACTGGAAGATGCACAGGGGAACGCGGAACCTCCGGGAATTTTATTGCGGCTTGAGTTTCTGGTTGCTGGTCAACCATAAGGCAGGCGCTGGGGAGACCTAGGGCATCTGCAACCTTACGGAGAAACTTGGGATAAGAAAGGTCCTCGGGGCCCTGGCTGCTGAACAGCGATTGAGGAGGGGTCTTATGGAGCCACAGATTCAGGAACAGCATTGATCTCTGCATCGTTGCGGGCAGGTCCGGAGTCCGGCGCGGGGGCAGGGGGTGAGCCCTTGGATGCGGCCGCGAGCTCACCGGAGACACGGTGGGGGGCTCCCACAGCCAGGTCTGTGGAGGAGTATGCCCACTGTTCAAACAGGCCTGAGAGAAAGGTTAAACATTGAGATGTTGCTTCTGGGACCCTGGGGGGTCTGGGGGCCGTACTGGCAGTCTCTGGGGATTGAGGGGGTCTGAGCTGACTTGGAGGGTTAGCTGCCCCTAGTGGCTGAGGAGATCCAGGCTGCGGAGGGGAGGTTGCTGTGAAAAATTCCTGCCTAAGGCAGCTTGGGGAGGCATACCTGTTGGCCATGTAGGCTGACTCATTGCAGGAAACATGACCGCTCCTGTCCCAGGAAGAAGAGAGCCTGGCAGGACTGCGGTATCGGCGGTGGCTCCAGTCTCATCGTCGGTGCTGCTTACGGTGACTCTGGGGGCTGTTAGAATTGCTTGTGCTGCTGAAGTGAGAGTGGCCCCTGTGTCTTTGGTGTGGGTCGGAACAATGCCTCCATGCCGAGCGTGATCGCCGGTGGTGGGAGTGTCCGCGCCAAGATTTGCTCCTCCTGTGATGATGCTTCTCCCGGCACCGGCCAATGGTGCCACGGAGGCGCGGAGCTAGGAATGATGACGCCGTTCAAGATGGCCGCTGCCATGGGAGCCTCATGAGAAGACGGAATCAAAGCTGCTTTGGGTTGCTGGCCATCCAGGAGCAAGGCCCCGGGGGGGGGGGGGGGGAGAGAGAGAGAGCCTGGAGCAGAGCAGCTGCGGGAGGAGGCCAATAATGGCACACCCGGGGCTGCGGAGGCAGAAGCTACTGGCGTCGTCGTGTGCGGCTGAAGCATGGTCATAGGCTGCACTGAAGAGGGGGCGCTGTCAGGGAACAAAACGCTGCCAGGAGCTCCGGATGGTACAGGAGATTGAGATCTAGGAAACAGTTCATGGAGCACATTCTTCCTGGATTTTCTTGCTCTAGGGGACATGCGGGCGCAGTGTGCGCAATCCTCCACCCTGTGAGAAACTCCGAGGCACCGCAGGCATCGATCATGAAGGTCAGTCACATTCATTTTTCTGGAACAGCCAGGGCATTTTTTAAAACCCGGTTTTGGCTGTTTTCCAGGCATCTTGATTGTAGAGTTGTGTAAGAGAGAGAGAAGAGGTCCATCTTGCTGGCAAGGCGGAAGAGGTAAAAGTGGCTGGCTAGGGGCGGGCCTAGGGGTAGGGCCAGTTGGAACATGCCCAGAAGGGAAAATCCTTCTGGGCTAGAGAGAGACTACTTCCGTCTTCGGCGCCGTCGGATGACGTCACCTGGTGTGGATGACTTCATCCTGCTTGTCCTAGGAGAAAAAGGATTCCTTGCCTTCAATGTATCAATGTATCAAAAGAAACTATTAACTCACTATATCAAGGCCTTCCTCAGCAGACACTTCACCCACTACAGATGCTACAAAACACCACAGCACACATCATTACAGACACACCAAGGACCGAGCACATCACTCCCGTCCTACAACAACTACACTGGCTCCCAATGGTGGCAAGAGCTAAATACAAAACAATCATGATCATCTTCAAAATCATTCACCATCTATCAGCAGACGTACTCCAAAACGTTATAACAAGGGACATTAGCAATAGACCAAGAACAACCAATAACGACAACATGATCGACACACCTGCAGGCTATCACAAAACCAAACAAACAACTTCAAAAAGAGCACCATCACTACTGGCATCCACACTATGGAACTCCCTCCCAACGAGCCTGAGGGCGTTAGATGACCTCACAGACTTCCACAAAGACCTCAAAACATTGTTATTTATAGAAACCTATGAGCATTCAGGCAAACAGAAATACTACTACCTCTGCCAACTAAGCACACACCCACACACACAAGTTTATCATACCACGTTATTAAATACCTTCATGTTAAATGTTACCTCACTTGTACTGTCTAAATGCTATTAAGTAACTGTACTGTCTAAATGTTTACACTACCCGAATGTTAAATGTAACCCTCCAATTGTGATGTGATGGGACCACCTTGATTGAAGGAAAAGGTGGCATACAAATCTGTCTAAATAAATTAAGCTTTATGTTTCTCTTATGCACTACAGAATATTTTCTTTTATCCAAAAGTGCTGAGATTAACAAATCAGAATCAGATTACAGTGCACTCTGGGAGCTGTAGTTCTTCCCAGGAGGGATTACTGTGTTAGAGTGTCAATGTGCTCTGGGAGCTGTAGACCTTCCTAGGGGGGATTACTGTTTCGGAGTGTCACAGTGCACTCTGGGAGCTGTGGCCCTTCCTAGGAGGGATTACTGTGTGGGAAGGTCACAGTGCACTCTGGAACCTGTAATCCTTCCTAGGAGGGATTACTGTGTGGTAGTGTCATAGAGCACTCTGGGAACTGTAGTCCTTCCTAGGAGGGCTTCTCTGTTTGGGAGTGTCACAGTGCACTCTGGGAGATGTAGTCCTTCGACAGTGCACTCTGGGAGCTGTAGTCCTTCCTAGGAGGGATTACTTTTTGTAAGTGTCACAGTGCAGTCTGGGAGCTGCCATCCTTCCTAGGAGTGATTACTGTGTACGAGTGTCGCAGTGCACTCTGGGAGCTGTGGTTCTTCCTAGGATGGATTACTGTGTGCGAGTGTCACAGTGCACTCTGGAAGCTGTAGTCTTTCCTAGGAGGGATTACTGTGTGGGAGTTTCACAGTGCACTCTCAGGAGCTGTAACTGTTACTAGCAGGTATTTATTTCTCGGACTGTTACTGTTACGGCTTGGAGGATTGCAGATCCTGCCTTTATTCAGCTTCTGAGCATCTCCATGCGCTCTTGGAATCATCCAGGATAGGGGGGAAGGAGTGGAGAAAGCTTGGTGAGCCTTTATTACTGAAGCTTGTGCTTTGTAGAAAGTGCATCAGAGCGTGATACCCTGAGGGAAAAAGAAACCTCGTAACATAGTAAGTGAGAGCAGATAATGACCTGCATGGGCCTTCTAGTCTGCCCAATGAGACTGCTTGGGTTGTTCACGCTGCTCCGTGCAAGACACACACCCATTTACTCCACGTCTTTGATTAATGTTGTTTACACTACTTCTGAAGTGCAAAAGTTCTTTAAGTTTCCTTTGATTGCCTCCTCTGTGTCTCTGCTATCTGTTTTTGAATTTCTTCAGTGGTTTTGCTCCCACCACCTCCACTGGAAGAAAGCTCTGGTACCCTGTGATAGGAGATTCCCCTCTGGCCAGATGTTCTACTGGAGGTATCAACTCATGTCAGGATAAATACTTTCTCCATAGACAAGCAGAAGTGAAGTCCTTAGGTAAGGGTGATGGGATCGTACAGAGCCCACACAGGGTGTTCCCCAGCTGCTAGTGCCAATTTGCCTCAGTTTTCATTTTTCCATGGATCGTTTACCAACATGTCCGAAACTTGGTAATTTCCACTGCACCTCTGCCCCATTAGTCACCAGTGATCCGGCTCTGGGTCCTGCTCTTTCAAAATTTTATCTATTCATTTATTGAGTTGTTTAACTGTTCTTTTATACTGCTTTGTATCGGGTCAAAGCACTGAACATTTAATGATGGCTACAAAGTTGTTATGAGATAAACTATAGTACAGTGGAATGTGTCGTATGTATAGCGAACAGCAACAGAATGGATGTGCGGATGTCTGTGCAGCGGATAGGTTTGTGGTGGGTGGGAGGGATGTAAAGGGTGAAGACTTCAGAGAGAGGGGAACAGGAAGAGTTCATGTGGTGGGTCCAAAGTACTCCATGAATAGGATGGTCTTGAGGTTTTCTGGTGATATTTCTACATTTTTCTGGTAGAGAGTTCCAGAGGCTTGGTGCATGTAGATTGAATGCTGTCGTGCATGTATATTGGCTGCTTTTGATATTCTCCTGTGGTATGGTCAGTATGAGTCCAATATTTCCATTGATGGCTAGATATGAGTACAGCATCTAACTGTCGGTGCTGAACTTAACCCCGGAGATTCAATGCTGGGGAGCATATGCGGCCCCAGCATTAAGAACATAAGAAATACCATACTGGGTCAGACCAAGGTCCATCAAGCCCAGTATCCTGTTTCCAACAGTGGCCAATCTATGTCACAGGTACCTGGCAGTTTCCCCAAAAGACACAGGTTCCTTAATGCTTGTATTGGGGCAACAATGGCTTTCCCGGGTCCCCTGTAAGAATGGTTTATGGAACTTTCCTCCTGAAATTTGTCCAAACTTTTTTTTAAACCCAGCTACACTAACAGCCTCTTGTAACAAATTCCAGAGTTTGGTTATCTGTTGAGTAAAAAAATATTTTCTCTTATTAGTTTTATAAAGGTTACCCTGTAGCTTCATTGCATATCCCCTAGTCATTCTATATTCTGATGACGTAAACAATCGATCTACGTTTACCCGTTCCACTCCATTCTTTAATTTATAGACCACTATCATATCTCCCCTCAGCCGTCTCTTTTCCAGGTTAAAGAGCCATAACCTTTTTAGCCTCTCTTCATAGGAGTATCCGTCCATCCCCTTTACCATTTTTGTGGCTCTTCTCTGTACCTTTGCTAATAACGCTATATCCATTTTAAGATACGGAGACCAGAATTGCACACAATATTCAAGGTGCGGTCGCACCATGGAACAATACAGAGGCATTATAATATCCTTTGTTTTATTCTCCATTCCTTTCCTTGTGATACCTAGCATTCTATTTGCTCTCTTTGCCGCCGCTGCACACCGGGCCGAGGGTTTTAACATGTTATCCATAATGACGCCTAAATCTTTTTCCTAGGTGGTGACTCCTAATGTGCAACCTTGCATTGTGTAACCATAGTTCAGATTGTTCTTTCCTAGGTGCATAACTTTGCACTTGTCCACATTAAATTTCATCTGCCATTTTAGCGTCCAGTCTTCTTATCTATCAAAGTCTTCTTGGTATTGTTCACAGTCCTCTTGTGTTTTAATAACTTTGAATAATTTTGTTTCAGCTGCAAATTTGATTATCTCACTCATTATTTCTGTTTACAGATCATTTTTGAATATGTTAATAAGCAGCAGACCCACCACATATCCTTGGGGTACCCCACTATTCACCTTTCTCCATTGGGAAAATTGGCCATTTAGCCCTACCCCCTGCTTTCTATCTTTTAACCAGTTCCTGATCCACAATAGTACACTGCCTCCTATCCCATGACTTCTTAATTTCACCAAGGGGTATGTTTACTAAACCGCGGTAAAGTTACTAGTGGTAAGTGCAGCGTTAAGGTACGTGAAGCCATATAAGGCTGTGGTCAGGTAGGGGGCTTTCCAGTTTAAAGAGAGCAATGGGCTGTTTAACTTGAATTAAAGGGTGCATTGGCTGTTTTAACAAACGGTAATGGGAGATTGCACTTTAAGGTGACAAACAGGGCACGTTAAGGCTGACAAGGCACCCTAAGGGCTTTAAGGTGCCCTAAGGGCTGTAAGGTGCTTCAAGTTAACAAGCATGAACTGTAAGGCATAAAAACAGATGTAAGCCTAACACAGGATAGAGCACCAAGGAAAGGCAATGAGCAAGTGATGAAAGGAAGGAGAGGTGGGAGCTGATGGACCTGCCATATCTGTGGGCACCCTATGTGGCAGCCGGTAAAGTGGACAAACATGTTGGAGGCAGCTGTACCGATGCACAGGGTGTTGCCAATGTAAAGTGCTGCAATGACAGTGGGTGGCAGAGGATGGGAATACGTGACCTCCAGTGGAGGCAGAGGTGGCAGGATATTTGCAATGACAGGAGGACAGAGGAGTAGTGGTGCCATGCAGATTAGGCACAAGTGAGGCAAGCACGAAGAGCCGCAATGCAGAAAAGGGTACCAGTGCAGGACATGGGGTAGCAGCCTGCACAGGAAGACAGGACTGTACACAGCTGACAGAGGCAGATAGATGGACAGAACGATGGTTGGCAACTGAGGTGAGGGTGTTATGGGCTGGCAGCACAGATCTGCAGAGACGTGACTGTGACAGCCATGAAAATGATTTGAGTAGGGAAGGCATTAAAAAAAAAGAGAACAAGGAGGAATTGAACCCATGCCTCCTGCCTAGAGATTCATTGCACTAGCCAGTAGGCTATATCTCCATATTGCTCTGCACAGCAATGTCTGGATACAGAAAGACTGCAGGTCACCGCACAAAATGTCTGGTGTGTGTGCCAGGATAGGGTAACACCACCAGTACCCATGATGCAATGCACATGCAGAACAGCAGTCTACAGCTGATCACCAAATGGATCATGCACCTCTCCAGTACCTCAGCTTGGTAAGTAGAACTGACAGTGTGTGATACTGGCACAGAGCAGCTACAGAGCTTGCCACTGCACAGGATCTGTGTTCACCCTGAGGGAGAGGATGGGCGCCCAGCATCAGGTCTGCAGTACCTGAGTTGCTAGAGAAAGGCTCTGCTGCAGATCCCCATTGCTACCTGTGTGTGACAAGTGTTACCTGCAATAGAACCTAGAATCACCCTGTGTCCATCTGTAAGCCCGGTCACATCTAGCCCAGAATAGTGCATACCTAGTGTTACAATGCGACTACCATGGCAATCTATTATCAGGGCAGAGGAGTGTCTAGTCTCGCATGAGGTTTATGTAGCAATGCCTAATATACTGCCCTCTGTGGGTCAAAGTGGTTTTCAGTATATGTCCCTTATCCCCAAAGGGCCCACAATCAAAGTTTTTGTAATTGAGGAAGTGGAGGGACATGTTGGCACAGCCATGAAGAATGGCTGTGGGACCAGCAACCTCAGTCCCACTGGCCAAAGGCTACAGTAGGCCGGATATGTTCCTGTTAGTAGGGTACCTGCAGACCAGCAGTAATGCTGGAAGTAGGCCTGGAAAACCTCAGCTGCCGCCCACCAAGGTCTGACATTCAGCAGCAGAAGGCACAGTCAGACTGTACCTGTTGCACCCCATCAGGTGTTCCAGCAATGCACATACTAACTGCGGACAGTCCGCTAGCCAGTTCATATTGCATGTTCACAGAGGAACTATGCATAACCAGTTGGGATATACAGCACAGACACCCAGCAGGTGTCTCTGTGATTGGGCCACAGAACAGGGAGCACACAGATATCATTAGAGACAGGTACTGTGGTAGGCGAAGGCCTATGATCCATGCTAATTGAACTAAACAGACAGGCCTAAGCAGCTTGACCTGAAGCCTGTAGTTAGGCCCAGAGGAATGAAAACCCCCCTGAATGATGACACCATAGAATTGAAACTTAACTCAGCTTAACTGAACATAGCTAAGCAGAAATGAAACTTAGAAAAGACAGAAAACAGCTCTAATTGGTACTGATAAGAGAGCACAGCTTCTATGGAATTAATTAACTCTGCAGAAAGCAAGGTTACAGTGCCCCGCTCTCACTCATATTCCAGCTGGATAGCGACCTTGGAGGAGAGAAGTATCAAAGTTAGTGAACTGACCATTGTAATTGGGACTGGAAGGGGGGCAACCAGGTGCTGAGCCCAGTCAAAGGTCCTCATTGGATAGCTACGTAGTGGTACCGGGACCAATAGATGGGTGAGAGGGGTTACTGGGACCAATGAAAAGTTTGCCTATGTCTAGAATGGAGAAGAACGGTATAAAAGTTGTTGTTTTGCTAGAAACCATTGCTCAGCCATTTTGAAATTGCTTATTGCTTGAGCCTGTGCACATTAAACTGGCTTGGATCCTTGAAAAGACTCCTGGTTTTATTTATTGCATGCTTATCTGCTGCTACATTTCTTGGTGCGTTGGCCGGGAAGTGCGAGTGGTGGATGGTGTTCAAGTGAATAAATCCACGTAATTCGCCTTGAGGTTTGGTCTAGTAGGAACCATGCCAATCCGACGCAGGGGAATTTCCCTGGGCCCACCGATCCTCTTGTATCGGAGGGGGTTCTGCCTGGCCTTGGCGGGCACTGGGTCCAGCTGGCCAACACCTCCGACCCGGGGGAGTCCAGGATCCAACTCAGAAGCTAGTGAAGTATCGGGGACCGGATCCGGTAAGTATAGTTTTGAAAACCTGTCTAGACAGATGAGTTAGAACTGCAGTTTGAAACTTGTGAAATTTTGGTAAGAATTTGAAACTTGTAACTTGTAATCTCGAGAACTTGGAATTTGGTAATGAGAGCACTGATCCCCTCTCAAGGACGGTCCTATTAACCTTGCATTAATATGCGCAAGGCGAAGCCATCGTCCTTCTTGTTTGGTAAGACTTAAGTCAACCTCGTATGCGTATTCGCGAGGTCCCTACATGAGTATGCATGGGGAAAAATTTGTTTGAAAATCCTTGCATGAGTATTCGCGAGGTACAGCTGTTATAGAGAATCATGATTCAGCCTAGTCAGAACAGACAGGACTGGGTTTTTTGGGATACGTTGCTAGCATGATTGTGAAGCGTTTGATGTGTATTGTCTGCCCTACTGTGTATCTGTTTTTTTTGTTCTCTGTTGAAACCACGAGTTTCCCTTCTGTTATAAATGTGAGATTATTCTGTTGAGTAATTTGTGACAGTTCACTGATTAAGAAATTGTATTAATCAAGCAGAACGAAGACCCAAAACACCTAGAGTCACTTTAGAAATCAAAAAGCTGGTCTCACCCAGTTCACTGCACAGTGAAAAACTGACAGGGGGCGTGTCTGAAGGAAAGAATGTACAGTGTCTTTCTAACCCTGTGCAGGCTTAAATCTCAATGCTGTTAGTTTGTGCTTATTTCAGAACAGTGTACCTGTTTTATTCAATATGTTTTTAATAGTAATGTTCCTTCTGCTATGGTTATGTATTATATATCATTTATATATCATTTAATAAGAATGTTTAGTCAGGATTGTGGGTCCCGATAGTTTTTGGGCTTAGCCTGAAAAGGGTTAAGTTTGTATTAATCCCTTACGGGTTGCGGACCAAGTGAGAAGAATTTCTGTCGGCTGTATGTTCAAATTTTCAGTAAGCACTGTAATAGTTTAAATAGGAAATGATAGAGAACTGTTTTTGTTTTTCCTTTGATCTACAAAGTAATTATTAGATCACGACTTGACACTGATTTAAATTGTTTTTTCTGGCATCTCTCTGTGCGTGTGAATGAGAAGTCTCTTTTTATGAGCACAGTTCAGTTGTTTCCCAGCGAGCAGAGGGGTGTAGCTTGCAGAGAAGGAAAAAAATGTGTTTTAAGAGACAGCAACTCTCGGTTGAGAGGTCTCCCGTTTATTTAAAATAAAGGATTCATTCAATCAAAGTTTTAAAAAAAAAGTTTATCTTGCGGAGTGTTTGCACCAACCTTTTTATGAACAAGTATAAGTCATTTGAATGCATGCTTCCCCAAACTGTACGATTTAAGGTAATTACTTTGAATTGTTAAACTCTGTACTAATTACTAATGAACAAATCAGTCAGCTACACTGACCTTTACAATATTGGCTTTTAAGATAAATTCATCTGTTTTTCCGTATTTGAAAAAAGGGAAAGGTGTACTGTACTTTATGAAAAATATCCGGAATGTCTTTTGAATATTTGCTTTCTGAACTAAAAAAATAATAATTTATTTTGCAGAGACATGCTGATTACGGCTGGCAGCTAGTTGCTAAGTATTTTTATTCTAGCCATACGTAACAGATATGTCCCGTCATATTAAGAGCCATACTTCTTTCTATTGGAATAGATGTTATAACATGTTGCAAAAATAATAGTTTTTTTATATTTTTAAGAACTGTATTTAAATTATGGTAATAAAAATGGCTTTGTCCCAATTAGGAATGTTATGTGAAAGGGAGTGGTTTCTGCTGTTCACCATATTTTGCCCCAGAATCTCTAGATATCCTGTCCCATCAGTTTCTCTCTCTGTAAGTAGCTCCGTTCAGAGTGCTTAAGGGGGGGATGGGGCCCAGTCCACTGATGATGTCACCCCCCCCCCCCGGAGGGCGTGAACTAATGTGCCCACAGCAGAGAAGTAAATGAAAAAAAAAAAGAAGAAACCTCCCGGATAGAGCATTGCTAGGAGAAACAGTGTGGGCCTAGGACAGGAGAGGGGGGGGGACTCCTCCCTGCAGATTCCCTAGTTTGCCAGCCACCTCCGCAGCAGGGGGATGTGCACCCCCTCTGGACCAGAAGTGAAAGCCAGCTGACCAACTTTGTTTCTGGCATTATACCTTCCACGCTGAGAAACCAATCCAAATAGCGCAGGCAGCCTTCACTATATACCCCATGCAATCTAGCAGCCCAGGAGAATTTACGTTTTTGTCAGTCAGTCCCAGAGAGATATAAAACAGAAATGAAACTGGATGGATCTGCGGGCATGATAGTTACTGAAAGAGTTGAACAGAAAGTATGTGAATTGTGGAGATAAATGTGATAGAGAAAGTAATGTAAAAAAAATGGAGAAGAGAACAGATCTTCTTGCTGATGCTTTAGTTGAATGATGTGGAGGAGGTTTTCCTAATCAAAGGAGCAGAGGAAGTGAAAAACTGGGTGTGAGTGCGCCCATTACAGAGGAGAAGGACATTAGAGAAGTGAATGCCCGTATCTTGACTCCACCCCAGGAGGGGAGGAGGGAGTACTTGATTGCAGAGTCATAAAACAATAAACCAAGCACAATGTTCTAGTAGGAGAAGGAAGTAGCTATAAAGTAAGTGGCAGCTAAAGAGGGCTACAGCATGGATACAGACTAGGCCAGATGCATCACCATTATCAGAGCTACTGGGGCTAAGTCCGCAAAGCCTTTCCTGCAGAACCGCATGTGTGAACTAGGGGGACAGAAAATAATGCACCAGTTCCTGTATATGCCTGAGTGCCTTATTCCACTTTTGGGGCCGAGATCTGCTTGCAAAGCTTCAGGCACAGATATCCTTTGCTGAAGAGAGAGAAATGCAAATGACTGTGAACCCAGAGCCTGCTGGATTGATGGTGCTGACTGTTCCCCGAGAAGAAGAGTAGCAGTTCTATAGTGCATCTCCAGTCAAGTCAACAAGTTCCTGTATACCTACCAACCTTATAGCCCCACCTGGAGTATGGGCAGACGATAATCCACCTGGCCTAGCGAAGAACATAGCCCCTGTCATTGTCACCCTCAAGCCAGTCAAGAAGCCTGGGACAGGTGGCTACCGCCCAGTGCAGGATCTAAGAAGAATGAATGATGCAGCTGAAACTATACAACCAGTGGTACCAAAATCCTTATATTCTCTTGGAACTGATCTCTGCTGAAGCTATATATTTCACCATTCTGGACTTAAAAAATGTTTTTCTGCATACGCTTAGCCCATGACCCCACTACAGGAAGGCGGGGCCCACGCACCTGGAGAAGATTACATCAAGGATTCAAGAACTCGCCTCACTCAGCAAAAGATTTGACAAGTTATCCAGTAATTCCAGGAGAAAGAATTCTACTGCAATACGTGGACGATCTGCTGATAGCTGCTGTTTCAGAAAGTGAATGTCTACAAGTCACCAGTGAACTCTTGCACCTTCTTAATGAGGCTGGATACAAAGTCTCAAGAGCCAAGGTGCAATTATGTCCAACAAGTTAAACACCTAGGATTCCAGTTGTCCAGCGGAATTCGACGCCTGGGACCAGAATGCAAAGAAGCTGTATGCAGTATTCCTACTCCAACCACCAGGAGGCAAGTGAGAGCCTTCTTGGGTGCCACAGAGTATGTTATATATGGATCCCCAATTTTGCGCTGCTAGCAAAACCGTTGTATCAAGCTATCAAAGGAATGGAAAAGTCTGCATTGGAATGGGGACTTGAACAGGATGCAGCCTTTTGATCTTTGAAAAAAAAAACACTCTGATGTTGTCACCAATTCTGGGTCTACCAGATGTCCAGAAAACCTTTCAGTCTCTATGTTCATGAGTCACAAGGAAATGTTCTAGGAGTGTTGACTCAATCTCTTGGACCTTATTTGAGAAGCTGTTACAGCTACAGCCTTCCTAGTAAGCAAAAACTAAAAGAAAAATCCCTTTGAGACAGAATCTTCAAGTTACTGTACCACACTCTGTTCTAACCAATATGAAATACAAAGGAAACTACTAGCTAACAAATCTATGAATGTTGAAGTATTAGAGTATGTTGTGTGAAAACCCCAGATACAACTGAAGGGTCAGTCAAGCTTTCAATCCTGCTATGTTGTTATCAGTTAGTCTTGATCCCCTGATCATGACTGTTTAGAAATTATGGACACTGTATTCTCAAGCCGCCTGGATTTGACTGATGTCCCTCTGGAGAACCCTGAACAGACTTTCTTTGTGGCTGAAGGCAGTTTCATCATCAATAGACATTGTTGTGCTAGATATGCAGTGGTGACCCCTGATTTGGTAGTTGAGTCCTCAGCCCTGGCCCCAGAAACTTCACCACAGAAAGCTGAACTGATAGCCCTCACTAGAGCACTAACAATAGGAAAAGAGCCCTGTCTAAATGTATACCCAGATTCCAAGTATGCCCTTACAACCTTGCATGCACATGGGGCCCTGTACAAAGAATGAGGGTGGATAACCTTAGGAAGCAAGTCCATTAAGTATAGCCCCAAGATATTGATATTAACAGATACATACTGCCTATAGATCTCAGAATTTAGGAAAAGTAGAATGTATGAATAGAACCCTGAAATCTCAGTTGTCCAAACTTTGCCAAGAGGTTTACCTGAAGTGGCCCCAGGTTCTTCCCATAGCCCTTCTTAGGATATACTTAGCCCCTGCTAAGTCTTTAGGAGTTTCCCCTTTTTGAGATTCTGTATGGGCAACCCCTGCCTATTGTATAGGAAATAAAAGGAGATGTGAGACAGATAGGATCTGAAATTATTAGACAAGAACTATTGGTTTTAAGTTCTGTTTTGCAGAGTCTTCATACCTGGGTACAAAATCGATCACCCATCAATTTGCCTGAACCCCTGCATCCTTTCAAGCCTGGAGTCTCGGTGTGGATCAAAGAGTGGAGAAGGATACCGTTAGCCCTGCATTGGAAGGGACCCTATGTTGTCATCCTGTCAACTCCAACTGCAGTAAAAGTCGCAGAATTCGAACCCTGGATCCAATATAGTTGAGTAAAAGCCAGCAGCTGCTCTTGAACCTGATCACTGGACTACTGTACAGCATCCTGAGACTCCATTGCGCCTCACCCTACGATAACAGCCACGGACCTAAGACTTATTGGTCCCTCAGAAACTGCACTGTTTCAAGACTGTCTGTTTATTTGAAAGTAAGCTTCGCATCTGGAAAAAAAAAACAAAAAAAAAACCTGCAATCATCAGAAAGAGACTGTGTTGTGTTAAGAAATTGAATCTTCTAAGAGACTGTGTTTAAATACTCTGAAAAGACTGTTTTGATCTCCTAAAGAGTGAACTGCTCTAAGGAAGCAATAATAGCCTAAGAGACTATGCTATGATATTGTAAGAAATTGAGACATCCCAGAGGACAGTGATACTTTGGAATCTACAGCCCTACTTCTGCCACAAAGCTGGTAGGTCTACGTACGGCAGAAGCTTGAGGATCTACAATCAACCCTACATCTGTTATCTGTTGTGGAAGTCGACAGTTCCACCAATTTTCCAGAGACTGTGCTCATTGTGAATCCTTATTATTGCTTTATTCTGGCAGAA
The DNA here is from genome assembly GCA_033557465.1 of Ichthyophis bannanicus. Classification (NCBI taxonomy): domain Eukaryota; kingdom Metazoa; phylum Chordata; class Amphibia; order Gymnophiona; family Ichthyophiidae; genus Ichthyophis; species Ichthyophis bannanicus. The sequence continues at coordinate 74,827,398 of CM066031.1, forward strand.
GCCTTGGGGTGCTTTGAGATGACTTTTGCCTTACCTCCCTGGGCAGCCTGTATAAGTACAACATGAACTGGACCGAAGGTCACTCAGACCTTGTTTTATCATTCTTCCTATACTTGCATTGGTATACTCTCCAATCCAAAAGTTGTTCTAGATCTTGACTTTCTACAAGGCTATGCAAGCCACCGTTGCAACTCCTCATGCCTCCCAGAACTTGTTTCTTGAACTTGCTGGAGCAATAGCATCTAGTCTCCACACTTCTGACTGTTTCTTTTGTGGAGGAACTAAGATGGGAGATCAGTGGCCCTGGGAGACGGAAGAACTGAATTACTCCATCCCCTACAATCAGACTGATTTACATAATACTACTAGTGAGTGGGTATTGGCCCACCCCATTGTTGACAGTTTGTGTTTTGTTCGGACCGGACCACAATTTGCTATGAAGATCGGACAGCTGGACTGTCTAAATCAGAGGTTTTACAACAGCACAACAAAGAAGACATCTTGGTGGTCCGGCATAAATGCTCCTGAACCTTCTAATTCCTTTAGTTCTTTTACCCACTCTTGCCAAACTATGGACTTTGACTATCTGCTTGTTGCTCCCTTGTTTCTTGCCACTTTGCTTGCGAATGATAACTTCAGTTATTAACACTGTAGAGCATAAGGCAGCTACAAAGATACTAGCTATGTGAAACTACTACCCTATACCACAGAGTGATATCTTTACCTAGTATTATGTGATTTGATTCTCACCCTTTCTCACTTGCGGTTGAGAATAATCAAAGGGGGGAATGTGGTAGGCGAAGGCCTATGATCCATGCTAATTGAACTAAACAGACAGGCCTAAGCAGCTTGACCTGAAGCCTGTAGTTAGGCCCAGAGGAATGAAAACCCCCCTGAATGATGACACCATAGAATTGAAACTTAACTGAACATAGCTAAGCAGAAACGAAACTTAGAAAAGACAGAAAACAGCTCTAATTGGTACTGATAAGAGAGCACAGCTTCTATGGAATTAATTAACTCTGCAGAAAGCAAGGTTACAGTGCCCCGCTCTCACTCATATTCCAGCTGGATAGCGACCTTGGAGGAGAGAAGTATCAAAGTTAGTGAACTGACCATTGTAATTGGGACTGGAAGGGGGGCAACCAGGTGCTGAGCCCAGTCAAAGGTCCTCATTGGATAGCTACGTAGTGGTACCGGGACCAATAGATGGGTGAGAGGGGTTACTGGGACCAATGAAAAGTTTGCCTATGTCTAGAATGGAGAAGAACGGTATAAAAGTTGTTGTTTTGCTAGAAACCATTGCTCAGCCATTTTGAAATTGCTTATTGCTTGAGCCTGTGCACATTAAACTGGCTTGGATCCTTGAAAAGACTCCTGGTTTTATTTATTGCATGCTTATCTGCTGCTACAGTACTATATAGCACTATGTGGAAACATAGCCGTGCCATGGTCACTGCTCGGCCAGAGTGAGAGTGTCCTCTCAGCATGACATGCTGTGGCCACCCTGTCCATGCAGGTGGTGGTCGGGCACTATGATGTCCTAGCCATTGTCCTACCCCTGATGCAGATTGTGACATAGTGGGCCCTTCCAGCCAGTCAGGAGAAGCTAAAAAGCCAGGAACAGGAGTAGGGCTGAGTGGTAAACAAAAGCACATGGCTCCTGGTTACCTTAGAAACCAAGCACAGAGGCAAGAGAAACACCCGTGCTATCATTCAGGGAATGAGTCACGAGCTAATGCAGGACACCTGCTAGGGGGTGGAGTTGAGCACTGCCCTAGAATTCACCCTGATAAAGAGAGTTCAGTTGAGCTTATGGAGTTAGGAGGAGAAGAGGAGTTAGAAGCAGAAGAAGAAAGGGCAGAGGCATGTGTGCTGGATAACGAAGCTAATGAGAGCTACGGTGAGGACAGCAGTGCCAGGAAAAAGCCAGAGTCTCTGTTCGAAGGGTGAGACAGAGTCTTTCTTCAGGAAAAGAAAAGAAACCCCAAAGGAAGGATATAATAAGGGCAGAGTGGATTACCTTCAGTATCCAGGGGAACACAGAAGTGAAAGGAAGCCCGGAAGGCAAGTGAAATCTTCTGTGCAAGGCTTAGGTTGGGAACCTATAGCCAGTCCAAAGACACAAAGAAAACCTCCAACAGCTAGGCTAAAAGGTAAGCCAAAAGGCTGGTATAAAAGTAGTTACAGTGACTGTATTTACCCAGAGGGTTGGAGCTGGGAAGAGAATACCTGTGCTAATAACGTTTGTGAAAGCCAGTATTTAACTCAGGAACAGCTAGTGAAACCTGAAGCCGTTAGAAAGGGCGTGGCATCAGGAGTGCCGCTACAAACATTTCCTTCTAGCCAGGAAGAGTTAATGGACTTTGAACCTGAGTGTGTGAATACTGATGAAGATATAATGGACTGTACGATAACGCTTGCTAATGAAATAATGTCATTACGCTGAAGGCATGTTTTGAAAGAGAAAGTACAGCACTACTAGCATTGGGAAGCAGAGAGCTGTGAAGAAACAGCATTGTTACGTTGGAATGCTAGATATCAACCTGTTTATTGCTGAAGTAAGCCTTTTCTGTTAAAGAACCTTTGATTTGTCCTTATGCCAGTAAATACCTGGTTTGTGTTACTTTGTTCATGGTAAAATCCACCCCGGGAGGGGAAATAAAATCCTTTGGTTACTTAAACCACTTTTCCACAACTGCTCCTCATTTGATTCAGTGAAGGGACTACATTTCCCAAAAAGCCCAGCTTCAGGATTTGTAAAGTAGCTGCTTCAGTGGGGAAGAACCACTCCCTTAACCTCTACCCACTTATACACGGGGGTTTAAGGAGAGCTGGTGACAAGATGCATCCTGCCCAATCCACCCTGTCCGGGCCATACCACAATACTTTGCTCCTCAGTATGCACATTTGCAGCCTAACGCTGGAAACAGTGTACGTACTGGGGCCCAGTGAGAAAGCCACAATACAATGGTTAGAAATAGACACACACACACACTCCTATTGCAGCATTGCACAAAGTTAGGGCAACCCTATCCCCCACACCATTCCCAATCACAGTGCAAGCATTGCCAATGTGTGCAGGAGCTAGTAGTAGTGTTCTTGTGATAACTGCTGCTTCTTCCTGGTGCCAACAGCCTGACTCTCCATGAAGCTTTGGAAAGTGGAGCTTCTGTGTGTGGGTGTTTGTACCCCTGTTGGCTGATGCTTTGGGGATTGCACATGTTGATGTTGTATCTGCAATGTAGGGATATGCTCTGCAAGATCCACAGCTAGGACCTGAACCTGTGACCCTCTGCTTTAAGACACACTGGCTGTGTGTACTGAACCACACTGTTACCACAATGTCATAACAGTCCCTGGAGCTATATTTGCTTTGCATCAGATAGACTTTGTCTGTTGCACTGCACACCATGCACTGGAAAAGGACATGGCCTTGGTCCACTGCAGGTGGGTGCCACTGCCCCCTCTGCCACCAACACCTCCCCCCCCCCCCGCCATGCTGACATGGCCATATGCTGTCGGTGCTGGTAGTGTGCAGTCCCAGGCCATCCAATGTGCAGGTAGGCGAGGGCCTAGGGTGTGGGGGTCTGGGATGGGGAGGGATACATGGACATCCACACATCCCCCCCCCCCATCACCACCTGCCAATGTTATGTTCCTTCCTCATGGGGGAGAGATGGCTGGGGGGTGTCAGGTTGGTGATCTAGCAACTATTGGCTAGAGTGGACATGCTAAACATATGTAGATTGTATTAGCCAGCAGACTGTGGACAGGCTAGGGCATGCAATACGGGTAAAGTATACCCAGTTTGGATTACTGGGTTTATACATGTTTCAGACAATGCATGGTCACACCATGCACTGTCTTACCAGGCGCTGTAGTAAAGGGCAATCATTTAGCTGGGTTTACGAACAGTTTGGGACGTATCATGGGGAAGGTCCATAGACTCTTGTTAGAGTGGTCCCCAGATGTGCACTGCTTGCCCCATTACAGGCATTGTGGTTCCTGTGTGATGTTTGGGGTACCTGCTAGGTATGTATCTCCTGGATGGGACACTGTGGAACACAGACTACTGGGCATGTTTGAACTTGGTCAGATGCTGTCTTGCTGATTTCCAGTTTTTGTGTTCCTATGTGCCACCTAGGCAACAGCCTAGTCCACCGGGTGCCCCAGCTGCCCCCACTGCATGTCCCAACTGCAGCCCCATTTGCACCAACACCACAGTGCCTTTTCATACTTGGGCACTATGCTGTTGCTGTAAAGGGAGCACTACTTTCAGTTTACTTGGGCTCCCTGTCTGTGCTGTACATTGCTGACACTGAAATGGTCTCTCTCTCTCCTGCAAATGTGCATTTACCAACCGGTTTTCACTGGCGGTAAAATCCTGGCATTAATGTTCCAGTGTCCCGGCATTAATGTTCCAGTGTCCATTAATGTTCCAGTGTCCTGGCATTAATGTTCCTTCCCCCCCCGCCCACTTCCTGCCCATTGACCCCTTCTCTCTGCCTTCTCTCCACCCTCTGGGACATTTACCGCTGCTGGTAACGTTGCTGCGCATTAACATTACATTGGTAACATTACCGCATGTTAATGTTACTTTAGGTAACATTACCGTGTGGTAACATTACCAATGCTACATTACCATAGTTTAGTAAACATACCCCCAAGAGTCTCTCATGAGGGATCTTGTCAAAGGCTGTCTGAAAATCCAGATACCCTACATTGACCGATCCACCTGTTCATTCACACTTTCATAAAAACATAACAAATTTGTAAGACAAGACGTTCCTTGGCTAAAGCCATGTTGGCTGTCCCATTAAACCCTGACTATCTACATGCTCAGTAATTTTGTTCTTTATAATGGTTTCTACCATTTATCCCAATACTGACATCTATAGTTTCCCAGATCACCCCTGAAACCCTTTCTAAAAATTGGTGTTTCATTGGCCATCCTTGAATCTTCAGTTATTTCATAGGATTTTAATGATAGTTCACAGATTACTAATAGTAGGTCTGCAATCTCATATTTCAGTTCTTTCAACTCCCTTGAATGTATACCATCTGGTCCAGTTGATTAGCTACTCTTCAGTTTATCATCTAGTTGTAGTACATTTTCCTGGTTTATCTATATTTCTTTCAATTCTTTTGCTACATCAGCTTTAAATACCATTATGGTCATGGGTAACTTCCCTAAATCTTCCTCAGTAGAGACCGAAGCAAAACATTCATTCAGTCTCTATTTCATTCAGAGTATCATTGAATATCTGGGGTTGCCTACTGCCTCACAGAATTGCATGCTTTCCAGTTAGCTCCTGCAGCTAAAAGATAGGGACTGTCACCACTTCTGCTCATTCCCAGAACTCCCACGACACTCCCTGATGCTAAGTGATTAGCATCAGAGCACATAAGGTAGAAGACGGGATATTCGGCAGCACTAACTGTATAAATGCCTTTTGAATAACGGGCTCTATGTTTTTAGAGCTTTGACTGTTGTTTTTGGTTGTGTTCAGTAGAGTTTGTAGATGGGAAGAGGATTGGTTGTTGATGATTTTGAAAGTTAGGAACAGTATTTAGAATCTGATGTGGCTTTGTAGGGAAAGCTAGTGGAGTTGTCACAGGATAGGGATTATGTGGTCGTATTTTGGGGCTCCTTGAATGATGCATGCAGCTGTATCTAATGCAATGTGTAGAGGGAGCAGTGTTGAATTTTTTGAGTTGTGGTAAATTGAGTTACAGTAGTCAAAAGTGTGGTGAGATGATGGCCTGGAATGCCGTACAGAAGTCCAATGGTTCCAGTAGGGGGTGCAGGTGTTGCAGGTTTCAGATTTTGTGTTAGGTTGTCCTCAATGTGTTTATGTGTGGTTTCAGTATTAGTTGTTGGTCCAGGGTGTTACTTAGATACTAGATTCTGTCCGGACTTTCACATCAATCTCATTTATTGTCAGGGATGGGGATGGATGGAATGTGCCATCTTTGGTGATGCAGAGTATTTTGGGTTTTTTTGTGGTTAACTGTCTAAGAGTTTCTTGCCAGCCGTTGAGTGATGTCTGGGAAGCAGCTTGATATTCCTTCTTATACTGCTTTGTTGGTGTTGGAAGGTGTGTACCTCCATTGCCTCAGAAAAATCCAAGTTATCAATGTCCCTGTTTAATGTACATTAGCAAGTTTAAATTACAATGTAAACTGTTTAGACTGAAATGATAAAGTGGCATAAAATATGGTGAAGTAAATAAATCATTTTATCATATGCATAGATGTGGAAGTACATTTATTTATTTAACAGGTTTTATATACCGCTTTATAGGCGTGGATAATTGGGCATAGTGGCTGAAGAGTAGTGCCTTGAGGGATGCCTTGGTTTTGAGGGAAAGAGGATGAGTTGTTGATGCCCATTTTCAGTTATTGTTGTCCCTCAATTATGTAGGAGTGAAACAATTTTAGTACTTCATTTTGTATTCTTTTAAGGAGGATACTGTGACAGATGGCGACGAAGGCAGCTGATATGTCAAAGAATATTAAGATTTATCCTTGGTGTGGTTTCCTGCCACACCTCCCCCCTCCAACAGGACGTTGCATTGGAGGGGGCAGGAGTGGGAAGCCATGAGCATGCTGGCATGGGCACTTCAAAGCCCACTCTGGCCATCGTGGTTCATGCTGCAGAGGGGTGAATCGGATCACATGAAGAATGGAGCAAAGTTGGAGGACTCAGGCAAGCTCCCTGTGAGTAAGAATGGTCAGACTGAGAGTTCCCTTCAGGAGGGCATGGCTGGTCACAAAAGCAGAGGAGAGTTGGCCATTTTAGCTCAGAATCTGAACTCTCTGGTTCCCAACCTCCACCCATCTGCTGATATGGCTTTGGCTGAGGCGTCTTCAACTGGTAGTTGCTAGAAGCTCTGAAGAACACAGGGAGGGTCTGGCTGTAGGTGAAGTTTTTTTCATCTGAGTTTGTCCTTGTTTTTCAGCTTTAGAAGAAGAGGGACTGACTCAACCATTAGGCAAGACTAGGCAGTCACCTAGGGCAGGAGATTTTGATGGGCTGCAAAGTGCAGCAGCAGTCAAAGCAAAGCATTAGATCCTGGCAGCCAGACAAACTCAAAGAGCCCTCAGCACATTCTTTTACCTGCAGGACGAGCGGACACTCGCATGCAATGTAAAATAGAATATTTGAAAGTATCATCTGGAAGGAAAGGAGAAGTTCAAGCTGCCTAAAGTAGATGCCTTGATTATGCCATTAACAAAGAAGATGACTATTCTTGTCAGAAGAGGCATAGCTCTGGAAGCTTGAATGATGGTTGAAGAAGGCTTTTGAGGTTTCTGCATTGGGCCTCCAAGCTGTGGTCTGCAGTACTTACATGTCTAGGGTCTGTTTGCACTAGGTACAGCAGTGACCTGAGGAGGCTTTGGAGGATGACCAGCAGAATTCACGAGAGGCTGTCCGAGTGGAAACAGGAATGATGTACGAGCCATGTGGTAGATGCCTTGTAAGACTAAGGAACTGGTCAGCGGATGCAGACTCGAAGACTTGCTTAGTAGGTTGCCTTTCCAGGAAAGCTCCTGTCTGGGGAGGATTGGAAGAAGTTTGTGAAAGACCAAGGGCAGTCTATGCCCCAGAGATTGCCAGAGGATAAACCTAGAAGTGCATCTTATTTGAGCTCTGGGAAATCCAGCATTGTCGGACAGGTGAGGGGCATTCCTCTTAGTGTGCTTGTTTTCTGAATAATTCCACTTCATTTCATACTGACAGAAAAGGAGGACTCCATGAGGAGCTGCAGGTCCTTCAATGAGCAAGCAAGTAAGATGTCATATGACCAGTTTTCTCAAGGAGTGGATCCAAATTACTTCCATCCAAAGGTCCTTGAAGATGGTGAGAAGAAGCTGTATTTTGGAGTTTTCTCGCTGTCTCACTGAGTTATCATTTCCCCCTGTCTGGTGCCAGACTAGGAACTGTGGTGCAAACCTAAAGGACTTGTGGGCAGTGGTCACCATACCCAGTGAGCAGTGGGGAGCAGGTTAGTTCTCAATTTAGTTTGTCATCCCCTAAAAAAGAAACTTGGTTCTGAACCATACTGGATGTGAAAGAGGTGAACTGAGCACTGCATATTCCACATCTTCACATGGAGATACTGTAGTCCAGGGGTCTCAAACACGCGGCCCGCGAGACAACTTTGTGCGGCCCGCGACAGAGAAAAACAAAAAAACCCCAAAACCCTGGCTTCTGCCGTTGCCGCCGTGGCAGCGGCAGAATCAATTGTCAAATTAAAAAAAAAAAGACTTCTGCTGCTCAAGCAGCAATATCACCTGTCCTGCGGCCCCTTCCCCTGTGCCCGGAGATCCGAATCTGCTCTATCAGCGGCGTGCTTTTCAAGCCGCGAAGAGTATTCCCCTCTCGCGCGGCTAAACCGCGCGAGAGGGGAATACTCTTCGCGGCTTGAAAAGCACGCCGCTGATAGAGCAGATTCGGATCTCCGGGCACAGGGGAAGGGGCCGCAGGACAGGTGATATTGCTGCTTGAGCAGCAGAAGTCTTTTTTTTTTTAATTTGACAATTGATTCTGCCGCTGCCACGGCGGCAACGGCAGAAGCCAGGGTTTTGGGGTTTTTTTGTTTTTCTCTGTCGCGGGGGGGGGGGGGGGTTATGACTGGTAATGGGCGATGGGGGGGGCTAGGACTGGAAATGGGCAGATGGGGGTTAGGACTGGAAGTGGGCTATTGGCAGGGGGGGGGTTATGACTGGTAATGGGCTATGGTGGGGGCTAGGACTGGAAATGGGCAGATGGGGGTTAGGACTGGAAGTGGGCTATAGGCAGGCGGGGGCGGTAGGACTGGTAATGGGCTGGGGGGGTTAGAACTGGTAATGGGCTATGGTGGGGGCCAGGACTGGAAATGGGCAGATGGGGGTTAGGACTGGAAGTGGGCTATTGGCAGGGGGGGGTTATGACTGGTAATGGGCTATGGTGGGGGCTAGGACTGGAAATGGGCAGATGGGGGTTAGGACTGGAAGTGGGCTATTGGCAGGGGGGTTATGACTGGTAATGGGCTGGGGGGTTATAACTGGTAATGGGCTATGGTGGTGTGGGTTAGGACTGATAAGGGGGTTAGGGGGGTTAGTTCGGGGGGTGGGCTGCGTGGGGGGTTAGGCCTGGTATTGGCCTATGTGGGGAGGTATGACTGAAAATGGGGTGATGGGGGATACGACTGCAAGTGGGCTATGGGGGGGACTAGGACGTAATGGGCTATGGGGGGGTAAGACTGAAAATGGGGTGATGGGGGGGTAAGACTGGAAGTGCGCTATGGGGAGGTTAGGACTGGTAATGGGCTATGGGGGGTCTAGGACTGGTAATGGGCTGGGGGGGGTTGCTAGGACTGGAAATGGGCTGAGTGGAAGGGGGGCTTGAACTGCAAATGGCTGATGGGGAGGGGGCTTGGAATGGAAATGGGCTGTGAGGGGAGGGAGCTAGGATTGGAAATGGGCTGATGGGGGGCTAGGATTGGAAATGGGCTGATGGTGAGGCTAGGATAGGACTGGAAATGGACTGATGCAGGGACTAGAAAGGAGCAGATGCTGGGTGGGGCTGGAACTAGAAGGGAGCTGATGTTGGGGGAGGATTAGAATGGGATGGAGCTGGGAAAGTGAAATGGAGAGGTTAAAAATATTTTGGCTGGAAGAGAAGACAAATCTACAATTGGCCAGGTATTGGGAGAGTAAGTGGGGATTGAGGATGGAGGGGTAAAATTTGAGTGGATGAAATAGGAATGAGGAAAGAGCAAAAGGAGAAAGATTAGTATGTTAAAGCAGATGTAGGGAGAGAGAATGGAAAAAAACTAGAAGAGAGAAGAAAGGACAAATGGACAGCAGACGATGGAGATAGCAGAAGACACGAAGAAACCAGAAGTGGCTGGAGCAATTGCAACTGAAAAAAAATGCACAAAAGGTAGAAAAATATCTCTTTATTTTGAATTTATTAACTGGAATATGTCAGCTCTGGGAAATGTGCATCATTAATGTTTGCGCTTTGTTTAGTACAAGAGGAAATTAATTTATAGTTTTATTTCTACAGTGTTGTTGTACATTCCAAGTTTGGCTTTTGGGGTTCCCAGTTTAATTATTGTCTTCCTATTTCTGAATCTTTTAGTCTTTCTTTATCCATACTCATTAAGAGGCATGTTTACTAAAAGTTAGTGTATGGTAACATTATGCAAATATTTATGCAAATGAGGCCCCTTATGCAAATGAGGCCCCACGTCTTATGCGGCCCCCGGGTTACTTTACAAGTCCTCATTTGGCCCTCAAAGCAATTTGAGTTTGAGACCCCTGCTGTAGTCAATAACTTCTGCAAAAAGCAACTGAGAGTTCTTGATGGCCGTAGACCTCAAAAAAGCTGCCTTCATACAGAACCATTGCAAGGCCTGTGGGAATGTTCTAGTGGCTCTACTGTCTGACTTTTTCAATGCCTGTTTGTAGTGGTGCAAAAAGACTGGAGAAAGACACATGTGGATCTCTTTACACCAAAGCGGACGTAAGGATAAAATTGAGAATTACAGGCCGGTTAGTCTGATCTCTGTGGATAGTAAATTATTGGAAAGGCTACTAATGATGTAACTTTGCCAAGATGGGTCAATACCTCAGGGAGTCATTAGCGGGATGGGAACAGCTGGGGATGTAGAAAAACAGTGAGCAAAACTGAAGGGGGATATTTTAAGGGCAATCAACATTTAAGTTAAAATGATAAATAAAGGTAAATGGAGACCACTATGGTTTTCGAAAGAAGTAGCTGAAAAAGTGAAGAAAAAGAGGGAGGCCTTCACGAAATACAAGAGGTCACAGAGAGATGAAGACAGGCATCTATATTTGGAAAAACTTAGAGAAGCTAGCAAAGTAGTCAGGAAAGCAAAAATTCAGAAAGAGGAGGAAATAGCCAATGTAATAAAATGGGGGGGGGGGGGGGGATAAACCACTTAGTGAGAACAGGAAGGGCAAAAGTGGTATTGTCAGACTCAAGGGTGAAGGGGAAGAATATGTAGATGATATGGATAAAGCAGAATTGCTTAACAAATATTTCTGTTCTGTGTTCACAGATGAAGAACCAGAAGCAGAACCTCAGCAAACACCCACAAACAGGAACAGAAGTGAGGAGCATCTTGAACAATTTTCAGAAGACTGTGTTCATGAGAAACTAGCTAAACTTAAAGTAGACAAAGCAATGGGACCGGATGGGCTACACCCTAGAATACTGAGGGAACGTGGGATGTTCTAGCAGCTCCACTGACTGACCTTTTCAATGCCTTGTTGGAGTCAGGAGTGGTGCCAAAGGACTGGAGAGATACTCATGCAGTCCCTTTACACAAAAGCAGAAGTAAGAATGTGGTTGAAAACTACAGGCCAGTTAGTTTAACTTTGGTGGTGAGTAAATTATTGGAAACACTGATGAAAGAGAAAATAGAGAGGTTTCTGGAGTCCAGCAGATTACAGGATCTGAGGTAGCATGGATTCACCAGAGGCAGGTCTAGTCAGACAAATCTGATTGATTTCTTTGACTTGGTGACCAGGGAGTTGGACCAAGGGAGAGCTCTAGATGTGGTGTATTTAGATTTCAGTAAAGCCTTTGACACCGTTCCTCACAGGTGAGTTATAAACAAACTGAGCACCCTAGGGATGGACCCTAAAGTTACTTATTGGGTTAAAAATTTGTTGAGTTGTTGTTGTTGTTAAGTGCCATCGAGTCGGAGTCGACTCATGGCGACCCTCTGGATAGCTATCCTAAATTGTGTTCGGTCTTGAGTCAAGCGGCTCATTGTTGACAGACTGGTACCTGTAGCTGCTGTTATTGTATCGATCCATCTCATTGCTGGCCTTCCTCTTTTGCGTTGACCTTCTATCTTGCCAAGCATGATGTCTTTCTCTAATGATCTCTCTCTCTTCGCATGATGTGTCCAAAGTATGAAAGTCAAAGTCTTGTCATCTGAGCTTCTAAAGAAAGCTTAGGTTTGACCTCCTCTAGTACCGACTGGTTTGTTCTTCGGGCAGTCCATGGTATACACAGTATTCGCTGCCAGCACCATAATTCAAAGGCATCAATTTTCTTCCTGTCTGTCTTTTTCACTGTCCAGCTTTCACATCCATATGATGTTATTGAAAATACCATGGCTTGAACAAGTCGAATCTTTGTATGGAGAGAGACATCTCTGCTCTTGAGAATCTTATCTAGGTCTTTCATAGCCATTCTGCCAAGAGCAATGCGTCATCTGATTTCTTGACTGCTTGTTGCTTCTTTATTGATAGTTGATCCAAGTAGGTTAAAGTTGTTCACGATTTCAATTTCTTCTCCTTCAATAATGAACCTGTTGATTATGACAGTTGTCATGATCTTTGTCTTCTTTACATTAAGGTGCAGGCCCATTTTGAGACTATGTTCTTTGATTGTGAGAAGCAAATGTTTCAGATCATCTTCACTTTCAGCCACTAATGTGGTATCATCAGCATAGCGAAGGTTGTTGATGAGTCTTCCACCAATCTTCACACCTCTGTTGTCTTCATACAATCCTGCTTCTCTGATTTGTTCTGCATATAAATTAAACAGGTAGGGGGAAAGTATGCAGCCTTGTCTTACACCTTTGCTTATTTTAAACCATTCTGTTTCTCCTTGTTCCGTTCGAACTGTTGCTTCTTGATCAATGTACAGATTGCGCAAGAGAACGATGAGGTGTTCTGGTATACCCTTGCTTCTTAATGTGGCCCAGAGTTTCTCATGGTTACAGTCAAAAGCCTTGCTATAGTCGATAAAGCACAAATAGATATCCTTTTGGTATTCTTTAGTCTTTTCAAGGCTCCATCTCACATCCGAAATGATGTCTCTCGTTCCTCGTCCTTTCCTGAACCCTGCTTGCACTTCAGGTAGTTCTTGTTCCAGGTATGGTTGTAGTCTGTTTTGAATAATCTTCAGTAGAATCTTGCTGGCATGTGGGATCAGAGCGATTGTGCGATAATTTCCACAGTCAGTTGGATCACCTTTCTTTAGTATTGGTATAAACACAGATCTTTTCCAGTCAGTTGGCCATGATGTTATCTTCCATATTTCTTGGCAGAGCCTTGTAAGTACGGTAACAGCTGCATCAGATTGCTGCAATACTTGTATAGGAATGCTATAAATGCCTGGTGCTTTGTTCTTTGATAAGGCCTGCAATGCTGCTTCAACTTCTTCTTTCATCACCAATGGTTCCCGATCATAAGGTACAGGTTGAAACGGCTGTTGGTCCACTTGATCTTTATCATATAAAAACTCTGTATATTCCTTCCACCTTTTCTTGATCTTCTCAGCATCATTCAACATAGAACCTTGAGCATCTTGTAACATTCCAATTTGAGGCTGGAACTTTTTCTTTAACTCTCGCAGCTTTAGGAAAGCCGATCTTGTTCTTCCTCTAATAGTTTCTGCTTCTATTTCCTTGCAAGTGTCATTGTAGTACTTTTCCTTGTCCTGTCTTGCTGCACGTTGGAAATCTCTGTTGAGTTCTGCGATTGTCTTTCTTTCTCCTCTGGCTTTAGCTTCTCTGCGTTTCTGGGCAATTTTCAGAGTTTCTTCCGTCATCCATTTTGGCCGTTTTTGCTTTTTCACCTTTTGTAGAGACTTCTCGCTTTCTTCCAACACAACCTTCTTGATGTCATTCCATAATTCTTCTGGAGCTCTGTCATTTGTATCTAAAGCAGCAAATCTATTTTGCAGGCAGTCTTTAAATTCCAGTGGTATATTCTCAAGGTCATATTTTGCTGCATTCATGAGTGGTTTGCTCTTTTTCAACTTTAGCTTGAGTTTGCATATTAGTAGTTCAGTCAGCTCCAGGTTTTGTCTTTTTTGATGTTACAGAGCTTTTCCATCGTTGACTTCCACAGATGTAGTCAATTTGATTTTTATACAATCCATTGGGTGGAGTTCATGTATACAGTCGCCGCTTGTGTTGCTGGAAGAAAGTGTTTGAGATGAATAGATCATTGGTCTTGCAGAATTCTATCAGTCTTTCTCCAGCTTCATTTCTGTTGCCAAGTCCATATTTTCCAACTACTTTGCCTTCTTCTTTGTTGCCAACGTTTGCGTTCCAGTCACCTATGACTATCAGGATATCCTGTTTGCATGTTCTGTCAATTTCAGCTTGTCCTTGTTCATAGAACTCTTCAATTTCATTCTCTTCTGCAGCTGTTGTTGGGGCATATACTTGAATTATAGTTGTGTTGATAGGCAATCCTCGTAGACGAATAGAGATTAAGCGTTCGCTGACTGCATTGTATTTCATTACAGTTCTTGCAAGTTTCTTCTTCATTATAAATGCAACACCATTTTTTCTTTGTCTTTCATTTCCAGCATAGTAGACCATGTGATCATCTGATGCAAGGTGCCCGATGCCAGTCCATTTCAGTTTGCTGACACCCAACAGATCAAGTTGTACACGTTCCATTTCATTCTTGACCACCTCCAACTTCCCTTGGTTCTTGCTTCGTACGTTCCATGTTCCAATGTGTAAGACATCTTTACAGCTTCTGACTCTCATTTCATGCGCAGCGCAGCTACATCAGCAGTCAGACTTCCCGAGGGCTTTGATCCAACCACATCATAAATGCTGGCTTTACTCTGAAAAGTCTTCAGCTCTTCCCCAGTAGCTAGTTGACCTTCCGACCTGGGGGTCTCATCTTCCAGCACCATAGCACAATTTGTTTTGTTGTAACTATCCATTGGGTTTTCATGGCAAGATACAGAAGTAGATTGCCGGGCCTTTCTTCCGCGCAGTTTAAGTTTGGTGTTGTTGCCGTTGTCACAGAAATGTGATCCTCCGCCGTCAACACTATCCCATTCTGCTGCTGCCCAGATGGGTGGTTTGTCTTCGTCTGGCACCTCAGCTGAGACCTGTCCATCTTGGGAGACCCTGTCAGTAGTTAAACTACCAATAGTTTAGCTCTCAGCATCACTGATGCATGCAAGCCCTCACAGCACGACAAGCTGCCAAATTGTGCTATGGTGCTGGAAGATGAGACCCCCAGGTCGGAAGGCACTCAACTAGCTACTGGGAAAGAGCTGAAGACTTTTCAGAGTAAAGCCAGCATTTATGATGTGGTTGGATCAAAGCCCTCGGGAAGTCTGACTGCTGATGTAGCTGCGCATGAAATGAGAGTCAGAAGCTGTAAAGATGTCTTACACATTGAGGAGACAAAGGGTCCAGAATGGAGTTCACTCTGAGGAGAAGGAGGTTACCAGAGCTGTGCCCCAGGGATCTGTCCTTGGTCCAATTTGTTTTAAAATCTTGGTTAGTGATAAAGCAGAAGGGCTCTCAGGTAAGGTTTGCCTCTTTGTGGATGATAACAAAATCTGTGATAGAGTAGACACCCAGGAAGGTGTAGATAACATGAAGAGGGATCTAACTAAGCTTGAAGAATGGTCTAGAATTTGGCAGCTGAGATTTAATGTTATAAAAAGTAAGGTCATGCATTTGGGCTGCAGCAATCCAAGGGAGCAATATAATATAGGGGGTGAAGTACTTCTGTCCATTAAAGAAGAGTAGGACCTAGGCATGATTGTGTCTGATGATCTTAAGATAGAAAAGGCAATGTCAAAAGCCAGAAGAATATTAGGGTGCATAGGGAGAGGAATGGCCAACAGAAGAATGGAGGTGATAGTGCCTCTGTATAAGTCTTTGGTGCGACGTCATTGCGAGTATTGTGTGCAATTCTGGAGACCACACCTTAACCTACAAATAGGTTGGAGTCAGTGCAGAGGGTGGCTACTAAAATGGTTAGTGGCCAGAGTGGAGGAGTGGCCTAGTGGTTGGGACAAGGTACTTCAGGCTGGAAGGTCAGTGGTTCAAATCCCACTAGAAAACAGCAACCTTGGGCCAGAAGGACTGGGGTTTCTAGTCCCACAGGTGCTTCTTGTAGTCTTGGGCAAGCCACTTAACCCTCCATAGCTCATATTCCCTGTAATATAGTTATCTCCAAGTTATAATGCCCTCTTCAATGTAATTTCAGTTTGTTCAATGTAAACTGCACTGATGCAGAATAGTGTGGTATATAAGAGAATTAAATAAATAAAGATTATGAAGCATATGAGGACAGACTTAAAATGTTTCTATGTATACTCAGAGGAAATGCAGGATAGGGGCGATATGATAGAGACATTTAAATACCTCAGTAGAATAAATACACAGGAGGGTCTCTTTCAATTGAAGGCAAGCCCTACTATGAGGGGATATAGGATGAGGGTGAAAGGGGATAGACTGTGGAGCAATATGGGGAAATATTTCTTTATGGAAAGAGTAGTAGATGCATGCAATAGTCTCCCAGTGGAGGTGATAGAGACGAGGACAGTATCTGAAGTCAAAGAAGCATGGGACAAACACAGAAAATCTCTAAAGGAAAACATGGGACTATTGTAGCTGATATGGAAGGGCAGACTAGATAGGCCATCATGTTCCTATGTATTATAGTGCGGGAGTGTCACAGTGCTCTCTGGGAGCTGTAGTCCTTCCTAAGAGGGATTACTGAGTGGGCATGTCACAGTGCATTCTGAGAGCTATAGTCCTTCCTAGGAGGGACTATTGTGTGGGATTGTCACAGTGCTCTCTGGGAGCTGTAGTCCTTCCTTTCAGGGATTATCTCAGGGCAGTTTTGCCTAATGGGTGAGTTTTGCACCTAACAAAACAGTCGTGAACCTCACTTCTAAGACAGGGTATGTGGAATATGACCTCACTCTCTCAAATTTACTGCTATTGCACGATGTAGTACTTGCATCATGCAAAAAAAAGAATCCTGCTGGAGTTCATAAGATATAACAGGTATGAGTGGTTTATCAAGCTTGTCATGCCTAGTACAATGGGAAAGATTTCTGTATCTTTCTGCCACATTTTCTTGATCTCTGACTGCACTTCTTGATACTTCAAGATCTTCTGCCTCTCCACACAATTCAGAGAAGAATCACTTCGAAGAGATACCTATATTATCAATATCATTCAAGACTACCAGTATGTCAGTTTATTCTCCCCAGTGTGAGTTCCATGATGCCTCACTAGTCTTCATTTTGTGCAGAAATATGTCCCACATTCCATACAACTAAAGGTCTCTCCCCATTGTGGGTTTTACGATGCATCACTAGCTCTGAGTTCCAGTGGAAACATTTCCCACATTCAATACAACACCTGTGTGGGTTCTATGATGCAAAACTAGTTGTGCTTTTGTGAAGAAACATTTCCTACATTCAGAACAATGAAAAGGTTTCTCGCCTGTGTGGGTTCTATGATGCAAAACTAGTTGAGCTTTTGTGAGAAAACATTTCCCACATTCAGTACATCTAAAAGGTTTCTCACCTGTGTGGGTTCTATGATGCGTCACTAGATTTGATTTCATGAGGAAACATTTCCCACATTCAGCACAACTAAAAGGCTTCTCACCTGTGTGGGTTCTATGATGTAATACTAGTTGTGCTTTCGTGAGGAAACATTTCCCACATTCAGTACAACTAAAGGGTTTCTCCCCTGTGTGGGTTCTATGATGCAGCACTAGTTGTGATTTTCTGGAGAAACATTTCCCACATTCAGTACAACTAAAAAGGTTCTCCCCTGTGTGGATTCTATTATGCAGCACTAATTCTGATTTCATGAGGAAACATTTCCCACATTCAGTACAACTAAAAGGTTTCTCCCCCCTGTGGGTTCTATGATGCAGCTCTAGTTGTGCTTTTCTGGGAAAATTTTTCCCACAATCAGTACAACTAAAAGGTTTCTCCCCTGTGTGGATTCTATGATGTGTCACTAGATTTGCTTTCAATAGGAAACATTTCCCGCAATCAGTACAACTGAATGGTTTGTCCCCTGTGTGAGTTCTATGATGCTGCACTAGATTTCTTTTTGAGGGGAAACATTTCCCACAATCAGTACAACTATATGGTTTCTCCCCTGTGTGGTATCTATAGTGCATCACTAATTTATCTTTTCTGGGGAAACATTTCCCACAATCAGTGCAACTAAAAGGTTTCTCTCCCGTATGGGTTCTAAGATGCAGCACTAGTTGTGCTTTTCTGGGGAAACACTTCTCACATTCAGTACAACTAAAAGGTTTCTCCCCTGTGTGGTTTCTTTGATGCCTCACTAAATATGCTTTTGATAGGAAACATTTCCCACATTCAGTACAACAAAATTGTTTCTCCCCTGTGTGGGTTCTATGATGCAGCACTAGTTGTGCTTTTCTGTGGAAACATTTCCCACATTCAGTACAACTAAACGGTCTCTCCCCTGTGTGGGTTCTATGGTGAATCACAAGTTGTGAATTTCTGAGGAAAGATTTCTCACATTCAGTGCAGTGAAATCTTTCCTCAGTCCTGTGGATTTTCTGGTGAATTGTTACGGATTTCTTAAGAGCAAAATTTCTTCCACATTCAGGGTTTTTAAAAGATGTAGAAGGCCTCTCTGTTGGGGTAGTTCCCACTGCTGTGTGAGTTTCCAGGTGACTTCTTATGCGATCGCTATGATTGAAACCGCTCTCACACTCAGTACGTGGAAAATGTCTCTCTTGCATGTGAGAGTTTAGATGGAGTGCTGGGTGCACCTCGTGTGTGAAAGAGTTTCCCCATTCTTCTCTCTTCTCCTCTCTCTTCTTTTCCTGTGTGACCCCGTCACCTGCTGCAGATAAAAAGAAGGCACTAATCACGTGTTGGGACCACAGAGGTATTTCTAGGTCTCCTGATCCCAAAATCTCTGTTGTGAGATTATCCCACATCTCTGACCAATCAGCTGTGGCTAATGTGACAGAGGGAGAAAGTTAATCTCTTACATGATTTCATTTCATTTCATGATCTCTTGATGCCCCACCTTTCAAACAAAAGAGCAAAGCAATTTGCATTAAAATTAAATAATTACAAATTCCTGGCCAGTATTCAAGGCACCTTCTATATGTAAGCAAAGAAACATGACAACAGATAAAGACCATACGGCCTCTCCCTTCTGCCCTTCCATACCATCTTTAACTCTACTCTTCTTTCCCTGCAGCATCCAAAAGATAGCTAAAACCTGTCGCTTCTTTCTCTATAACAACATCAGAAACATTTATCCCTTCCTTTCGACACACACTACTGAGACTCTCATCTACTATTACTTAACATCTGTATAGCGCTACAAGATATATGCAACACTGCACAGACACATGTAAAAGACAGTCCCTGCTCATCAGAGCTTAAAATATAGTCAAGACTGACAACACAGTACCTGTAGATACAGGATACAGCTAGGGGGAATGGTAAGGAAACACGAAGAGCAGGCGACTCAACGTACAAAAGTGGCAGCGAAGAAGTGAGTTTTGAGCCTCAATTTGAGAAGGGCCAGTGAAGGCATCTGACGTACAGACTAAGGTAGTTTATTCCAGGCATAAGAAGTAGCAAGGTGAAAGGAGTGAAGTCTGGAATTAGCAATTGAAGAGAAGGGCACAGATAGAAGGAGTCTGCAAGAAGAGCGGAGTTCCTGAGGAGGGAAAGAAAAATAGAGGAAAGGTAGTGAGGAGCTGCAGAGTGAATGCACTTATAGGTCAGCAGGAGTAGTACTTTGGCAATGAAGTGACTTGAGAAGAGGGTAATATGAGCATGATGAGGCTGGTGGAAGATTAGCCATGCAGCAGAGTGTTGAACAGTTTGTAGGGGAGAGAGATGATTCAGAGGGAGACCAGCAAGGATCAGGTTACAATAGTCTAGATGGCAGATGACAAGTGTTTTATTATCCACAGAGACTGAGAAAAGAGGTAGGGGAGAAGAGGGTTAGAGGGAAAAATAAGAAGTACAGTTTTGGCTATGTCCAATTTCGAGTGGCGGTGAGACATCAAAGCAGGAATGTCAGAAAGGCAGGCAGAGATGCTGGCCTGGATTGCTGGAGAGATTTCAGGTGTAGAGAGATAGATCTGGAAGTCTTCAGCATAAAGATGGTACTGAAAGCCTTGGGAAGAGAAGAGTGCACCAAAGGACTGGGTATAGAGAGAGAAAAGGAGTGTGCCCAAGACAGATCCTTGGGGTACCGCAAGTGAGAGCGGGATAGCAGCAGTAGAGGATCCACCAGAACAAACACTGAAAGAGTGATGGGAGAGATAGGAAGAGAACCAGGACAGTAAAGAGATCTTAAAACCAAGCAAGGACAAGGTATCGAGGAGTAGCAGTAGTAATACTTTTGAGGAAAGATGGGAGAGAGGAGATATGACAGAGATGTTTAAATAACTCCGTGGCATAAATGCTCAGGAGGCGAGCCTCTTTCGACTGAAAGCAAGCTCTGCAATGAGGGGACAATTTATTTTATTTATTTATTTAACAAGATTTTTATACCGCCTTCTTGTGCAATCAAAGTGGTTTACATTAAAACATACATTACAGAGAACTCAATGTGTAAACTTAGGTAGGGGTGACATGCAGGGTTTGCACAGAGGCAAAAGATATATATTGCAACATATGTACAAGGGTTAGATATTGTTTTAGGCATGTGAGATGAGGGGGAAGAACTAGGTATTGTCTCTGAAGTGATCAGTGAAAAGGAAGGTTCTGAGATGTTTCCTGAAGTCCTTTAAGTCCTTGGTTGTCCTGACCTTCTCTAGGAGAGAATTCCAGATGGCTGGTGCCATTAATGAAAGAGCCCTCTTCGTTGGTTTAAGAACTAGGAGTTGAAATAGTGTCTCTGGTGCTCTGTCTCTTAGGTCTGTTTAGTTTTGAGCATATCAGTTCCTGTAGAATTCCGGCTGATGTGTTGTTTCTTATCTTGAAGATAGTCAAGGCAGTTTTGTATCTGGCACATGAGGTAATTGGTGGCCAGTGAAGCTGATATATGAGCGGTGTTATATGATCATGTTTGGCGGATCCTGTGATGTGGGCAGCCTTGTTCTGGGCTAGTTGCAAGGGACAAGTGGTTTGAGTTGGAAGACCTTGAAAAAGGGAGTTACAATAGTACAGCATGGGTATTATAACTGCTTGACACATCATGCAGAAGTGATCCAGACTGAGGAGGGGTTTTAGTCTTCAGATAATAGCGAGCTTTTGGAATGTGTTCCTGGAGGTTCTGTTGATGTGGGCTTGTAAGTTTAGAAAGTGATACCAAGGTAGTGTACTTCCTCTTTTACTGGGATTAGAGTGTCCATGATGGAGACTGATGATGGGGGTAAAGGAAGAGTCCCAATGTTATGAATAGCACCTCAGATTTTTGAAGTTGACTTGGAGGTTGTTGGAAGCTAGCCAGTTACTCATCTCCTGTAGGCATTTACTGATAGCTGTATAGTCTGGTGTGTCAAGATGGATAGGGGAATAGATCATGATGTCATCTGCATAAATGGCCTAGTTAATTTTGTGCTGCTTGAAGATGCGGCAAACTGGTTGTAAGTACGAAGAGCAGGTAGGAAAGACCCTTGCAAGACTCCCTGTGTTGTGTTGAACAGAGTAGAGGTGTTTGAACCAACTTTGACCTTGTGTTGTCTGTCACCGAGGTAGGATTGGAACCGGTTAAATGTTGTGCTGTGAAGTCCAATGTTAGTTAGTCTGTTTAAGAAGATGCTTTGTGATACAGTGTTGAAGGCCAAGGAGATGTCAACAAAGATGAGTAGGAATCCAGTTTTTATGTTGTCAATTCCTCTTAGAAGTATGTTGAACAGATGTATGAGGAGGGTTTCAACACTATAGTTAGGATGAAATTCATGTTGGTGTGGATTCAGAGAAGCATACAGGTCAATATGGTCTTGCAGTTGTCTCTGCACCACCTTTCCAATTATTTTTGATAGAAAGGGCAGGCTGGAAATAGGGTGGAAAGTTGCAGGATCAGAGCTGTTGTCGAGTTGTTTTTTTGGATGAGTTGGATGTTAACTTGTTTGAGAGCAGGGGACATGTGTTTTTGAGATAGGGATGAGCTTATGGTGTTGTGGATACAGTTGACAACTTTGTCCTTGACTGATTTTTTCCATAAGACTGGGCAGGGGTCAAAGAGCGCTGTACTGGTGTTTAAGGCAGCGATGGTGCGGAATATTTGCTACATAGTTAAGTACTATTTGTGTTTGATGTTGGGTTCTGCAGTTGAGATGTTTGAGGTATTTGGCAGTGAAGTTCTTAAAAGTGGTTTGATTTGTTGATGAGGAAATCTGCAAAGATTTGGGTATGTATAGTCTCTTCTTTGTGGGATGGATCCTTCGTGAAGGTGCGGATAATTTCAAATAGCTTTCAAGGCCTGTTGCTGGCTTTTAAGATAAGGTTGGTGTGGTATTCTCGTTTGTGCTTGTTGATCAGATCGTTGTAGTCTCTTCGCGTTTTCTGGTATTGAAGAAGGGTGGTTTGTGACCAGTCATGTTTCCATTTATGCTCTAGCTGGCAAAGTTTTTGTTTCTTTTCTCTTATTGCGTCAGAGTACCATGGGGCAGATTTGGATCTTTCCTCTCTATTTCCAAGATTTGGATGGTAAGGAGCCTTCACTCCTGCATTGATGGTGGAGTTCCAGGTTTTAATTGCCTTATCTGGAACTGCGAAGTCCTGGGGAGGCTGGGAAGGATATCTTTGAGGAATTGGTCTTGGTAATATCCTTTAAATCTTTCAGAGTAAGGTATTCTCTATGATTTTCCTTGTAGGGGGAGGTCAATCTTGAAGTGTATATCATGGTGATCTGACCAGGGTATTGGCACAGCAAGAGGAGTCATTATGCTATCCTGTGGGTGAAGGTTCTTTGGGATAAAGTTGAGGAGAGTTAGATGGGAGAGTTAGAATATATAGCACTAAACGAGAGGTTAGATATGATTGGAATATCAGAGACATGGTGGAAGGAGGACAACCAGTGGGACACTGTGATACCTGGGTACAAACTGTATCATAATGATAGAGCTGATCAAATTGGTGGAGGGGTTGTGCTCTATGTTAGAGAGGGCATTGAGTCAGAAAGGATTAAAGTTTTGCAGGAAACAAAATTTGCTGTAGAATCTCTATGGATTGAAATTCGATGTAAAAAGGGGAAGGCGATGGCAGGGGGGTGTACTATCGTCCGCCTGGCCTGAATGAACAAATGGATGATGAATTGCTCAAAGAAATCAAAGAAGCTAGCAAACGTTACAGTGCAGTAATAATAATGGGTGATTTCAATTACCCCGGTATCGACTGGGTCAGTGTCACAGCAGGACATGCTAGGGAGATAAAGTTCCTAGATGAAATAAATGACTGCTTCTTGGAGCAGCTGGTTCATGAACCAACCAGAGGGGAAGCAATATTAGACCTAGTCCTTAGTGGAACAGCAGATGTAGAGCAAGAGATAAGGGTGTTGGGGCCACTTGGCAATAGTGATCATAGCATGATCGCCTTTGATTTAATTAGTGGAGGAGGGATAGTAAGGAAATCCACAGTACTACCTTTTAACTTTCGAAAGGGAGACTATGATAAAATGAGGAAAACAGTTAAGAAAAAACTAAAAGGAGCAGTTGCAAAGGTTAAAGAGTTACATCAAGCTTGGGTGTTGTTTAAAAATACTATCTTGGAAGCCCAAGCCAGCTTTATTCCACGCTTTAAGAAAAGTGGAAGGAAGTCAAAAAAACTGCCAGCATGGTTTAAAGGTGAGGTCAGAGAGGCTGTTGTTGCCAAAAAAGCATCTTTCAGGAAATGGAAAAAAGAGCCAAACAACGAAACCTGGAAACAGCACAAGCACTGGCAAGTCAAATGCAAGGCATTAATAAAGCAGGCAAAGGGAGAATTTGAGAAGAAGCTTGCTGTGGAAGCAAAAAGGCAAAATAAAGATTTTTTCAAGTACATTCACAGCAAAAAACCTGTGAGAGAGTCAGTTGGTCCATTAGATGATAGAGGCGTTAAAGGGGCACTAAGAGGTGACAAGGCGATAGCAGAGAGACTGAATGAATTCTTTGCTTTGGTCTTTACTGAGGAAGATGTAGGGATGTTACCCATGACTGAAGTGGTATTTAAAGGTGCAGAAGAGTTGAAGGAAATATTGATACATCGGAAAGATGTATTACAACTATTAGGTAAACTGAAGAGTAGCAAATCACCTGGGCCGGATGGTATACATCCAAGGGTGTTGAAAGAACTGAAATATGAGATTGCAGACCTGCTATTAGTAATCTCTGAACTATCATTAAAATCATCTCTAATTCCTGAAGATTGGAGGATAGCCAATGTAACACCAATTTTTAAAAAGGGTTCCAGGGGTGATCCGGGAAACTACAGACCGGTGAGCTTGACGTCAGTACCGGGAAAAATGGTAGAAACCATCATAAAGAATAAAATTATTCAGCATTTAGATAGTCATGGCCTAATGGGAGACAGCCAACATGGCTTTCGACAAGGAAGATCTTGCCTTACTAATCTGTTATGTTTTTTTGAAGGTGTGAATAAACAGGTGGACAAAGGTGAGTCGGTTGATATAGTGTATCTGGACTTTCAGAAAGCCTTTGACAAGGTCCCTCATCAGAGACTTTTGACAAAACTAAAGAGTCATGGGATAGGAGGCAGTGTACTACTGTGGATCAGGAACTGGTTAAAAGATAGAAAGCAGAGGGTAGGGCTAAATGGCCAATTTTCCCAATGGAGAAAGGTGAATAGTGGAGTACCCCAGGGATCTGTGCTGGGTCCTCTGCTTTTTGACATATTCATAAATGACCTGGAAAGTGGAATAACGAGTGAGGTTATCAAATTTGCAGATGACACAAAACTATTTAAAGTTGTTAAAACCCAAGAGGATTGTGGAAAATTGCAAGAGGATCTTGATAAATTGGAGGACTGGGCATTAAAATGGCAGATGAAATTTAATGTGGACAAGTGCAAAGTTATGCACCTAGGGAAGAACAACCCAAACTATGGTTACATGATGCAAGGTTCCACTTTAGGAACCACCACACAGGAAAAAGATTTAGGCGTCATTGTGGATAACATGTTAAAACCCTCGGCCCAGTGTGCAGCGGCGGCCAAGAGAGCAAATAGAATGCTAGGTATGATAAGGAAAGGAATGGAAAATAAAACAAAAGATATTATAATGCCTCTATATCGTTCCATGGTGAGACCGCACCTTGAATATTGTGTGCAATTCTGGTCGCCGTATCTTAAAAAGGATATAGCGTTATTACAAAAGGTTCAGAGAAGAGCCACCAAAATGGTAAAGAGGATGGAAGGATACTCCTATGAAGAAAGGCTAAAAAGGTTAGGGCTCTTTAACCTGGAAAAGAGACGGCTGAGGGGAGATATGATAGAAGTCTATAAATTAATGAACGGAGTGGAACGGGTAAACGTAGATCGATTGTTTACGTTATCAGAATATAGACAGACTAGGGGACATGCAATGAAGCTACAGGGTAAACTATTTAAGACTAATAAAAGAAAATATTTTTTCACTCAACGTGTAATCAAACTCTGGAATTTGTTACCGGAGGATGTAGTAAAGGCTGTTAGTGTAGCTGGGTTTAAAAAAGGTTTGGACAAGTTCCTGGAGGAAAAGTCCATAAACCATTATTAAGAAGGGACACAGGATATCAATGCTTGACCCAGTACAAGCACTGTAGAACCTGTGTCTTTTGGGGAAACTGCTAGGTACGTATGACCTAGATTGGCCACTGTTGGAAACAGGATACTGGGCTTGATGGACCTTGGTCTGACCCAGTATGGCATATCTTATGATCTTAGGTCCAGAGTAGAGCCTGAGCGGTGAGAGGGACCATTGAGGATTTGGCAGAAGTTAAGTGATTCCATGGCCTTGTTGGAAGTAGTTTCTTCTCTGCTAGGTGAGAAGCTCAGGTTTAGGTTGCCTAGTGGTATAAGCGGCTTATGAAGAGACCTGGCCGAACATACGGCTTTGAGGATGTTGGATGTCTCATCAACAGAGTGTTTGGGGCTCTGTAGGTAAGACAAATGTCTAGGTGTCTGTTTTCTATGGTGATTAAGTCACAGTGTTTGTGGCTTACAGATCAGGATATTTTAAATTTAAATTTAAGGTCCATTCGCACCTCTCTTGTATGTGAGCAGGCAGTTGAAAGCAGTATGGGATCGTGGCGTGATCTCAGATAGAATGAACTGGTCAGTGCTTTTTAGCCAGGATTCGGTAATGCAGAGGAGGTCAGTTTGAGTGATATTGAATATAGTCTATGATGGTGTTTGTCTTGTTTCTGATGGACCTAGCATTGATTAGCCAATGTTAATTGGAGTAAATAGTGTGTGTAGGGTATGATAGCCAGTTGTGTGAATGTTGGTTTCAATTCTAATTAACATGGGGGTTCGTCTGTTGGCATGCTTATGGGGATTCATCCATATGTGTGGGTGGCAAGGTATGTGTAGTAGGGGAGGCTGTAGGGCTGTTGTGGGTATGTTTATGGTATAGGTAACTGTTGAGTAGTGGCAGAGTAGGATCCAGATGAGAAGATGGGCATTCAATACTAGGTTGACTGGCAACATTGGATTCTGTGGCATTATAGCAGTTTTATGCTTTTTGGTAGAATCATAGGAGAGTAGGGGTGGGGTTCTTTCATCAGTGAGTTCCATTTATGATGAGTGGTACTTACAGTTTGTCATTTCCTTGCTGAAAGTGTGTCATGATATAATCCGAAGTGTCTAGGAGATGTGTGGGGTGAGAGTTGTCTGCTTGTGAGTAGTCCTGATGGGGTGAGGTCAGCAGCAAGATCTTCGAGGTTGTTGAGGTTTTTTGAGGTTGTTGGGCTTAGTGTTGGCAGCTTTTTGTTTGGGTTGAGCTGATTTCTGCATACCTGCCTGCGTTCCCCGCCTACGGGCCATGCCAAACGGCTTTCTGGCACACGCCCACCAGGCATGGGTGCTCCTGATGGTGCTTCTTTTTTAAAGTTGCTGTGGGGGCCCCTGATTAGCCTTGAGATGGAGAGTGGGAGGGGTTTCAGTCTCCCTCTCTCTTTCCTGATGATGAACGGGCTCTGGGTCCAAGGGTGCAGTCCTGCAGCGCCTGATGGATGAGGGTGAAAGGGGATATACTCAGGAGTAATATACGGAAATATTTCTTTATGGAAAGAGTGGTAGATGCCCGGAATAGTCTCCCAGTGGAGGTAGTAGAGATGAGGACAGTATCTGAATTCAAGAAAGCAGGGGACAAACACAGATGTGCTGCTGAGAAAAATATACATGAGCACAACAGGAAGCAATGTAGAGTGAGATTGACTGAAGATAAGATGGACTATTTTATTTTTTAAGTACTGTACAAGTATATCCCTGAAGGGATGAAGTTATAGGAACCAACTATATATGTATGGGGTAAGGTTGGATGATTCCTGTGGGAGCCTTGGACCCAATACCCCAGAGTTTGCCGGACTCATCTCCCACTCCGCTCTGCAGGTTCTATATCTAGAGTTGAATCATATACATTTTCTGGACGTGTCCTATCTCTGGAACCTGGGAGAATGGTAGATACAGTATAATAGATCAGCTCCACCGTCTGCTAGAAATGCAGATACAGTCGTACAGTCCTTACCCAGGGAGATCAGAGTCTCATAATTCTCCTTCATCACCTCCCTGTAAAGCTCCTTCTGCCCTTCATCTAAATACGCCCACTCCTCCTGGGAGAAAGAGACAGTGATGTCCTCAAACATCATCCGTATCTGAAACACAAACCAGAAACACATTCAGGGACACATGGAGGTGCTCAGGATACTTTAGATGTCAGCTGACTTTATTCTCCTCCCCTAGAAATCCAAGGGAGCTCTGCCTTTTACACTTGTAGGAACAGACCCAGAAGTGATTACTGGTCTCCAGAGCACAGGAGGGGGGGGGGGGGGGTGGAAGCGCATAGAGTGGATCTCTCTGGCTAAATTTTTATTCTTTTTCATTTACATGCTTCGAATACTTTTAGCTGCCTGTACCTCGTCGGTCTTTTGGAATTAATATAACTGCACTTATTTACTTACTGCCTGTGTTTAACATAGTAACATAGCATATGACGGCAGATAAAGACCAGTATGGTTCATCTAGTCTGTCCAGCAAGGTGACAAGAGTCGGTGCACCTTCTGCTCCATGCAGGTCACCCCTCCCCTTGCCTTTGTTTAGGGGTGTACCTAACCGCTCTGTGTAAGTCACCCCTATTTGTTGAGATATAAGAGATAGTTATGTTTATTTTAATTTTATCCTGATGCTATAAAGGGATCCACTGTGTCTGTCCCATGCCATTTTTAATTCTGTCACTGTATTTGCCCCCACCACTTCCATCGGGAGGCCATTACAAGCATCCACTATGTAGCTTTTGTTAGCCTTTGAGAAAATAGTGGATGCAATATAGGAATTACCTAGTTTTAATAAAAAAAGGAGTTCAAATTTTCAGTTTGTTCTGGAAAAGTAGCTTTAAAAAAATATATATTGGCCTATATTGCAGAGACAAGTCTGCAACAGCTGCCCTGCAGGGTCTCTGTCTTAGGAAGTCAAACTCGTAGCTTAGTGTCACTTATTTTCTCCCCTCCCTCCCCTCACCCACCCTCCCCAGGACTGGATGTTCTCAGTCACCCCAAGACACACAGTTGCTTGTCCTAACTTTAGTGGAAAGCACTTCTCTGTTGCTTTTTCATCTGACAACTGCCCTCACACACTAAGTAAAGATATTTTTAATCAGCGCAATAGCTGTGGTGCTTTACTCCTCAGGAAACCAATTTGGAGCCTTTCAGCTTGTCCTATCCATCTTAAGCTATCTCCTATGGAATAATAATTGATTCAAATGAGGGAAGACTTATCTGCAATGAAACAAACCTCCCCCATGATACAGCTTGCAAACAATCCATGCAACTACCTCAAAAAATCCAGCAATGCAAGAATAAATGGATATCAGTGGTTCTGGCCGGTTATAACCCATTACATGGAGACACCAACTCCACCTCAAGATAACCTTGCAGAATACCTTCTCTGCCTTAGTAAATTAGGATTCTCCATTAATGGAAACTG
Organism: Ichthyophis bannanicus; assembly: GCA_033557465.1. Lineage (NCBI taxonomy): Eukaryota > Metazoa > Chordata > Amphibia > Gymnophiona > Ichthyophiidae > Ichthyophis > Ichthyophis bannanicus. The sequence continues at coordinate 74,856,304 of CM066031.1, forward strand.
AGGTGGCCTTAGACAAGAAACATCGGTTTACAGATATCCAAACCATATAGACATAGTAACATAGTAAAATAGTAAATGGTGGCAGATAAAGACCAGTATGGTCCATCTAGTCTGCCCAGTAAGATAGCAAGAGTAGATGCACCTGCCGCTCCGTGCAGGCCACCCTTCCCCATGTCTTTGTTTTAGGGGTGAACCCACCTCTGTGTAGGACACCCCTATATGTTGAGAAATTAGATAGTTAATTTTATTTTGATTTTATCCTGTTGCCATAAAGGGATCCACTGTGTCTGTCCCATGCCATTTTGAATTCTGTCACTGTATTTGCCCCCACCACTTCCATTGGGAGGGCATTCCAAGCCTCGATGTCCATTTCAGTGAAAAAGTATTTTCTGACATTTCCTTTCAATTTATCACCTTGCAGGTTCATGTTATGCCCTCTAGTATTATGGCTTCCCCGTCTTTGGAAGAGGTTTGTTGGTTCATTATTTCTCTTTAAGTATTTAAAGGTCCAAATCATATCTCCCCTGTCCCTCCTCTCCTCCAGAGTGTACATATTTAGGTCTTCAAGTCTCTTCTCATAAGGCTTCTGATGCAGGCTCCAAATAATTTTGGTCACCTTCCTCTGAACAGTTCCTAGTCTTTTTATATCCTTTGCAAGATATGGTCTCCAAAACTGAACACAGTATTCCAAGTGAGGCCTCAACAGTGATTTATACAGTAGCATTAGTACCTCTTCCTTTCTGCTGGTAATTCCTCTTTGTATGCAACCCAACATCCTCCTGGCTTTTGCCACTGACTTGTCGCACTGTTTTGCCACTTTGAGATCCTCAAAAATAATCACACCAAGGTCCTTCTCCTGGTCCGTGCACACCAACCTCTCGCCCCCTGGATTTCTGCTTCCCAAGTGCATGACACTGCACTTCTTCGCTTTAAATCTTAACTGCCAAGTATTAGACCATTCTTCCAGCTTTTGTAGATCTTTCCTCATGGTATCCACTCCCTCAGAGGAGTCCACCTGTTGCAAATTTTAATGTCATCTGCAAAAAGAAAGACTTTTCCATGCAGTCCTTCAACAATATCACTCACAAATACATTGAACAGTGCTTGGCCCAGGCCGAACCCTGGGGGCACCCCGCTAATCACCCTCCTTTCATCTGAGTGAGCTCCATTTACCATCACCTTCTGTCATCTGTCAGTCAACCAATTTCTGATCCAGTTCACCACCTTGGGACCCTTCCCCAAACTACTGAGTTTATTGATAAGCCTCTTATGAGGAACAGTATCAAAGGCTTTGCTGAAATCCAGGTAGATGACATCCATCACATCCCCCTCATCTAGTTCTCTGGTCACCCAGTCAAAGAACTCAATCAGATTTTTTTGGCAAGATCGTCCTTTCGTAAAACCATATTGCCTCGGATTATGCAACCTGTTGGTTTTTGAGAAAGTCCACTATTCGCTCTTTCAGAAGCGCCTCCATTACTTTTCCCGCCACCGAGGTAAGGTTCACAGGCCTGTAGTTTGTCACTTCTTCGCTGTCACCACTTTTGTGAAGAGGTACCACATCCACCCTTCTCCAGTCCTGAGGAACTACTCTTGTTTCCAAGGATCTGTTGAAAACATTTATTTATTTACATTCTCTTATATACCACGCTATTCTGCATCAGTGCGGTTTACATTGAACAAACTGAAATTACATTGAACAGGGCATTATAACTTGGAGATAACTATTTTACAGGGAACATGGGCTATGGAGGGTTAAGTGGCTTGCCCAAGACCATAAGGAGCACCTGTGGGACTAGAAGTAGGAATAAACAGCATCCCCCTCTCCTGGTTCCAGTTTTACTTGACAGCATGCATGCAGCAAGTTAACATAAGGGACAAAACTTCCAAACTGATTAAACATCTAAGTGACATATCCAAAGGTTCCTCCCTATACATACAACCAATTTGCAAACTCATTCAGAGCCACAACATAAATTACTACTTATACACCAATGACCTAATGCTATATGCCCCCTTCAACACTTACAAAATGGGACTGCTACTTCTGGAGAGAGATCTGCAATTGTAAGTATTACTTCTGGGAATTTTTCTAAATCTTGGGGAAAAAGGAATTCTTCAGATTAAAGCTGATTAATCTGTGAACCCAGTGTATTTGTTAAATCAGTCAGGGCCTAGTAGCAGCAAAGAGTTTCAGCTTAAATTTAAAACACAGAAAAGAGCTGATTGAAGAAAGTAAATTGTTATTTTTACAGAATGATCAGAAAATTATTATAGAGGTTTCTAAAATTGTTCTGCAAAAACTACCTGGGATAAATGCCCATCATGTCATGTACATTCTTATTTCATGCCATTGTCCTGCATCTAGAGCTAGCAGAGCCTAAGGGCCACTAAGTACATACTCCTCTCCCCCCCCCACCCCCTATTTTTCTGGTGCTTTATGATAAGGACTGACAGAAAGAGCAGAAACCCAAAGCCAGAAGGCATACTGTGAGGATCATGAGAGCCAGAAATTGTTAAAAATTCAGGAAGCTGCCTCCATATATAACGTCTATTATACTACTTATAAGAAAGCTGCTTTTTTTAGTTGCCATATTGTAAGAGACAAGAGCCCTCAGTAGGAAATGTATGCAAGACAGGAAAATTTGATTTGCAGAGGTCAGGGCTGGTTTGAGTATTATAATGAAGCTATGGTAAATAAAAGAGAGAGATCCTTGCTCTGTTGACCTTTTGCAATGCAAAGGTCTTATGGAGCAAGCACAAACGTAAATAAACCATTGACCACCTAAACATGCAAAAGAAAGATAAGGACTAATATCAGTATGTACTACCATAAAGGGGATAAAAGATGTCAGAAGAACACGGTAAACTGCATTCTTGCATATGGTCTGTCATGTAAGAGATTATGTTAAATAAAGTAAAAGAATAACTAGAGGGGATGAGGCTACAGAAACCCACGTGTGCTGCCTGAGCACAATAGATAGGTCAATAACACTGTATTAGTTAGCCAATAAGTTACTGGGGGTAGGGGCTTGTTGATTTGACAAAGGTATAAATGTCACAGAGATATGTCAAAAAAGTGTGCCTACAAGCTAGCCACCAGTTTTGCAAGATCGATAATAAACTCTTTTCATTGCTTCATGTCCATGTCTTATTCTAAAACAGTCTAGGTAGCGCTATTTCCCACATACAAAAAGCCTGTGAGAGAGTCAATTGGACCGTTAGATGATAGAGGAGTAAAAGGGGCAGTAAGAGCAGACAAGGCTATAGCGGAGAGACTGAATGAATTCTTTGCTTCGGTCTTTACTGAGGAAGATGTAGGGATGTTATCCAAGACTGAAGTGGTATTTAAAGGTGATACTGCAGAGGAATTGAGAGAAATATCGCTATGCCAGGAAGATGTATTACAACTATTTGATAAACTGAATAGTAGCAAATCACCTGGACCGGATGGTATACATCCAAGGGTGTTGAAAGAACTGAAATACGAGATTGCAGACCTGCTATTAGTAATCTGTGAACTTTCATTAAAATCATCTGTAATACCTGAAGATTGGAGGATCGCCAATGTAACGCCAATTTTTAAAAAGGGTTCCAGGGATGATCCGGGAAACTACAGACCAGTAAGCCTGACGTCAGTACTGGGAAAAATGGTAGAAACCATCATAAAGAACACAATTACTCAGCATGTAGATAGTCATGGCCTAATGGTAGACAGCCAACATGGCTTTAGACAAGGAAGTTCTTGTTTTACTAATCTGTTATGTTTTTTTGAAGGTGTGAATAAACAGGTAGACAAAGGTGAGTCGGTTGATATAGTGTATCTGGACTTTCAGAAAGCCTTTGACAAGGTCCCTCATCAGAGACTTTTGGCAAAACTAAAAAATCATGGGATAGGAGGCAGTGTACTATTGTGGATCGGGAACTGGTTAAAAGATAGAAAGCAGAGGGTAGGGCTAAATGGCCAATTTTCCCAATGGAAAAAGGTAAATAGTGGAGTACCCCAGGGATCTGTACTGAGTCCGCTGATTTTTGACATATTCATAAATGACCTGGAAAAGGGAATAACTAGTGAGGTTATCAAATTTACAGATGACACAAAACTGTTTAAAGCTGTTAAAACCCAAGGGGATTGTAGAAAACTGCAGGAGGATCTGGATAAACTGGAAGACTGGGCATCCAAATGGCAGATGAAATTTAATGTGTACAAGTGCAAAGTTATGCACCTAGGAAAGAACAACCCACACTATGGTTACACGATGCAAGGTTCCACATTGGGAACCACCACCCAGGAAAAAGATTTAGGCGTCATCGTGGATAACATGTTAAAACCCTCAGCCCAGTGTGCAGAAGCGGCCAAGAAAGCAAATAGAATGCTAGGTATCATAAGGAAAGGAATGGAAAATAAAACAAAGGATATTATAATGCCTCTGTATCATTCCATGGTAAGACCGCACCTTGAATATTGTGTGCAATTCTGGTCACCGTATCTTAAAAAGGATATAGTGTTATTAGAAAAGGTACAGAGAAGAGCCACCAAAATGGTAAAGGGGATGGAAGGCTACTCCTATAAAGAGAGGCTACAAAGGTTAGGGCTCTTCAATCTGGAAAAGAGACGGCTGAGGGGAGATATGATAGAGGTCTATAAATTAATGAATGGAGTGGAACGGGTAAACATAGATTGATTGTTTACGCTATCAGAATATAGAAAGACTAGGGGACATGTAATGAAGCTACAGGGTAAACAATTTTTAAACAAATAAGAGAAAATATTTTTTCACTCAACGTGTAATCAAACTCTGGAATTTGTTACCAGAGGATGTAGTAAAGGCTGTTAGTGTAGCTGGGTTTAAAAAAGGTTTGGACAAGTTCCTGGAGGAGAGGTCCATAAACCATTATTAAAAAGGGACCCAGAACATTCCCTACCTAAACAGATACACTACTTCCTCCGCCAACTAAACTCACACTCATCCTATCCATACACACAGGTTTATCATACCAAGTAATTTAATACCCTCCTGTTAAATGTTAACCCTCAATTGTACTATCTAAATACTGTTAAGTGTACTGTCCAAATGTTTACACGTAACCTAATTTTAAATGTAACCCTTCAATTGTTTTTTTTTTAACTTTTATTTTCATTTTGCAACAAACAAAAGAAACAACACACCAAGGGAGACAAAACAAGTATACAATAAAGAAAAGTAAACCCAATTACCCCCCACCCCCACGCTTCTTCTCTAGCTGATTATGTCAGCATGTGAGCGCTTCCAAACAACAGTGATTATACATCAAAACAATCAAAAGAGTATCTGCGATACAGAATAATCATGGGACAAAGATATATACAAATTTAGACAGTCAGATGAGAGCATTGAGCAGAATGTACATAGTCATTGAGCATCTTCCATTTAGACCGATGATGAGGAGTCTGAATGGGGGAAGCAAACATACGAGGTATTTGTTCATATTTACTGTAGAGACAGACATGATTCCACCATTCATTGGGGCTCAGATGGGAGCTATTTTTCCAGTATTTCGTAATTAGGGAAATAGCAATGCCAAGCATAAAGTCCAAAAGGAAGTAAGCCGTTTTTGGAAGAGAGGGGATCCCCGCAGCTGAGCGAAGTCCCACTATCCTCCAAGAGAGGGGCTCTTGAAAGTGCAAAATAGACTGGATACGACCCCAGACCCGACGCCAGTAATACTGTAGTGCGGGACATTCATACATAACATGAGGTAGTGAACCAATGGCCGCATGACATGTCCAACAACTATTGCCCTGAGTAGTGTTCCATTTGGCTAATCTGTCAGGAGTGTAAAAACACCGGTGGGCTAGAAAGAAGAGTGTCTGAGTGAGTGAGGCGGATCGGGAGACCCGTGTCACTTTACTCCAGACAAGACTCCATTGCTCCGGGGTCAAAGTCACATGCAATTCTCTCTCCCATGCTTTCTGCGCTATAGGGGTATCTCTAGTTATAGCATTACATAAGGTTTTGTAAAAATTGGATGCTACACCCGGTGAACTACCGATAGATCGGATAGTCTCCAACCAACCTTGTGTAGGGGAGGCCGATGGCGGGAGCACCTTAGCACTCCGAAGGCAATGCTGAAGTTGCACCAACTGAAAGTAGTGTTTCGCTGGGAGACCAAATTCAATTTGCAATTCACTAAAAGTTTTCCAGCGACCTTCATGGAACAACTGACTAGGAATCCAAATGCCCCTAGTGTACCAGGGGCTCCACGCCATCGGCTTATTTTGTATTCGAAATCGAGTATTGTACCAAAGTGGGAGCTTGTCTAACGGACAGAGTCGGGAGTCTAAAGATTGCATAAGATTATTAAAGGCACCTAAGGTGTCTAAAAGCATTGGTGGAAAGTGGGAGTCTGATGGGAGAGTCATACCAGGGAGAAAAGTAAGAGGAATCGGTTTGCAAAGGTCCTCTTCTATGTCTAGCCACACAGGTCTACTCGGTACTGGATCTTCCAGCCAACGAGCGCCTTGTTTGAGAAGAAAAGATTGATGATACTTCAGGAAATCAGGGAATCTGACACCCCCATTTTCTTTATCTGCTTGCAGCTTATGTTTCGCTATCCTAGGTGTCTTGTTTTGCCACAAGTATCTAGTCAGAAGGCCCTCTATATCTTTATATATACGTCGAGGTAAGAGACAGGGCAACATTTCTAAGATATAATTCACTTTCGGAACAATCATCATTTTTATGGTTTCTAATCGACCCCACCAGGTAAGTGTTAAAGGAGTCCAGCGGTGAGTAAGCGCCCGGACTTTAGAGGTTAAGTCTTTGGCATTGAAGGAGATAGTGTCTTCCAAAGGAGAACAATAGTGAACCCCAAGGTATTTGACCATGCGAGGTTGCCATAAAAAGGGGAAGGGTTGCATATCTGCCTGATGAAGCAAAGGATTTAATGGAAAGGCTACCGACTTGGTCCAATTTATCTTATAACCGGACAGTTGTGAGTATTTACCAATTTGCTCTAGGACAGCCGGTACTGAGTCTATAGAGACAAAAAGCATAAGGTCATCAGCATACGCTGAAATTTTGATTTCCCTATGGGTGAAGGGGACTCCATGAATCTCCTCCGATTGCCGGATTAGTAAAGCCAAGGGTTCGAGTGCAAGATCGAAGAGAAGTGGAGACAGTGGGCATCCCTGGCGAGTGCCGCGTTGAAGGGGAAAAGGCTGAGACTTTAAAGCATTGGCACATATACTGGCTGTAGGCTGTGCGTACATGGTGCGAAGACAACGGAGAAAACCTTCCCCGAATCCGTACCAGCGGAGGACTGCAAACAGGAAGGGCCACTCTAAGCGATCAAAGGCCTTCTCAGCATCTAGTGAGAGGCCAACAAATGGGCGATCAAGATTAACTGCGGCAGTCAGTACATGGCATAGAGTCCGAGCATTGTCAGCAGTTGATCTACCAGGAATGAAACCGCATTGATCTGGGTGTATTAAGGTAGGCATCCTATCAGAGAGCCGGGTAGAGAGAATGGTGGCAAATATTTTATAGTCCGCGTTTAGGAGGGAAATTGGACGATAATTAGCTGTTAGTTGCGGGTCTCTCCCCTCTTTCTCAAAAACTACTACATTTGCCATTGAAAAGGACCCAGAAGGGGAACCCTCCTCGGCCAAAGCAGAAAAATAAAGTTTCAAAACTGGAGCTAAGTCAGCGTGAAAGGTTTTGTAGAATTCAGCAGGGAGACCGTCTGGGCCTGCGGCTCGACCTGAGGCACATTTCTTGATAGCAGAATGAATTTCTGAGACAGTAAATGGTGTGTCCAAGGCCACTCTATCTTCGTCAGATAGGGTCGGTCTTTGTACCCCTGAAAGTAAGCGTTCAAATACATCTGGCTCAAAAGCACATTCAGATTGATAAAGCCGGGTATAAAAATCACGAAAGAGTTCTAAGATTTCGGTATCTTTAGTGACCAAGCCCCCCCCGACGGATTACGGAGGGCGGTAACACGCTTGGCTTCTTTTTGACCTTTTAGGGCATTTGCTAATAATTTGCCAGCACGATTATTTTCCCGATAATATAGCCCTTGTTGCGATTCAATATTTTTAACAGCAGCAGTGTACAAAAGCTGATTGTATTGAAAACGCAAGCGTTGTAAACGGAGTAAAATACATGGGTCAGTACGGGACGTGAGGAGACGCTCCCCAGCTTGTATCTGCTGCTCTAGAATCAGTAAATGCTGCTTTCTTTGTTTCCCCTGCCGAATTTGATAGCTAGTTATAGTTGCGCGGATAGATGCTTTAAAACCCTCCCACCAAGCCCAGCTCGCTGTGTCATGGGGTGAGTTAAAATGAAAATAATCTTGGATAGCGGCCTTTATATCAACCTGAAAATCTTTTTGACCCAGTAGGGATCTATCAAAAAACCAAGCTCGGGGAGAATCGTCCCGCGCAGTGACATGTAATGATAAAGATATGGCAGCATGATCTGAAATATGGAGAGGATGAGTCCTAGTCGTGTCTACTTGAGAAATCAGTGCTTTGGAAATGAGAAAGAAATCTATTCTAGATTGGGAGTGATGGGGGGCAGAAAAGAAAGTGAACTCTAAGTCGGAGGGGTGAAGCAGCCTCCATATATCTACCAGCGCAAGATCTTGCATCAGAGCTGTAAGGGTAGCAAGACTCTTGGGTGGACTACTCGTTCTAGGCGGCTGTCTATCTATCAGAGGGTCTAACACTTGATTAAAATCACCACCAAGTATTAATGGAGTATTGGCAGAGGCCTGTGCCAACTGCGCTATACTTGCATAGTAAGCAGGGTTGTCCACATTCGGGGCATAAATGCAAATACATGTAAATTCACTATCTCCAACCTTAAGATGTACTCGGGCCCATCTACCCTCTTTGTCAGCGCTAGTATCAATTACAGTAGCTTGCAAAGATTTCTTAACCAGAATGGCTACCCCGCACCGTTTGGAAACGGCGGGAGAATAGGCAGCCACCATGTAAGGCTTAACATTGAGTTTCAGTGTTTCAGCAGAGTTTAAGTGCGTTTCCTGAAGAAACGCTAAATCAGCATGCTCATGGCTAAGATAGCTAAGGATTTTCTTTCTTTTGATTGGACTATTAATGCCCTTTACGTTGAGTGATAAGATTTTACATAAGGCCATTCAGACAAGTTAAAAATTCTGAGCATGATAGCGCACATAATTTCACAATGTCCCTCATATTGACTGTATCTGGCTGTACATATGGCATAAAAGAAAATAAGCTTAGATAATACAATGAAGCGCCCCACATTAAAAAAGAAAAACCGCAGCGCGGTAGAGAAGAAGCAGAACCCCAAAAATTACTGGCGACCATGTGTCTGCGGGGAGAAGCCCCAGAGAAGGCCGAAATTGAAAAAACACATAACCTGTAGGACTGTGCGTGCTCCGAATCCGACCGAGGCACACATCATGGAGGGATAGGAGACCAAAAAACAAAAGTCATAGAAAGAAAGAAGGAAAGTCCAGGTAATCTCTGTGCTTGACTATGACCGCCGCATCGGGCCCTTCAAAATGGCGGACAGAGCCGGCAAATAAAAGTCCAAGTCGTTGGATTAGCGCATCTGCTCTGCTTCTTTGGAGTCTAAAAATGTTGATAGTAGATCAGGATCTTCGAATGTCCTGGTTTGGTTGTGGAGAGTCACTCGGAGCTTCGCGGGATACAACAGGCCAAAGCGAGCCTGTAGCTGTTGAAGTCGAGGGCGAAAAGCAAGGAGTTTCTTCCGTCGGTCAACGGTAGGCTTTGCCAAATCAGGGAAGAAGGAGACTTTGTGACCTTCAAATTCCAAATGATGGTTCGCCCGGGCAGCATTTAAAATTTGTTCCACTTGTTGATATCGTAGCAAGCGAAAGATAATAGGCCGGGGGGTCGTTCGGTTGAGCGCCATGTGGGTAGGAACACGGTGTGCACGATCGATTTCCAGTTCTTTATGAAAGGTGATCTTCAGCAAGGAGGGAAGAGTTTTGAGCAGGAATTCTCTCATATCTCTCGCTTCCACCCCCTCCGGTATTCCAATGAGCCTCACATTGTTGCGACGGGCTCGATTATTGCTATCTTCTAACTCCTTTTGAAGATTCTGTATCTGGCGCTCAGCCTTGTCCAGTGTGCCCAAGCGCACCGCGTGCGAGTCGAGGACCCCCGCCATATTGTCCTGCCGTAATGAGAGACTTTCAAGTCGGTCCTGGAGCACTCCAAAGTCTTCTCGCATGGCTCTAAGCGCTTCTCCATTGGACTGCACCAATTCCTTCACGCCGCGTATTTCCTCTAAAATCTCCAGGTGCATTTCGGGGTTTTCCCGAAAGGGAACCATCTTCTGTGGGGAGGACACCTCTGTTTTGGAGCGTTTTCCGTGAGAAGAAGAAGGAGACCCGAAGTCCAAGCGCGCTGGTTTATGGGCCGCCATCCCCCCCGAGGTACCCCGGTCAGCCCGGAGCGAAATAGTAAGTTTGTATAGGTATTAAGTCAGGATTCTAAGTAGGCCTCTCGGGAGCTTCAGCGCGAAGCGTCTTACCCGCTGGACATCAGGCTCCGCCCTCGTAACCCTTCAATTGTGATGTGACGTGACCACCTTGATTGAAGGATAAGGTGGCATACAAATCTGTCTTAATAAATAAATATCAATGCTTGACCCAATACAAGCATTGTGGAACCTGTGTCTCTTGGGGATACTGCTAGGAACGTATGACCTAGATTGGCCACTGTTGGAAACAGGATACTGGACTTGATGGACCTTGGTCTGACCCAGTATGGCATATCTTATGTTCTTATGTAATATTATCTTTCAAGGCATACCAAATTCAACCATCCACCCTCTCCAACTTTCACTCAGCACTGCTGCATGAATCCTACCCAAAGCAAATAAAACCCTAGAACACATTACACCTCTTCTCAAACAACTGCATTGGCTTCCAATAAAGGAACACATTGAATTCAAATCCATCTTCACAACCTTCAAAGTCCTCAACAGCTCCTCATCACCACACCTCCAAAGGGGAGAGGGCAACTAGCAAGGAGGAGATTGCAATATTCTCCATAGACTAGCAGGATTGCGTCAGCCACACCTGGTGACGTCCCCCGTGCGGCACCATAGATACGGAAGTGCTCTCTAGAGCTCAGAAAGGTGAGCCTTTCTGAACATGCCCCGGTAGCCCACCTTACCGGTCCGCCCCCTAGCCCGGTCAGTAGTTTTCCTTCCGCCTTGCCAGCAAGACAGACCCTGCTCTCTATCCACCACATATTGATTCTACACAATGTCAAAACCCGGATTCAAGAAATGCAACCACTGCAAGAAGAAAATGAGCAGCGCTGACTCACATGATTTTTGCCTACGCTGTTTGGGGCCTGATCATAACGTTGAAAACTGTGGACATTGCGGAAAGATGTCCCCCAGGCCCGAAAGTTCAGAAGCCACACTTTAAAGGAGTTTCTTAATGAAAACGCAAGTACCTCTGCTTCTGTGCCTTTTTCTGCTCCTGCTCTCACTGTTTCTCAACCATTGCCTCTGGCACTGGCTCTGGATGTGCCCGCTGCGGCCTCCATCCCTTGCTGTGTAGCCGAATCATCTGTGGCGCCTTCTCCGATGCCTTCTACTGCTGCCGTGCACCCCATGTCCCTCCCCAACGCTGTGAGAGGGTCCGGGACTGATTCACTCTCGGCGCGAAGCCATGCGGTTTTCCATGATGGTGGCGGTCCTCAGTGCTCCACTGCTTTCCCCAAGTCCTCCAGCTCCTCCCACCCAAAGGGCGGGGCTGTCGTCACGGAGGAGAGGCCAAACAAACGCAGAAGCAAGGAGCACAGCCATCAGCGCCGATGCGCAAGCTCCGCCCACAGCCCGAACACGGACACGCTTTACCCTGTTGGCGTTAGCAAGGAGGAGGTTGCAATAGTCTAGACGGGAGGTAAGTAAAGAGTGGATAAATGTCTTAGTGTGTTTGCAGAACGGAAGGGACAAATTTTGCCAGTGTTACAGAGAAAGAAGAGACAGGATTTAGCTGTCTGTTGGATGTGTACAGAGAATGAAGTGTAAAGGTCTGAATGTCCACCTGTGTGCATGTGTATCTGGGTCTTATTTTCTGCAAATTTAGACAAAATAAATTGTGCAAAAGGAAGAGTGAGAGAGGAAAAGAGAATCCAAGGACATTGCAAGAAACAGAAACTGAGAGCATCATGGGAGTGGAATGAGGAGGAAAAGCCTTAAGAATCTTGCAAGGAATAAAGAGCAGAACTTTCTTTCCAGGACTGAGCATTGCCAACCTCATTTCCCCTTCTGCTTGCCCCATGCAGCGTGTGTGTGTCTCCGAGGCTGGATCGTGGTGCCCGCCTCCTGTCTCTCTCCTACCTGCTGAGCAGAAAACCTTGCGGCCATTCTCTTGCCCTTCTCGGAAAAAGCCTTGGTTCCCTCTTTGCAAAGCTGGTGATGTGAATTTTCCTGGTGCTAGTATGAAGTGTTTTTCCTGGTGGCTTCAGTGGGAGGAAGTATGAACAAAAAACAGAAGGAGGGAGGCTGGAGACCGAGTGCCCTCCCCCAGCCCTGTGAAGCCTTTGAAAGGGGCTGTACTATTGCTGGGCCGTCTCACAGATCAACTTCCTGAGATATTCAGGTCTATAAAAGCAGGGAAGGAGAGAGGAGTTACTAACAACCGAATGCCCTGGAGGATTTCACATGTCTGATCTACAGAAACAAAGATATTATATGCAGAGGACAAGTTCCAGCCACAAAGCCCTATAAATAAACTACAGTTTCTCTATGGGAGTGTCACAGTGCACTCTGGGAGCTGTAGTCCTTCCTAGGGGTATTACTGTGTGGGAGTGTCACAATGCACTCTAGGAGCTGTAGTCCTTCCTAGTGAGTATTACTCTGTGTGAGTGTCACAGTGCATTCTGGGAGCTGTAGTACTTCCTAGGGACATTTACTCTGTGTAAGTGTCACAATGCACTCTGGAAGCTATAGTCCTTCCTAGGAGGGATTACTGTGTAGGAGTGTCACAGTGCACTCTGGGAACTGTAGTTCTTCCTAGGCGGGATTAATGTGTGGGAGTGTCACAGTTGGGGGGCTGTAGGCTTTCCTAGGGGGTATTACTGTGTGGGAGTGACACAGTGCACTCTTAGAGCTTTAGTCCTTCCTAGGGGTTATTACTCTTTGGGAGTGTCACAGTACACTCTGGGAGCTGTAGTCCTTACTAGGAGGGATTACTGTATAGGAGTGTCACAGTGCACTCTGGGATCTGTAGTTCTTCCTAGAAGGGATTACTGTGTGGGAGTTTCACAGTGGGGGAGCTGTAGTCGTTCCTAGGGGTTATTACTGAGTGGGAGTGACACAGTGCAATCTGGGGGTTGTAGTCCTTCCTGGGGATTATTATTCTGAGGGGGTGTCACAGTGCACTCTGGGAGCTGTAGTTCTTCCTAGGGCTATTACTCTGTGGGATTTTCACAGTGCATTCTGGGAGCTCTAGTCCTTACTAGGAGGGATTACTGTGTAGAAGTGTCAGAGTGCACACTGGGAGCTGTAGTCCTTCCTAGGAGGGATTACTGGGTGGGAGTGTCACAATGGGGAAGCTGTAGTCTTTCCTAGGGGGTATTACTATGTGGGAGTGTCACAGTGTCCTTTGGAAGCTGTAGTCCTTCCTAGGGGATATGACTTTGGGAGTGTCACAGTGCACTCTGGGAGCTGTAGTCCTTCCTAGGTGGGATTGCTCGGTGGGAGTGTCACAGTGGGGAAGCTGTAGTCTTTCCTAGGGGGTATTACTATGTGGGAGTGTCACAGTGTCCTTTGGAAGCTGTAGTCCTTCCTAGGGGATATGACTTTGGGAGTGTCACAGTGCACTCTGGGAACTGTAGTCCTTCCTAGGAGCGATTACTGTGTGTAAGTGTCACAGTGAACTCTCAGGAGCTGTAGTCCTTGCTAGGGGTATTACTCTGTGGGAGTGTCACAGTACACTCTGGGAGCTGTAGTCCTTACTAGGTGGGATTACTGTGTAGGCGTGTCACAGTGCACTCTGGGAGCTGTAGTCCTTCCTAGGGAGTATTACTCTGTGGGAGTGTCACAGTTCACTCTCATGTGCTGTAACTGTTTCTCGCAGGTATTTATTTCTGGGACTGTTACTGTTACAGCTTGGAGGATTGCAGATCCAGCCTTTCTTCAGCTTCTGGGCATCTCCATGCACTCTTGGAGTCAGCCCAGGGTAGGGGGGTAGGAGAGGAGAAAGCATGGTGAGCCTTTATTACTGAAGCTTGTGCTTTGTGGAAAGTTCATCGGAGTGTGATACACTGAGGGAAAATGAAACCTCGTAACATAGTAAGTGAGAGCAGATAATGACCTGCATGGTCCTTCTCGTCAGCTCAGTGAGATTGCTGGGGGTTGTTCACTGCGCTCTGTGCAGAACAGCCCCCCCCCCCCCATTTACTCCACGTCTTTGATTAGTGCTGTTCACACTACTCTGCGCTAGTTACCCTCTTCTACAGTATTTGCTGAAGTGCAAAAGTTATTTAAGTTTCCTGTGATTGCCTCTTCTGTGTCTCTGCCATGCCTTGTGTGTACAGCAAACAGCAGAAGCAGGGGCGGCTCAGGGAAATCTGCTGCCTGAGAGGAAGAATGAGATGATGCCCCCCTCCCCCCCCCCTCAGAGGGGGCAGGGCTTTTTGAGAACTTCAATCAGGGACTGAAGCAAACCAAAAAGCCAATTAGATTATATGGAGGGAATGCAAGATGTTTGCACACAGGGCCATACCAAGCTGCAACCGCGCCGTGTGTAACCTTCAGCTTGGGCACGCGCCGCCCTCCTCCTCCCCATACCTCCATCCAACACTGCCTGCTCTTTCCCTGCTGCTGCAACCCTCTGTTTTTTTCATGGCGATGCCCGCAGCAGGGAAAGAACAGGCAGCTCTGGACAGAGGTATGGGGAGGAGGAGGAGGAAGGGGGCATTCGCCCGATCTGAAAGGCACGGGCAATTTAAGCAGATCTGTCCTGCCCTGCTCTGACATCGCGTCAGAGGGGGGAGGGACCAGACCTACTTAAAGTGCTGCAAAAAGGCTTGGGGGGCACATTTCAGCTGCCTGCTATTGTCCTGCCAGCGGCTCCAGGGCAACAGCAGACAGCCAAAATGTGCCCCCAAGCCTTTGCACCCTGTGTGGCTGCACTGCCTACACAGGGCTAGGTACGGTCCTGTTTGCACACCAAGGAACTAAAAGACAGTAAGAACCAACAGCACAGTTTATAAAACTTAATTATAACTCATTTTTATTTTGTTGTTATAAACTGCGTTATGGTTCTTGCTTTTTCTTTTTCAACATATATTTTGCATCCACAGTAGGTGCAGAGCAGAACCAGGACATTCACCCACAGAACTCAATATATATTTTAAAAAATTGATTCTGATCATCTCACTAACAACAACAACAACAACCACTATTCTCCAGTACCAGGCATATTGTGAACTTATACAAAACCCTACAACAAAGAGCAAACCTACCATACCATACCATACCAAAAACACATACAACTCCAGTCATGAAGCCAATGACATATCCCCCCAAACCTTAGCAAATCACTACATAAATAAATCAAAAATAAAGAGGCAATAGTGGATAAAGTGAATTGCCGAAGACCACAGGGAGTGCCAGTGCCAGTAGATCTCCTGATTAGTAGGTTGTTGCTTTAAGCGCTAGGGGCTGGCCGTCGCTGCTTTTAGTTGAACCCAGATATTCAATGCCGGCCCATTTCTGGCCACTGGCATTCAATATGTCATGTGCTCAGTTAGCGATTAAGCTAATCAGGCAGCAGCGATAGTGAGCCGCTGGGCAGTTAGCTAATCCAACTGTAGTTAGGTCAGTCTTTAAAGTACCTAATGTTAGCCAGTTTAAGATAATCTGCCAGCAGCTGAATATCCCCACTGCCTGGCTATTTCTGGTGCTATCCTGCATTGAATATCTGAGCTCACAATTCAGCTGCTTTACAACATCCACCTCTTAATTTTAAGCTCATAAATTAGGATGAATTTTCAGTGAAAATTTAAGCTCCTAAGTGTGTCTGAATATAGGGCAGACATTTGGGAGCCTACATTAGGAGCTCAGTTTTTTGAAGATCAGGCCCTGAGCTTCTAAATTTAGTCTCCCAAGTTAGGCTCCTAAATGTCTGCCCTATTTTCAGTCACATTTAGGAGCCTAAGTTTCAGCTGAAAATTTAGGACCTTAAAATCTATGGGGGGCCATAGTCAGTGGCAGCGGATGGACTATGTAAAGCACCAAACTGCTGCCGCTTTAGTGAAACCAGATATTGGGAAAGCAGAACATATCCAGTTTCCATAGTGAAATATGCCGACTCGCCAGACACCAGCTACACTCTCTCCTCAGCTGTGATAGTCAGTCACCTATAGGATAGTGATATCGGTTAAAGTTAAGACAGCTGTTCAGTTCTCCTAAGTTTAACCAGTTAAGCTGTCTGGTTACTGGCTGAATATTGCTACAAACTGGGGAGCGACCATCATCGTCCACATAGCGCCCCAGTTTCTTCCATGCACCATAGGGATATTCAGTGGCAGTAACTGCTGAATATCCATCTGAGCACAGTTTGTAAGTCTGCCCACTAGATAAAATGCTTTGACTGTTCCCACCATGCTCCCAGTTTAGACCTGAGGTTCGTTTTTGCCTAGATTTATGAGCCTAGAGCTGAAATCATTGCTAACTTATTTCCCTGTCCTAAATCCATCCCTGTTGTAATCCACTTTTTCTGCTCCTAAATTTAGGAGTTTACATTTTGAGTGTAAACCTAGGCACTCCGCCCGAGTACATTTTCAAAGTGTCCAGTTTAGGAGCACAGTCCTGCGGGTTAGGATCAAACACCCTTTGGATTTTGCCCTTTGAGTGGGAGCGTTAAGCTTGCAGTTCTGCTGCTTCGCCATGAGTCTGAAGTTGTTGATGAACACTCTATTCAATAGGGACCAAAATTCGTTAACATGTAATTATAAAACTCATGATCTTCACATGCTATCTGATCCCACGGACAGGGAACATGTCCAAGTTTGAAGGGAACCAGCTCCAGTTTGGCAAACAGCAAGATCATCCGCCAGAGGAAAATCAACAGCTAGGTGATTCGCTGGTGTTCTGTGTGAAGGAGCTCAGACTCTGTGTGACTCGGACATCTAGTGAGAGAGAGAGAGACAGGGAGAAAGAGAGAGAGAGAGAGAGAGAGAGACAGAGAGAGAGAGAGAGAAAGAAAAGAAAGAGAATGTAGGAATAAGAAAGCCAGACATGAGGGTGTCTGGTCCGAAAAATGCTTAGTCTAAAGTTAATTGCAAAACTGATCTGATTACATTTGGTTGTACTCATTTTAAATGAATTTTTATGATATTTTCCATGTTTGTTCATTTCAACTATTTGTTCTTTTCAAGTGCACTGGATGACCCTAGAGCTGCAAAGGGCATGTTTCCTAAAAGGCACGCTGCTAGCTCATGGTTAGTCCTCTAGACTCCCGCTGGTAATTGCAGGTGTGCCCAGCATGTCTCCATGTTACTTGCCGGTCCCGTGCTTGCTGTCTAGGGCATGATCAGCATGGGTGCTGTTAATGCCACCCACTGAGGTGGCGGCAAGTGAACTCGCACAAAGTGCCCGCGTGCTCCCTGTAAAATGGATGCTCCGCCCAAACACTGCCCACTCTGCCCAATCCAGGCTGCTCGGACAGCATGGCTGCAATTCCAGTGCACGGTACTTTTTACTCCAACACATTTAGCATGTGCCGAGCCCTGTCCTATCTGATAGCACACTTTAGTAAATATGCCCTCGAGTGAGCAAATTGATTGCTGAAGTGTCATTTGTAATTAACTCCTCATCTATTTCATCTGCGTCAGGTTCTCATATCTGATATTGGCATATAACCTGATGAACTACGTAAACCACCTCAATGTCTGTTACTTGGTCAGTGGGGGAGGGTGTTAGATACAATAAACTTAACTTTAAAGTTAAAAACATGCAAGCAATTTGTGTGCCCTTTAAAATATTTAGATGCCCAAGCAAATCAAATGCATGCTCACAAAAGCACTTAGACCAGGAATATTCAGCAGCAGTGACTTAACTAGATAACTTTAACTGGAGTTTAGAACAGTTAACTGGATAACAAATGCAGTTAGCACTAAGCAGACACACTATGGATGGACATCGGCCGCCTTGTTGGGAGCAGGTTCTGAGCCACAAGGAGAATCCATAGCAGAGCTGAGACACCGTGGCACCCACAGCATCCGAGTCAGCAATTTACACTCAGAGGCCAGTGTTCTCCTCATGTAACATCTCTCTCCATGTCCCATTGAGTCATACGAAGGTATCATATAGATCTAGCAGCCCTGACTCTTAGTGATTTGTATGGATTTTTGGGTGATGATTTGAAAGAGCTGGAGCTTTTTATCCCTTTTTGCCCTAGAGGTTTTGATCTGCATGCAGAATACCCTGGAGACAATATTCAATGGTGGTGGCCAGTCCAAGTAAAGTGGCTGGCCGTTACCATTTTAAATTAGACCGAGAAATTCAGAGCTGGCCCGTCCCACAGGCGGATAAAGCGGCCACCTAGGGAAGCATACCTTTGTGGGTGGCATGACATAGCATGATGCCTGTGGCAGGTCATGTTCCTTGGCATACATGGCCTGCCGCTTCTGACCCCTCTCCAACAGGAAGTTTCATTGGAGAGGGTCAGAAGAGATAGAAGCACATGGACTGCCGCCAGCACAAAACTACTACTGCTGCTGTGTCCCCCCTCCCTAGAATCAGTGGCTTGTCTTGGTGGGGGAGGGCAGCTGGGCTTGGTGGGGGGAGGCATGATGGGGCATCTGCCTGGGGTAGCAGAAACCCTTGGGCTAACCCTGCAGATGTTCAATGTCTGGGACATATGCGGCCACGAGCACTGTATATCGGGTATGCCCAGGTGGAGGCCAAGTCTGCACAGGGCACCTCTGGCCCTTCTGGACATTCAAAATCTGGATGGGCCAGATTTGACCCCAATTCTGCACACACGAGAGCTAGATGTTCCCAAGGGAGCAGAATCAGGGAACTTGGACAGACTGAACAGGCCCCATTTCTGGCCTCCTGCACATATGGCTCCCTCCCTGTTTAACCCTTCCAATGCTGCTCCATGGAGTCTGATGCCATGGGTTTAAAGTAATAACCAGGACGTAATAACCAAGGATGTCAATAACAGGCCTAGAAGAACCAACAATGACAACGGGATCACAAGACTAAGCAAGTAACATCTAAGAGAGCTCCCTCGCTACTGGCGCCTGCATTATGAAATTCCCTTCCCCTGGACTTAAGGACCCTAAATGATACCAAGGACTTCTGCAAAGCACTCAAGACCCATCTCTTCACCGAAGCCTATGAGCAACCACCTTAAGTTGTCAAACACTAGATACCACCCAAGTGGCCCACTAACTACCTTCACCACTTAGCCCCAACCGCCCATCCCCATTTAGACCTATAAGTAGATAGCCTTTTATGTATGTGAATCGTATCCCCTCCTGTTGAATGTATGCCTCCCACTTTGATTGACCACTTTGATTGAAGGATAAGGTGGTATGCAAAACTGTCCAAATAAATAAATACATTTGCTGTTCCTCACTGCCTGACCCCCAAAAGGAATCTACCGCTGCTGTTCACTTGGTTTGGAGGGGTCCGTGGTGCCAAGGTGGAATAAGTTCCCCGGGCATCATTACTGTCCTGGACATACAGGGCCGTGACCGGAATCAGCCCTGTACATCTGGGGTCATGAGCCCACCTCTGCCCCACCCATGCTCCACTTTTGGCCCTCCCCCTCCCTGTCCAGAGCTCCCCACACATCTTCTCTGAAAAAGCGGGGAATCATGGGACAGAATCGGCCCCAAGTGATTAGCAGGGTATGTACGTCCAAACTGGACATACAGGCCCACTAATTGCGGTTCTGGATGACTCTCATAGTGTTTTAACTAACCAGGTAGCAACAACATTCAGCCACTGCCCAGTTAGCTAACTGATGGCTGAATATCACCATTGACTGGCTAAGTCAAGCGCTGTCCCCCCTCGAATGCCCTGCTGCTATGCAGTTAGAGTCAGGATATGCAGTGGCCTTAGGAGGGGATATTCGGAGCCACGGAATGACTACGTGCCATGGATTATCGCACTTTCACGGATTTATGTGGTTAACGGGTCTTCTAACCACATGAATCCTTTGGAATATGCCCCCCTACCCCTGTTTTTGAAACACTGAGGAGGTGGCTGCTAGCTTATTTTGGTAGGGATTGTTTTCCATCCAATCTTTCCAAGAGAGAGGGGAAATCAGTTGCTGAAATACTGCTTGAAAATCTCAGTCCTCAAGGTTTTGGTTGCTTGTAGGAAGTAGCCTAATAGCATTTTTTTAAAGAAGGAGTTTTGTCTTTTGTGGCTAAGGGTTGTCCTGTGCTGGTTCGGGAACCTTGCAGTGCACTCCCGTGTCACTCAGTGCCAGCACAGCAAAGACCTGTTTTACTCATGAAGGACTGTGGCCCCATCGGAGCCATTTGGGAGGATTTGAGGAATGAGCCATCGAGTGCTCAACCAGCAGAGAAGAAGGGGTGCCGACAAGGGGCACCAAGGAGGAGAGGAATGATGAAGACAACTTGAGTTGAAGTAGTGAATCCTAGGTCCAAGAGAGAAAATCTTACTATCCTTCCCAGGGGAAGCCCTAACAGTGCTAGAGGGACTAAAGGTGACTCCAGGCAAAGGGGACATATATTCAAGTATTAGATTAATTTTTCTGCTAGTGGATCTCACTACAGAGAAATGTACAAGGGGTCAAGCTGTAAATTAGTAAAGTGTTAGGTGGGAACCCATCCAGGTGTCCTCTCTATTGGCACCTAGAGGATAAGGACTCAGTCAATGCGAAGAGCCTTGAAGGTTGACCCTGTCCTCTCACCCCTAGTGGAGAATCCCAGGGTTTGCAGTAAGAGAGCTAAGATCGAGCCCTGGTAGTGAGTGTGAACCCTCCATCAAAGGAGAAAAACCAGAAAGCGGTTACACAAGATCTCCAGATTGGCCGCTGTTGGAAACAGGATACTGGGCTGGTTGGACCATTGGTCTGACCTACCATGGTCCTTCTCATGTTCTGGAGATGCAGTTTCTAGAATCAGGCACAGTACTCCGGATGCCATCTCAGTAATGGTTTGCAATAAAGCCTTCTCATCTTCTCATTCTGCTGATCATAGCTCTTTTTCTGCACCCCATCACCCTTCTGACTCTGCCTTCTGATTTTCATGTCAGCTCCAACAGAAGGGCAGGAAACTTCAAGAGAAGAGCCCTCCAACAGGCTTCCTTTATATGAAGAACACAGCCAATAGTCTTTAGCTCATAAGTCCTTTCCTTTAAGCTAGGCGTTTAGAAGTAACATGGAAGTATAAACGATAAAGATTCCAATTGAAATTTACCTCTTCTTCTGGAGCATTGCAGGATGCTTCATATTTTACACACATCTTCTCATTGCTGGCTCTGATCAGAATGAAGGACGGCGTAAGGATGGGGAGAGGCAGATGAAAGAGAAATAACAGAGAACGATGGGAGATCAAAGAAGGAGAGTGGAAAAGACAAAGGTACATTACTATGTTTAAGTTACAATGTAAACCATTTTGATTGAAATGATAAAGCGGTATATAAAACCTGTTAAATAAATAAATGGTTAAAAGGGAATGAAAAAGGGAAAGTGCCAGGAGCAAAAGTGATGGGCGATGGTGAAAAAAGTGAGACAAAATGAGAGAGAAATTGAGAGATAAACAGGGAGAACCAATGGGAAATACAGAAAGAAAAGAGAGAAGGACATGCAACTAATTATTCACAGACAAAGGTTGACAGTGATATTCAAAGACTGTTTTCCAAAAACAGCAGCACACAGAGACTTGCGTTTGTGCTTTGCACAGCTCGCAGATATTTGCATAGGTGTTGGCTGAAGTACAACAATTGGAAAATACTCAAAGAAAACCTCTTACCACGTTGTCTTATTCTGAACGTGTAGTGCTTCGTACCCTACGGGAACGATCTGATATCGTAATTCGCAGGGCTGACAAGGGTGGTGCTGTAGTGGTCCTCAATAGACAGCACTATATTTCCGAAGCCCTTAGTCAACTTCAGGATGTCCACACATATAGAATTCTCGCTGTTGACCCCACACCAGAGCTGAAATCAAAGATACAGGTTATTACTTTGGAAGCCCTGCAGAGACATCTATTGGAGAGAAAGGAATATAGATATCTCAATAATGCTTCAAGTTCTGTGGCTCAATTTTACACAGTGCCAAAAATCCATAAAGATTTGTTAGCTCCTCCAGGGCGCCCAATAGTATCGACAAGAGGTACTCCTTTGGAACCGGTGTCAACGTTTGTGGATTCGTTTCTACGCCCACTTCTGCCTAATATACCCTCATTTGTAAAGGACACGACACATTTTTTACAAGTTTTGGAACGTTATTCGGCTTGGGCTGATATAGATGACACTTTTTTGGTGACTTTAGATGTAGTCTCATTGTACACCAGTATTCCCCAAGAGGCTGCTTTTCGAGTGATAGAACAGAGTTTGATACAAAGGGGAGACCTCACTGATGATGTCATAAGAATGTTGTTGAAATTGACGAACTTAGTGATTTTTCAAAATTTTTTTCAATTTCAGGATATTATATATCAACAGATAGCCGGGGTAGCGATGGGTGCTACTTGCGCCCCGTCTATTGCTAACTTGTATATGGCACTCTTTGAGAAAAATTGGCTGGAATCTTCACCCTATGGTACCCATGTTATAGCATGGCGGAGATTTATAGATGACGTTTTTGTGTTGTGGTGGGGGAAGGAGGAAGATTTACTCTCCTTTTTTGGTTGGTTAAATTCATGTGATCCCCATATAAAATTCACTATCTCATACAACAAGAATGTGATAACTTATTTAGATCTGAAGATTCAAAGGGGTGTTTCAATGTGGGCTACATCTATATTTACTAAGCCCACTGATAGAAACACATTCTTACATTTTTCTAGGCCCATCCGAGACAATTGAAAGAGGGTTTACCGTTTTCGCAGTTTTTGAGATACAAACGGAACTGCTCAGACATTTCAGACTTCCGTTTGCAGTCTAAACGATTAACTAGGAATATTTTGTCACGAGGATATCCACAATCAGTAGTGAAACGGGCCTACACTAGAGCCCTATATAATGACCGAGGACTGTTGTTGTCATCAGACACCTTCAATAACCATTCTAGACGGATCAAAGATACCGATGTAGTAAATTTCATCACACGGTTCTCCCCATTAAGTAAATCCATCCAGAAGATAATAAAAGACAGTAGTAAGGTTATGAGCCAAACTCCTGGCTTAATGGGCAAGACCATTCACTGTGTGTGGGGTAGGGGCATTAATTTAAAGGAACAACTGAGTCCTTCTCGTCTTCGCCCACATAGTTCCCCGAATACAGTTGACATTCAGCGAGGTCATCGGCAATGTGGATCTTGCAGCATATGTGCCATAACGTTGCAAATACAAAAATTTGAATATCATGGCACCGAGTATGAATTGCAAAATGCTACTACCTGTTCTTCACGTAATGTTGTTTATGGAATACGATGCCCGTGCCAGTTACTATACGTGGGCAAGACAAGTAGGCCATTAAAAGTACGCATGGTTGAACCTCGTAGTAGAATATCGAATAGGGTGCTAGTGGCCCCTATAGTACAACATTGCCTCGATATGAATCATAGTTTTGATCAACTTAGGGTATTTGTTATAGATCAGATAGTGGAGCTTCGGGGAGTATGAACTCCAGAACAAACATTAATTCGGGAGGAGCGACGATGGATTTTTAAACTTAATACAGTACGTCCGTATGGTTTAAATGCATCTATAGATTGGCAGTTATGTGTTTAAAGGAAGCGGTGACTGCCGGATCCTCTAGGTGACATCATGGAAGTTTGTGGGAGGAGTAGAGTTTGATACCTATAAGATCGCTGGTGATACCATTAAGCCGCATGCGCGGCGTTTTTTGCTCTTCACACAGAAAACTGATGTTCACGATCTTCTCTTCATTTAAGATAAAGAATGGCGCAGCGTGGTAAATATCTTGAGAAGAACATTTTTATTATATGCGCATAATGGTAGGACTTAACATAGGCGACATGAAAGAATGGGTTTTGGGAACGTTATCGTATTAGTTTTAATAAGTATGAAAATATTTTTAATAGAGAAATTTTGGATTTATTTTGTAGAAGAGGCCTTGGTGTAGTGAAACATTCCCCTGAAGAACCTCATGGAGAGAAACGCTTGGGCGCCTTAGAATATCGGCGTTGGGAATTGACTGCAGATTGAGTGCATATCCGCCAGCAAAAAGATCACCTTAACGATAAGAAGATAGATGTCAGCGATGGCGAAGATAAGTGTTCAAGATATATAGATGAACAAGCTTTTTGAATGGTTTATAAATTTCATCACTTTGGACATTTTAAATGGTTTAGGTTTGGACTTTGCGGTGGTGTTTGCAACATTGATTACACTGGTAATCAGTATACACATATGGGACATTGTTTTGCAATACATTGAAGTACGGAGATATGTGTTTATAGCTGAACCAGTGGAAATGAGAAAATAGTAAATGGAAAAAGAAGAAAAAAAGAAGAAAAAAGAAAAATTTAGATAAATATGGTTAACCTTATTATAATATAATTTCAAAGGCATTAATGGTTGGGTCGTTGATGTAAACAGTAGTCTAGCAAGAGTGTTGATTTTTAGACCCTTGCATAAGACCACGACGTTTTGTGCTGAGACCCATAAGCCTTTGTAAGTTCCTAATAGGTAAAATTTTAAGCAATAAACCAAAGTTTTAGTTTTGTATCGGAGCACAGATGGGCATCTTACCATCATACACTCTGTCGCCAGCCCCTGTGAGGCTGCGGAAGAAGTGAAATAGTAACAATCGGGCTGCTATTCAGAGACAGCTATGTGTTGGCTCCTGGGTGATCAATGCATAATTCCCTTGTTCACGACGCCAGTGTTTAACTTAGGCTGGTGATTTGATCTTGATCTTGGTTAATGAGGTTGTCATAAAAAAAATCTGGCCTGCCAGTTTTCAGTATGTAGGTCGTTCCATTTTCTTGGAAGCCCAAAGGCATTGTAGCCATGCCGTTGAGGGCTGCAGCCATTGCTCTATGCAGGTTAAGCACAGTTACTTACCTGTAACAGGTGATCTCCGGAACAGCAGGAATTAGTCTTCACATGTGGGTACGTCGGCGCCGACGGAGCCCGCACGGAAATGCTCCCCAGCATCCAATCAGAAAGCCTTTGGGAGCATCCCTCGCGCCTGCGCGGTGGGTTCCCGCCTTTCCCACTGCCTCTCCCCAGTTGAGTTTCATAGCTGAGACAGAAGGAGAGGAAGAGGAAAGGAAATAGATAGATACAACTCCTAGGGGAGGCGGGAGGGTTGTGAAGACTAATTCCTGCTGTTCCGGAGATCACCTGTTACAGGTAAGTAACTGTGCTATCTCCAGGAACAAGCAGGAATGAGTCTTCACATGTGGGGACTCCCTAGCTGAGGGTGCCAGGAGAGATCCCATAAAATGCGGATCCCTGGACAGGACGGCATTTTCCCAATCTGGATCCCCGGCATCCCCTGAGGGATGGAGGGTAGGAGTTGAGAAGAGAAGAGTTGCAGAGGAACAGCAAAAACTAAAGACTACAGGGGAGATGAGTCTTTAGAATGCATGTCAAGTATCATTAAGCATTTAATGAACTGGTCCAATATAGAGCTTACCTACTGGATTGTAGGAAGTAGAACTGTGATGGACGCAGTAGCGGAATCTCCAAGGGAACTTCACAGCAGTGAGGCTGAAGCTCCAAATCCGGAATGGGCAGGTGCCCCAGGAGTCAACTGGTGCAGGAGAAGAACGGCAGGTCTTCAATGGAAAGCTTTATGTGAAAAGCTGAGAACTCTTTTAGGTACAGAGGTATTAACACTGAGGACTAAAAGAAGAAGACTGACCGATCTGGGAATTAGCCCAGTCCGGAGGGGAGAGAGGGTATGGAAAAAACCCCATCTCCCAGGGAGAACAGAAGTGTACTCCGGAGTACTGAAGATGTACACCGTGTGCTATGAACATCTCCCAATATGCGCATACCCATATAGATATATAGATATATATATCTATACGGAACTACATACCTGTCTATACAGGTGTGAATATATATATATGTCCAGACAAGTTTGACATATATATTGTAACAGGGTAGACCCTGTACGAGCTGAGGAAGTGCAGGCCAGCACAAGTGAAAACAAACAAAATGACAGGGTAAACAAGAAACTGTCAGATAGTTACCCTGAGCAACGCAGGAACACGTGCAAGAGCTCAGTCAGGACACACCCAGTTAGCACAGGAGAGGAATTCACTTCACCTGACAGGGCTCAGCTAACTAAGGGTGGAGCAAGTGAACATGGGTTTAAAACAAGCCCTCAGGCATTAGGAGATAGATGCAGACACAGATGCGGATTGGGTTGGAGTTTGAGACCCGGATTTGGATTCAGACAGGGAGCAGGGCAAAGCCAGGAGCTGGTGCCAGAGCCGAGAGAGAGAGAGAGAGTGAAGCCGTGGCAGCCAAGGACACACTTGGAGAAACTACAGAGAGGGCAGCTAAAGCCCTGGGAAACACGGCAAAGGTATGAGAATGCAAGAGAGAGTGATGAGGAAACTCTGGAGCAATTAGAATGCCCATATGAAGGTCAGAGGGAATCCGAGGACCTGAATGAGTCAGAAAAATATTCACAGTCAAGCAGGGTGTGTGAGCAGGAAAAACGCCAGAAGACTGCAGTTGCAGGTTATAGAGAGAAGCGTGATTACAAGGGAGATTTGCCTCGTGGAAAAAGGCAACCCTGGGCTTATGGGAATAAGCATACAAGCTCACATAATATAGAGGCTGAGAATATCCCTCTTTCTAGTTTCAAAACTCTCAAAGATAAAAGATTTTACCTACCAGAACAAGAGGAAGAGTTTTGTGATTGTCAGTTAGAAGCTCCGTCTGAAACTCCACGAGCACTACAGTTCAGCTCAGCTGGGTCACACAAGGGAAAACGTGATTGGTTGAAAAGTTCCCTTAATTATTCTACAGGCAGAGTAAGGGAGAAGCTAACCTCTACTAAGAAGTACCAGCAGGGGCAGTGCCTGGGAAACCACTATACAAGAACATATGGTAATACCCAGAAAGGTTTTAGCCCGGTGAAGGAAAAGAACTTCCTGGTGGACGTACTTAGGCAGCAAGTCTCAGAGAGTACTCATGCAGGGCAGAATGAATCCCTGAATCAACCTGAGATAATGGAATACCAGGATGCTGGGGAGACTAATGTACAGGAGATAATGGACTGCTCTTTATTAGTAAGTGAACCTGAATTCTCCCTGAGATAGGGAAGTATCTTTGGTGGCTTAAAACTCCAGTAAGTACAGCCAGCCTGTAACTCTCTCAAGGCAGAGGAGAGATATCCTATTGGCAGCTATCTGGGTGAGAAACCTTATAGCCATATTCAACTTTGTGTTCATTTTGTTGATTTATCCTTTAAAAGCTGAAGAAAGCAAGTTTTGTTTATATTTGTTTTGTACATGAAGTGTCCAAGCAAGCATATGTTGATGCTCCTTGAAGATAATATACCCTCAATGGGACGGGGAATAAAACCCATTTTGAATTGAAGGAAGAAGCGTTTGAGTTATATTTATAAAAGCACAACTACTACCCTCCAGGGGCCTTGCAATACCGGAAGCTACCGCTTGGCCAGAGAGGGTGTGACAATATCTATATATAGAATGTAGATATATATCTATAGATATATAGATGGGCAGCGTATGCCCACCCGGGGTATGAAAACATGTAAGCATAAGGCACATGAAAAAAAATACTGAGAATCCATGCCTGCAACTGGGCCACAGAAGAAACATCCACGTGGGGAATGGGATGTGAAAGATTCATCCAATAATAGGGGGTGAAGGCCACCTGGAGAAGCAAGAGAATCTATTTCTGTGGTGCAGGGAGCAGAACAGTGGAATTAGCAGTACGGTTGCGTGAAGGACAGAGGGTAATAACAGTCTGGCAAGAACACGCAGGGGTACTTTATGCTGCTGATGTGTCCCAAGGACAAGAAGACGCATAGACTAAGATACCAGGATGACCCAGCCAAGGGACTCTGGGGTATCATGTATAGTGAAAGAGTATGCGTCGTCCAAGTGGAGCAGAAAACATAATGCCAAGCTGTAAGGAAAAGAGTAGATTCCTGCCAGATTGGGGGCTCCTTGGACATTCACGCAGAAAAAACTTGTCTTCTGTATCACAATGGGAGACAAGAGGGTATAAATATCGATATAGCCATGGAATGACTATATAAGCTTCTGCTATTATATGGAAGACCCTCAGAGACAAGGTCCCATGCTCTATGGCAAGGGCCCCTGGTGGGAAGCTTCTCTGACGATTGCAGAGAGCATTATGCAGGAGACTTATGAGATAAAACTGACAGAGGTCAGACATGATGCCGCATCCTAGATAAGGATATGGCTAGAAGAAGATAACCTGCAGTGAGTGTCAGTACGCAAGATAGCCGAAAGCGGCTTGCAGAGCATTAAGTACTCACTGAAACTCCTGCACGCACAGCAACTGAACAAAATAGCAGAGGGGATTCTCCTGTATGAAAACAGGGGGAACCCAGATAAGGGAGCAGAGGTATTCCAGCCCTGTCAGATGAGTTGTCCAGAACATGCATTGAAGGATAACAGGAAGTCTATACTGGAAGGGAGAGGGATTTTCCAGTATGGTACCAACTCAAGCAGGGGAAACCCTGGAAGAGAAGGGGTTGGAGGTGACGTACCATATGGTAAGTCAGCTGGAGGGAAGAATGTCCAGGTGGGGACAGAAAACTATCAAGAGATAGTGGAGATCTCCCTTTGTAGAAATAAGAAGGGAGGATTCAGTAACCCATGGACAAAAGTATCCTAACCATTTGGCATACTGAAAAGAAAACCCCAGTGTAGAGTTGGAAGAATAAACTTCTGGTAAAGAAGTTAATTATACACAGGTACACTAAAAAAAAATTTTTTTAAACTGCCTCTAATGTTTCGATTGATTTTTACGTTTTTTGGTGCGCTGAATCCAAATCTGGTAACCAATTTGCTCCATCACGTACAGATTTTTTGTTACATTGGGTTAGCAGTTTGAGGTGAACGTTTCAGATTGAGTGCGATCGAGATAAAAGTTTCTTGGATGAATTCTTTATACTAATTGTTTAGTAGTTATTCAAATAAGAATAAAGAAAATTGTAACAAGGCAGCACATAAGAATAGAGTAATGTCAACAAAACACACTGTGATGGTAGCAAAATTGTCTGCACTTAAAACAGCCACATACATGTGCACAAACATTGAGCATAT
Source organism: Ichthyophis bannanicus (assembly GCA_033557465.1). Classification (NCBI taxonomy): domain Eukaryota; kingdom Metazoa; phylum Chordata; class Amphibia; order Gymnophiona; family Ichthyophiidae; genus Ichthyophis; species Ichthyophis bannanicus. The sequence continues at coordinate 74,885,737 of CM066031.1, forward strand.
AAGAGCGAGGTTAGACACAAAGCAAAGCAAAGAAATGTGCAAAAAATGTTGTACAGGTATGTATGTAAGAATAGAAAACGCAAACCGCACCATTGCAATACATGAAGACAAACACCCGATGGTGTGAAAATAAAATTCTAATAAATGAGATCCGACACTGTGGTAATAACTAGCAAATTTTTATTTCAAAGTTTAGTAAAAACACAATATTTGTCAACACAGTTTAGATTTTAAAGTCATTCTTGGGTCAATCAATCTCCTGGTGGGCCCGTTTCTTCTTCCCCCGAATGCTTCTCTTGGTGCGCTGCTTGGCGTATTTTTCATCTGGGGTTTCCCGCAGCAGCAACCAGCAGAAATCAGTCATCATAGTGGTGTTCCATCTTCCTTGGTACCTTCTCTCTGCGTCCTTGATGTCCTGGTGAAACCTTTCACCTTGTTCTTCACTGTACGCCCCCAAGTTTTCGGGAAAGTAGTTCACATGGGAGTGCAAGAAATGGACTTTCAGGCTCATGTTACAGCCTTGTTCTTTGAAGGCATTGAGCATCCTGGCAACAATATCCTTAGAGTTCTCATCCCGCCTGTTCCCCAAGAATTTGAGAACAACATCCTTGAAGGAATCCCAGGCTTCTTTTTCCTTCTCAGACATCGTTTCAGCGAATGCTCCATCTGAAATGAGTTTCCTTATATCGGGGCCAACAAACACTCCTTCCTTTAGCTTTGCTTCAGAAAGTCGGGGGGAACTTTGAGCAAAGGTACCGAAAGCACTCACCATCTATTGGAAGGGACTTGATGAATTGCTTAGTGAGACCCAACTTAATGTGGAGAGGTGGTAATAGAATTTTATCACGAGGTACCAAGCTCTCATGAAGAACATTTTTCTCACCGGGTCTCAAATACTCCCGAATTGGCCAGTCTTTTTTCCCCCAGTGTAGGTCGCAGGCCCGGCTATCCCACAAGCAAAGGAAGCAGGGATATTTGGTGAAACCGGATTGCTGCCCTAATAGCATGGATAGAATTTTAAAGTCTCCACAAATCATCCACTTATGCTCATCATAACGAATCTTCTGAAGAATCAGGGCCAAATTCTCGTATTTTTCTTGGAGAATAACAGAGTGAGCAATAGGAACTGAAGCGAATGTGTTGCCATTATGAAGAAGAACACCTTTTATGCTGTCTTTTGACGAATCAATGAACAGCCACCATTCAGCAGGATCATACTTGAGTTTAAACTTTTCCATCACTCCGTATATATCGTTGCAAAATACCAAATCTTCCTCTTTGCTGAAATACAGCCATTCCTCGCTTAACGACCGAGTTCCGTTACAACGACCCGGTCGTTAAGCGAATTGGTCGTTAAGCGAAGAAAGGCATACTTCAGCTTATGGGATCCTGCGCAGGAGAAATCGACGCTGACAAAAGCAAGTGCAGACATACCTGATAAAAGGGAACACCAGGACAGATGAGGGAAAACATGAACAAGCAGGAATGAATGTGAGAGCTCGCACCTACGACCATCGCTTCGCCGTTACGACCGCTCACCGTCGGTGATATGGTCGTAAGTGTGAGCGGTCGTAACGGCGAAGCGATGGTCGCAAGTGCGAGCGGTCGCTAAACAGGTAGGTCGTTAAGTGAGGACTAGCTGTACTTCAAAAATTGTGTCTCGCGGTTGCGGTACCAATAAAAAGTTGTTCCTGGTGACAATAGATTTTTCTGTTTAAGCCGAGAACCTAGTAGTTGGGCAGCATCTTTTGGGAGTCCTAAATCCCGGACTAAATCATTCAATTCAGCTTGAGAGAAAAGTTCAGGTTTCGGATCTGGTTCAGTTTCAAACTCGGAAGTACTGGACTCATCGGGAAAAGCCATCTGATGAGTCTCATCATGATCAGAACCGTCCACACAAATATGATCCAAAGATTTTGGTGGTTCAGGCACAGGTACTTCGTTGCTATGAGGCATAGGCCTAATTGCTGAGGGAAAGTTGGGGTAACTTATTACGTTCTTATTTTTTAAGTTGTATCCCTTCACAATGCAAGAGCAAAAATAGCAGTCACTGCTGTGGTCTCTTTGTTCACGCCACATCATAGGTATTCCGAAACGAAATGCTTGTTTTTTACCTTTCATCCATAAGCGTAGATCTTCCTCACATGTCTTGCACACTTTGTGAGGAGCCCACGGTTTGTCTTGATCGCCTAACTTCAAACCGAAATAGGCGAAATATACTTTTTTAATAAATGCAGAAATGTTCCTCTGCCGCTTTTTCACGGTATATTCCCCACAAATAAAACAAAAACTGTCCGGAGAGTTGACGCAACCTCTGGCTCTGTGAGCCATCACAAATACACAGCACTGCAAACTACAACTGTAGTGAACCACTTCGGAATAAAGCTGGATTACGACTGAGCAAACAAAAGGTAATAATGAACTTGCAAGAAACTGAAATTTGACAGGAACGTTCATGTCGCAACCACCGTGTTTGAGCGAGCGAACGAGGCGAGGCGAACAGGAAAGAACATGCGCCAGCGCGAGTACTGGATTTAGCCCCCCGCCTCCCAATTGTCCTGTTAATGTATAAAATGAATACAAAACACTCTAAAATATCATGAGGGAGTGTTTCTAGTTAGTTAACCATTACAACCTCTATTTTGGGCCAAGAAAATAAACTGCAGTCGGCTAAAAAGAAATTATGTGAACATTCCTTATATGGGTAAGAAATCTAATTTTGCAAGAAAACGTGACGTGATGGAACATTTTGGCTATTTTTCCTGGATTCAGCACCCCAAAATCTATAGGAATCAGTTGCAAAACTGGAGGCAGTTTTTTGGTAGTGTACCTGTGTTATAGGTTGCAGCATACAGGAGCCTATGGCCGCTGGTTATGCTTAGCCTGGTGAGGGTCTGGACACTTCCGACCAGGATGAGATGTCCCTTGCTGGGGCACATCTGGAGGGTGGGCAGAAGGAAGATGAAACTTCCTTTTCTTAGGGAAAGAAGATTTGGTAGGACATTTCCTACATCCCGGGGAAGAAGAAGGCTTAGGATGGTTTCCAGGACTAGGAAAGTCAGCGGAGCACTGAGCCACCTGACGTAAAGCCTCTCCATTGAAAAGATTATCCCCAGTACACGGAGAATTACCCAGTGTAAATTGTGCCCATCTGCTCAAGTCTGAAGCCTGCAGCCAGGCTGTACGACGTGCTCCAATGGCAATGGCAGATGACCTGCTAACAGACTCAAAAGAGTCAAGGGCAGCATGAGAAAGAAACCAAGAGATATTCCTGCTATGATTAAGAAACAAGGAATAGTCAGAGGCCATAGGTTCTGACAAAAAGGAGACAGGAGAGATAATTTCTCTGTGACCTCCTGAAGTGTTAGGCTCATATAAAAGATATTGTGATGACGAAGGCAGTTCAGAGGAAAGGAAATGGCAGAAAAGGGAAACCTGTTCCTTTAAAAATGCTAGCATTCAGGGTTTCCCCAGCAACCAAGAACCTCTGAGTCAGAGCACAGTCAGCATCAAGCCCCGCCCACTTCAGCACGTCAGGGCTGGAGTGAAGCCTAGCAGCTCCCACTTGTGCTGGGAGAAAGGCGTGGCCCCTGGGAAAGAGCAGTTTAAAACTCCTGTGTTTGAACAGTCAGTTAGAAGAAGTGTGGGAGGAAGTGAGAGAAGTCGGATTGGAAGTGAGAGAAGAAGGAATAGAAGTGTGGAAAGCAGCAAAGGCACGAGAGGTGCTGGAATCCAGAGCAGAGACGAGCTGTGAGATCTGGCTGGAGCAGGTCCAAGGCAAACACAGCTACAAGGGGAATTGATACAAGGGAGAGAAGCTTCTGCAGTGAGAAGGCAGCATGGCTGTGAGCAGGAAGGAGGGGAACAACTGAGAAGCCCAGAATTCAGGCAAGTCTGTATTCCAAAATCCCTGCACCCGAAAGAGTTGAAGGAGTTAGTTCCTGTTAGAGGAACCAATTCAACTAGCCAGCCAAACTATAGCAGAAAAGAGAGTAGCTTGTCTGCATTTCCTGATTCTAGGCTCTCCGAAGAAATAGAGCAGAAGAAAGTTCTGCTGGAAAGGTTAAATGAATTACTGTTGAAACAGAATAGTAAGCTCTACAGTCGGGTACCCTCTGAAGAGAGCTGTAAAGATTCTGTGGAAGAAATGGAAATAGAAAGTTGCTATGAGGATTATAAAAATAGTCCTGGAGAAATTCAATGTTCTTTTTGTATGGCCAATGAGCTGGAAGTGTGCTAAACCCAGGCACAGCTGAGTGAATGTTTGTTTAATAGTAAGGAAGCTGCGCTTGAGTGAAAGGCACAGCAGAGGAAACTTACTGGATGTTTGGAAGCTATTCTGTTCTAAGGAAGCTGTGAGGGAAACAGTTCCTATAATTTGCTTGAAAGAAAGTTTGCAGCCAAAGCTTTGTGAGCTAGTTCCTGTGAAACTAACTATTGCTGATATTGACCAACCTGTGATTACGTTTGTGAACTTTATTCCTTTGTGTTGGAGAAGAATCCTATTTATGTTCAGCACTGTCACTTATAATGCGAGGTGGAAAACCCAAGAACAAATAAATATTCTCTGTTTCGCCTAACCACTTGTGCTCACAATTACTTTGCCTGATAAAGATAAGTGGACTACAGTTCCCAGCAACCATTGCTGGCAGCCATATTGGGAAACTTACTCTAAAGGGCAACAAGGCGACACTCTCCTGCTGCCTGGCTATACGCCCGGCCAGGAGGTGGCGACAATATATGAAATAATTCTCGAAGCCAACATGGAAGTTTGGAAGGTTTGACGTCCAAAGACATCAAGTGCTTTAGAGGCACAACCTGGTGGATAAGAAGAATGCTTCTTCTTGCTCCTGACCTTCCTCATTGCTGATTCCACAACAATGGAATGATGCGGAAGCTGGTTTTTCTGAAACCCCGGAGAGGGAGGCACCTGATACAGAACATTCATGGCTGCAGAAGGCGCCGGAACCTGTAAAGGTGATTGCCAAATCCCCAGAAGAAGGTCCTGCAAGGAATGATGTAAAGGAAGCATTATAGCTGCCTTATCTGCAGGAGCCTGGATAGGAGGAGGACCAGGAATAGGAATGGCAAGAAAGGCTGCCATATCAAGGAGAAAGTCCTGAAAGGAAGGATCTTCCAGAGGGACTCTTCCAGGGTAGGCTGAGATTGAATGAGCCGCCAGAACCCCAGAAGACCTACGGGGCTGGTGCCCAAAAGGAATCCTGCTCGATACAGAGCGATACTGACGATTCTGATTCGAGGCAGGTAGAACACCAAAGTCGATTCCCGGGATCGATTCCAAGCTAGGCATAGAAAGGATCGAGGGCACCGATGGAACTGCCGGAATCGATACCGACCCTGGCACCGGCATCGGGGACGGCAACGCCAACATGGCAGTCGTCGGAGGCTGCCGACGCGGCGCCGAGGCAACCAGAGAGTCTTGGCGATTATCCTCGGTACTGCGTGGTCGGAAGGGACATGGATCGCTTCCGAAGTCCATCGAAACCAAGTCCTCTAAACTGGATAGTGATTCCAGACTGGGCATCGAACCGAGCGAGGCTATCGATGCCCGTCGAGAGGGCACCGAAGTCAGTGGCGGTATCGGCGCTGCCGATAAATGGAGGCCAATCTGAATCGCATCGATTGGCACCGAAGACGACACCCGGTGAAGAGAGGAACCCTCGACGCTGGCGCCGATGTCGGGGTATCGGCACCGCTAGGAGCCGGTACCCCGCCCCCGGGCATGGCGTAGCTAGAGGAAAACCCATCTGGGGCATAGTGATCTGCCCCGAGGGTACTCGGGATCCCAGAGGCCGACCCCCGGTGGAGAGTGGGACACTCAACCCTGACGCCGATGCCGGGGTATTGGTACCGCTCGAAGCCGGTACCATCCCCGCGGCTGGCTGGGAAATGGGAAAGCCAGTCTGGGTAGCATCGATCGGCCCCGGAGGTACCAAGGACCCCAGATGACGATCCCTGGTGAAGAGCGGAGCACTTGACACCGGCGCCGACGCCGGGGAATCGGCACCGCTCGAAGCCGGCACCAACCCCGCGCCTGGCCGGGAAGCGGGAAAGTCCGGGTCGGTTCGTTCGGCCCCGAAGGCACCGAGGACACCGAATGACAACCCTTGGTGAAGAGTGGAGCACTCGACACTGGCGCCGATGCCGGGGAAGCGGTACCGCTCGAAGCCGGTAACCACCCCGCGCATGGCTGGGATGCCGGAAAGCCAACCCGGGTCGTATCGCTCGGCCCCGAAGGCACCGAGGACGCCAGTTGATGATCCTTGGCGAAGAGTGGAACACTCGACGCCTGCGCCGATGCCGGGGAATTGGTACCGCCCGAAGCGGATACCACCCCCGAGCATGGCTCAGGTATATTCTGTGAGGATCGAACCCCAGGAACAACCTGAAACCCCGTGGGTGCTTTGGAGCCCGAAGACTCCCGCCGGGGTGTTATTGCCAATGGGGTCTTGAGGGGAAGGCTGGAGCCGTCATCATGCCGGGCATGAGACTTACCCTTCAAGCATTGGCTAGTCTTAACAGACTGTTTGTGGGTTACCTGATCCTGGAGAGAAGACGAACCCGAGGGCTGCACCTCGGAAGGAAACGCGGCATCGAGGGACACCCGAAAAAGAGAAGGTCTTCTCCCAATGCTGAAGCCCGATGGACCGGGGGAAAAAGGGTCAGGACCCAAACAGGATAGACACCAGGGGCTGGGGTCTAAAAGGACAACTAAGTTTCCACGGTGAAGGCACTTCTTGGGGGAAGAAGGCTCCATGTTGGAAAGGCCTGGTCGGCCTCGAGGAAAACGAAACCGAGGAGAAAAACTTTATCGAAGTTGAAAAGAAAAGAATAAGCACCTGGGGGTGCCGATATCGGCGGGAAGAGGCCGCGACCACAAGAAAACAAGAAAAATAAGAATTTTAGAGAAAAAAAGTTTCTGCGGTGACAGGAGGTACGTCCTGCCCGCTCCGCGGAAAAACGAAAACTGGGGAGAGGCAGTGGGAAAGGCGGGAACCCACCGCGCAGGCGCGAGGGATGCTCCCAAAGGCTTTCTGATTGGATGCTGGGGAGCATTTCCATGCGGGCTCCGTCGGCGCCGACGTACCCACATGTGAAGACTCATTCCTGCTTGTTCCTGGAGATCCCTGTGCTTTCTTGGACGCGCTGTTATTTAGGATAGTAACTGCTGCTCCCTGCATTTTCCTCATAGACCTATGGGTCTCCTATCACCATGCTGAGACACCTTTCACCATATGCCTGCCCGCTGAGTCCCTCCCACAGAGGAAAGGAGCCTCCCAGCAGTGGAGTGGGAATCGTGCCTTTGTGTCACACTGCAGATGTGCAGTTTCATATTGTGTTTTGCTTCTCAGTGCTAAAGCACACAAGTGGAACCAAGACAGTGGCTGGGCAGCAGGAGCCAGGGCCGGCCCATCCATTGTGCGAGAATGTTGTTCACATAGAGCCCCGCACTTCTGGGGGCCCCTTGCCAACAACATCTCGCAAATGCTATAAGGAACCGGCAGGGTCTGCTTGAGAGGTAGCTGGAGAGGCCCCGGCTCACCTTTGACAGCCGCCGAAGAGCACCTTTTTTCTTCACTTCGGCAGCTGTGTTGTAGTATAGACCATTGGCAAGACAGAGGTCAAAGGGAATTTCCCGTTTCCCGGCACTTAGCATGCCAGCGGCCTATACTGCAATACAGTTGCTGAAGTGAAGCAAAAAGGTGCTCTTCACTTCAGCAGTTGTCAGAGGTGAGTCGTGTCTCTCCGTCTCCCTCTAAAAGTCAGTTGTACAGCCATGGGGCTCTTTGGGGGGAGCTAGGACTGGAAATAGCTGATGGGGGGCTTGGACTGGAAATAGGCTGATGGGTGGCTAGGATATAACTGGAAATGGGCTGATGGAGGGACTAGGATTGGAAATGCACTGATGGAGGGCTAGGGTAGGACTGGAAATGGCTGATGGGAGAGCTAAAATAGTACTGGAAAGGGCTGAGGGGGGGACTAGGATTGGAAATGGGCTGATGGGGGGGCTAGGATGGGACTGGAAAGGACTGATGGGGGAGCTAGGACTAGAAAGGGCTGATGGGGGGGCTAGGATGGGCTGATGGGGAGGCTAGGATTGGAAATGGGCTGATGGGGGGCTAGGATAGGACTGGAAATGGCTGATGAGGGGGCTAGGATAGGACTGGAAATGGGCTGATGTGGGGGGGATGGGAGAATGGGACTAGAAGGGAGTGGATGCTGGGTGGGGCTGGAACTAGAAGAGCTAATGTTCGGGGAAGACTAGAATGGGATGGGGCTGGGGGAGTGAGGCTGGAGAGGGGAAAATATATTTTGTGTGGGAGGGAAGAAAAATCTACCATTGGCCAGGTTTTGGGAGAGTAAGTGGGGATTAAGTAGTGAAATTTGAGTGGATGAATAAGGAATAAAGAAAGAAATGGAGGAAAAAGGGAAATCAGTATGTTAAAGCAGATGTAGATAGAGAATGGAAAAAACTAGGAGAAAGAAGAAAGGACAAATGGACAGCAGACAATGGAGAGTTAGCAGAAGACACAAAAAAAAACAGAAGAAAGTGACTGGAGCAATTACAACTGAAAAATAAAATGCACAAACAACAAAAGGTAGAAAAATATTTTTTTTATTTTGAATTTATTAACGAATATGTCAGCTCTGGGAAATGTGCATCTTTAACATCTTCATTTTGTTTAGTACAAGTGGAAATTAATTTATAGTTTTATTTCTGCACTGTTGTTTGTACATTTCAAATTTGGCTTTGGGGTTCCCAGTTTAATTATTATATTCCTATTTCTAAATTGTGATCCCTTGTTCTTTATGTGGTGCCGGTCTGTGTTCTGCATGTGTGACCGAGCTGAGGTATTCTGTTCATGTAGTTTCTATTTGACATTGCCACTTGTTCTCTTTCCCTAATAGATGTATTAGTGTTCTCTGAGATGTATTGGTTTAATATTTGAGGTGTTGCCTTTTGATAGGTAGGGTTTGGTGCTTTGGGAGTCCTGGTAGTGCCGTTATGATACGGTGGGTTTGCTATGGGTTCTAAATGGACAGTGTTTATAGTACTTCCTAATGTGCCTGGCAGTTTATTTATTTATTTATTTGCAGTCTCTTTTATACCGCGCTATTCGACATCAGTGCGGTTTACAATGAACATAAGAGTTGCACATCTCAATTTCGTGATTTGTGCTTACAGTGAAACAGGTATAATAACTTGGGTATACATTAAACAGGAAAATTAAACTTGGGTATGCATTAAGCAGGTATAACAGGTAAAATAGGGTATAAATAACCAGTCCCTTAACAAGGAGACACGATGAATAAATACAGTCTACTTTATGCAATAATATAATGAGTTATGCGGCACTGCATAAGTTTCTCATGGTGGTTGGAGGGGAAGGTGTGATTGAGAGTGATCAGTCTGGGAATGTGACGTGCATGAGTTTGAGGTGCTGCATTGAGATGTGAGAGTGGGTGAGTGTGGGGAGAAGACTGCATCATTGTAGTGATGAAGAAAGAGGTGCCGTTTCAGTGCCTTCCTAAATTGGGAGAGTTCACTGATGGTTCTGATAGTTGCTGGTAGTGCGTTCCAGCAGGATGGAGCAAAGAAGGAGACGGCTCTGGATCTAGTGAATTGAGAACACTTCGTGCTAGCCTTAGGTAATATGAGAGTATTTGCGGCATTCGATCTCCTTGCTCGATTGGGAGGTGTGATTGAAATTAGATCAGTAATGGCAGTAGCAGGGTATTTATTGATGGCTTTATGGGTCATAATTAGGATCTTGAATGAGATCCTGGCTTGTATGGGTAGCCAGTGCAGTTGTTTTAGTATTGGGGTAATATGAGAACTTCTTGAGGCTCCATGAAGGATTCTTGCAGCTGAATTCATTGCAAGTAGTAAGGGGTTAGTCGTGCACTTAGGTAGACCATACAAGATCGCATTGGCATAGTCAGTGAGGCATTATTAGGGCATGAAAGACAGTTCGGAAGTCATCAGGTTCTAACAGTTGACGCAGATTGCGGAGGGTCCGGATTTTATGGTACACCGACTTTGTTATGTTTTTGATATGAGCCTTCATATTAAGTTGCTGATCAAGCGTTACACCTAGGTATCTTACTGTAGTCTTGCATATGATCTCTGCGTCGCGAACCTTGATAGACAGGGGTGGAGTAAAAGCCAGATTCCTGGTTACGAAGAGGGCTTCTGTCTTTTTGAAATTTAACTTAAGCATTTGTGCATTTAGCCAGTCTGTGACAGCGTCAAAGCACCTGATAAGTGGGGATAGTTCAAGATGTTCTGTCGAAATTGGCATGTACATCAAGACGTCGTCAGCATAGACCAGGCAGTTGATATTAAATGATTGGATGAGATCACAAATGGGTTGCATATAGAGATTGAATAGCAAGGCGGATAGAGATGAGCCCTGTGGAACACCTTTAGTTTGGGGGAAGGAATCGGAGTTGGAGGGGCCAGAACGGACATGTTGCCAGCGATCAGTGAGGTATGAAGCGCACCATGACAAAGCTGAAGCTTGAACTCCCTTCTCTCTGAGGCGTAGCAGGAGAACTTCGTGGTCTACGGTGTCGAATGCGGCAGCAATGTCCATGAAGATCAGTGCAAAGCAGTTGGCACTGAAGTATAGTAACATAGAAATCTGGTAGTCTTTCTTTAACCAGACACTTGTTAAGAGGCATGTTTACTAAAAGTTAGTGCATGTTAATATTATGCAAATATTTATGCAAACGAGGCCCCTTATGCATATGAGGCCCTGCAATGAGTCTTCACAAATGGCCCCGCACCCCCCTTGGGCTGCCCCTGGAGGTAAAGTTTCCCTTTGATTTGCCTTGCTGGATAAGCAACTGCATAGATTTTTACAAATTATTCATGAGGGTATTTCTCCTGAAGTCTTTCATGCATACTTTTGGAAATGTAAAAAGATCTGAATAACTTGAATCTCTGCCCTATTCCCTGCCCCCAGGAACAGGACCCCGATACACTCACTCTTTCATGCATATTGGATAGAGGTGTATATTTTCATATGTGTTGTTAATCTTTTAAAGCCCCATTTCTGTACATAAACCCCTTTGAAAACTGCCCAACACATAAGCTTCATCTTACTCAGGCTGTTTATAGCTTGACTGGAGCCAGAATCCTGCAGAAAGCAGCTCAGAGGGAGACCAGAAACCTACCACCAGCTCCTCGACTTTTCGCTCTTCACTGGATTTCAATTCCAGAATCTCCTTCAGCTCCTTCCTCCAAGCTGCCAGATGAATTTCATATTTTTCCTGTGAACATTGACAAATCTAATTTAGAAAATGAAGGTTAATATATTATTTTTTTTCTTCCAGCGCATTTATTCCAGGGCTCAACAAATCTCATGTTTGAGATGCCATGATGACTAAAAATTTGTACCTGGCGCCTGGGATTTTCTTCCCTCCCCCCTTAAAAAATTTGGGACAAAAGACAACTTCAGTCTGCCTGCGGGATCCAATTGCTTACAGGCATTAGAGAAGGGGATGGTGACTGTGGCTTCGAGGCTACTGGCTGCCCATGAGGATCCCATCACACATGGACAGAAGACAAAAAGAGAGCCGTGATCACTGCTAAGGACCCTTCTGTCTTCCTGTGGAAGATCAGATTCTTGCAGGCAGAAATGGAGGGGAAGGCAATCACGGCTTCAAGGCTGCTGGCTGCCCAAGAGATCAGAGAGGAAGGCTGGCCCAGGAACTAACAGGCTACCCCTGAGGATCCCATCCCCCCATACAAAGGACAGCAGTAATCAGGCCTACACAAAAAAAATCATTAGAAGGGGAGTGAGGCAGCAAATTTTTAAAGGTGCGGTAGTCTAAAAAAATAGGAGGAGGAGGATGTGGGTGGAATAGAGGGCAGGGGGGGAGTGCTAGGGGTTAGGGAGAAGGGGAGAGACTGGGGAGGGGTTGAAAGGGAGAGGGAAGAATGCAAGGATGGAGGTTGAAAGGGATGAATGCAAGGGGCAAAAGAACACAATGGAATAGATTCCCACCTGTGTTTAGCGGGGATGGATGTCTGATCCTGACATCCAGCCCTGCTAAATGACAGGGTTGCGATTCTGAAGAAAGTGCTCCCCACACAAAGATCCAAGATGTGTGGGGAGCTCTGTTCCTGGGTGGGAGAGGGCAGTCTGGAGGTGGAGCGAGGGCATGAACCTGATTCCCAATGTACCTATTCCGTGGTCGGCCATGTATTTCCGGGGTCGGCGGATTGGACGAGGGACTTATTCCACTTCACAGGAGCCTCAGAGTTGGAATATGTCCCCCTAGATGAAGCCAGATGATGTGGCCAGGCTCCAAAAGGAAGGTGAGGGGGTTCCCCATGGCTTGACACTGGCCATCGCAGGCCCGACCAGAGGTCGGGCGATGGGAAAAGGAACTTCTGGGGGCTGCTCCGGTTTAGGCTCCTGCATAGAGCCGTGGTGCCATGGCAACAGGACAAAATGGCCCCACGGTTCCAAGCAGGAGCCTGACTGAGCTATCCAGGTACATTTCTGTATGGCCTGGGGCCCAGAGGCTGCACCCAATTCTGATCCCATGGGAACATTTAGCCTCATGGGTGCAACCCCGGCCCGGCCAGATTCTGGACACCCTGACAGCCCGGGGATGCACAGAACTGAATTGGCCTCAATCTGTATAAGCTCAAAGGTTGATTCCCCACCCCCCTCAACTCAACCAAAATGCATACAAGCACCCCGCCCACACATGCGAACCCACAAATAGGACTCCGCCTCTGTACAACAGACACACAAATAGGAACTTCACATGCACGCACATACACAGTGTGATAAGGAAGCTTATCATAGCTCAGGTAGGAGCTATAGAAAAGATGATGTGACTCTGAACAAGCAACCTGTCAGTTCTGGTAGAATTGAGAAAACAGAGTTTTCACATAAAAGACTACCAGTCCCAGAATGCACCAGCTTTCCAGCAGCCATGAGAGGGGCTGAAGTGAGAGAATGTGTGTGCAATCAAGAGAGCTATGAGGTAATCCCTAAGCACTCATCTCAAAGGGCAGGGCTTGATTCAACACAGCTGCGCTGTGTTAGGGAGCAGCACACATTAGGAAAGAATAAGAATAGAGATTATTCTTCAGGAAACAGTTTCAGCAACAGTTTCAAGAACAGCTTCAGGAAGAGATACAGAGGGGAGAGCTTCAGCAACGGCTACAAGCACCAGTATCACCTGGAGAAACAGAAGCCAAGCCAAGCAGATAGAGAGAGAAGGAAACTCTCTGGAAGGAAGAGAAGAAAGGCCATTGGAAGGTCTGGGAGATTCCAAGGCAGTACTCATACTGGGAGGTATTCCAAAGGCCAGCAGAGTCCATTGGACTGGATTCAGCCAGAGGAATGGAGTGGCAGAGATAGGAATCACCAGTGGCTACCTGGAAGAGAGAAGACTGCATGTGGAAGGGACTTTCAGACCAAGGCCAGAAGGTATGTGAGAGAAGATCCAGTGTCCAGGGATCAAGATTGGAAGGCTGGACATCAGAATTGGATTACATATTGGCCAGGCTATACAGAGAGGAATAATGATAGCAGGAGAGGCTCAGGTATGAACACTGATCCAGACCCTATCTATAATAGAGAATGGCAGCAAGGGAATAAGCATTCTCATGATAGTGCCTTAATGAAAGACTCATCTGTGCCAATGTATGATATTGACCCTATGATTGTTGATGCAGGGGGAAATACAGCAGATGAAACTATTTACATGGACTGTTCTTTATCTAAATGCTATTGCTAGTTTTCTATGAGCAAACACATCAGCCATCACAAAGAAACCTAACTTTGTTCTTTATTTCCACTGCAAACAGCTCTTAAAGCAGGATTTGGGCTCACACAGTAGCAGCCAGCCAGCTAAAGGCTTTCAGCTGGTCCATGGATAGTAATTAGGGCTGCACCTGATTGTGTGTGTGAGCAAGGGAGAATCACTGCTGAGATCAGCGTGGAAAATAAGCAGAAGTTAACCTAACCAGCAAAGTTTATTATTTTCGTTGTGCCTTTGTATTTGGTAATTATTTGCTAAGAAAACATTAGCTAATTGCCTGACAAGCTGAAGGTTGTTTTCTGGTTTACTTTGTGACTTTTTGTTATCCATTTAAACACTGCAAGCAAGTAACCTCATTTATAGTGCTATCAAGCATACATGTGCTGGGTGAATTAAACCCCATCAATAAAAGAAGTATTTTATTGATCTTACCACTTGGTTTCACAACTCAAATTATTGTCATCAGCTGTGTTTGGGAGTGAATGAACTACAATACCCACAATACCTTGCAAGAATCATATGAATATATGCATCGTCAAGATTGTGTAAGTTCTCACCCTAGGCAGCCGTCTGACAAATGGCGTAGTTTTTCGGATTGCTCTTGCACCAAGAGGATTTACTTGTTGTGGATTACAAATAAAAGTCAAGTTTAAAGCTGTAAGAAGATTTTTTTTCCCTCGTCTGCACTTTGGAGGAAAAAGCGTAGTTACTCACCTGTAACAGGTGTTCTCCAGGAGCAGCAGGAATCAGTCCTCACTTATGGGTGACGTCGGCGCCGACGGAGCCCTCGCGGAGCAATTTTCCCCAGCTTTCAAAGAAAGCCTTTGGGAATTGCAGCGCGCATGCGCGGTCGTCTTCCCGCCCGAAGGTGCCATCTTAGCCAGTCAGATGACATAGCTAAAAAAGACAGCATAAAAATTTGCAAAAAGAACATAAGCAGACGATTGCAACTCCAAGGGGAGGAGGGAGGGTAGTGAGGACTGATTCCTGCTGCTCCTGGAGAACACCTGTTACAGGTGAGTAACTACGCTTTCTCCAGGACCAAGCAGGAAGTCAGTCCTCACTTATGGGACTCCCAAGCTCAAGGCTACCGGAGACCCTAAGCACAAAAATGAGCTCCCTCTAGCTCAGCAGCACAGAAGGATAGAATCTTCGCTGAATTATCACCCACCGGTAGCCCACATCCGGGATGGAGGGTAGGAGTTGCTCAGACCTCAAAGAGATTACGGAGGACTGCCTGTCCGAAAGCACTGTCCCTACGGGACTCCCTCTCGAGACAGTAATGGACCGCAAAAGTCTGGCTCGAAGACCAAGTAGCGGCCCGGCAGATGTCCGCCAGCGGAACAGAGCGGAGGTAAGCCACTGACGTGGCCTTTGCCCGAACGCAATGAGCCGTGACTCGACTTTCTAAGGCGAGTCCGGCTGCCCCATAAGCCCAAGAGATACAGTCCGCAACCCAGATGGACAGAGTACGCTTGGAGACCGGGAGCCCCAATTTATTGGGGTCAAAAGACACAAAAAGCTGAGCAGCTTTACGGTGCTCCCGCGTACGGTCAAGGTAGAAGTTCAATGCCCTTCTACAGTCCAGGGTATGGAGGACCGTCTCAGCTCGGCTGGAGTGTGGTCTGGGAAAGAAGGTTGGAAGTACCACCTCCTGATTCATGTGAAAAGGGGAGACCACTTTAGGCAGAAACTTTGGGTGAGTCCGTAGGACTACCCTATTCTTGTAGAATCGAGTGTAGGGGGGATCAGACACGAGGGCCTGCAATTCACTTACGCGCCTAGCGGAAGTGAGGGCTATCAAGAACAGTGTTTTCCAAGACAGAAAACGGAGAGAACAGGTAGCCATAGGTTCAAAAGGCGGATAGGTGATCCGCTGCAAAACCACATTCAGGTCCCAGTCCGGCGCTGGCGGGCGCAGAGGTGGTTTAAGTAGGAGACCTCGGAGAAACCTCGCTACGAGAGGGTCGTTGGAGAGAGGTCTGCCGTCCACCGGCACATGATGTGCTGAAAGAGCACTGAGGTGAACTTTGACGGAGTTGGACTTAAGTCCCAGATTAGAGAGGTGTAGCAAGTATTGTAGGATCACCGACACCGGGCAGGAGAAGGGATCCTGAGACTGTTGGGAACACCAGATTGCAAAGCGACGCCATTTAAGGGCGTAGCATTTGCGGGTAGAAGGGCGTCGCGAAGCCAAGACGACCTCCTCCACCTCCGCCGGCAAGAGAAGAGGAGCAAGGACTACCCTTTCAGCAGCCAGGCCATGAGGCTGAGAGACCTGAGGTTGGGGTGCAGTAGGGACCCCTGATCCTGAGTGAGGAGATCCGGTTGTACCCCCAGAGGGATTGGATCCTCCACTGCCAGTTGCAGCAGGAGCGGAAACCACGGCTGCCTGGGCCAGCGAGGGGCCACCAGGATCATGAAGGCTTTGTCTCGGAGAACCTTGAAAAGAGTCCGAGAGACTAACGGAATGGGAGGGAAAGCGTACAGAAGGCTCCCCGACCATGAGATCAGAAAGGCGTCCGCCGCAACCCGAAGGGGGTGTGGCTGACGAGAGCAGAAGCGAGGAAGCTGCCGGTTGTGAGGACTGGCAAAGAGATCCACCGTGGGGAGGCCCCACCTGAGGAAGAGCTTCTGAACGATCAAGGGATCCAGACGCCACTCGTGCGGCTGGAGTACCCTGCTGAGTTTGTCCGCCAGGCAATTTTCTTGGCCCGGGAGATAAACTGCCTTGAGGAGAATGCCGTGACTGACGGCCCAAGAGCAGAGCTTCTGTGCCTCCCGGCAGAGGAGGAAGGAGCCCGTGCCCCCCTGCTTGTTCACGTAGAACATGGCAACTTGATTGTCCGTCTGGACAAGGACGGACTGTTGGGAGGTTAGGTGGGAGAAGGCCTTGAGAGCTAGGCGGATCGCCCTGAGCTCCAGGAAGTTGATCTGCTGCGCAGACTCCCACTTGGTCCAGAGGCCCTGAGTACGTGCCTCTTGGCAATGTGCTCCCCAGCCCAGGAGGGATGCATCGGTGGTCAGCACCCGGGTCGGCTGAGGTGACTGGAAAGGCATTCCTAATATCAGGTTCGGCTGCCGGAGCCACCACCGGATAGACGAGACCAGCGGCTCGGAGACGCGCACTAGGTCTGCTAGGCCGCCTGTGGCTTGTTGCCACTGCCGGCGGAGACACCATTGAGCAGACCGCATATTCAGGCGGGCATTGGGGGTCACATGGACGGTGGAAGCCATATGGCCGAGCAGTCTCAGGAAGCGCCTGGCGGAGACCAGGGGCTGGCTGCGAAAGCGGTCGGCTAGGTCCATGAGCCGCTGAGCCCTGTCGAGCGGTAGGTACGCTCGCGCCTGAGGAGTGCGCAGCCTTGCGCCGATGAACTCGAGATCCTGTGAGGGGAGCAAAGTGGACTTTGCGAAGTTTATGACAAAGCCCAAGTGCTGCAGCAGAGTCACCGTGCGGCACGTGGCGTTGGTGACCTCCTGAGCGGACGCTGCTCTGATGAGCCAGTCGTCGAGGTACGGAAAGACATAGAGGCCGTGAAGCCGGAGATGGGCCGCCACGACCGCGAGACATTTTGTGAAGACTCGCGGTGCGGAGGACAGGCCAAAGGGAAGTACTCTGTACTGGTAATGATTTCCTGCCACCACAAACCTGAGGTATTGGCGGTGGCTTGGGTGGATGAGGATGTGCGTGTAGGCATCCTTTAGATCCAAGGAGCATAGCCAATCTCCCTGCTGGAGGTAGGGCAGAAGGATTCCAAGGGTAAGCATTTTGAACTTCTCCCGCACAAGGAACTTGTTGAGGTTGCGCAAGTCCAGGATGGGTCTGAGGCCTCCTGTTCTCTTTGGTATCAGAAAATACCTTGAATAGAAGCCTTGACCTCTCAGGTGGTGGGGCACCGGTTCCACCGCCTGTTCCTGCAGGAGACCTGCTAACTCCCGAAGGAGCAACTCCCTGTGCAGAGGGGGGCGCGGAGGCTCTCCCGGAAAATAGGAGGGAGGGACCTGATGGAAGTGGAGAAGGTAGCCCTCTCGCACGACCTGAAGCACCCAGGCATCTGCGGTGATGCTGGACCACCTGTGTCGAACCGAAAGAAAAAAGTATAAAATAAAGAGGAAAATCAACTTTTTCGCGGGGACAAGACGGGGACGTCTGTAGGGCTCCGCGGAAAAAAGAAGACTGGCTAAGATGGCACCTTCGGGCGGGAAGACGACCGCGCATGCGCGCTGCAATTCCCAAAGGCTTTCTTTGAAAGCTGGGGAAAATTGCTCCGCGAGGGCTCCGTCGGCGCCGACGTCACCCATAAGTGAGGACTGACTTCCTGCTTGGTCCTGGAGAAGTGGTTGTTCCAGGAAGCTGTCCCAGAGGAAAAGACCCTGTGCAAAGCTGGATTCATCACTGAGACAAGGTAATATGTACCTGGGCATGTCTAGTGGTGGATGTGTGTAAGCACAGGGGGTAATTGGGAAAAAAAAAAAAAAAAAAGTTAAAAAAAAAACAAAAAAAAAACCCACACCTGGTTAGAAGGTGCTGCTCTTTGGTTTTTTTTTTTTTTTCTTTTCTTGCAGGGGTCAAGATGGATCCGACGGAGATGGCTCAGTGGATGGCAGCCCAATTCAGCAAGCAGCAGGAGCTGTCACAGCAGGCCCAGGACACTGCTATGAAGGCCTTAATGGAACAGCAGAAACCAGTGCTTGATCTGGTGCAAGCTCTAGTGCAGCTGCAGAGCCAAAGTGGAACAGATGCAAGACCAGCAGTTAGTACTGGTGCACCACATGTGGACACTGTGGGACTCAATCAAGGGATTGGGGCATTTAATTTTGGGAAATTAACTCCAGAAGATAATGTTGATGATTTTCTAGAGTCTTTTGAAAGAGTGGCACAGGCTTTAGCATGGCCAGAGACCCAGTGGGCAGTAAGGCTGGCAGCCTCATTAACTGGTGAGGCACTAGCAGCTTACAGAGCAATGCCAGCAGCCCAGGCTTTGATTTATAAGGATGTAAAGGCAGCTATTAGAGATCGCCTAGGGTTGTCTATTTCAGAGTATAGGCGAATGTTTAGAGCTGTTACATTGAAAGTGGGTGAGACACCCAGGGCTCTGAGTCAGAGAATCAGAAGTTTAGCTGTAAAATGGTTGGAGCCTGAGCAAAAGACAGTAGAAATGTTATTAGATATTATAATGCTGGAACAATTTATGCTTGGGGTACCTAAAGATTTGAATGTTTTTCTTATACAGCAAAATTGCCAAAATCTTGGAGAGGCAACCATGCTAGCAGAGAGATTCTTGGAAGCCACGCAGGCTTGCCATAGAATGGGTGGCCCTCCAAAGATGGATGCTGAGGCTAGATGTGCTGTATCAGAAAAGGGAATAATTAAGAATGTTTCTGAAAATGAATGTACTGTATCAAACCAGATGACACAGTGGAATAGAAGGAAATGTTTCAAGTGTGGAAAAGTGGGACACTTAGAGAAGAGATGCCAGACACACACTAGTTTAATGGGTCTGGATTTAAAACAGCCCAAGGAAGGATTTCTTTTGATGGTTGATGTGCAAGGAATTACCACAAATGCATTATTAGACTCTGGGGCAGACCAGAGTATGATGTCAAAAAGGCTTTGGAAGAGGATAGAGGCCCAAGAAAGATTTGTGCCTAGAACCCCTGAAAGCCAAGTTCACATCAGATGCATTCATGGTGCTGCATCATCATATCCCACCTATAGGCTAAAGGTTAAGTGCCTAGGGAAACAAGAGGAAGTCCTGTTAGCAGTGGTGCCTAGGCTACCCTTTGATTTGGTTCTAGGAAGAGACTGGCCAAGATTTAAGCAGGGTCTAGTGGAAGGACTAGGAAAGAAGGAGGGAGAAGGTTTAATGGTAGTAGCTCCCGGGCCTTTATTTGGAAGTCCTCAGACCCCAGCTAAAAAGATGGTTAAGCGTCCAGAAGACCAAGCTACCCCAAAGCAGATATTCGTCCTAAAGTACCATAAGGTCTCTGAGAAGGCCCAAGCTCCTAAGCGGGCAACCCCTCAGTCTGCTGGGTTTGACCTATGCAGCATAGAGAATGTGACTGTACCTAGCCAAGGGAGAGCCCTGGTTGACACCGGTCTCCAAGTGGAAATACCAATTGGATGTTATGGGAGAGTAGCCCCAAGGTCCGGATTAGCCCTTAAATATTTCATCGATGTGGGTGCGGGAGTAATTGATCCCGATTACAGGGGCAATATTAAAGTTCTGTTGTTTAACTTTGGACAGAATGAGTATCATGTGAAAACAGGAGACAAAATTGCCCAATTGATCTGTGAGAGGCTGGGTTTTCCACCTGTGGAGGAGGTCACATCCCTAGAGAATTCTGAACGTGGAGCCAAAGGCTTTGGTTCTACTGATGGCAAAGGGGTTAAAAGCTTAGCTGCCACCTGTGCCCGAGAGAGGGAGGTGAGTGAAGAGGAAGATTTGGGACCCCAGGTATCTGATTGTAAAGAAAAATCAGAGCCCCAAATAGGTGAGGACCTGACAATGGTACAACAGGAAGAAATTAGGAAGTTGCTTAAGGAATTCCCAGATGTGTTGACACCCATACCTGGGGAGACCCATTTGGTGGCCCATGAAATAATAACTCCACCTGGGAAATTGGTTCGTCAAAGGCCATACCGCTTGCCTGAAGCCAAAAGACAGGAGGTAGTGGCACAAGTCCAGGAGATGTTGGACATGGGGGTAATAGAGGAGTCAAAGAGTCCCTGGAATAGCCCCATAGTCCTGGTGCTGAAGCCTGATGGATCCTTAAGATTTTGTATTGACTTCCGGCAGGTAAACGCCATATCAGTTTTTGATGCATATCCAATGCCAAGAATTGAGGAGCTGCTAGACCAGCTGGGACAGGCTCAATACTTAACCACCCTTGATATGACAAAAGGATATTGGCAAATCCCGCTCACCAGGGAGTCGAAGCCGAAAACTGCGTTCAGCACCCCCGTTGGCCTTTTCCAGTTCAAGAGGATGCCTTTCGGACTGCATGGAGCAGCGGCTACCTGCCAAAGGTTAGTGGATCAGGTACTTCGACCCCACCAAAGTTATGCTTTTGCATACATGGATGATGTCATAATCCATAGTAACACCTGGGCGGAGCATTTGAAGAGGATCAGGGCAGTCTTGTGCTCTATGAAGCAAGCGGGAATCACTTTAAACCCGAAGAAGTGTGCCTTTGCAAATAGGGAGGTAAAATACCTAGGCCACCTAGTGGGAAGAGGAAAAATTAAACCTCTATTAAGCAAAATAGATAGCATCAGGAATTTTCCTCCTCCAACAACCAAGAAACAACTAAGACGTTTCTTAGGACTTATTGGATACTACCGCCGGTTTATACCGCAATTCGCAGAGAAAAGTGCCATTTTCACGGTTATGCTGCGAAAGAATTGTCCAAACCAGATAAAGTGGACACCAGAAGCTGAAAAAGCGTTTTCAGTATTAAAAGAAAAATTGTGTACAGGACCGGTACTGAAAGGAGTAGACTTCAAGAAACCCTTTCTGGTTCAAACCGATGCATCGGATATAGGGCTAGGAGCAGTCCTATCCCAGTGCCATGATGGAGAGGAGCATCCTGTGATGTACCTGAGCAGGAAGTTGTCACTGGCTGAACAAAAGTATTCCACGATAGAAAAAGAGTGTTTGGCTATCAAGTGGTCAGTGGAGGCGTTAAGGTTTTACCTTACAGGGAGAAAGTTTCAGTTGGTCACGGACCATGCCCCACTTAAGTGGTTGCAGCAAATGAAGAACCACAATGCCAGGTTGACACGCTGGTACATGGCCTTACAGGCGTTTGATTTTCAGGTTGAACATCGTGCCGGGAAGTTACACAAGAATGCGGATGCACTTTCCCGTATTACGGACTGTAGAGAAGAAGTTTCACCAGTAAAACCAGTCCGTAATAACTTAAGCAGGGGGGTATGTGATAAGGAAGCTTATCATAGCTCAGGTAGGAGCTATAGAAAAGATGATGTGACTCTGAACAAGCAACCTGTCAGTTCTGGTAGAATTGAGAAAACAGAGTTTTCACATAAAAGACTACCAGTCCCAGAATGCACCAGCTTTCCAGCAGCCATGAGAGGGGCTGAAGTGAGAGAATGTGTGTGCAATCAAGAGAGCTATGAGGTAATCCCTAAGCACTCATCTCAAAGGGCAGGGCTTGATTCAACACAGCTGCGCTGTGTTAGGGAGCAGCACACATTAGGAAAGAATAAGAATAGAGATTATTCTTCAGGAAACAGTTTCAGCAACAGTTTCAAGAACAGCTTCAGGAAGAGATACAGAGGGGAGAGCTTCAGCAACGGCTACAAGCACCAGTATCACCTGGAGAAACAGAAGCCAAGCCAAGCAGATAGAGAGAGAAGGAAACTCTCTGGAAGGAAGAGAAGAAAGGCCATTGGAAGGTCTGGGAGATTCCATGGCAGTACTCATACTGGGAGGTATTCCAAAGGCCAGCAGAGTCCATTGGACTGGATTCAGCCAGAGGAATGGAGTGGCAGAGATAGGAATCACCAGTGGCTACCTGGAAGAGAGAAGACTGCATGAGGAAGGGACTTTCAGACCAAGGCCAGAAGGTATGTGAGAGAAGATCCAGTGTCCAGGGATCAAGATTGGAAGGCTGGACATCAGAATTGGATTACATATTGGCCAGGCTATACAGAGAGGAATAATGATAGCAGGAGAGGCTCAGGTATGAACACTGATCCAGACCCTATCTATAATAGAGAATGGCAGCAAGGGAATAAGCATTCTCATGATAGTGCCTTAATGAAAGACTCATCTGTGCCAATGTATGATATTGACCCTATGATTGTTGATGCAGGGGGAAATACAGCAGATGAAACTATTTACATGGACTGTTCTTTATCTAAATGCTATTGCTAGTTTTCTATGAGCAAACACATCAGCCATCACAAAGAAACCTAACTTTGTTCTTTATTTCCACTGCAAACAGCTCTTAAAGCAGGATTTGGGCTCACACAGTAGCAGCCAGCCAGCTAAAGGCTTTCAGCTGGTCCATGGATAGTAATTAGGGCTGCACCTGATTGTGTGTGTGAGCAAGGGAGAATCACTGCTGAGATCAGCGTGGAAAATAAGCAGAAGTTAACCTAACCAGCAAAGTTTATTCTTTTCGTTGTGCCTTTGTATTTGGTAATTATTTGCTAAGAAAACATTAGCTAATTGCCTGACAAGCTGAAGGTTGTTTTCTGGTTTACTTTGTGACTTTTTGTTATCCATTTAAACACTGCAAGCAAGTAACCTCATTTATAGTGCTATCAAGCATACATGTGCTGGGTGAATTAAACCCCATCAATAAAAGAAGTATTTTATTGATCTTACCACTTGGTTTCACAACTCAAATTATTGTCATCAGCTGTGTTTGGGAGTGAATGAACTACAATACCCACAATACCTTGCAAGAATCATATGAATATATGCATCGTCAAGATTTGTGTAAGTTCTCACCCTAGGCAGCCGTCTGACAACAGGCACTCCCACCTCCATACCGCAATTCCGTGAGGGGTTGATGGGCGATTATTGATCTGTATGACAATTACTTTATACTCTGAGATAATTCTGTGGCTTTTTGCCACTATCATGAGCAAGTAAATGGTTTTAAGGCTATTCAGTTTTTCCTTTATTTATTTTCATGCAGCATCTCACAGTAACACACTTGCTAACTCCTTATAAAGCCCAATTTTTAACATTTAACTTTAATTGAGTAAGAACGCTAATATCACACAAAAACTCCTTGAATGCCTTCTACATCAGGTATAAAACCAACTCTGTTAGGCTAGACACAAGTGCACTTGGCACATATCATCATTTCTGTACAGCCGGTTAGTTCTCCATGTGGGGCTTGTTTTTTGTAAAGCCTCCTATCAAGCCACCTACAGTGTCATCGGAGCCCAACGTTGTTATAACCCAACTAATGAACGCTCCATCTGAGCCACATAATACTTGAATCTGAAATACTTGACCTGAAGGTCTTGTTTTTGGTGGCAGTGACTTCAACGTGTAAAGTAAATGAGATCCAGGCTCTAGTAACTGATCTACCTTATACTAAACTTTACAACACACTCATCCAGACTTTCTTCCTAAAGGTGTGTCAGATTTCCACTTTAATCATCTGATCATCCAGCCTTCGACTGAAGAGTGTTGATCTTTGCCCCAGTGAACTCCAGACGGGAGGAGGTGAGATTTGGGGTAGTTTATGACAAAGTTTATGACAGGGTTCAATTCCCACTAGCACTCCTTGTGGCCTTGGGCAAACCACTTAACCCTCCATTGCTCAGAAAAGTCCAAGTTGTTAATGTCCCTGTTTAATGTACACCCAAGTTCAAGTTACAATGTAAACCACTTTGATTAAAATGATAAAGCAGTATTTAAAAAGTCTGTTAAATAAATAGATAAATAAAGCTCAAGTGTTGCAGACCTTGGAGGGTGTGTGTGGTGGTCTGCCACACCTCTCTTTATCTTTATTTTGTCACTTGATATACTGCCCAGGCATATGCATCAGGGTAGTGTACAATAAAAACAGGCTAATAGAAACAGAAATGGAAAAGGAACGCCATTGGTTGGACAGGAAAGAGACAGACAGCACGAGGCGCAGAAAACAGAAAAGGACCTGGCCAAGAGAGGAGGAATGGGGGGGGGGGAGGGGGGGGAGAGGACTGACAGGAAAAGAGGCTGTGCCACCCTTTATGAGCCAAAGTCCAGGTAGGGGAAGACGAAGACCCCCTGGAGCCGGAGGAAGGCAGCCACGACTGCCAGGCATTTTGTGAAGACTCTTGAGACAGAGGCTAGACCCTCTACCATGAACTGCAGGAGTCCTCTAAAGATGAGATTCTGACTAGAATCACCCTGTTAGTAACTGATAAGAACAGAATATTGAAATTATATTTTCAAAAGAAAACTGCTTCCTTTAGTGGGCAAAGCGGAGTTACTTACCTGTAACAGGGGTTCTACGTGGACAGCAGGATAAGTCAGCCACACCTGGTGACGTCCTTCGGGCGGCGCCATGCGGAAGTGCTCTCTAGTAGAAATCTGACCTGCCCAGGTAGCCCACCTCCACGCCCCGCCCCTAACTGGGCCAGTGTGTTCCTAGCGGTGCCTTCCCGGCTAGGGGCGAGACTATGCAGCGAACCTCCTCCAGGGAGGTGGGCGGGATTGTGTGGCTGACTTATCCTGCTGTCCACGGAGAACCCGTTACAGGTAAGTAACTCCGCTTTCTCCATGGACTAGTAGGATTGCATCAGCCACACCTGGTGTCTCCCTAGCCATGCGGAGCGCCAGGTGGAGGAGGGAGCGTACATAAGAAGACAACGCATGTCAGGCAACAATTTTAATGGAGCCAAGATAGTACGATAACATGTAGAACTAAGGCAACATTGCATAAGGTGCATTAACAAGTGTGCAAGCAGTGCGGTATAGTGCAGTTAGGTGCAGTAACAATACAGTAAAACACAAATTCAAAATATAGTGCAAAACAGTGCATAGTGTGCAATAACAGTGCAGTATGTGCAAATTGCGTGACAAGTCCAGAAAGCATGAGAAAGTCCAAGCCATTGGCTGCGAAGAGCCTTAGCCGTTATTCACTGGGGATGTCAGACTCTCTCTGACAGCGGAGGCTAGGACAGCCGTTCCCAACGCGCAGTCCTCCTTTGATCGCAGATCCAGACAGTAGTGATGCTGGAAGGTTTGCGGAGTAGACCACGTGGCAGCTTTGCAGATGTTGGAGATGGGAACGGAGCGCAGGTTTGCAAGAGAGGTAGCCAACGCTCTGAGTAGGTGAGGGCCAACTCTCGGCGGGGACAGATTGTCCGGTGAAGCTAGGCAGAAGGAGATGCAGGAGGCCACCCAATTGGAAAGTGTCCTTTTGGAAACAGGTTGGCCAGGCCTTTTCGGGTCGAAAGACACAAAAAGCTGGTCACACTTTCTGACAGTGCTAGTTCGCTGGAGGTAGATTTTGAGTGCCCGGAGGCAGTCCAGTGTATGAAGGCGTTGTTCATCAATGGACGAGTGAGGCTCTGGAAAGAAGCAGGGAAGTTCAATGGACTGATTGACATGGAAGGGCGATGTGACCTTTGGAACAAATTTAGGGTTGGTCCGCAGGGACGCCCGGTCTGGGAGTAAGCGAGTGTACGGGGAGTGCGCCACCAGAGCTTGCAGCTCGCTGATTCTTCGAGCGGAAGTGATGGCCACCAGAAACAGTGTTTTCCATGAAGCAAACTTCATCTCTGTAGAATGAAGTGGTTCGAAGGGTTCCTGCATTAGGCGATGAAGAACCGAGTTAAGATGCCAGGAAGGGGGCGGGGTTCTGATCAGCGGCTTTAAGTTCGCTAGTCCCTTCATGAAGCGTCTGGTTATGGGCAGCGTTGAGATGGAGTCAGCCCCTTCCACAGGGTCATGGAGGGACGATATAGCGGAGAGGTGCACCGGGATGGACTGTCTTGAGTCCGCTTGTAAACAACAGGCTGAGATACTGAAGAACCTGCGCAACAGGGCAAGAGGTGGGATTGAGGCCCTTTTGTGCACACCAGGTGGAGAACCTCTTCCACTTCAGGCCATAGGATTTTCTGATGGACGGCCTGTGGGCCGCAAGGACTACGTCTTGAACTTCCGAAGGCAAGCGTACAGCCGAGAGACTCAACCTTTCAACCTCCAGGCAGTCAGCGCAAGGGCTCTGAGGTTGGGGTGTCTAGTGTTGCCTCCGTTCTGCGTCAGCAGGTCCTCCCTGGGGGGAAGGCGCACAGGGTCCCCGTGGGCCAAGCGTAGCAGGAGTGAGAACCACATCTGTCGTGGCCAGTAGGGCGCAATCAGGATGATGTGCGCTTTGTCCTGGATGATCCGCTGCAAGGTTGCTGGGATGAGGGGGTCGGTGGGAAGGCATACACTAAAGACCATTCCCCCCAGGATATGTCGAATGCATCCGCTGCCAGCCTGTTGGGCGCTGGGTGTCTGGAGCAGAACAGGGGGCATTTTGCATTCAGTTCCATGGCAAAGAGGTCTACCGACGGTTTCCCCCACTGTTGGAAGAGAACATTCGTCACCTCTTGTGAGAGTGACCATTCGTGAGGTTGCAGCTGCCGACTGAGTTTGTCTGCTAGGGTATTCATGTCCCCCGGCAGGTAGGAGGCCCGTAGCTTGCAGCCGTTTGCCTCTGCCAGAAGCCATATTGCAGTCGCTTCATTGCAAAGGGGGCGCAAGCCGGTTCCACCTTGCTTGTTCACATAGAACATGGCTACTTGGTTGTCCGTTTGTATGAGAATGGCTTTGTCCCGTAGATGTGGAAGGAACGCTAGGAGAGCGTATCTGATGGCTCTGAGCTCGAGAAGATTGATATGCAGGCTCTTTTCCTTCTTGGACCATGCGCCCTGGGTACTGAGGTGTTGGAGGTGCGCGCCCCACCCGGTGTTGGACGTGTCCATGGTGAGAACCACCCGATGCGCCTGTTGATGTATGTCCTTGCCCCCAGACAGGTTGGAAGGGGTAGTCCACCAGCGCAGGTGAGTTCTGATGCTTGGTGGTATCGCCACCCGGGTGGATAGTGGCTGGGAATGCTGATTCCAGAGGGAGCGCAGGTGCCACTGCAGTGGTCGCATTCTCACCTTCGCCATGGGCAGCACCGAAGTAGTTGCTGCCATATGCCCTAGAAGGCGAAGGATCGCTCGCGCCGAGGAGAATTGTGCCTTGGCTGTCTTGTTTGCTAGCAAAACAATGTTGTTCGTCCGGTGCTCTGGGAGGTAGGCTCGGGCTGTCAGAGTATCGATTACTGCCCCAATGAATTCAAGCTGTTGTGTCGGCTGCAGATGTGATTTGTTGTAGTTGATGACAAATCCTAGAGAAGTGATTATTGCCGTTGCTTTCTGCAGGGACGCCAGTAAGTCCGGGGCAGAGTGCGCCGTGAAGAGCCAGTCGTCCAGGTAAGGAAAGACAGACATCCCAAGCTTGCGGAGGTGTGCCGCGACCACGGCTACGCACTTCGTGAAGACTCGAGGCGCAGGGGAGAGGCCGAAGGGAAGAACTCTGTACTGGTAGTGATGTCCCGGTACCTGAAAACGAAGGAACCTCCTGTGTGATTTGGGGATGAGGATATGGGTGTAGGCTTCTTGTAGGTCCAGGGACGCCAAGAACTCGCCTTGTTGTATCAGGGGGAGGATGGCGTTGAGAGAGTACATCCTGAACTTCTCCTTGATGATGAACTTGTTCAGTTTGCGTAGGTCGAGGATAGGGCGCCATCCACCTGTCCTCTTTGGAATGAGAAAGTATCTTGAGTAGAAACCAGAGTTGATTTCGGAGGGAGGTACTTCCTCTATGGCGTGAGACTCGAGGAGGTGTATTAGTTCTGTTGTCATGGGACGTTGTAGGTGTGGAGGAAGGGGAGTGGCTGGTTTGCTTTTTTTGTAGGGAGGAGTGCAAAATCGCAAACGGAATCCTTCCTGGATGACTCGTAGGACCCAGGAGTCGGTGGATATTTTCTCCCACTCCAGTAGGAAGTGTGACAGGCGACCCCCTATGTGGGTGGGCGCCTGTGGGGACGTGTCAAAAGGAGGAGCCTCCTTTGGTGGCTGGAGGGTTGGTGCCTTTTTTCTGTCTGTGATACCTCTGGGTTTGCCGCTGGGTAGAGGCCCCTGGGTAAGCGTTAGACTTGTACTTTGGAGCTTGCCACTTCTGGTTTGGGGGGTATCTCTTGTTAGAGCTGTAGGAATTGTTATTATAGTAGGTTTTTCACTGGTAGCTGCCCTTCAGAGGTGCGCTGCGGCGTTCGAATCCTTCCTCTGCCAAGGTTTGGAGGGTGGTGCAATGTTCTTTCATGATGTTGACTGCGTCTACCACCTTTTCTTCAAATAGTGAGTCACCCGAGCAGGGAGCGTCCGCAATCTTGTCATGTGTATCTTCACTGAGGCCGGAGGCTCTGAGCCATGCCCATCACCTGGCAGATATCGCGGTGCCAGCGGTCCGGACAGAGGTGTCGAAAGCATCAAAGGCTGTGCTGGCCAGATGTTTGCTACACTCATAAGTCAGCGAGCGAGCTGGCGATCAGCGACTGAGTATCCTTAGGAAGGGCTGAGGTGGCCTTCTTTATGTTCGCCACGCAGGTGTCCTGGAACAGAATGTGTTGGAATTGATGAGAGGCGATTCTGGCGTTAAGTATCGCTCCCTGGAAAGCCTTCCTGCCTATCTCGTCGAGAAGTTTTTGATCTCACCCAGGCAGGTGGTTAGCATGCGTTCGAGAGGATCTAGTCCTTTTTAGAGCAGATGAGACGACGATGGATTGATGTGGTAGCTGTGCCACCATGAATCCTGGTGCGGGTTGGATCTGGTATTTAGAGTCCAGACGTCTGGAGAATGGGCGTCCGGAAGTGGGAGTCTGCCACACCTTGAGGTAGTTGTCCCGCAGCTTGCGATGCATAGGTAGAGAGAAGGAGGGCTTGGGTGAAGCAAGGTACCTGAGAACCTCCGGGTCAGGCTCTTCATTCTGGTCGGGAGAAGTTAGAGCCAGGGCAGTTGCTACCTTTTGCAGGAATTTGGGGTAGGACCTGTCCTCTGGGGGAGGAGGGGGCCCTTCCTGCTCTGGTGAGTGTCCGCCCTCTGGCGCAGTTCCGTCGTTGGAGGCGGAGCCCACGACGGCCTCTATATCGCACTCTTCCGTGGTGCTGTCCAGGGAAGGATTCAAGGGCGAAGGAGGCTGCACATCTGGTTCCGTGGGAGGAACGTTCGCGGAGGGACCCGCAGAGGGGTTAGGCATGGAAGGCGCAGGTGGGGGCGCGGTCTGCTGGACTAACTGCGCCAGGAGCTTCAAAATAGCCGAATTATTAGCCGTGTCGGTGGAGTGGCTGCAAGATCTCACCTGGTGTCTTCTGCTGGAGGAAGAATGTCCTTTGCTGGTCCCGTGATGTCCATGCCTGCGATGCCTCTTATGCACTGGCTCCCGGCTGCCCAGAGAAGAGTCAGAAGAGCTGGAAGTACTCCTGCACTGTTTCCTGCCTTTATGACTCGGTGGTGCTTAGGAGTCCTTGCATGTTGCCAGTGTTGATGGCTGGAGGAACCTCTGTCCGGGTTCGTTGTGGCACCAGGGAAGAAAACAGTGTCCGGGGGAGCAAGCCCTGCATTGAAAGGGAAGCCCGCGGTGTTGGAGAGGTGGGCGGAACAAGCAGCAGCGTCGGCAGCAGTGATGTCATTCCGGCGGTGGGCGGAGCTGGAGGACTGTTCATCGTTCCTGGAGGACCTCTCCCGGGCGCCATTGTAAGGCTCCACATGGCCCCGAGGGGAGGAAGTAGACAGGCCAAAGCCCTCGGGGTCTGCCGCGGCACGGATAATAGTCCTCGAGGGAGTAGGAGCAGGCCTTACCTCGGCGGGGCTTGAAAAGCAGCAGTGAGGAGGGTCGTCGGAGAGGTCCGGCTGGGGAAGGAGGCCCTATCGGGCACTTCCCGGGCCGCGGACCCAGATGGAGCAGGAAGGCTCGGAGCAGGAAGGCTCGAGTCGGTGGCACGGCTGGGGATGGAGGCCCTGTCGGGCACATCCTGAGCCGGCGGCGGGCAGCCAGTGCCTCGGGATCCCGTGTCCGATGCCAGATGCAGTCCAGTAATTCTGCCCGCACCAGAAAAGGTTCCTCCACAGCAGGTGCAGCCATGGGAATCGGTGTAAGTCTTGTGCCCGCAGCGCGGGCATTTCTTGAATACAGATTTTGGCATAATCTGGATAAAAAGTTAAAAACAAAGAAATAAAGGGAAATTTTGGTGTAGGAGAGCAGGGTCCGTCTTGCTGGCAAGGCGGAAGGAAGAAGACTGGCCCAGCTAGGGGCGGGGCGTGGAGGTGGGCTACCTGGGCAGGTCAGATTTCTACTAGAGAGCACTTCCGCATGGCGCCGCCCGAAGGACATCACCAGGTGTGACTGACGCAATCCTGCTAGTCCATGGAGAAAGTATCAGTGTTTCCTGATGTGTGTAGGGCCACGCAGCTGAGATGGAAGGTCTTCATTGGCTTGAAGTTTTGGATATTGGCTCTTAAAGCTAAATGTCTTTTAACATGTCCTTGTAAATGCCTGGTTTTCTTTCAAGGTTTTTGTTGTACGTTTTGTGATCCAGGGCAGCGAGAGAGTTTTCTTGCTGGGAAGAATGTCTGATTGAATCCTTTGTTGTTTTCCTTTTTCTTATAGAATATTCTTTAGCTAATTCTGGAACACAGTTAAGATTCTTTGCTAAATTGTTAAATACGTCAGAGGAGCTGTTTTCCATGATGTAGACTGTTTTTAATTTTGCTTGCATATGTTACAGTGGATGAAAAACAGCCACCGCCTTTATCTGGCTGCACATGAAATGGCAGATTCTGCCCCAGGGAGTTATACATTGCTGTTACACTCTTGTGGCCATTTTATGGCAGGGAGTGATATTGTTACATCTGTACTTTGATAAAACATATAAAAGTACAATCATAATAGTGCTATATAATGTGAATTTTCATAAGCTTTCTTTGGTTTGGAAACAGTGGAGCCAAGGCCCTTAAAACATAATAATCATATTGCTTTTTGTTCTTTGGGCTCTTTTTTAAAAAGTCCCTAAGACAAATGGTGAAGCTGCACAATTGTATTTACAAATTTAGAAACCTGAAGCTCAGTTTCTAAACTAAAATAAATGCAGATCCTACTGGAATTGGGTTCCTGCATAATAATGTGATACTAAATGGGCCACTACTGTTCATCGCGATCTCCCACATGCACACAAACAGACACACTCCCCACATCCTGGTCCAGTACAACACACAAGGTTGACACACTAAAAGAGCTCAGCAATGCGCTGATTCTGCCCCTCAAGGGCTCTCTTTGACTGTTTGTTCTTGTTGAGGTAATTTCCTGTCACAGTATTCAGTGGATTAACAGTGTTTCTATTGATATGTTTATTCTGTGCCATTATCCGTATAGGCAGCGGTGTTGAAGTTATAGATTTGCCACTGACTGCTGCTGGTTATCTGGATAGAGGTTGAATATCTCTGATATCCACATATTTTTCCTCTGCCATCTTCCTTGAAAGTCAGAGAGAGAGAGAGAGACTGTCTGTTTGAGCTGAATACAGAGGAAGAGATGCTGCATATGCTGAGAGCTCAGCCTGGAGAGGGGAGGTCAGTCAACAGAGAGAGAATGTGCTGTGTTCCAGAAACCCCGAGACTGCCACTACTGAACAGACTTCTGTGAGAGTGAAAGTCTCTGCATGTGGGAGTCCACCGGACATAAAGATTTAAGTCCCCTTTTCCTATGATCTATGAAAATAACAGATGATGTTTATTTATTGCTTTAATTCTTTCAGTAAAGCTATATTTTTTATTATATACAGGCTTCTAGCATGGATGGTGGATGGTGGCTTTGTTGAAGAGACCGGGAGACTAGAGAGACAATGGAGCATGGAAATTGTACATCCGGTGAACTAGGCTCTTGAAGAGCAATCTTCCCCAACCCCTCAGGATCCCTTAACATGAGGCAAGACAAGGTCATAACCCTGCACACTCACAGTTGCAAGATACAGTCCCCCCCCCCCCCCCAAAAAAAAAATCTGGCCACTAGCCACTACAATTTATGTTATCAACTTCTGCACAGCTCTTTTAAATAATCTATTGTTTTTATTCTTTGGAGAACCACTTCAGCCATGTGTGTAGGGCAATAAGAAGGGCTTAAGACATCATGTGCACAGACATGGTGCACTTTTTATAAGTATCTAGATTAGTTGTTCTGGCTTTTAGTGTCTGATGAGTTAAAGTTTTTTCCTTCACTGTAGATGGAATCTAAAGGAGTCTTTCTCCAGAGCTCCATGTGCAAAATTCCTTCCAGATACATTTTAGCTGAGGCCTGCAATGAATCTCCATGTAACCTATGGGAGAGCGGGAAGCACTGATGTCATAATTGGCATTATGACAGCAGAAACCTGGCAGGAGAAAGTGTCTCTCTCTCACCACAGAGATTCCTTTGTTCCAGACACTGAGGAATGTGGAGAAAGTACATTTGGAAACCTGAAAAAGTACAAGAAGTTTGGAAGTTCTGATATCAGCACTGTACAAGCAGGAGCTGGAAGTGATGCACCTGAGTTAAAGGCAACTGTGTCAGAGTGATAAAGACCTTTCAGTAATACTCTACACCAGTGGTTCTCAACCTTTTTTGTACCATGACCCCTTTTACCATTGGTCAACTTGTGATGACCCCCAATGATAAAATCAAACGCGTCTCTCTTCCTTTACCGTTAACGCATTGTCGCTGTAATCATTTGTTGAATTATTAATATATTATAGGCCTTTGCATTATGTTTTTATTTATAAAATTTACTTATTTAAACCACAATAATTAATCGCAATAACAAGTAACAATATTTGATTTCAAACTTATTAAGATTTTGTAGTCAAATCACTAATATGAAATAAAATTATTTTTTCTACCTTTGTTGTTTGACCAATTTATTCTCTGAACATGCTGGTCCCGATCTGAGGCTTCTGCTTTCCTTTCTTCTCTTAGCTCTCTTTCTGTGGTCTATGGTCCATCTGCCATTTCTTGTCTCTTATTTTCATTTCTTCACTTCCTTCCATCAGCCTATATCCAGTCCCAGTAACCCTCCCCAGTATCAGCCTCCTTTCCAGGCTCACTCCCAGTACCTTCCAATGTCAACTTGCATGCCCATGACTGCCACTGGTGTCCATTCCCTTCCATTCCCCCTCCTTCCCCACTGACCAGACCCTTCTAGTACAAATACCATGGCAGCCTCTCAGATCCACTCCCTTCCAGTTCCATTCTCCCATCCCCTCATATCAGCCCATTTGTAGCCTTAGCCCCCAGTTTTCTTCCAGGGCCAGCAGCTCTATCCTCCCCTCCGCACAATCAGCCCAATCCCAGTTGAAGCCCCCCAATCAGCTCACTTCCAGTGCTAGTCCCCCCTCAACCCCATTACCAGTGCTAGCCTCTCCTAATCAGCCCAATGCCAGTCCTACCCCCCCATCAGCTCATTACCAGTCCTAGCCTCCACTAATCAGCCCATTTCCAGTCATAGCCCCCCGATCAGCTCATTTCCAATGCTAGCCTCCCATCAGCCCATTACCAGTCCTAGCCTCCCCTAATCAGCTCATTTCCAATGCTAGTCCCCCCTCAACCACATTACCAGTGCTAGGCTCCCCCAATCAGTCCATTACCAGTCCTACCCCCCATCAGCACATTACCAGTCTTACCCCTCCCCATCAGCCCATTACCATTCCTAGCCTCCTCTAATCAGCCCATTTCCAGTCCTAACCTCACCGATCAGCTCATTTCCAATGCTAGCCCCCATCAGTCCATTACCAGTCCTACCCCCTATCAGCCCATTACCAGTCCCAACCCCCCTTGATCAGTCCATTCCCAGTCCTAGCTTTCTCTAATCAGCCCATTACCAATCCTAGCCCCTCCATCTGCCAATTACCAGTGCTAGCTCCCCCATTAGCCCATTATAATCCTAACCCACACTGTTTCTCCCCTCTGTCCAGCATTTATCCCATCTGTCCAGTATGTCCACCTGTCTCTCCCATTTGTCCATGTCAGCCCCTTCCCTCCCTTTATGTCAGCCCCCCTCTGTCCATGTCAGCCCCCCTCCCTCCCTCCATCCATCCCTCCATGTCAGCCCCCTCTGTCCATGTCAGCTCCCCCTCCCTCCATCCATCCATCCATATCAGCCCCCCCTCCGTCCATGTCAGCCCCCCTCCATTCATGTCAGCCCCACTCCTTCCATCCATGTCAGCCCCCAACCCTCCCTCCATGTCAGCCCCCCATCTGTCCATGTCAGCCCCCTCCCTCCCTTCCTCCCTCCATGTCAGCCCCTCTCTGTCCATGTCAGCCCACCACCCTCCCCCAAGTCAGCCCCATTGCAGGTTACCTGCCCACTCCTCCCCTCTCCCCATGTCTGCCTCCTTCTTCTGCAGCCTCGGCTCCCTGTCTCTTAGGGAACTGCAGCTGTGCCTGTAAAACCGTTGCGGAGCCTTTCTGTCTCTAAACGAGCTCCATGCAGCATTGTCCCGCCTCCAAAAGAAGTGGTAAACAACTTCCTTTAGAGGCGGGACAATGCTGCACGAAGCCTGTTGAGAGACAGAAAGGCTCCGCAACGGTTTTACAGGCACAGCCGTGGTTCCCTAAGAGGCAGGGAGCCGCGGCTGCATTAGAACAGAGGCGGTGAGTTTGCCACTGCTGAGAAGTGGGCTCGGCAGCAACTTGTGCGCTTTTTTAAATTATTTTTTTTAACTTGGTGGAGTGAGGCGACCCCTGCTAAATCCTGTGGTGACCCCCATGGGGGTCGCGACCCACAGGTTGAGAACCACTGCTCTACACGAACTAAAGTAGTCTGAGCAGCTTTTCTCCCAAAACCATAGCAAGAGCCAGTCTACAACAACTTCCCAGAGATTGGTGGAAGACTCATCAACAACCTTCACTATGCTGATGATACCATATTACTGGCTGAAAGTGAAGATGATCTGAAACATTTGCTTCTCATGATCAAGGAACATAGTCTTAAAATGGGCCTGCACCTTAATGTAAAGAAGACAAAGATCACAACAACTGGCAAAATCAACAAGTTCATCGTTGAAGGAGAAGAAATTGAAATCATGGACAACTTTAATCTACTTGGATCAACTATCAATAAAGAAGCAACAAGCAGTCAACAAATCTGACAACACATTGATCTTGGCAGAATGGTTATGAAAGACCTAGACAAGATTCTGAAGAGCAGAGATGTCTCTCTCCATACAAAGATTTGACTCATTCAAGCCATGGTATTTTCAATAACATCATATGGATGTGAAAGCTGGACAGTGAAAAAGATAAGACAGGAAGAAAATTGATGCCTTTGAATTATGGTGCTTTTGACGAATACTGCGTATACCATGGCAGGGGAGGCTCAAGGCAGTCTGCTGCCTGAGGTGAAGAATGAGATGGCGCCCCCCCCCCCCACCTTAGAGGGGGTGGGGCTTTTTCAGAAATCCAATCAGAGACTGAACCAAACCAAAAAGCCAATTAGATTATATGGAGGAAATGCAAGATGTTTGCACACAGGTCCATATCGAGCTGCAATCATGCCCTGTGTGACTTGCAGCTCGGATGCACACCCCCCTCCCCCCATACCTCCATCAAGCGCTGCCTGCTCTTTCCCTACTGCTGCCACCCTCCTCCTCCCTATACCTCCGTCCAGCGCCGGCAGCAGGGAAAGAGCAGGCAGCGCTGGACGGAGGTATAGGGAGGAGGAGGGGGGCATGCGCCCGATCTGAAAGGCACCAGCACTCTAAGCAGATCTGTCCCTCCCTGCTCTGACATCGTGTCGGAGGAGGGAGGGATCAGACCTGCTTAAAGTGCTGCAAAAAGGCTTGGGGTGCATTTTAACTGCCTACTATTGTCCTACCAGCAGTGGCAGGGCAACAGCAGAGAGCCGAAAAGCGCGCCCCCCCCCCCAAGCCTTTGCACCCTGTGCGGCTGCACTGCTTGCACAGGGCTAGGTATGGTCGTGTTTGCACACCAAGGAATTAAAAGACAGCAAGAATCAATAGCACAGTTTATAAAACTAAATTATAACCCATTTTTATTTTGTTATAAACTGAGTTATAGTACTCACTTTTTCTTTTTCAACATATATTTTGCATCCACAGTAGGTGCAGAGCAGATCCAGGACATTCACACTCAGAAATCAATATTTAAAAAAACAAAATCTGATTCTGATCATCTCACTAACAACAACAACAACAACCCCTATTCTCCAGTACCAGGCATATTGTGAACTAAAACAAAACCCTACAACAAGCAGCAAACCTACCATACCATACCATACCATATCAGCACAAACTTCCAAAACTCACATAAGGAGTCCATCCAAAAAGAGCATCACTGTAAATACTACAGTGGGCCCTGGAACATCCATACACCTATTTGAAAAGCTGAACAAGTCAAATTACTACAGTATACTATAGATCTTTACATACAAACTCCATGTTAACAGACACAAGAGCCACTAAGAAGCAGACCGCCCCATGGTTTTCCTCGGAACTAAGAGCCTCCCTACTGAAGCTTAGAAAACTCGAAAGAAAATGGAGAGCCACTCATAATACCTCAGACCAAGCCATCTATTTACAATACCTGAAGACCCACCGCGAATCAACCTGGGCCAAAAGGAAAATTCCATGCAGAAATCCTCAACCGCTCACTAAATAAACCAAGAGACCTTTTCCACCTTGTGAAATCCCTTACCAACCAACCCTCTCCACCTCAACAAGAAGGTATTCAGCCTCAGGCATATGCAAACTACATACAATCCAAGGCAATAAAGATAACTACAACTACACCACCACCACTTCTCAACCATACCTCAAACTCCAAAACTACTCATATGCAGCCTACAATCACCAAACTTTCAACTCCATCATCGAAGACCATTGAAGAAGTAATTGCCTCAATCAACGCTACGACTGCACCAACTGAACCCTGCCCAACACACTGGATCAAGACGATGTGCACGGAGCTCAGTCCTTTCATAGCCAACATTACCAAGTTGTCCTTTGAAACGGGAGTCTTCCCAGATGCACTCAAACACACATCCATTCGCCCACTACTAAAAAACAATCAACTTGATCCAAAGAAGGAAGACTCGTACAGACCAATCTCTAGTATCCCATTACTAGCTAAAATTCTCGAGAAATTAACCCTGAGAAAGATCCAGCAGCATGTTGACACATCCTCACCATTAGATCCCGCTCAACATGGATTCAGAGAAGCCCACAGTATTGAAACTCTGCTAACAACATTAACCAGTTCATTGATCAATGGAATAGACAGTATAAAGAAGGGCTTTGCGCTAATATTCCTCGATATAGCAGCAGCTTTGACTCCGTAGACCATCTACAGCTTCTTACGCGTCTTCATGAGAAGGGAATTCGTGACCAAGCCTGGAACTGGTGCAAATCCTACCTTGAAAACAGATGGCAACAAGTCCATATTGCAAATACCACTTCCGAACCTTTCCGCCAGACACAAGGCGTACCCCAAGGCTCCTCTCTCTCTGCGCTGCTCTTCAACATCTATATGCAGCCAATTTGCGACATCGCCCGCTCATTTGGAATATCTCTCATCACAGAAGTAACCTCTCATCAAAACCTCTCATCACAGAAGTACCATGGTCAGACCACCACTTAATAACCTTCAATTTAATCTCACTATCACACACTAACACAGAGATTACTACAACACCTTATAAATCTCGCTTACAACACTTCAACAAGACACCTTCCTAGAAACCGTACTACCTAACCTTATAAATAACACAACAGAAATCAACACCATAATGGAACAATGGAACTCTCAATAATAAAAGAAGCAGCAACTCCCACTCAAGGTCCCCAAAAACAATTCACAAAAGAAAATCAGAAAAATGGTTTAATAGAGAACTCTCCACTATAAAAAAGCAACTAAGAAAACAAGAAAAACGGTGGAGGAAAATCTAAAACAAGCGATAATATAAGGCGCAATACTTAAGTCTCCTTAACAAATACAAAGACACTATTAACAGATCAAAAAAAAGAAATACCACCACAAAAGTCCTAAATATATGGCACTCAATAAACCAAGAGAAACTATTTACAATTATAAGGACACTAACAAAAACCCAAACTCCAGAGCCTGAACAATCAACGATAAGCGCACAAACACTTGCAACTCATTTTGCTAACAAATTAAAAAACAAATCATCCCAGCACAATCATAACCATACCCACTGAATTAAAACCAACAAATAAATGGATAACCTTTCAAGATATTGAACAAAAACACCTCCTCAATATCATATCACTGATCAACACCACTACCCTCCCCTCTAGATCCTTGTCCGGTGTCATGGATAAAAACACTAAAACTGAATAGCTATACATATACAAAATATAGTAAACCAATCACTATCTAAAGGCATCATGCCAGATGCCCTAAAACTCACATCCTTACGCCCTATAATAAAAAATAATAAACTCAATCCTACAGACCCCAAACTCCTACAGGCCCATAGCCAGCATACCGTTCATTGCCAAAGTGATAGAAAAAATCATACAGCTTCAACTGCAAGATTTTATTGACACACATGCACCACTTGACTCACATCAATTTGGCTTCCGCCCTTCACATGGAGTCGAAACTCTACTTATAACACTCATGGATGACCTCATAAAGGGCACTGACACATGCAACCAAGGGTTACATCCTCATATTCATTGATATAGCTGGTGCCTTTGACAATGTCCACCACAACACACTTATTAACAGACTCATAGCCTAGGAATAGGAGGAACAATTCTACAATGGTTTATATCATACATCACAAACCGATCAATACGCGTTAAATTGGGTCAAGACACCTCTGAGCCATTCATACAAGGACAAGGTATCCCACAGGGCTCGGCCCTATCAGCCCTCCTTTTCAACCTATATCTCCAACCATCACAAATATATTCAAAAAACATAAAGTCAACCACTATATATACGCAGATGACATCATGCTCACTCAACCAATAAACACAAATAACCCCAAACTACCAGAACTTACTAAACTGTATCAGTGAAAGCAAATACCTGGCTACAAAATAATAACCTTAGCATCAACCTAAAAAAACTGAAGCAATGTTCGTAACAAGAAAACTAGATACTACTCTCCCAGAAAACAATAACAATTAACGATACAATAATCCCAATCAAAAAGGAAGTAAAATAACCTAGGCATCATAATAGACCACAACTTAGTATGATCCCTCACATAAAACAAACCGTGAAAACCATATTCTATAACTCAAAACCTTCAACCCCTACGAACCAATACTAGACACACATGACTTCAGATCTGTTATCAGCACACTCATCACTCCCCACTTTGACTATTGTAATAGTCTACTCATCGGCCTCCCTCTCACAATATTAAATTACTCCAACGAGCTCAAAACATCTGTGCCAGAGTAACAGCAAAAGCCCGCCTCACTGACCACATAACTCCCATCATAGCTGAACTACACTGGCTTCCCATAAATAGTAGAATATCATACAAAATACTCTTAACCACATTTAAACTATCAACGACATATCACCTTCACATCTAACCACCTACTACATGCTCCAAAAGAACATAGAAACCCGCAGACAAAATGCAACCCACTCACTAGACATAAAAAAATCAATTCGAAAAAAAAACAAAAAAAACCACAAGCTCAAGAGCATTCTCATATGCAGGCCCCCACCATATGGAATAAACTCCCACTAAACCTCCGCAAAATAAAGGATCTTCAGACATTCCGGAAAGAACTAAAAACATATCTGTTTTAAAGAACACTTCATAAACCTTAATGAACCCCCTCCATCCTCCTCACACACACCTACATAAAATCCTCCCTAACACAGATCAAAAAGCCTCAAACCTCAACACACATAAGAAAAACAACCCTTCGAAACCATGATTAATAATTGACTAATGTAAATATTGACTGATGTAAATAGTCAGCATATGTATAATTATATGCGCCATGTTATTGTTCATGAAAAGTTAATGTTATTGTTCATAAAAAAGTTAATTGTACTAATAATTTAAAGAAAACACTATGTTCTATGTAAAACAATGTTCATTATGTTAATTGTAAACTGTTCATTATGTTATTTGTAAACCGCCTTTGATCTTGGGAAAAAGCGGTATAGAAGAAAAGTATAAATAAAAAATAAAAATAAATAAAAATATCTTGCCTTATGTACGCCGATGATGTACTACTATTTACACCCATAACCATCAGTTGTCCTGACTACACAATGCTAGTCAACTGCTTCAACGCAATAACGGACTGGCTACTCACTCAGAACCTCCGGATAAACTTCAAAAAAACTGAAGTCCTAATAATCACAAGGAATAAATGTTACCCTCCCCACCAATGCTCAAAGTCAGAGACGCGGAGCTCCCAATCAAACCCAATATACGATGTCTTGGGGTAATACTCGATCAACAACTGGACTTCAAGGAACATATCAAACGAACGGTCAAAACCATCTACTTCAAGATCAAAACCCTACGGCATCTTAGACCCATGATGGAACCTGGCGATTTCCGCACCATCTTCCAAGCACTAATCACACCGCACTTCGATTATGCCAACATAGTTCTACATGGTCGCCCAAAGAGCACACTCAACCCTCTGCAGCTAGCCATGAATGCAGCAGCCCGTCTGCTCTACGGAGCCGCAAGAACCGAACACATCTCCCGCATTCTAAAGGAACTCCACTGGCTTCCCATAAGATGTAGGATCCTATACAAAACCCTCCTCATTACCTACAAGGCCTTCAACAAGATATCTCCAACTTCCATCTCTGACCTCATCACACACTCTCCAAACAACAGATCCAGGAGATCACTGGCCGCTGACATGCTACTAATACCAATTGAATCCACAAAGCTCAACCAGATCATCATTAATAGAGCATTCTCAAACTACGCCACTGCGTGCTGGAACAAACTCCCCCCTTGCATTAGAGCAATTAGGGACCTTAGTCAGTTTAGAAAAGCCCTAAAACACCACCTTTTTCTCTTGCAATATACCCATCCCGATATCCCTCCCCATATTTCTCCCACGCAAAAGAGGAAGGCCAGCAATGAGATGGATCGATACAATAACAGCAGCTACGGGTACCAGTCTGTCAACAATAAGCCGCCTGACTGAAGACCGAACACAATTTAGGATAGCTATCCAGAGGGTCGCCATGAGTCGACTCCGATTCAACGGCACTTAACAACAACAACAACATTTCTCCCACACCCTCACTACATCAAACAACCACTATATGATGCTAAACTATACTGTGTATTCATCTCGAACATGTAATGTATTTAATTGTATATAGTTTCCCCAAGTTTATGTATATAGACTTGGAATGTATATAGTTTCCCCAAGTTTACCTCTATGTTAAATCCCTGTTCTATGTAAACGACGGCCAAATGTATCTGACCAAGTGTTATAATGTTTTAATGTAAACCGCACTGATGACAAATAGCGCGGTATATAAGAAACGTTAAATAAATAAATAAACACCTGACCTCAGTCACACAGGCACAACATCGACTCTCACCAAGTACAGAATAAGTAACCACAATCTAAAGTAAAAATAAAAATATGTAGACAAAATTTAAACTGAAACCCCAAGCAGCCAGAGTTCACATACAGTGCAATATCAGATAAATAAGAGATGCAGTTCCCCAGTACTGTGTAAAATATAAAAATAGCACAAAGTCCAATCACCAAAATTAAATAAAATTATTTTTTCTACCTTTGTTGTCTGACCATTTTATTCTCTGATCATGCTGGTCCTGATCTGAGGCTTCTGCTTTC
Organism: Ichthyophis bannanicus; assembly: GCA_033557465.1. NCBI lineage: Eukaryota > Metazoa > Chordata > Amphibia > Gymnophiona > Ichthyophiidae > Ichthyophis > Ichthyophis bannanicus. The sequence goes on from CM066031.1 coordinate 74,927,949, forward strand.
CTGTCTTCTCTTAGCTCTCTTTCTGTGATCTATGGTCCATGGTCCATCTGCCATTTCTTATCTCTTCTTTTGTTTTCTTCACTTCCTTCCATCAGCCCATTTCCAGTTCCAGTACCCCTCCCCAGTATCAGTCCCCTTTCCAGTCCTCCCCTCCCAGTACCTTCCAATGTCAACCACCTTGCATTCCCATGACTGCCACTGGTGTCCATTCCCTTCCAGTCTCCCTCCTTTCCTACTGTCCAGCACCTTCTAGTCCAAATACCATCCCAGCTATCAGCTCAGGTCCACTCTCAGTGCCACACCCCAGTCAGCTCCCTTTGAGACACCTTATCCTCTGTCCATCTCCCTTCCAGTGCCATTCACATGTCAGCTCCCTTCCAGCCTCCTCCCTATTACCCAGCCACCTACCACTCCCTTCCCCAAGTGTCAGCTCCCTTCCAGTCCCCCTTCGGTACATCCCAGGTGTCAGCTCCTTTCCAGCCCCCTCCTTCCCTTCCTGATGCATCCTTCCCCTGGCAGTATCCGCTCCCTTCCAGTCCTATTCTACCATCCCCCGCATCAGCCCATTTGTAGCCCTAGCCCCTAGTTTTCTTCCAGGGCCAGCTGCACTCTCCTCCCCTTACCTATTAGCCCATTTCCTGTCCCAGCCCACTTCTAGTCCTATTCCCTTTATCAGCCCACCTCAGTCCTAGCCCCCCAATCAGCTCATTACCGGTTGCAACCCTCCAATAAGTCCATTTCAGTCCTAGCACCCCAATCAGCCTGTTTCCTGTCCTAGTCTCCCCCCATAGCCCATTACCAGTCCTAGACCCCTCTGATCAACCCATTTCCAGTCCTAAGCCCCCATCAGCTCATTTACAGTTCTACCCCCCCCCCCCGATAGCCCATTACCAGTCCTAGACCCCCTCCTGATCAGTCCATTTCCAGTTCTAAACCCCCATCAGTCGATTTCCAGTCCTAACCCCTCATCAGCCCATTTCCACTTCTAACCCCCCCCATAGCCCATTACTAGTCCTAACCCCCCATTAGCCCATTTCCAGTTCTAACCCTCCATAGCCCATTACCAGTCCTAGCTCCCCTCCTGATCAGCCCACTGCCAGTACTAGCCCCACATCAGCCCATTTCCAGTTCTAACCCCCCAAAGCCCATTACCAGTCCTTACCCCCCAATCAGCCCATTTCCTGTCCTACCCCCCCCCCCCCCATCAGCCTAGTTCCAGTCCTATCCCCCTCCCCCCGCAACCCAGGGAAATTGAAAAAATAATAAGCCTCCTGTGTAAGAAGCAACTGCTGCTGCTGCTGCAGCAGCAGCAGAGGCAGAATGAGTAGCCCCGCGGCTGCCCGCCCCCCCATCTCTTCCTTCTCTCTCCCCCCCCCCCGTCCATTCAAAAATAGATTGCAGTGACAGGATTACTCTCTCTATGTCTACCCATGCAGCCTCTCCGTTCAGCAGGTAATGTCCCCTCAAGATGTGCATCACCGCAGCTCTATAATACTACCTTAACAAACAAAATCGAATCCCACCTTGCTCCCTTGAGATAACCAACCTTCTCATACCAATCCTCGCCTTCCGCCCTCCCCCACACAAACTTCCTAAGTCGATTCTCCCACCCCCGCAGCTTCTTCCCTGCAATTGGAATTGGGAGCTGTGAAAACATAAACAAATATTTAGGAATTATCTTCATCTTCAATGCTGCGGCCCTACCCATCCAACTCAGATGTAATTTCCGCCAATGCTCCAATTGTGTAGGAGGAAAGGTCCATAGACCATTATTAAGAAGGGACCTAGGATATCAATGCTTGACCCAGTACAAGAATTGTGGAACCTGTGTCTTTTTGGGAAACTGCTAGGTACATATGACCTCGATTGGCCACTGTTGGAAACAGGATACTGGGCTTGATGGACCTTGGTCTGACCCAGTATGGCATATCTTATGTTGCTGCAGACTGTTCTGCAGGCACCAGTATCGATGTCGGTACCGGTGCCGGTGCCCTCGGTATCTGCTTCAGCAGGTATGCTTCCCCCGATGCCGAGTTTGAAATCACTCTCTAGCATGGGGGATCAGGTACCGACTCGTTTTGGTACCGACCTTGAACGGTACCGACGCCATCTGCTAAAGGAGAATCCGGTGCTTCATCCGTTTGAGTCTTCCGATTCCGATGACTCAGATGATTCCACCGGCACCAGAGCTGAACTTTTACAAGATTCAACTCCTTCTCCTCAACGCAGAATGTCTCCTCCTGATGACATGTCTTTTCACGATTTTGTATGTGATATGGCAAAAGGATTTGCCATTACAGTGGTACCAGAAAAGGAGCCTAGGGCAGAAGAATTGAGAATTCTGCAATATCCTTTGGCTCCAAAGGAGGCAGCTATGCTTCCTATACACCAGATCTTACATGATCTGATGTTAAGAATTTGGGAAGCTCCTTTGACAGTATCTCCACATTCTAGACGTCTGGACACTGTGTATCGAGTGCCACCTTGTCCAGGTTTTCAAAAGACTCAGTTGCCACATCATTCTATGGTTACCTTACAAAAAAAAATATAGGGTCTTTCTTGTGGAGCAATATATTACACTTATATTACACATTCTATGGTGGCAGAGTTGGCTATGAGACGGATTAAGAGTGCTAAAAGACACTCTAATCCACCAGGGCGTGAGTCTAGAACACTGGATGCCTTTGGTCATCAATCCTTTCAGGCCTCCATGCTTTCAGCAAGAATCAGTTCCTATATTTTATACATGGGAATGTTTCTTGAGGAGGTTACAAAAGACTTAGAGCTTTTGAATCCTTTCCTTCCAGAGGATAAACGGACAGACTATTTGACTTTAGTCAAACATGCTCAGAATGTCTCTAAGTTCATGAATCGTGCTACCTTTGACTGTTTTGAGTGTATTAGCAGAACTTCTGCTATATCTATAGGAGCACGTCGCATTGCCTGGCTCCAAGCTTCAGACTTGGAAGAATGGGTGCAAGAAAAGCTGGGAAACATTCCTTGCACAGGAGAAAATCTCTTTGGCAAGGATTGGCATTCCAAAGCTAATCAAATTGACACTGACAATACTACTTTGAATAGATTGTCAAAAGCTACAGCTAACCCAGCTAAGAGGAAGTTTCTTAAGAAACCCTTTTTCTCTAAAAAGAAAAAGTTCTATCCATCTTCCACCCAGCAAGCATATGTTCCCCAGAAGGGGCAACAACAAACTAGACAGAGAAAGCCAAAACCTCAGCAGGCTCAGCAGGCCCAGCCTCCTCAGGGTCTTTGACTTTTGTCTAGAGAACATAATCATTCTGCCTGTGTTAAGCCCAGAATCTTTAAATATTCCAGGCTGTATCTGCCATTTTATTTAGCTGTATTTATATCCTGCTTTTCACCAGGTCAAAGCGGTTAATTGGGAGATACATTTAACACGAGGGGATATGACACACATACGCTAATACTTACAGGGAACATGGGCAATGGAGGGTTAAGTGGCTTGCTCAAGACCACAAGGAGTGCCTATAGGACTAGAAATCCCAGTCCCTCCAGCCTGAGATTGCTGTCCCCAGGTGGGACTTGAACCCCCAGCCCTCCAGCCTGAAGTACCTTGTCCTAACCACTAGGCCACTCCTCCCCCCCCCACTAGGCCACTCCTCCCCCATCATTTTGCCAAAAGATGACAACAGATCACATCAGAAAACTGGACTTTGTCCATAGTAAGTCTGGGATACAAGCTTTATTTTCTCAGCTTGCCCCCACCCACACTAATAAAACAGTTCAACTCTCAACCTCTGGGCACAGACCTCTTATGGCAAGAGGTCTCCACTCTTCTAGCTCAAGGGGCTGTAGAAGAGGTTCCAATGTCCCAGCAGGACACAGGATTCTATTCCCTCTATTTTCTCATTCTAAAAAAGTCAGGGGGACTAAGACCAATCCTGGACCTCAGAGATCTGAACAACTATTTAGTCTGAGAAAAATTCAAAATGATTTCCCTCGGCACTCTTCTGCTATACCTTCACAGGCAAGATTGGCTATGTTCTCTAGATGTAAGGGACAGCTACATGCATATCCTTATTCATGCAGATCACAGAAAATTCCTTCGGTTCCTAGTCAGGGGAAGACATTTTCAATACAGAGTCCTTCCTTTTGGGCTGGCCTCTGCTCCAAGAGTCTTCACAAAATGCATGGCAGTAGTAACAGCATTCATGAGGACTCTGGGAATTTTTGTCTTCCCTTACCTTAGACGATTGGTTCATTCGAGCACCGTCAGCTCTAGAGGCCCATCAAGCTCTCTCTCAAGCAAAACAAATACTTCAATATTTGGGATGGGTCATAAATCTTCCAAAGTCCCAGCTCACCCCATCTCAATCCCTCGAGTTTATAGGGGCTCACTTGGACATGCAGCAAGCAAGGGCTTTTCTACCACAGCCACACTGTCTGTGCATCATTGAGCTAGCATCTCAAGCAGTGCTGCAGACCTTCCTCACCTCCTGGCAGATGCTTCGACTTCTAGGACACATGGCATCCACAGTCCATGTAATTCCTTATGCACGTCTTCATATGAGAGCGGCCCAGTGGACCTTAGCTTCCCAATGGTCCCAGGCCTCAGGATGCCTGTCAGACAAAATCAGAGTTACAACACGCCTGATTGCGTCTCTCCATTGGTGGCAATCTCTGGAAAACCTTATCTACTATAAGCAACCGCCAGCTCAGGCTGTCCTGACAACAGATGCGTCCAAGTTGGGTTGGGAAGCCCACTTGGGCAATCTATCTACTCAAGGTCTTTGGACCTCACAGGAGATTCTTCTTCATATAAACCTCCTAGAACTCAGAGCCATCTCCAATGCTATTCGAGTCTTTTGCATCCATCTCAAAAACAAAACAGTTCTGGTACAAACCGACAATCAAGTGGCCATGTTTTATCTAAACAAACAAGGTGGAACAGGCTCTCTGCAATTATGCAACAAAGTTTTGCAACTGTGGGCTTTTGCCAGAGAGGATCAGATTCATTTGCTGGCAGTATACCTTCCAGGCATTCAAAACATTTGGGCGGACAAACTCAGCCGAGTCCTGTTGCCACACGAGTGGTCCCTCAACTCATATCATCTTGCTCGAGTGTTTCAAGTCTGGGGAACACCAGACATAGACCTCTTTGCAAGTCCACAGAATGCCAAACTTCCCCGGTTCTGTTCCAGACTTCCGGCACAAAATTGTCAAACCAGGGATGCATTCCTGCTCCACTGGGGTCAGGATTTCCTCTATGCATTCCCACCAATCCCTCTAATCCCCAAGACCTTATTCAAACTCCAGAAGGACAGAGGGCACATGATACTCATAGCACCCTGCTGGCCGAGGCAAATATGGTATCCTCTTCTCTTGCATCTCTCTCAAGCCACGCCTCTGGAGTTGGGGAGTGCTCCCGATTGTCTGTCCCAGGACAACAGATCTTTACTGCACCCCAATCCCCAGTCCCTACATCTCAGGGCCTGGTTACTCAAGGCCTAGAATTTCAAGATCTAGGCCTTTCACAACAGGTGAAGGATATTCTTCTGTCTTCCAGGAAACCTTCCACAAGGCGCTTTTAAGTGAAAGAGGTTCTCAATCTGGTGTTCCCAAAAAGGGCTTAATCCCTCTTGGTACCATTAGAGTCCCTTCTGGAGTATCTCCTTCACTTATCAACTTCTGATCAAGACCAATTCTGTTAGAGTCCACCTTAGTGCTATTGTTGCATTTCAAAAGCTCTTTGATGGACAGCCATTTTCCTTTCATCCACTTACCTCGTGACCTGTTTGCCCTCGTTAAGCAACTTACAACAGAACCTGCATCAGAACAAACTAATGGAATCCATCCTCAAACATATGCGGATTATCTACAATCAAAACTTTGTCAGATAAACAACAACCCAGCATCCAGCATCATCCTTCAGCCCTACAATCAAACACCACTCACTACCTTCACAACTCCATCCAAACGATGCATCGAAGACACCATAGCAGCCATCAATACGTCCACAGCGCAATCTGATCCATGCCCAGCTTTCTGGGTCAAGGAACTCCGGACTGACCTCAGTCCCATCATATCCAGACTTATTCAACAATCGTTCACAACAGGTGATTTCCCACGCACCCTCAAACAAACTTCAATAAGACCTCTACTAAAAAACAACAAACTCGACCAACAGAAACCAGAATCCTACAGACCCATAGCAAGCATACCAATGCTTGCAAAAATAATGGAAAAGATAGTTCAGAGACAAATACAAGATCACATTGATTCCAACGCACCACTGGATCCATGCCAGCATGGATTTAGAGAATCTCACGGGGTTGAGACCCTTCTTACCACACTCTTCAGCAGCATAATATCAGGCATCGACAATACCCGCCAAGGCTTTGTCCTTGTCTTCCTTGACATCGCAGCAGCGTTTGATTCCGTTAGCCATGAGCGCCTCCTAGAATGCCTCAAAGAAAAAGGAATCTCCTGTAAAGCACTCGAGTGGTGCAGGTCCTACCTCTCGGACAGATGGCAGCAGGTAAGATCCAGAAACACATCATCAGAACCATTCCACCAAAGCCAAGGTGTCCCACAAGGATCCTCCCTCTCCGCCTTACTATTCAATATATACATGCAACCTCTCTGCAACCTGATCCGGTCTTTCAACATTAACTGCATGATATACGCAGATGATGTGCTATTATACACACCTTTTGCAACAGAAAACCCAGACCTCGAACCAATAACATGCTGCATAAACGAAATATCCAATTGGCTACAATCCCAAAACCTCCGGATTCAACACAAGAAGACTGAGGTGATGTTCATTACAAGGAACCGTAACTTCACTGCCCCGACAGTACTGAAAGTGAAGGAAGCAGACCTCCAGACCAAAGCAGCGATCAGATACCTCGGCATCACACTAGACCAGAACCTAAATATGCAGGCTCATATAAGTAACACTGTAAGGGCAGTATATCATAAAATTAGATCCCTTAGATACCTAAGATCTCTGCTGGAGCCAGATGATTTCAGGACTATCTATCAGGCACTAATTATCCCGCATTTCGATTATGCAAATGCAATACTTCAAGGTCTCCCCCAAACCACCCTAAACCCACTGCAAATGGCAATGAACACCGCAGCAAGAGTACTGCACGGAGCATCCAGGAAAGACCATGTCACACCTATAATGAAACAACTCCATTGGCTCCCGATTCAAGGTAGAATTACATTCAAGACCTTGCTGCTCACCTTCAAAGCCACCAAAGGTCTCTCGTCAACTTCACTAACTGAGCTAATCCAGATGACACCCCACAACAGAGACAGAAGGTCAGTAGCTCAAAACACCTTGATAGTCCCAAGATCTATAATTCAATGCACCAAGTCAACATCCAGCAGGACTTTCAAACTTTATGCACCAGTGATCTGGAATAACCTCCCTCACAACATCAGATCAATCCCTGACATATTCCAATTCAGGAAGGCCGTGAAACACTACCTCTTCCTCATACATTACCCTGAAACCAATAGAAACTCAGCACCATTTGCCGAAACCACCCAAATCACCACTGTCTAAAACCATACAAACACATGATCAGCCTACAAATTGTATATATTGTATATATTGTGGTTGTACATAGTTACTCTGTTAGCCAAGTTGAATATCCTGTTCATATGTAAACACAAAGTACTATTGGAAATGTGTATGTTCACTGTTTATTGTAAACCGCGCTGATGCTGAATAGCGCGGTATAAAAGAGACTTTAAATAAATAAATAAATAAATAATTTCTAGATTTATGAGAGGACTCTTTCTAACAAAACCTCCCATCAAACCACCTCCGGTGGCATGGGATCTTAATCTTGTTCTAGTTCAACTCATAAAGCCACCTTTTGAGCCTTTAGCTACTTCGGAACTAAAGTTTCTCTCATGGAAAATCATTTTCCTAATTGCTATCACTTCTGCAAGATGCATTAGTGAACTTCAGGCTTTAGTGGCTGACCCGCCTTATACAAGGTTTCATCATGATAAGGTAGTCCTTAGGACCCATCCTCATTTTCTTCCAAAGGTGGTTTCACCTTTTCATTTGAACCAGTCAGTTTATCTTCCAGTTTTCTTTCCTAGGCCTCATGCCTCCAGTGCGGAAAGAAATTTTCATACTTTGGACTGTAAAAGAGCTTTGGCTTTTTATCTCCAAAGAACGCAGCCTCACAGAAAATCTTCTCAGCTTTTTGTGGCTTTTGACTCTAGCAATTTAGGACTTCCTGTCACCAAAAGAACCCTCTCTAAATGGATTGCAGATTGTATTTCCTATACCTATCAAAGTAAAGGAATCTCCCTTGAGGGCCATGTCACAGCTCATAATGTCAGAGCAATAGCAGCCTCAACAGCTAATCTTCGTTCAGTAGCTATTGATGAAATCTGCAAAGCAGCGACTTGGGCTTTTGTACATACTTTCACTGCCCACTGTTGTCTAGACAAGGACTCCCGTCGGGATGCCTTGTTTGGTCAAGCTGTTCTCCAACATCTTTTTCATTCTTAGTTCAACTCCTACCCTCCATCCACTCTTGGATGCCTTTGGTCCCTAGGGGGAAGCATGGCCCATCTCACATAGATTTGCAACATGCTGGGATCTTCCCTAGGCATCTTTCAGCTGGGGAGTCCCCATATGTGAAGACTACATTCCTGCTCGTTCCTGGAGATAGCGTAGTTACTCACCTGTAACAGGTGATCTCCGGGAACAGCAGGAATAAGTCTTCACAACCCACCCACCTCCCCTACGAGTTGTCTCTCTCTCTCTCTCTAATTTTTTTCTACTTCTCTCCTTCGGTCTCAGCCTTAAACTCAACTGAAGTGAGAGAGGTAGATAGGCGGGAAGGCAGCGCACATGCGTATGGGCATGCTCCCAAAAGCGTTCCTATTGGATGCTGGGGAGCATTCCCCCACAGGCTGCATCGGTACCGACGATACCCATATGTGAAGACTTATTCCTGCTGTTCCCGGAGATCACCTGTTACATGTGAGTAACTACGCTTTGCCTGTTCCACGCCACTCATTAATTTATAGACCTCTATCATATCTTCCCGCAGCCGTCTTTTTTCCAGGTTAAAGAGCCCTAAACTTTTTAGCCTCTCTTCATAGGAGTATCCTTCCATCCCCTTTACCATTTTGGTGGCTCTTTTCTGTACCTTTTCTAATAACGCTATATCCTTTTTAACGTAGGGCGATCAGATACCAACCAAATCTAACCTCTCATCTAACTCTCCCATCTTATTTTTTAGACTTCTAGCATTTGCATAGAAACATTTTAGAGGCTGTATTTTATTCATATTAATCTGGCTATTGGTAGGCAGGGGTAATTTGGAATCTTTAAGCTCTGTTTGCTCTGTATTCAAGGGCATCTGGGCTACTTTTGTCTTAATTGGAACCTCTCTCTTTATCTGCCCTTACTTCATTTTTTTGGAACTATCCTTCAAGGATACATTGTTCCAAACCATGCACTCTTGGGTAACTGTCGACTTTCCCCTATTATCTAGATTAAAAGCTGTTCTATCTTCTTTTTAATGGTTAATGCTAGCAGCCTGCTTCCATTCGAGTTAAGGTGGAGCCCATCCCTTTGGAAGAGCCCCTCCTTTCCACAGAATGTTCCCCAATACCTAACAAATCCAAAACCCTCATCCTTGCATCATTATCTCATCCACGCATTGAGACACCAGAGTTCTGTCTGCCTTTTGGGTCCTGTGCGTGGAACTGGAAGCATTTTGGAGAATGCTACCCTGGAATTTCTGGATTTCAACTTCCTACCTAAAAGCCTAAACTTAGCCTCCAAATCCTCCCTACCACACTTTTGTACGCCACTGGTACCGACATGTACCAAGACAGTAGACTCCTCCCCAGTACTATCTATGATCTTGTTTAGGTGGTGCTTGAGGTCCACTACCTTTGCACCAGGCAGACATGTTACCAGGCGATCCTAACATCCTCCAGCCACCCAGCTATCTAACCCATCCCTCATGGGCACATGGTCCTGGAGAAACCTCCTCAGCGCGAGAGGGTTTTATATCACCTAGAATGCAGGTCCTAGCTACAGGATCACTTTCTGCCACACCAAGATGATGCTCTCCTGTCATGTGACATCTCTCCTCCATGGCAACAGGGATGCTGCCAGACTGGAGGTGGGACTTCAGTACTATATCCCTGTTGGTCTCATCTATGTACCTCTCTGTCTTCCTTATGTCCTCTGTCTGCTACTCTAGCCTCCAGAGATTGGACTCGTTCCCTGAGAGCAAAGAGCTATGTACACCTAGGGCACTCGTATGACCCCTCACCAACTGGGAGAAAATCATACATGTGACACTCGATGCAAAAGACTGGAAACCCCCCAGCTCGCTGCTGGACTGCCGTCTGCATCTTAGTTGTATTTATTTTATTTAACAGATTTTATATACCACTTTATCATTTCAGTCAAAGCGGTTTACATTGTAACTTCAACTTGGTAATGTACATTAGACAGGGATATTGATAACTTGGATTTTTCTGAGGCAATGGAAAGTAAAGTGACTTGCCCAAGGTAACAAGAAGTGCCAGTAGGAATTGAATTTTTGATGTTCTGGGTAGTAGGCAGTTTTTGTAATCACTAGGCTACTCCTCCAGAAAGTTTCAAGGTTGTGTTTAGGTATTTAAGTTCTTTACTTACTAAGGGTTATGTTTACTAAACTGTCATAATCTTACCTGCGAAAATCCCAGCGATAATGTGAGCAATACCATATAAGGAAGTGTAGCAAGCACTGTGTATCACGCGATAGAGGGCGCCTTGGCTGTTTATGCATGGTAACCTTAACTTCGTAGCAGCACCTTGAGAATATGTATAGAGCTGTAGCCTACTGATTAATACAATGGCCACCAAGCCAGAGGTCATGGGTTTGATCCTTCAGAAGTCTCATCTAATAAGGCTGTCTGAGGCAATCTCTTTTGCTGCATGTAACAGTCAGACACATCTCTACAATCTGTGCTGCCAGCAGAAACACCCTCACCTCATTGCCATAACCTATGGCACCCTATAGGGTGCCCTATAAGGCAACCCATAGGGTACATTATAAAGTGCCCTGTCTGCCATGGCATGTTATAATGTGCCCTATAGGGTGCTGTATAATGTGCCCTACAGAGCACCCTATAAAGCACCCTATACAGCCCATAGTGTACTTTATAGGGTGCCGAATAGGGCACATCATACAGCGCATGGCTGACAAGGCACTGTATAATGTGCCCTATAGGTAACGGTACTGAGGTGAGGGTGTTTCTGTTGGCAGCACAGATTGTAGAGCTGTGTCTGACTGTTACAGGTAGAAAAAGGGATTGCCTTGGACAGCAACCCCAGTCCTGCAGGAGAAAGGGTGCCCTCCAGGGCAGTCAATGCAGATCTGTATGTATCACACAGCAAAAAGGGATTGCCTTGGACAGCTTTATTAAATGAAACCTCTGAGGGATTGAACCTATGACCTCTGGCTTGGCAGGCAGTATAGTTAACCAGTGGTCTACACCTCTATAGCAGCACCACAGCACTGGCTGGCTACAGAAAGACTGCAGGTCACCACACAAAATGTATGCTGTGGTTACCAGGATATGGAAAACCCACCAGTACCCATGATACAATGCACATGCAGAACTGCAGTCTACATCCGATCACGGATGGGGTAAGCGCCTCTACAGCACCTCAGCCTGGTAGGGGGAACTGACCATGTGTGTTACTGGCAAAGAGTAGCTACAGACCGTGACATTTTGCAGTCCCTGTGCCCACCCTGAGGGTGAGGTGGGGCGCCCAGCACCAGGTCCGCAATACATTGGCTGTCTGAGATAGGCTGTGCTGCAGGTCCCCATCAGTGCCAGTGTGTGACAGGTAGTCCTTGCAGACACACCTAGGATACTTCTGTAGTCATCTGTATTTCCTAGTCACGTCTAGTTCTTTTGGACTATGATGTACCCAGAATAGCGCATATACTGTATGGTTGCCATGGTCACATGTCATAAGAGCAGAGGGGGTGTCTGGACCCACATGTGGATTATGGAGCACCGCCTACCAACCTGCTCTCTCTGGGCCAGGATCTGCCTCCAACAGACCCACACTCTACATCTTTGCAATGAGAGCTAGGGACATGATGAAGGGCTGTGGGACCAGCAACCCCAGTCCTGCAGGGGAAAGGGTGCCCTCCAAGGCAATCAATGCAGATCTGTATGTATCACACAGGGCACTAGCAGACAGACAGTAGGCCTGGAAAAGCTCAGCTGCCCCCCACTACAATCTGACATTCACCAGCAGAAGGCATAGTCAGTCTTCACCCGCTGCACTCTGCAAGGTGCTCCAGCCATACACAAGCTAACTGCAGACAGTCTGCTAGCTAGTACATAGTGCATGCTCCTGGTGAAACTGTATGCACTCAGAAGTGGAATGTCAGTGATTGGGCCCCAGCCAAGAAAACACCCAGATATCACTTGAGAGAAACACTGTGGAGCACTATGTGGGGACCTAGACATGCCATGGTCACTGCTCAGTCAGGGTGAGAGTGACCCCCCCCCCCCCCAGCATGACATGCTGTGGCCACCCTGTCCGTGCAGGTGGTGGTCGGGCACTACAATGTCCCAGCCATTGCCCTATGCCCTGTGCAGATGCATCTTGCCCAGGCTGCCCTGTCCGGGCCATACCCACAGTACCTTGCTCCTCATTATGCACATTGGCAGGCTAACACTGGAAACAGTGCAAGCATTGTGGGCTCAGTAAGGTGTAGGCAGCCACAAAACACTGGATAGACATACACACACTCCCACACCTATTTCAGCATTGTGCAAATATAGAGGTGGTTGGCAGCCCTGGCCGCCACACCAGTCCTGGGCACAGTGTAGGCACTGCTATGGTACTCAATACTGTTGGGGGTCACTCTCCGGGGTGGTAAACACTGTCAGAAACAAAAACCGAAACACACTCCAAAGATATCAGAAAGGTTGCTCTGCTGAATCTCTGTTAACAAATTGTGTTTAATGTTGGACTTCTTATCTGACATTAATTATAGTAACCGCTTGATATATGTGGAACATGTTTCCAAGTTTATGACGGCATTGCTAAGGTATGCAGGTGCTAGTATTGGTAGATGCTGCTCCGCGCAGGGCCCAACAGCCTGATTCCCCATGAGCTGTTGGATAGTGGAGTCTGTGGGTGTGGGTGTTTGTGCCCCTGTTGGCCGCTGCTCTAGGGAAGAGCTACTCAATTCCAGTCCTGGAGGTCCGCAACCCTGCAGGTTTTCGGGATATCCCTAATGAATGCATGAGATACATATGCATTGGAGATATCCTGCCACCCTGACTGGTTTGTGGCTCTCCAGAGCTGGATTTGTAGACCCCTGCCTTACACCTCTGTCATTTACAATTGTGAGTGGGCAAGGTGCAGATGTCCAAGACATCAAAAAGGTTAGATAGCAATTGTCATATTCCTCCTCGCTTCTCACCACCACCAAAATATTGCCTATTAGACAAATTTTTGGTGGTGGTGAGAACCGAGGAGGAATGTGACACATTCTATCTACCATTCTGATGTCTAGGACATCTGTACCTTGCCCACTCACAATCTTAAATGACAGAGGTGTAAGGCAGGGGTCTCCAAATCCAGCCCTGGAGGGCCACAAACCAGTCAGGTTGGCAGGATATCTCCAATGCATATATATTTCATGCAGATTCATTAGAGATATCCCGAAAACCTGCAGGGTTGCAGACATTCAGGACTGGAATTCAGTAGCTCTGCTCTAGGGCAGAGGTTCCCAACTCCAGTCCTGGTGGGCCAAACACAGTTCAGGTTTTCATGCTGTCCCTAATGAATATGCATGAGATACATTTGCATACAATGGGGGCAGTGCATACAAATGCATCTCAAGCATATTTCTTAGTGACAGCATGAAACCTGAATGGTGTTTGGCCCTCCGGGACTGCAGTTGGGAACCTCTGCTCTAGGGACTGCACATGTCTATGGTGAATGTGCTCTGTAGGGTAAAATATAGGCGTTTATGGCGTGTTTATTTTATCTGCAATAAAGGTTCGTTCTTTATTACTGGGTAAAATATATGGACATGGTCTGCAGGAGCCACAGCTGGGACTTGAACCTGTGACCTTCTGCCTCTGAACACACTGGTTGTGTGTACTGCACCAAACTGTTGCTACAGAGGTAGGTCATTCCCTGGGGATACCATTACTGTTCTTCAGACAGACATGTCTTTTGCACTGCACGGAACCCACCTAGTCAGGGCTTGGTCTTGGTCTGCTGTGGGCAGATGCCACTGCCCCCTACACCATCAGCACTCTTCTGCCACCATGCTGACATGCCCTTATGCCAGTGGTGCTGGTGGTGTGCAGTCCCAGGCCATCCAGTGTGCCGGTAGGCGGCTGCCTATGGTGTGTAATCTGGGATAGGGGTGCCTGCATAGACATCCACGCTTCCCCCTGGCACCGCCTGCCAATGTTATGTGCCCTTTGGGGTATTTGCTGGGTACTGTCCCCTGGGACACTGTGAGACACACACACTCGTGGGCATGTTTGACCTTGATCAGTTGCTATCTTGCTGATATTCCATTTCTGCTTTTCTATGTGGCACCTAGGCATCTGCCTAGCCTGCCCTGTGCCCCAGCTGCCCCACTGCATGTCACGCCTGCAGCACCCTGTACCCCATGTGCAGCTTCACTATAGTGCCCTTTCGTACTTGGGCACTGTCTGCTGCTGCACATGTATAATTATTATCACTTTTCTTGGTCTTATTTATTTATTATTTATTTACTTAACTTCTCTTATGTACCGCGCTATTCATATCAGTGCGGTGTACATTAAAACAGAAACAATATACCGTGCAGTAGGACCGCATGATATTTACAGTAAACCGGAATTAGAACTTGGATTTAACTGGGGTAACTTTTCTACATTTTTTTTACAATGATGTCTATGTTTCAGGCAAAAGTCTATTCAGGACTAATCTGATTGTGCTGGCTGTCTCTTATCTTGTAGGATATGCTGTTGGGGGGCTCTAGGTGTTTGATGCTGGTGCTCTTTAGTTGGTTTCTATAGGTCTCCCTGCCTTTGCTGTACATTGCTGACTGAAATGGTTTCTCTCTCCTTCACTTTTGCCTCTAACGCTAGGTTTTCACTCGCACTATTTTTCAGACCTTCATTTCACAGCGATAGTGTGCCTGGAGCCTCTCCCCAACCACCCCCCGCCCATTGACCCTTTCGCTCCGCCCTCTGGAGAGCCTTACTCCACCCTCTCTGTCTCTTAGCACTGCCGGAGAAGTTGTCAGGTGAAACGGAACGTCATTGCGCGATAAAGTTACTTTATCGCGCGATAACGTCATGTATCACGCGATAACATCACGTATCGCGCAATATTTGTGCCTCTGCAATGTTATCGCTGTTTAGTAAAGATACCCCTAAGTATTGCTTAGGGGTATCTTAGGGGAGAAGCAAGGTATGTGTGCCTTCCCCTTGAAATGGTGATTCTTTACCAAAATATAGCCTGAAAAAGTACTTTTTTCAGAAAATACTGTGAGGGAATAAGAATTCTTTTTGATTATTTTATTTAGCATTCAAATTTATTAATCTGGAATTTGTGCACTGCTGCCGTGGATTGATAAAGTGCTGCATAACACCCCGAAGAAACCGCTTGGTCGGTGAAACGCAAGAGCGCTGAGGATTCGCGTTGGGGCTGAAACTTTGACTCCTGAATACTCTCCAGATAAGCATATTTGCTATTTATTTGGAAATAGAGGGAGTCAATAGTAGTTTGTTAAAATAAGCACAAAAACAAACATATTTTCTTAAAGGTTCATAAAATTGATAATACGAGATTAAAAGGTGAAATTTCGGGTCCTTGATGCAAACAAGGGGGGTGTCTTGATCAGAGGTAACTCACTTGATTAAGCCCCTCCGATTTAGTCTGAGATCTGTTCAGCATTGAGCATTGTATTTTTGAGAGTTAAGAAGTGGAGCATCTTTTTTATCTATAGCTAGGGATACTTATACTAAAAAAGCTAATATGTTTAATGTACTTTGTTCAGCTGAAGCTTAATTAATCTCAGGTCCTTAATGTATGCCTGATGAGGATAAACACCTGCACCTGAGAGTGAATATGGCACCTCCTTTCCATTTAAGAAATCTAAGCACCTAAAAAGCTACGATTATCCCACGGGTGGGTGGGTGTCAGGGAGAGAGGGAAAGAAAGAAGTCCTTAAAAACTGGCTGCTACACAGTACCCTGTCTTGTGCTTCTAAGGCAATCTGTGACCAATTTCCTGGGTGATTCACACAGTACTTGCCTGGATTGAGAGGTTCTAAAGTTAACGAGAAAGTTCTCTGCTGTGTTTTACATTTAAACTGAAAGCTCTTTGATGCTACTAAGCCCTGACTGAGTATTACATTTAAACTAGAAGCTCTCATGCAGTGTTTTAAATTTAAACTTAAAGCTCTTTGCTGCTACTCGACCCTGATTGAGTATTAAATTTAAAATAAAAGCTCTCTGCTGGGTTTTAAACTCAAACTGAAAGCTACCTGTTGAGTTTTTAAATTAACTAAAAGCTATTTGCTGATACTAGTCCATGACTGATTTAACAAATACACTGGATTCATAGATTAATCAGCTTTAATCTAAAGAATTCCTTTTTAAACAAGATTTAGAAAAATTCCCAGAAGTAAATACTTACAATCGCAGATCTCTCTGCAGAAGTAGCAGTCCCTTTTTGTAGCCCTTCCTAATTGTCCCCTTCACCCTAAGAAATAGTCCAGCCGGGATTAAGCTCCCCATCTTGAGGAAAAACACGTGTACCCTTTTTGTGAGCCATTCTCCATCTATCACAGGTCTATCAAGTCTCACTTTTTAAGACATCTACACATTTCCCTAACCTCCTTCCCATGAACTTTGGATGAATAATTTGATTTGTTCTCCCTCCCCAATGTACTATTAAGATCTCCACCAATTATCCAATCCCCCCAGGACTCTTGCAAATCCCTGCATCGCCTGTTGATAAAAATTACCCTTTGGCCCATTGGGAGCATGGATGTTCAAAACCAAAACATTCGCCTGATCTGTCATACCAGTGGCCCAGACCACCCTCCCTTAGGTATCTCTACCCACCTCCCCTAGAATGATTTTGTGAATAATGATCACCACTCTTCTTTTTTTGTGTTATATGCCGAGCAGTATATCTGGATGTAGCCAGCACTTTTCACTTATCATGTTCCCCTTTAGTTACATGTGTTTCCTGCAGGAGAGCGAAATCAGCCCATACCCTAGTCAAACCTGCTATGATTCTCATCCTCTTAATGGGGCTGTGTATCCCTCTAACACTTAATGAGGCAACAACATAACCCACCCACAAGGGCGGCTCAAGGGGGGTGCGGGGCCATGTGTGGAGACTCGGTGCAGGGTCTCATTTGTATAAGGGGACTCATTTGCATAAATATTTACATAATGTTACCATACACTAACTTTTAGTAAACATGCCTCTTAATGAGTATATGGATAAAGAAAGACTAAAATATTTCTACATTACTATAATCCAATGCCAACCACTAGGCACATTAGGAACTACTACAAACACTGCCCACTTAGAACCCATAGCAAACCCGCCATATCGTAACAGCACTACCAGGACTCACAAAGCACCATAACCTATCAAAAGGCACCACTGCAAATATTAAACCAATAGATTTCATAGAACAACAGTACATGACCTACTGGGGAAAGAGAACAAGTGGCAATGTCAAATAGGAATTACATTAACAGAATACCTCAGCAAAGTTAACATGCAGAACATAGACCATCACCAAACAAGGAATCACAATTTAGAAGCAGGAAGACAATAATTAAACTGGGAACCACAAAAGCCAAACTTGAAATGTACAACACTGTAGAAATAAAACTATAAATTAATTTCCTCTTGTACTAAACAAAGTGAGTGGAGTGGAGGAGTGGCCTAGTGGTTGGGGCAAGGTACTTCAGGCTGGAAGGTCAGGGGTTCAAATCCCACTAGAGGACAGCAACCTTGGGCCAGAAGGACTAGGGTTTCTAGTCCCACAGGTGCTCCTTGTGGTCTTGGGCAAGCCACTTAACCCTCCATAGCCCATGTTCCCTGCAAAATAGTTATCTCCAATTTATAATGTCCTATTCATTGTAATTTCAGTTTGTTCAATGTAAACCACACTGATGCAGAATAGCATGGTATATAAGAGAATGTAAATTAAATAAATAAATAAAGCACAGATGTTAATGATGCACATTTCCCAGAGCTGACATATTCCAGTTAATAAATTCAAAATAAAGAGATATTTTTCTACCTTTTGTGCATTTTTTTTTCAGTTGCAATTGCTCCAGCCACTTTCTTCTGGTTTCTTTGTGTCTTCTTCTAACTCTCCATCGTCTGCTGTCCATTTGTCCTTTCTTCTCTTCTAGTTTTTTTCCATTCTCTCTCTACATCTGCTTTAAGATACTAATCTTTCTCCTTTTGCTCTTTCCTCATTCCTATTTCATCCACTCAAATTTTACTCCTTCATCCTCAAGTCCCACTTACTCTACCAATACCCGGCCAATTGTAGATTTTTCTTCTCTCTCACACAAAATATTTTCCCCTCTCCAGTTCACTCTCCCAGCCCCATCCCATTCTAATCCTCCCCCAACATCAGCTCCCTTCTAGTTCCAGCCCCACCCAGCATCAGCTCCCTTCTGCTCCCCACATCAGTCCATTTCCAGTCCTATCCTAGCCCCACCATCAGCCCATTTCCAGTCCTAGCTCCCCTATCCGTTTCCAGTCCTATCTGAGTCCCTCCATCAGCTCATTTCCAATCCCAGCCCCCCATCAGCCCATTTCCAGTCCTATCCTAGCCCCACCATCAGCCCATTTCCAGTCCTAGCTCCCCTATCCGTTTCCAGTCCTATCTGAGTCCCTCCATCAGCTCATTTCCAATCCCAGCCCCCCATCAGCCCATTTCTAGTCATTTCCTAGCCCCACCATCAGCCCATATCAAATCCTAGCTCCCCTCCACTCAGCCCATTTCCAATCCAAGAGCCCCATGAGCCTACTTCGAGTTCTAACCCCTCCATGAGTCCATTTCAATCCAAGCCCCCGCCACAGCCCATTTCCAATATTAGCACCCCCCAAAAGCCCATTTCCAGTCCTATCCTAGCCCCTCCATCGGCCCATTTCCTGTCCTAGCTCCCTTCACAACTCAGTCCATTTCCAGTCCTATCTCCCTCCCTTCACAGCCCATTTTCATTCCAAGCCCTCCTCCCCATCAGCTATTTGCAGTTCAAGCCCCCCTTCCACTCAGCCCATTTCCATTCCAAGCCCCCCTCCCCATCAGCTATTTGCAGTTCAAGCCCCCCCCCTTCCACTCAGCCCATTTCCATTCCAAGCCCTCCTCCCCATCAGCTATTTGCAGTTCAAGCCAACCCTTCCACTCAGCCCATTTCTATTCCAAGACCCCATCCCCATCAGGAATTTGCAGTTCAAGCCCCCTTCCACTCAGCCCATTTCCAGTCCTAGCAACCCTCCAGCCCATTAGCAGTCCTAGCCCTCCCATAGTCCATTACTAGTCCTAAGCCCCCCATGAGCCCACTTCCAGTCCCCTCCTCACCCCATTTTCAGTCTTAGCCCCCACCATAGCCCATTACCAGTCCTAACCCCCCCATCAGCCCACTTCCAGTCCTAACCCCTCCATCAGCCCATTTCCATACTTAGCTCCCCCATAGCCCATTAGCAGTCCTAACTCCCCATAGCCATTAAACAGTCCTAACCCCCCTCCCCCATTAGCCCATAGTTATTAACCAGTCATAACCACCCCCCCCCATCAGCCCATAGCCATTAACCAGTCCTAACCCCCCCCCCCCCACCATCAGCCCAGGTAAATTAGAAAACAAAAAAAAACCTGGCTGCTGCTGCTGCCACCGCGGCAGCAGCAGAATCAAGTGTCCCACGAGCCCCCCTCTTGCCTGCCCAGCAGAGCCCTCCCTCCCTGCACCACTCCCTTTCCGTGCCGGCTTTCAGAGCCGCGAAGGGAGAGTTTCTTTCTCGTGGATCTGTTAAGCCTGCCGGCGCTCATGGGAAACAGGCATTTCCTGTTTCTCATCAGCCCCGGTGGGCTTAACAGAGCCGCGAGAGGGAAACTCTCCCTTCGGAGCTCTGAAAGCCGGCACGGAGAGGGACTGTTGCAGGGAGGGAGGGCTCTTCCGGGCAGGCGGGGAGAGGGGCAGCCCGTGGGGCACTTGATTCTGCTGCTGCTGCGTCAGCAGCAGCTGCAGCCAGTTTTTTTTTTCTTTTTAATAAATTTACTGAGGTCTTTAAATGAAGAATGTTGTTTGTGCGGGGCCCCCTGAAACGCGAGGCCCTGTGCAAACAACATTCTTGCTCAATGGACGGGCTGGCCCTGACCCCCCATAACCTCATGAGTCGCCATCCTTTCCTTCTATCCTTGATCCTGATAGCAATTTAACACCGAGCCACATCAGCATTATACAACTACTTATAACTTTCAGCATTCCCCCCTTTCCCATTCTGCTCCTTCTCCCATGCTGAATTCCCTTGTTTCCACTTTTCTTCATTTTCCCGTCTATGGCGTCCACAAAATACATCATTCCGTCCTGTGTACTTTACCCCCCTGACCCTTCCCCCCATCACTTACTCCCACAAAGTAGAAGTTAATGTCCTTCAAATAACCTAGGGCATGCTATATTGTGTCTGGTTGCCTTCTCCTCCTCCATCCCATCACCACCTTTTCTTTCCACCTCTGGCTGGAGGGTTGACTCTGTACTCCTTGCCACACATCATTCTTTCTGCTGACTGTCCTCTGATTGCTCTGCTCCCTCTCTTGTTGCTCCACAGTCTCCTCGTGCACTTCTGAGGGCAAGGTCGGGGATCCCAAAAATCCTCACGTTCGACCAATGCTCTCTATTCTCCATCTCCTCTGCTTTAGTCAGGAGCCATCCCAGTTGCTGCTGAAGGCAGGGTGCCTCTTTCCCCATCCGTGCTTATGCGTCCTTGGTGCTACCAATCTTAGCTTTCACCTCCTACAATCTTGCTCCCACTGCCGCAAATTTTTCTTTAGTTTTGCTGAGAACCTTTTCCACAATTTTGGTCTTGGAGTGTCTAATCTCTTTCAATGTGGTAAGAAGGTCTGTCTCACAGCACTCTCCATTAGAGACCCCCACACTAGCCATCGATGAGGCCGGTGAAACTAGGCCTTGCATTTCCACTGCCGCATTGCCCATGAGTTTATTTTTAGATGCATATAATTCGACGATTGTTTTCAAGGGCTGAATTCTTACTGTTTTTGGCATTCCAGCTCTCACCGTGGAGGGGGTTTTACTTTGTAGTACTTAATTTTCCAGTTTGTACGGAGGTGAAATGATGGAGCACTCCTAAACGCATCTGATCTCCCTGACACACATACCGGAAGTCCTTGAAAGCTCTTTTTAGATCGTTTGGTATTTGACCCTGTGATAGAGAGAGGTTGACAATTTTTTGAATGTATGGTGTTAGTTCTCTTCTGGTTGTTTTAATCCAGCTGACTGGACAAGGATCTAGAATTGAGATGGTGGTATTTAGAGATTTGATGAATTGTTCTATCTGTTCTTTGCTTCTTGTTGAGAATGAGTTCCATGTTGAATTGTTGCATTGTTCTATCTGTTCTTTGCTTCTTGTTGAGAATGAGTTCCATGTTGAATTGTTGTTTGGTTCAAGGTATGGAGATGCAGTTTTGAATGTTGTCTTGATGTTAGATTTTTCCATGTAGTGGTTTGCTAGTTGCTGAGCACCGATGTCGCTTATTGGTGAGTTATTTGAGTTTGGGTTTTTTGCTAGATTTTGGAGAATGAGAAACAGTGCCCTTGGTTAAATGATTTTGATAGAGGTTTTGAGAAGTATTCTTTTTTGAATCTGCAATGCTCTGGCAGTATAGTTTTAGAGTATCCATGTTTGAGCCTATCTTCATCAGATTTTGTATATCTCTATTTTCTTTTGTCCTTCCTTAAGCCTCTCTTCATTTATTGATGCTGCATTTAGAGTGCTGTTCCAGGTTGTGAGGAAGGTGTCAAAGTCGTCATTGTTATTTGTCAGATCTGGTATTATCTTCTTCAGGAACTCTACTTTGTTGAATTTTTTAATCAATTATATGTTTGCAGTTCCTGGTCTTTGTTGGTCTGATAGGAGTCCAGTTCAGTATTGAATTGTTTAAGGTAGTGATCTGACCATAGAACTAGTTGAATGTTTATGATGGATATGTTTTTCTTGTAAGACCAATGTTTAGGGTAGAATATCAGGTCGTGTTCCCTTTTGTATAGTAACATAGTATATAATGACATATAAAGACCAGTATGATCCATCTAATCTGTCTAGCATGGTGGCAAGAGCAGGTGTTGAGGTGTCAATATTTTGCATGTAGCCAATGTCTTCCATTGCCTGAAGGAATGATGTGCTTTGTGCATTGGGTAATGATTATAGGTTGAAGTCTCCTAAGATGATATGTTCTTTGCCAAATAGGGTCTCACAGCAAGCAATTTCAATTATGTTGGCTAATCCATTGGTTTCAGAGGAAGGGGATCTATATATGAGTGTAATTGCAAGTCTTCTTGTTTGAATGGTTAACATCTAATCCTTCAGTGCTTGAAGAGGATGTTTGAAACCTTTTCAATAGGTGCTTGAAGATGATGTTTGAAACCTTTTCAATAGGTATTAACACCAGGTGGCAGGTCAAAAGGCCATTTTGAAAGACTCCTTCTATCCAAGCAAGGGCTGTTAATCATCCAGGAAGTTGGTCACAGCTTACCTCAGCAGCACAGGCATAAATAGCTCAACCAGAGCTCTGTGATCCTCAGTCTTGAAGGACTACAAAAGGGAACTCTTACTTCTGGAGAGAGATCTGCAATTGTGAGTATATACTTCTGGGAATTTTCTGAAAGGAATTCTTAGTATTAAAGCTAATTAATCTGTGAACCCACTATTTTTTGTTAAATCAGTCAGGGCCTAGTAGCAGCAGTTTAAGTTTAAATTTCAAACACAGAAGAGAACTTTCTGGGTACATTTCATACCCAGCAGAGAGCTTGTAGTTTTAATTTAATAGTCACTCAGGGCCTAGCATCAGCAAAGTACTTTTAGTTTAAATTTAAAACACAGAAGAGAGCTTTCTGGTTTAATTTGGAACCCAGCAGAGAGCTTCTAGTTTAAATTTCATAAGTTAGAGCCTAGCAGCAGCAAAGAGCTATAATTTAAATCAAATAAGAATACTGTATAGCTTACCTCAGCAGCACAGGACAGGGTACTGTGTAGCAGCCCTCTTTTAATAGGTGTTGTTTCCCTCCCTCCCTCCCCACCTCTACCCACCCCTGGGATAACCGTAGCTTTATAGGAACTTGCACATCTTAAAAGACAGGGGGTGCTCTTAGGTGAAGCTCGTTACCCAAATCAGTCATACACTAAGGACCTGAGATTAATTAAGCTTCAGGTGAACAAGGTATATTAAACATATTAGGTACAGTTTTATTGGTATAAATATCCATAGCAATCCTTAGTAAGTAAAGAACTTAAAGATCTAAACAAAAACTTAAAACTAAGATACAGACAGCAGTCCAGCAGCGAGATGGGGGCTTTCCAGTCTTTTGCATTGAGTGTCACATGTATGATTTTCTCCCAGTTGGTGAGAGGTCTTACATGTGCACTAGGTGCAAGGAGCTCTTTGCTCTCAGGGAACGAGTCCATTCTCTAGAGGCTAGAGTAGCAGACTTGGAAAACATAAGAAAGACAGAGAGGTGCATAGACGAGACCTACAGGGATATAGTCCGAAGTCCCACCTCCAGTCTGGCAGCATCCCTGTTGCCATGGAGGAGAGAGGTCACGTGACAGGAGAGCATCACCCTGGTGTGGCAGGAAGTGATCCTGTAACTAGGACCTGTCCTCCAGGTGATGTAAAACCCTCTCACACCGAGGAGGTTTCTCCAGGGCCATGTGCCCATGAGGGAAGGGTCAGGACAGCCGTTATAGTTGGTGATTCGATCATTAGGCATGTAGATAGCTGGGTGGCTGGTGGACGTGAGGATCGCCTGGTAACATGCCTGCCTGGTGCGAAGGTAGTGGACCTCACGTGCCACCTAGATAAGGTCTTAGATAGTGCTGGGTAGGAGTCTGCTGTCTTGGTACATGTCGGTACCAATGACATAGGAAAATGTGGTAGGGAGGTTCTGGAGGCTAAATTTAGGCTTTTAGGTAGGAAGTTGAAATCCAGAACTTCCAGGGTAGCGTTCTCTGAAATGCTTCCCATTCCACGTGTAGGACCCAAAAGGCAGGCAGAGCTCCGGAGTCTCAATGCGTAGATGAGACAATGGTGCAGAGATGAGGGTTTTGGATTTGTTAGGAACTGGGAAACATTATGGGGAAAGGAGGGGCTCTTCCAAAGGGATGGGCTTCACCTTAACCGGGATGGAACCAGGCTGCTGGCATTAACCTTTAAAAAGGAGATAGAGCAGCTTTTAAACTAGATAATAGGGGAAAGCCGACAGTCGCCCAAGAGCGGATGGTTCGGAAGACTGTATCCTTGAAGGATACTACCAAAAGCCGAAAGGTTCCAAAAAAGAGTAAAGTAGCCCAAATGCCCTCTAGTACGGAGCAGACAGAGCTTAAAGATCCCAAATTACCCATGTCTACCAATAGCCAAGTTTATATGAATAAAATACAGTCTCTAAAATGCTTGTATGCATATGCTAGAAGTCTAAAAAATAAGATGGGAGAGTTAGACTATATAGCACTAAATCAGAGGTTAGATATGTTTGGAATATCAGAGACATGGTGGAAGGAGGACAACCAGTGGGACACTGTGATACCTGGGTACAAACTATATCATAATGATAGAGCTGATCAAATTGGTGAAGGGGTTGCACTCTATGTTAGAGAGGGCATTGAGTCAGAAAGGATTAAAGTTTTGCAGGACACAAAATTTGCTGTACAATCTCTATGGATTGATATTCCATGTAAAAAGGGGAAGGCGATGGCAGTGGGAGTGTACTATCGAGCCCCTGGCGAGAATGAACAAATGGATGATGAAATGCTCAAAGAAATCAAGGAAGCTAACAAAAGTTATAGCACAGTAATAATAATGGGTGATTTCAGTTACCCCGATATCGACTGGGTCAGTGTCACGGCAGGACATGCTAGGGAGATAAAGTTCCTAGATGACATAAATGACTGCTTCTTGGAGCAGCTGGTTCATGAGCTGACCAGAGGGGAAGCCATATTAGACCTAGTCCTTAGTGGAACACCAGATCTAGTGCAAGAGATAAGGGTGTTGGGGCCACTTGGCAATAGTGATCATAGCATGATCACCTTTGATTTAATTAGTGGAGGAGGGATAGTAAGGAAATCCACAGTACTACCTTTTAAGTTTCTAAAGGGAGACTATGATAAAATGAGGAAAACAGTTAAGAAAAAACTAAAAGGAGCAGTTGCAAAGGTTAAAGACATACATCAAGCTTGGGTGTTGTTGAAAAATACTATCTTGGAAGCCCAGACCAGCTGTATTCCACACTTTAAGAAAAGTGGAAGTCCAAAAAACTGCCAGCATGGTTTAAAGGTGAGGTCAGAGAGGCTGTTGTTGCCAAAAAAGCATCTTTCAGGAAATGGAAAAAAGAGCCAAACGACGAAACCTGGAAACAGCGCAAGCACTGGCAAGTCAAATGCAAGGCATTGATAAGGCAGGCAAAGAGAGAATTTGAGAAGAAGCTTGCTGCGGAAGCAAAAACGCGAAATAAAGACCTTTTCAAGTACATTCGTAGCAGAAAACCTGTGAGAGAGTCAGTTGGTCCATTAGATGATAAAGGGGTTAAAGGAGCACTAAGAGGCGACAAGGCGATAGCGGAGAGACTGAATGAATTCTTTGCTTCGGTCTTTACTGAGGAAGATGTAGGGATGTTACCCATGACTGAAGTGGTATTTAAAGATGCGGAAGAATTGAAGGAAATATCGATACATCGGGAAAATGTATTACAACTATTAGATAAACTGGAGTAGCAAATCACCTGGGCCGGATGGTATACATCCAAGGATGTTGAAAGAACTGAAATATGAGATTGCAGACCTGCTATCAGTAATCTGTGAACTATCATTAAAATCATCTCTAATACCTGAAGATTGGAGGATCGCCAATGTAACACCAATTTTTAAAAAGGGTTCCAGGGGTGATCCGGGAAACTACAGACCAGTGAGTCTGACGTCAGTACCGGGAAAAATGGTAGAAACCATCATAAAGAATAAAATTACTCAGCATGTAGATAGTCACAACCTAATGGGAGACAGCCAACATGGCTTTAGACAAGGAAGATCTTGTCTTACTAATCTGTTATGTTTTTTTGAAGGAGTGAATAAACAGGTGGACAAAGGTGAGTCGGTTGATATAGTGTATCTGGACTTTCAGAAAGCCTTTGACAAGGTCCCTCATCAGAGACTTTTGGCAAAACTAAAGAGTCATGGGATAGGAGGCAGTGTACTATTGTGGATCAGGAAGTGGTTAAAAGATAGAAAGCAGAGGGCAGGGCTAAATGGCCAATTTTCCCAATGGAGAAAGGTGAATAGTGGTGTACCCCAGGGATCTGTGCTGGGTCCGCTGCTTTTTGACATATTCATAAATGACCTGGAAAGTGGAATAACGAGTGAGGTTATCAAATTTGCAGATGACACAAAACTATTTAAAGTTGTTAAAACCCAAGAGGATTGTGAAAAATTGCAAGAGGATCTTGATAAATTGGAAGACTGGGCATCAAAATGGCAGATGAAATTTAATGTGGACAAGTGCAAGGTTATGCACCTAGGGAAGAACAACCCAAACTATGGTTACACGATGCAAGGTTCCACATTAGGAACCACCACCCAGGAAAAAGATTTAGGCGTCATTGTGGATACCATGTTAAAATCCTCGGCCCAGTGTGCAGCGGCGGCCAAGAGAGCAAATAGAATGCTAGGTATGAAAAGGAAAGGAATGGAAAATAAAACAAAAGATATTATAATGCCTCTATATCGTTCCATGGTGAGACCGCACCTTGAATATTGTGTGCAATTCTGGTCGCCGTATCTTAAAAAGGATATAGCGATTTTAGAAAAGGTTCAGAGAAGAGCCACCAAAATGGTAAAGGGGATGGAAGGATACTCCTATGAAGAAAGGCTAAAAAAGTTAGGGCTCTTTAACCTGGAAAAGAGACGGCTGAGGGGAGATATGATAGAAGCCTATAAATTAATGAACGGAGTGGAACGGGTAAACGTAGATCGATTGTTTACGTTATCAGAATATAGAAAGACTAGGGGACATGCAATGAAGCTACAGGGTAAACTATTTAAGACTAATAAAAGAACATATTTTTTCATTCAACGTGTAATCAAACTCTGGAATTTGTTACCGGAGGATGTAGTAAAGGCTGTTAGTGTAGCTGGGTTTAAAAAAGGTTTGGACAAGTTCCTGGAGGAAAGGTCCATAATCCATTATTAAGAAGTGACCGAAGATATCAATGCTTGACCCAGTACAAGCATTGTGGAACTTGTGTCTCTTGGGGAAACTGCTAGGTACATATGACCTAGATTGGCCACTGTTGGAAACAGAATACTGGGCTTGATGGACCTTGGTCTGACCCAGTATGGCATATCTTATGTTCTTATGTTCTTACCATGTCCTTTAAGGTGTCAAGCAGGGAATCTTGGTAGAGTATATGCTGAAACTGGTGCACAGCAATTCTTGCATTCAGCATTGCCCCTTGGAAGACCTTTTTCCCTATGTCGTCGAAGTTTGGGGTCTCTCCCGGAAGGGAAATTGGCATGGTTGCGCGATGACTTGATGCGTTTCAAGGCTGAGGACACAACAATGGAATGGTGTGGTAGATGGCTTTTTCCAAACTCAGGGGCTTGTTGGACCTGGTATTTTGCGTCCAGTTTCTGGGCACGCAGGAGCAGAGGCTGTGTTCTGCCAAAGTTTGGAGTGAGTATCCAAAAGGTGCTGGTGGACTGGTAAGTTGACAGGCATTTTTGGAGCGTTGAGGTAGATGAGCACCTCTGGTCCGGCTGGCTCCGATGGTGTAAGGCTTAAGGTGGATGCGACCTTGCGCAGGAACTTAGGGTATGTGAGGTCCTCTGGCGGAGCTGGCAGGTGTGGTTCCGGGTTAGTAGATGTCACCATGGATCCTCCTGCCATGGATGAAGTTATATATTTTTACCTTTTTATACTATTATTCTACTATTACTTATTATTTTTTTATCTAATTTTATTTAATGTTTATATTGTTATATTTTATTATTGTATATTTATTATTATCATTATTATTATTTTTATCATGTATTTGAGCTCCATGGTCTTGTTTGTTTTAATTTATTTTATTATTATCTTTATATGGTATATACAGCATGTGTCCGCACCACCCTTTATATTTTTAGTTCAAATTTTCTTCTTCCCATTGCTCAAAATATATGTTTGGTTCCTCAGCCCTGCTTTGTTATTATGTGTATTTTTATGTTGAATCATATTTTTTGCTTCATTTATTTATTTATTTATTTATTTAGCAAGCATTTGTAGCCCGCTCCTTCCAGCGATCAGAAGCGGGTAGGATTACTATTGTGAAACTGCCGAATCAAGGCAGGTACAAATTTTGTTTACATACAGATTGTCAGAAAAGCACATCATACAGAGTTAACACTTCTTAGCTATGGGGGAGTTCATTTACAGATATACATAAATACATATATACAGGATAATCTTCTTGGACACAGACATATTTTGCCGGTGCTTTTTTATTAATGTTTTTAACTGTGGTTTAAATTTTCTTTGATTGTACTTATTAATAAATATATGATGTTTGTATTTATTAGTTTTCTCCCCCTGAGGAAGGCGTTGCCGAAACGCGTTGGGGTGTCCTGTGCATAATAAAGACCCTTTTCTCCAACATCTCCTGCTCTTTGTGTCTGCTTGGACTTTCTGCAGGAGGTAGCTCCTCCTTGTGTACCATGGATCCTCCTGCCATGGATGAAGTTGATGCCGTTTGAGTGTCCTTACTTGGGGGTTCAGATCCAAGTGCTGTCGTTTCTTCCACCTCCTCTCCTGTGCTGAGGAGGGAAGGAGATTCAGAGTTCTCTGAAGCGCTGTCATCATGCTGCGTGGAGCTGTGGATGGAGCCACGTGGTCTCTCGGGGGGCTCGGTTGATATAGGGGTGGTTTCCGTGATACCCTCCTTTAGAAGGTTGGTGAGGCTGGACAAGAGTTGAAGTATAACTCCCTGGTTAGGGAGCACTGTAGCAGTGAGATTTGCTGTTGGAATAAGCTGACTTCCTTGTGCCAAGTAAGATCTTGTAGGAGTAGCCTTTTTTATGTGTCCTGGAATCAGGGCTGTCTGAGACGCTTTGCTTCCATCGCTGAGCTCTGTGGGCCTGTTAGGGCTGCGGGAGCTGCCGTGCTTCCTTTGGTGGTGTTCACTGTAATCCCGGCTTCTGTCCCTGCCCCGATGGCGCCGGCGATTGCTGTCTCTGCTCCGATTGCCGTCCCCTCTGCTCCGATGGCTGTCTCGGGCCCGATGCTGCTTGCAATGTTTTGATGCCGGTGGGGAGCTGCAGCCGGCATGTAGAGGAGTCCCTGTGTGTTGCAGGGAAGCCCTTTCCACCTGTCCAATCGGTAATTTGGAGGCGGATCCATGGGCGGAGCTTTGCCACATTGTCCAGTAAAAACTGGAGGGGTGGAGCCACCTGCAATGACATCGGATCCCTGACGTTGTCCAGTGGCTGGGGAAGGGGAGGAGCTTCCATCAGTGATGTCGGCAGCATGGCAGCCTCCAGGAGCCTCGTGGAGAGCATGGTGATTCTGTTCACCGCGGGGGGCACCGGAGGAGCTGCGGTGGGAAGGCTTGAGTTTCTTTGCTGGCTTCCCGGAGGAGGCATGTTTTCTACTCACTGTGCCTACCGGAGCTTCTGAAGAGGCCAGGAGTCCCGCTGCAGGCTGACTGGGGATGGAGGCCCCTTGGGGCATATCCCGGGTTTGAGGAGAGGAGCCGGCTTGAACAGCAGAGCACAGAGCCATCGGGGAAAGCTCCGGGGGCAGCTGAGAGGAGAGAAAGTCTCTCAGAGCGTGGCCTCTCGATTTCAGCGCTCTGGGGGACATGCGAGAGCAGTGCTGGCAGTCGGAGACCTGGTGGTTAGTCCCTAGGCATCTCACACACCGGTCGTGGTCGTTGGAGCAGTTCATTTTTCGGGAGCAGAGGCAGCATTTCTTAAATCCTGGTTTGGAAGGCATTTCTTGCTGTAAGTGGATGTTTTTTCATTCTTTCTATCTTCTCTGGCTGTAGGAGAGCAGGGGTCCGCGTGTGTAAGGCACGGTGGAAGAAAAAAGACTGGCTGGCTAGGGGCGGGCTGGTGGGTTGGGCCTCTGGCTCATGCTCAGAAAGTTCTGAGCTCTAGAGAGCACTTCCGTTTCCAGCGCCGTCGGAGGACAACACCAGGTGTGGCTGACGAATCCTGCTTGTCTTTAGGAGAAACACCTGTATCCAATATGCATGAAAGAGTGAGTGTGTTGGGGTCCTGTTCCTGGGGGCAGGGAATAGAGCAGAGAGTCAAGTTATTCACATCTTTTTACATTTCCAAAATTATGCATGGAAGACTTCAGGAGAATACCTTCATGAATAGCTTGTAAATATATATGCAGTTGCTTGTCCCGCAAGGCAAATCAAAGGGAAACTTTACCTCCAGGGGCAGCCCAAGAGGGGTGCGGGGCCATGTGTGAAGACTCATTGCAGGGCCTCATATGCATAAGAGGCCTTGTTTGCATAAATATTTGCATAATATTAACATGCACTAACTTTTAGTAAACATGCCTCTTAACAAGTGCCTGGTTAAAGAAAGACTACCAGAGGGAGAAGCTAGCCCAGGACTGCCTGCTAACGTCAGGAGATGCTGAGTGTGAATTGCTGTCAGCTGCATACCTGGCTGGAACAGAGCTCCTCTCTCCTGCTGCGATTGAGGATAAGAGCCAACTGGTACCGCGGGATGCAGCCGCAGTGCGTGTCTGAAGGGGTGTGACTCAAGGGGCATGATAGGCCCCTTGTGAGCCCCTTAGGAGCACCTGGGAGCTTCTGGGAAGTTTCTTTGCTTCCTGTGTCTTGAATGGGTAAGCGGAAAGCTAAGAACAAGGGCCCAGTGGAGGGTCAGGTAGGGAAGGGCTCTATGGATACCCACCTGATTAGTGCTGCTGCTTTACGAATACCAGTCCCTCAGGACCCAGGAACAAGGTCAGTCCCAGAGGCTTCATTAAGTTCGGGGGATCGTACCCCTCCCCCCAACCCAACTTTGATGATAAAATGCCCTCTTCCAATGCCTCCTTTGTTGGAGATGGTAGTTTGTTTTCCGTCTCCACCCCTTTCTCCAATGGAGCTTCTTGTAAGCAGACTGATTTGACTGGAGCTGAGCTTGTATATCCTTCGGGTGTCTCTTTACCATCTTCTGATTCGCTGCCAGTTTTTTCTAGTTCTGCTAATTCTAATATTTCTTTGAAAGATGTTTTTGATGCTATACATCGGGTGGAATGTGTTCTTTCGGGTACTCTCACTCAGCTGTGTAGTTTTTCCCATGGCACTGCGAGTGTTCTTCACGGTCATGGTCAGTCTCTCTCAGCTGTTAGTGAGAGGATTCGGAAATTGGAGGGGTCTGCGGAGAGTGTACAGATTGCGAGTTCATCTTATATAAAGGAGAACACTGTGCTTCAAAAGAGATTGGAAAGGTTAGAAAACCTATCTAGAGCAAATAATCTTAGAGTTTTAAATTTTCCGATGGTACGCCTTCTCTCTCCATTAGAGTTATTTAAAAAATATGTCCATGATACGCTGTTATGTTCAACATTTGATGTGGCCAGTATTACTTCTATTTATTATCTACTCCAGGGGGGTAGTGAGATAGCTAAAGACAGAGAAGCTGATGAGCAGGTGAGCTTGGATCAACTAGACTTAACTCAATTTTTAGAAACCTCTCTAGATAAGGTGACTAAGAGGGCTACCCTATTGGTTGCCTTCTCTTCTGAGAGTGAAAAGGTTGCTATTATGAAATTATATTTTGCTAAGAAGGATGTTTCCTTTTGTGGGAGTCCTTTGCTGATGTTTCCTGATGTTGCCAAGGTTACCCAGCTCAGACGGAAAGCTTTTTTGCAGCTAAAATCTAGGGTTCTTGCTTTGGGAGGTCAGTTTTATTTAAAATTTCCTTGTAAATGTTTTGTTACTTATTTTGGTAATAGATATGTATTTACTGAAGTGTCACAGTTAGAACAGTTTTTGGTGGGTAAGAGCTCGCAATAAGATTATTATATTGTTTTGTTTTGAGTGGTTTGGTTGGGAAGAAAATTGGGGCCTTGATGCTTGGTATGCTTAGCTAGCTGTCTCTCATTTAATGTGGTTTCTTGAGATTGTTCCTCTGAAAACATTTAAAACTGTAATTTTCTTTTGTGTTTTATGTAAGGGAATGTTCTTTTCCAATGTTTACTTTTGTAATCATGACAAATTCGATAAAAATATAATATAAAAAAAAAAAAGAAAGACTACCAGATTCTACGTTACTATACTCCAGTGCCAACCACCAGGCACATTAGGAAGTACTATAAATACTGCCCATTTAGAACCCATAGCAAACCCACTGTATCATAACAGCACTACCAGGACTCCCAAAGCACCAAACCCTACCTATTAAAAGGCAACACAGCAAATATTAAACCAATACATCTCAGAGAATATCAATACATTTACTGGGGAAAGAGAACAAGTGGCACTGTCAAATAGAACCTACATGAACAGAATTTTTTTTATTTAGAAAGATTTTGTATACTGCCTTATCCTTCAATCAAAGTGGTCATAACACAATTGGGGGATACATTTAACACATGGGGATATGAGACACATACACTTATACTTACAGGGAACATGGACTATGGAGGGTTAAGTGGCTTGCCCAAGACCACAAAGAGCATCCGGCCCAAGGTTGCTGTCCTCTAGTGGGATTTGAACCCCCAACCTTCTGGCCTAAAGTACCTTGCCCCAACCACTAGGCTACTCCTCCACTCAATACCTAGGCTACTCCTCCACTCAATACCTCAGCTTGGTCACACATGCAGAACATAGACTGTCACCACATAAAGAACAAGGGTTCACAATTTAGAAATAGGAAGATAATAATTAAACTGTGAACCCCAAAAGCCAAACTTGAAATGTACAACAACAGTGCAGAAATAAAACTATAAATTAATTTCCTCTTGTACTAAACAAAAATGCAATGACGTTAGCAATGCACATTTCCCAGAGCTGAGATATTCAAATAAATTCAAAATAAAAAAGTATTTTTCTACCTTTTGTTGCTTGTGCTTTTTATTTTTCAGTTGCAATTGCTCCAGTCACTTTCTTCTGGTTTCTTTGTGTCTTCTGCTAACTCTCCATTGTCCGCTGTCCATTTGTCCTTTCTTCTTTCTCCTTTTCCATTCTCTATCTACATCTGCTTTAACATACTGATTTCCCCTTTTGCTCTTTCCTCCATTTCTTTCTTTATTCCTTATTCATCCACTCAAATTTCACCCCTCCATCCTCAATCCCCACTTACTCTCCCAATACCCAGCCAATGGTAGATTTTTCTTCCCTCCCACACAAAATATATTTTCCCCTTCCATCCTCACTCCCCCAGCCCCATCCCATTCTAGTCCTCCCCCAGCATCAGCTCCCTTCTAGTTCCAGTCCCACCCAGCATCCGCTCCCTTCTAGTCCCATTCTCCCATCCCCCCACATCAGCCCATATCCTAGCCCCCTCATCAGCCATTTCCAGTCCTATCCTAGCCTCCCATCAGCCCATTTCCAATCCTAGCCTCCCCATCAGCCCATTTCCATCCTAGCCCCCCCATCAGCTCTTTCTAGTCCTAGCTCCCCATCAGTCCTTTCTAATCCCATCCTAGCCCCCATCAGCCCATTTCCAATCATAGCCTCCTATCAGCCCATTTCCAATCATAGCCCCCCCATCAGCCCTTTCCAGTCCTATCTTAGCTCTCCCTTCAGCCATTTCCAGTCCTACACCAGCCCTCCATCAGTGCATTTCCAATCCTAGTCCCTCCATCAGCCCATTTCCTGTCGTATCCTAGCCACCCATCAGCCTATTTCCAGTCCAAGCCCCCTATCAGCTATTTCCAGTCCTAGTTCCCCCCAAAGAGACCCATGGCTGTACAGCTGACTTTTAGAGGGAGCCGGAGAGACCCAACTCACCTCTGACAACTGCTGAAGTGAAGAGCATCTTTTTTCTTCACTTCAGCAACTGTGTTTTGCACGCTTAGTGCTGGGAAACAGGAAATTCCCTTTGACCTCTGTCTTGCCAGTGGCCTATACTACAACACAGCTGCAGAAGTGAAGAAAAAATGTGCTCTTCGGCGGCTGTTATAGGTGAGCCGGGGCCTCTCCGGCTACCTCTCAAGCAAACCCTGCCGGTTCCTAGTAGCATTTATGAGATGTTGTTGGCACGGGACCACCAGAAGTGCGGGGCTCTATGTGAACAACATTCTCGCACAATGGATGGGCCGGCCCTGGCTCCTGCTGCCCTGCCTCTGTCTTGGTTCCACTTGTGTGCTTTAGCACTGAGAAGCAAAACACAATATGAAACTGTCCATCTGCAGTGTGACACAAAGGCACGTTTCCCACTCCACTGCTGGGAGGCTCCTTTCCTCTGTGGGAGGGACTCAGCGGGCAGGGATATGGCGAAAGGTGTCTCAGCAAGGTGATAGGAGACCATAGGTCTATGAGGAACATGCAGGGAGCAGCAGTTACTATCCTAAATAACAGCGCGTCCAAGAAAGCACAGGGTAAACTGCATAGAGCAATGGCTGCAGCCCTCAACGGCATGGCTACAATGCCTTTGGGCTTCCAAGAAAATGGAACGACCTACATACTGAAAACTGGCAGGCCAGATTCTTTTTATGAAAACCTCATGATCCAAAATCAAGATCAAATCACCAGCCTAAGTTAAACACTGGCGTCGTGCACAAGGGAGTTCTGCATTGGTCACCCAGGAGCCAACACATAGCTGTCTCTGAATAGCAGCCTGATTGTTACTATCTCACTTCTTCCGCAGCCTCACAGGGGCTGGTGACAGAGTGTATGATGGTAAGATGCCCATCTGTGCTCTGATGGCATCACCTATGCAAATATCTGCGAGCTGTGCAAAGCACAAACGCAAGTCTCTGTGTGCTGCTGTTTTTGGAAAACAGTCTTTGAATATCACTGTCAACCTTTATCTGTGAATAATTAGTTGCATGATGGGTACGCAAGAACAGGTTAGCCAGGTTAAGGGGAGAAGGGTTGCTGGGGTTAGAAAATACCAGACATGCATTGCGTAGGGCAGTTTCTAAAGGAAGAGCATGCAGGGACTTTCCCTTTGAAAATCTGCCCCACAGAAAATTACCCCAGAATTACCCAGATGCCTGAACTGAAATGAAGTTTTCAAAGTCCCATCAATTATATATTGAGTCATATTGTAGTACGTACTTCAGTGCAGTGTTCAAAGTGACTTGCAAATTCCATGTTTAAACATTAAGATTCCCCCCCCCACACACAAATAACATTCACCATCCTTAAATCTTTCCGACTCTACCCCGCTGCATTCCTATTCTGTTTACTATTATGCCAGTCTATGTTTTCTGCATTGCTTAGAAGCCTGTTTAGCATGTGCCTGGCAATCCTGTGAGGTGCAGGAGAAAAGCATGCAGTTAGACTTACAGACCAGGAGAACAGAGCCATAAGACCTCGCTGACCTTTCCAACTCTCTCACTCCTTCCCCCATCCTCTTTCTCACTTCTTTTCTCCATCAATATCGATTCTTCTAAATCTCTTCATCTCTTATTCTCCCTTTGCTTTGCCTCTTCTCTTTCTTGCCTATTCTACATTTAACTTGTCTAACTCCCTGGCACCCCATCTTCTCATTCCTCTTCTATTTTTTTCCATTACTATCTCTGTTCTTTTCCATTTCTCTGTCTCTCTTATTCTTCCTCTTCTTTTTCTTCCCCATTCTACATTCAACTTGTCTCACTTCCCAGCGCTCTTGTTCACTCCATCTTTTCATTGAGCTCCATATCCTTCTCTCTTTTCTTTCTGTACTTCCCATTGGTTCTCCCTGTTTATCTCTCAATTTCTCTAATTTTGTCTCATATTTCTCACCATCGCCCATCACCTTTGCTCCTGGTACTTTCCCTTTTTCATTCCCTTTTAACCATTTATTTATTTAACAGGTTTTATATACCGCTTTATCATTTCAATCAAAATGGTTTACATTGTAAATTAAACTTAGTAATGTACCTTTATCTTTTCCACTCTCCTTCTTTGATCTCCCATCGTTCTCTGTTATTTCTCTTTCATCTGCCTCTCCCCATCCTTACGCCGTCCTTCATTCTGATCAGAGCCAGCAATGAGAAGATGTGTGTAAAATATGAAGCATCCTGCAATGCTCCAGAAGAAGAGGTAAATTTCAGTTGGAATCTTTATTGATTATTATACTTCCATGTTACTCCTAAACGCCTAGCTTAAATGAAAGGACTTATGAGCTAAAGACTATTGGCTGTGTTCTTCGTATAAAGGAAGCCTGTTGGAGGGCTCTTCTCTTGAGGTTTCCTGCCCTTCTGTTGGAGCTGACGTGAAAATCAGAAGGCAGAGTCAGAAGGGTGATGGGATGCAGAAAAAGAGCTACGATCAGCAGAATGAGAAGATAAGAAGGCTTTATTACAAACCATTACTGAGATGGCATCTGAAGTACTGTGCCTGATTCTAGAAACTGCATCTCCAGAACATGAGAAGGACTATGGTAGGTCAGACCAATGGTCCAACCAGCCCAGTATCCTGTTTCCAACAGCGGCCAATCTGGAGCTCTTGTGTAACCGCTTTCTGGTTTTTCTCCTTTGATGGAGGGTTCACACTCACTACCAGGGCTCGATCTTAGCTCTCTTACTGCAAACCCTGGGATTCTCCACTAGGGGTGAGAGGACAGGGTCAACCTTCAAGGCTCTTCGCATTGACTGAGTCCTTATCCTCTAGGTGCCAATAGAGAGGACACCTGGATGGGTTCCCACTTAACACTTTACTAATTTACAGCTTGACCCCTTGTATATTTCTCTGTAGTGAGATCCACTAGCAGAAAAATTAATCTAATACTTGAATATACATCCCCTTTGCCTGGAGTCACCTTTAGTCCCTCTAGCACTGTTAGGGCTTCCCCTGGGAAGGATAGTGAGATTTTCTCTCTTGGACCTAGGATTCACTACTTCAACTCAAGTTGTCTTCATCATTCCTCTCCTCCTTGGTGCCCCTTGTCGGCACCCCTTCTGTCTCTGCTGGTTGAGCACTCGATGGCTCATTCCTCAAATCCTTCCAAATGGCTCCGTTGGGGCCACAGTCCTTCATGAGCAATGTTCCCTCTAATTTTCTGTAGGCTGTGTGCGCATAAAATATCAGCTGTGTGCAGCTTTTGAAGGAAGGTAAAATTTTTGTGCGCCACATAACTACACTCGGAGTTATATACTTTAAAATTTGACTACACGTCAGAATACAGTATGTATACCACATTGATTTTAATCAAATTAAATGAAAATAGACGATTACTAAATGAAGCGGAAAATTTCTAGTAATTACAATCAAAACTTTTAAATTTTAAGACGTCTGTGTTTTCTATCAGAATCAGAGCCGTAATTTATGTGCACTCTGTTGTAAAGTATGTGCGCTCGCTCGGCAAGGTGTGTGCGCGCGCACACGCTCACAGCTTAGAGGGAACAGTGTTCATGAGTAAAACAGGTCTTTGCTGTGCTGGCACTGAGTGACACGGGAGTGCACTGCAAGGTTCCCGAACCACCACAGGACAACCCTTAGCCACAAAAGACAAAACTCCTTCTTTAAAAAAATGCTATTAGGCTACTTCCTACAAGCAACCAAAACCTTGAGGACTGAGATTTTCAAGCAGTATTTCAGCAACTGATTTCCCCTCTCTCTTGGAAAGATTGGATGGAAAACAATCCCTACCAAAATAAGCTAGCAGCCACCTCCTCAGTGTTTCAAAAACAGGGTTAGGGGGGCATATTCCAAAGGATTCATGCAGTTAGAAGATCTGTTAACCACATTAATCCCTGAAAGTGCGATAATCCATGTCACATAGTCATTTCGTGCCTCCGAATATCCCCTCCTAAGGCCACTGCATGTCCTGACTCTAACTGCATAGCAGCGGGGCATTTGAGGGGGGACAGCGCTTGACTTAGCCTGTCAATGGTGATATTCAGCCATCAGTTAGCTAACTGGGCAGTGACTGAATGTTGTTGCTACCTGGTTAGCTAAAACACTTTTGAGAGTCATCCAGAACCGCAATTAGCGGGCATGTATGTCCAGTTTGGACGTACATACCCCGCTAATCACTTGGGGCAGATTCTGTCCCATGATTCCCTGCATGTTCAGAGAAGATGTGTGGGGAGCTCTGTACAGGGAGGGGGGGAGGGGGCAAAAGTGGAGCATGGGTGGGGCAGAGGTGGGCTCATGACCCCAGATGTACAGGGCTGATTCCGGTCACGGCCCTGTATGTCCAGGACAGCAATGATGCCTGGGGAACTTATTCCACCTTGGCACCACGGATCACTCCAAACCAGGTGAACAGCAGCGGGAGATTCCTTTTGGGGGTTAGGCAGTGAGGAACAGCAACTTTATTTATTTATTTGGACAGTTTTGCATACCACCTTATCCTTCAATCAAAGTGGTCAACAAGACATTGGGAGGCATACATTCAACAGGAGGGGATACGATTCACATACATAAAAGGCTATCTACTTATAGGTCTAAATGGGGATGGGCGGTTGGGGCTAAGTGGTGAAGGTAGTTAGTGGGCCATTTGGGTGATATCTAGTGTTTGGCAACTTAAGGTGGTTGCTCATAGGCCTCGGTGAAGAGATGGGTCTTGAGAGCTTTGCAGAAGTCCTTGGTATCATTTAGGGTCCTTAAGTCCAGGGGAAGGGAATTCCATAATGCAGGTGCCAGTAGCGAGGAAGCTCTCTTAGATGTTACTTGCTTAGTCTTGTGATAACCTGTGGGTAAAGTGATCCCGTTGTCATTGTTGGTTCTTCTAGACCTGTTATTGACATCCTCGGTTATTACGTCCTGGTTATTACTTTAAATCCATGGCATCAGGCTCCATGGAGCAGCATGGAAGGGTTAAACAGGGAGGGAGCCATATGTGCAGGAGGCCAGAAATGGGGCCTGTTCAGTCTGTCCAAGTGCCCCTATTCTGCTCCCTTGGGAACATCTAGCTCTCGTGTATGCAGAATTGGGGTCAAATCTGGCCCATCCAGATTTTGAATGTCCAGAAGGGCGGGAGATGCCCTGTGCAGACATGGCCTCCACCTGGGTATACCCGATATACAGTGCTCGTGACCAGATATGACCCAGACATTGAACATCTGCAGGGTCAGCCCAAGGGTTTCTGCTACCCCAAGCAGATGCCCCATCATGTCTCCCCCCACCAAGCCCAGCTGCCCTCCCCCACCAAGACAAGCCACTGATTCTAGGGAGGGGGGACGCAGCAGCAATAGTAGTTTTGTGCTGGCGGCAGTCCATGTGCTTCTGTCTCTTCTGACCCTCTCCAATGAAACTTCCTGTTGGAGAGGGGTCAGAAGCGGCAGGCCATGTATGCCAAGGAACATGACCTGCCACGAGCATCATGCTATGTCATGCCACCCACAAAGGTATGCTTCCCTAGGTGGCCGCTTTATCCGCCTGTGGGACGGGCCAGCCCCGAATTTCTCTGTCTAATTTAAAATGGTGACGGCCAGCCACTTTACTTGGACTGGCCACCACCATTGAATATTGTCTCCAGGGTATTCTGCATGCAGATCAAAACCTCTAGGGCAAAAAGGGATAAAAAGCTCCAGCTCTTTCAAATTATCACCAAAAATGCCATACAAATCACTAAGGGTCACTCCCCGCATGAAAACGTTAGCAGGGCTGCTAGATCTATATGATACCTTTGTATGACTCAATGGTCAATTAAATAAACTAAAAACTCCCAAAGACTTCATAAAAGCAAATAAACTAACAAACAACAGAGCTTTTTCACATGCAGCTCCAACAATTTGGAATTCCCTCCCAGATGATCTAAGAATGTTAACCGAAATCATTGAATTTCGTAAAAAATTGAAAACGTATTTATTCACTAAACATTACAATAATACAGATCATCCCTCAATAGATTTAGATAAAGGCTAACCTGTTTTTGTATGAGATGTCCTATGACCTATGAAAAATTCTTATAGCTGTAACGGTACTTTGCACAACGCTTAAGCCCTAAACAATGTATATCTGTACATAATGTATATAGTTTTGCACCGTTCTGTGCTGGTTAACTTGAACAATTGTTGTTTTCTAATTTTTACTGTTATTTGATGTTACATGTAAAACAAACTCTGCTTTGTTGATTGTTGTTTATTGTGAACCGCAACTGATCTATGGAAGATGTGGTATATAAGTGATTGTTAAATAAATAAATAAAATAAATAAATAAATGGGACATGGAGAGAGATGTTACATGGGGAGAACACGAGCCTCTGATTCAGGAAAAGCCCCAGAGTGTAAATTGCTGACTCGGACGCTGTGGGTGCCACGGTGTCTTAGCTCTGCTATGGATTCTCCTTGTGGCTCAGAACCTGCTCCCAACAAGGCGGCCGATGTCCATCCATGGTGTGTCTGCTTAGTGCTAACTGCATTTGTTATCCAGTTAACTGTTCTAAACTCCAGTTAAAGTTATCTAGTTAACTCGCTGCTGCTGAATATTCCTGGTCTAAGTGTTTTTGTGAGCATGCATTTGATTTGCTTGGGCATCTAAATATTTTAAAGGGCGCACAAATCGCTTGCATGTGTGTAGTTTTAATGTTAAGTTTATTGTATCTAATACCCTCTCTCACTGACCAAGTTTCAGACATTGAGGTGGTTTACGTAGTTCATCAAGTTATATGCCAATATCAGATATGAGAACCTGACGCAGATGAAATAGATGAGGAGTTAATTACAAATGACACTTTAGCAATCGATTTGCTCACTCGAGGGCATGTTTACTAAAGTGTGCTATCAGATAGGACAGGGCTCGGCACATGCTACATGTGTGGGAGTAAAAAGTACCGCGCACTGGAATTCCAGCCATGCTGTCCGAGCAGCCTGGATTGGGCACAGAGTGGGCAGTGCTTGGTCGGAGCATCCATTTCACGGGGAGCATGCGGGCATTTAGTGAGGGTTCACTTGCCGCCACCTCAATGGGTGGCATTAACGGCACCCGTGCTGATCATGCCCTAGACAGCAAGCACAGGACCAGCAAGTAACATGGAGACATGCTGGGCACACCTGCAATTACCAGCGGGAATTGAGGACTAACTATGAGCTAGCAGCGTGCCTTTTAGGAAACATGCGCTTTGCAGCTCTAGGGTCATCCAGTGCACTTGAAAAGAACAAATAGTTGAAATGAACAAACATGGAAAATATCCTAAAAATTCATTTCAAATGAGTACAACCAAATGTAATCAGATCAGTTTTGCAATCAACTTTAGATAAGCATTTTTCTGACCAGACACCCTCATGTCTGGCTTTCTATCTCCTCGTGCTCGGTCTTATTCCTACATTCTCTTTCTTTTCTTTTTCAGCATGGATGAATGTTTTATTACAGCCACGATCTACATGTTGCACTAATTAAACCCAGTCTAATAGTCCTGTTTCTTCATGGACCCGGTGATAGGAGCAGGATTTTTAATCGCTAATCACAGATGAATCAACTCGATCCAATCAAATGGTCCGGCTACAGTTTGTTAACTGACCCTTATTTCAGCATCTTTAAATGGATTAACACAGGAAATTGGGCAACTTTGCTCAGAGGTTTTTGACCTTCTGACCTGTATTACTTAGGAACCTAATTTAAGTTGCAAAATATCTACACGATTGGATTTAGCTCAGCCATTTTCAGCAGTAGGTCCAGGCAAGTTGCATTCAGGTACAGTAGATCGTTCCCTGTCCCTGGAGAGCTTACAGTCTAAGGGGGGAATATTCAAGAGCATTTACATGGTTCCCAGACCTGCACGATTAGCACCACTGGATACCCGTGGGCGACACTGCTACACGCCCTGATAGTATGCAGTTAGCATCAGAGCATGTCATGGGTGCTCCAGGGCAGAGCGGAGGTGGCTCTCATCCTGGGCTCCGAGTCTCCTCTGTGTTCCCCAGCAAGGCGGTCTCTCTCTCTCTCTGTCTCTCTCACACTCTCTCTCTCTCACTCTGTCTCTCTCTGTCTCTCTCTCTCTCACACTCACTCTCTCTCTCTCTCTGTCTCTCTCTCCCTCCCTGTCTCTCTCTCTCTCTGTTTCTCTCTCTCTCACTAGATGTCCGAGTCACACAGAGTCTGAGCTCCTTCACACAGAACACCAGCGAATCACCTAGCTGTTGATTTTCCTCTGGCGGATGATCTTGCTGTTTGCCAAACTGGAGCTGGTTCCCTTCAAGCTTGGACATGTTCCCTCTCCGTGGGATCAGATGGCATGTGAAGATCATGAGTTTTATAATTACATGTTAACGAATTTTGGTCCCTACTGAATAGAGGGTTCATCAACAACTCCAGACTCATGGCGAAGCAGCAGAACTGCAAGCTTAACGCTCCCACTCAAAGGGCAAAATCCAAAGGGCGTTTGATCCTAACCCGCAGGGCTGTGCTCCTAAACTGGACACTTTGAAAATGTACTCGGGCGGAGTGCCTAGGTTTACACTCAAAATGTAAACTCCTAAATTTAGGAGCAGAAAAAGTGGATTACAACAGGGATGGATTTAGGACAGGGAAAAAAGTTAGCAATGATTTCAGCTCTAGGCTCATAAATCTAGGCAAAAATGAACCTCAGGTCTAAACTGGGAGCATGGTAGGAACAGTCAAAGCATTTTATCTAGTTGGCAGACTTACAAACTGTGCTCAAATGGATATTCAGCAGTTACTGCCACTGAATATCCCTATGGTGCATGGAAGAAACTGGGACTCTATGTGGGCAATGATGGTCGCTCCCCAGTTTGTAGCAATGTTCAGCCAGTAACCAGACAGCTTAACTGGTTAAACTTAGGAGAACTGAACAGCTGTCTTAACTTTAACCGATATCACTATCCTATACTCAGCTGAGCAGAGAGCAGAGCTGGTGTCTGGCGAGTCTGCATATTTCACTATGGAAACTGGATATGTTCCGCTTTCCCAATATCTGGTTTCACTAAAGCGGCAGCAGTTTGGTGCTTTACATAGTCCATCCACTGCCACTGACTATGGCCCCCCATAGATTTTAAGGTCCTAAATTTTCAGCTGAAACTTAGGCTCCTAAATATAACTGAAAATAGGGCAGACATTTAGGAGCCTAACTTGGGAGACTAAATTTAGAAGTTCAGGTCCTGATCTTCAAAAAACTGAGCTCCTAATGTAGGCTCCCAAATGTCTGCCCTATATTCAGACACACTTAGGAGCTTAAATTTTCACTGAAAATTCAACCTAATTTACGAGCTTAAAATTAAGAGGTGGATGTTGTAAAGCAGCTGAATTGTGAATTCAGATATTCAATGCAGGATAGCACCAGAAATAGCCAGGCAGTGGGGATATTCAGCTGCTGGTAGATTATTTTAAACTGGCTTAACATTAGATACTTTAAAGGCTGACCTAACTACAGCTGGTTTAGCTAACTGCCCAGCGGCTCACTATCGCTGCTGCCTGATTAGCTTAAACTGGCTAACATTAGGTACTTTAAAGGCTGACCTAACTACAGCTGGTTTAGCTAACTACCCAGCGGCTCACTATCGCTGCTGCCTGATTTGCTTAATCGCTAACTGAGCACATGACATATTGAATGCCAGTGGCCAGAAATGGGCCGGCATTGAATATCCGGGTTCAACTAAAAGCAGCGACGGCCAGCCCCTAGCGCTTAAAGCAACAACCTACTAATCAGGAGATCTAGGTCCGATTCCCACTGGCACTCCTTGTGGTCTTCGGCAAGTCACTTTATCCACTATTGCCTCGGAAGAAAAGGCCTGGCAATCTACTTCCAGTCATACCTTGCCAAGAGTCAGCATTGATTTGAAGGTACTTAAGCCGCCGCTGTCACTGAATAGCAGCTCCACAAGTCTGCAAGTTAGAAGAATTTTATTTATTTATTTTACATTTCTTATATACCGCCTTTCATGATATCAAGGTGGTTTACATTGAACAAACTGAAATTACATTGAACAGGGCATTATAACTTGGAGATAACTATTATACAGGGAACATGGGCTATGGAGGGTTAAGTGGCTTGCCCAAGACCACAAGGAGCACCTGTGGGACTAGAAACCCCAGTCCTTCCGGCCCAAGGTTGCTGTCCTCTAGTGGGATTTGAACCCCCGACCTTCCGGCCTGAAGTACCTTGCCCCAACCACTAGGCCACTCCTCTACTCCATAAATTCTTTGCATACCAGGCCTGCAGCA
Organism: Ichthyophis bannanicus; assembly: GCA_033557465.1. NCBI lineage: Eukaryota > Metazoa > Chordata > Amphibia > Gymnophiona > Ichthyophiidae > Ichthyophis > Ichthyophis bannanicus. The sequence goes on from CM066031.1 coordinate 74,972,497, forward strand.
TCTGTGCAATACTGAACTGTCCTACAGCAGGAACAGTGCACATGTCACACACAGACAGGCACTCCCAATCACAGAACAGGCAGAGCACAGAGAACATCAGTGCAAGCTACATACACACACAGCCTCACCACAGAGCAGATACAGCCCAAGCAGTCATAGCACAGGCGTCCTACACACACACACACCACCACAGAACAGGCAGAACATAGTGTAGTGTCAGGGCTAGATTCACACACAACCTCACCACAGAGCAGATACAGACCAAGCAGTCACAGCACAGGCGTCCTACACACACACACACACACGCCACCACAGAACAGGCAGAACATAGTGTAGTGTCAGGGCTAGATTCACACACAACCTCACCACAGAGCAGATACAGCCCAAGCAGTCACAGCACAAGCATCCTACACACACACACGCACACACAGCCACCCCACCACAGAACAGGCAGAGCACAGAGAGCGTCAGTGCAAGCTTCACACACACACACACACACAGCCTCACCACAGAGCAGATACAGCCCAAGCAGTCATAGCACAGGCACCCCTCACTAACACAGACACACACACAGCCAGCTGCCTATGTATGGTGATTTTATTTATTATTTAAGAAGTTTTATATATTGACCCTTCCGGAGATCAGGGGCTGTTTACATCGAACAAAAGCATTTTATATTGAACAGAATAACTTATCAATTTGACATCCTCAGTGTCCAAGCTGCTGGAGGAGAGTGAGAACCTACTGATCAACTCCCTTCTAGTAACAGCTTCACTCCTGTAGCACCGCATGCAAAAAATGGGATAACAGAAGAACTAAAAAAAAAGAGAAAATTGGGGAAAGAAGACTATAAGACAGAGCAGCATATCAACACCTTGTCTCTGCTACAGGCCACAGGACAAGACTATGTTACAGGGTTACCCAGCCATGTGATTAAGCCATATCTGTTCAGTCGAATCATGGCCTTATCCTCCCACTTCGACCTTCTGGAATTTTAATCATGTCTGTGTTCGTATGGAGTTGAGCAAACTTGTAACCAGCTAGCAATATAAAAAGAAAAAAAATAATTAAAATACATAAAATAAAATAATAGGGGTCGGATATAAACCACCCTCTCCCGCCCCCCCCCCCCCCCCATAATATAAGTCCATTCCAGCATCTCTTTCATTGTCATGTTTTGGCACACCGCCAAATCCCCCCATAGACAAGGGGCGGCAAACCCAACTCTATCCTTCTTGGTCCTGCATTCACCGCCCTCCTGGCAGAACAGAGTTTGAGATAGAGAGTACTCCATAACGGGAACTAGCTTCAACCTACCTCACCTCAATTCCCTTGGTGCAAGGACAGACTCTCCCTAATCCAAATACACAACCCTTGCACCCTCAGCTTGGGACTCACCGATCTGTGTGGCTGATTTATCCTGCAGTCCATGGAGAACTATCGTTACAGGTAAGCAACCTCTCTTTCTCATTTATGCTCCTTCAGGTTTGGAACTGCCCTCCATGCAGCATAGAGGATCAAACAGCTGAGATTTTTCTAGCTGGGTATGCGATTGGGATGGCCTCCTTAGTCTATGAATGCTCCACTATTAGAGGAAAAAGAACTTTTGTCACTTTTTCTGTGAGCCTGCACCAAGCTGACTGGGGCTTGTAAGGCAGGCCCTGAGCACTATCCAGGTCTCAGCATCAGGGCTGGCCCATCCATTGTGCGAGAATATTGTCTGCACAGGGCCCTGTGCTTCAGGGGGCCCCACACCAACAACATCTTGCATATTCAGCACTGGCAGGACAACTTTAGAGGTAGCTGGAGAGGCCCAGACTCACCTCTCACAGCCGCCGAAGTGAAGAGAGCCTTTGTTCTTCACTTTGGCAGCTGTTTTGTAGTATAGGCCTCTGGCACACCGGAGGTCAAAGGGAACTTCCTGTTTCCCGGCACTCAGTGCGCCAGCGGCCTATACTGCAACACAGCTGCTGAAGTGAAGAAAAAGGCTCTCTTCAATTTGGCAACTGTCAGAGGTGAGCCGGGGTTCTCCAGCTCCTTCTAAAGAATGTTAGACAGCTGCAGAGCTCTTTGGGGTGGGGGGGGGCGGAGATAAGAATGGAAATAACTGATAGGGAGAGGAATTTGGACTGGAAATGGAGCAAATATTATCTGATGGGAAGGGGGCTTGGACAGGAAATAGCTGATAGGGTGGGGGGCTTGGACTGGAAATGGGCTGATTGGGTGGGAGCTAGGACTGGAAAATGGCTGAGTGGAGTAAGCTACGACTGGAAATTGGCTGATGGAGGGGCTAGGATAGAACTAGAAATGGGTTGATGGGGGAAGCTTGGACTGGAAATGGGTTGATGGAGGGGATAGGATAGGACTAGAAATGGGCTAATATGGGAGGATGGGAGATTGGGACTTAAAGGGAGCGGATGCTGGGTGGGGCTGGAACTAGAAGGGAGCTGATGTTGGGGGAGGATTAGAATGGGATGGGGATGGGGCTGGGGGAGTGAAGATGGAGAGGGGAAAAGATATTTTGTGTGGGAGGGAAACAAAATCTACAATTGGCTGGGTATTGGGAGAGTAAGTGGGGATTGAAGATGGCGGGTGAAATTTGAGTTGATGAAAGAGGAATAAAGAAAGAAATGGAGGAAAGAGCAAAAAGGGAAAGATCAGTATGTTAACGCAGATGTAGAGAATGAATGGAAAAAAACTAGAAGAAAGGACAAATGGACAGTAGACAATGGAGAGTTAGCGGAAGACACGAAGAAACCAGAAGAAAGTGAGTGGAGAAATTGCAATTGAAAACTAAAATGCACAAACAATGGATCCAAGATGGCAACCACGTCTGAATGGTTGTTTTTTCCTATGGGTCAGAAGAGGAAAGGTCCAGGGGCTGGGTGACCCTCTCAGGCCACCTTATCCTCCTCTCCTTTACCTCCAGCTTTAGGGCTGCTGGATTCTTTTTTATTGCGACCATCTAGGCAGCCAGTAGCTGCAGGGGAGCTAAGCCTGATTGAGTCTGCGCTGGGGTTGGATGACTCGGTGCTCTCCACGGGCAGTTACTCTGTCTCCCCTGCTCTAGGGCAGCTGGTGAAGGAGTCTCTGGATGCACTGCAGTGTGCCAATGCTGACTATGCTGGTACTTCTGAGAACAATGTTGGGGCTGTTCTGGGTTCTCCATCTGAGGGGGTGGATTCTCCTCTAGGTCAGCATTTATTTATTTTATTTAACATTTCTTATATACCACCTTTCATGATATCAAGGTGGTTTACATTGAACAAACTGAATTTACACTGAACAGGGCATTATAACTTGGAGATAACTATTTTACAGGGAACATGGGCAATGGAGGGTTAAGTGGCTTGCCCAAGACCACAAGGAGCACCTGTGAGACTAGAAACCCCAGTCCTTCTGGCTCAAGGTTGCTGTCCTCTAGTGGGATTTGAACCCCTGACCTTCTGGCCTGAGGTAACTTGCCCCAATCAGTAGGCCACTCCTCCCTAGTGGCATAGTGGTGGCATCCTTCTGGTGCTTTCAGCGAAAGTGCGAGCAGTCAAGGGGGCTTCGGTTCAATCTGGGACACCGACACCGCTTGAGGTGGAAGGTCAACCCAGAGCTATGGAGGTGCCCTTCTCTACTTTCTCCCTGCAACGTCAGGAGTCCGTCACCTTGGAAAATATTTGGAAGGCAATGGAGCGGCTGGGAACTGCTTTGATGCCGCAAGTGGCTTTGTTAGCTCAGACAATACAGCAGCATTCTCTTGCGATTAAGGATTCTTCGGCAAAGGTACTTTTACTTCAGAATTCCTTACCAGCTTTGCAATCACAAGTAAAACTGGTTGAGGAGCATTCCCGATGCTCATATTAAGGAGGCTGGTGTTGTAAGATCTAAATTGGAGGCTTTGGAGAACCCTGTGAGAGCAGTTAATTTGAGGTTGGTGAATTTTCCTCATATAGCATCGATTTCTGCTAGAGAGATGTTCCGTAATTATTTTTCGGAGATATTGGGGATTCCTCCTGAGTCTCATCTTCGACTTGTTAAAGTTTATTATCTGCTAGCTTCAAGAAAGGAGAGTACCTTCAATACTCATCCAGAATTAGTCCAAGTAGATACTCTAAATTTGACTGCGATATTGGAAAACTCTCAAGAGGAGCGAGTATTGTTTGCTACTTTGTTGATTACTCTTGCATTGTTGTCTGACAAAGATTGGTTAATGAAGATGTACTTTAAAAAGTGTAATGGTCCTTTTAAAGGCTTGCTGGTGCCAATGTACCCTGATTTGGCTCAGGAGACTCAGAGGAGGAGGCGATAGTTTCTCCTCCTTCACCATGGGGTTCAGCAATTGGGAGGTCTTTTTTTCTTAAAATTTCCATGTAAATGCCTGATTTTATCAGAGTGTTAGGATCAAGGGGTTAGGTAGTGGAAGGAAGGTGGCAGTGGCAGTGATACCTAGACTCCCACACAATATGATATTGGGCCGTGATTGGTCCCAGTTCAGGAAGGGGGTGGAGAAACAGTTGCAGGAAGAAACAGGCCTGATAACCACACGCACAGACACCAACCCTTCAGGGGAGAATAAGAAGGAAAGAGTTGTGCGCCCCAGGGTTGATACAGGGGGAATAATACCCGCTCCTTTGTTCGGTAAGAGAGTAAACCCAGGGAAGTCAGTAGATACTCAGAGGGAAAAGCAAGTGCCGAAACAGAAATTTGTGATAAGGTTCTGTAGGACTACCCCTGAGGCAAGAATTCCTAAGCGGGCTACCGAACAAGCTGCTGGTATGGATCTTTGTAGCACAGTTGAGGTGGTCATTCCAAAACAGGGGAGGGCCATAGTGAACACCGGACTTAGAGTAGAAATACCGCCCGGGTGTTACGGACGGATTGCGCCCAGATCTGGCCTCGCCTTTAAAAAGTTTATAGATGTAGGCGCGGGCGTTGTAGATCCAGATTATAGGGGGGAATTGAAGGCCCTCTTATTTAATTTCTCGCAAGAAGACTTTAGAGTGGATGTAGGAGATAAGGTGGCACAATTAATTTGTGAAAGAGTCGGTTTTCCGCCCATAGAGGAGGTGGATGAACTCTCCTCTACCACCAGGGATTCCAGAGGATTTGGTTCCACAGGCGTAGCCGAAATAGAGGGGCTAATGGCCTGTTGTATAGAAGAAAAAGAGGAAGATGATCTGGGACCCCAAATTGCAAAAGGTAGTGTAGATCCTGTTTATAGGATTAGGAAAGACTTAAAAAGAAGTCAGAGTAAGCAAAAAACTTATCATGACCGGCGTGCAAGGCCGCGTTTCTTAAAGGTCGGGGATAAGGTTATGGTAATGGTAGCTGTAGGAAACTCTAGGTTTGAGAATTCCTGGAAAGGCCCTTACATGATAGCGAAACAGCTCGGACCAGTGTCTTATGCTGTGGATACTGGCCGGGGAAAGCAACAGGTATACCATGTTAATCTGTTGAGGCTATGGAAGGAGCGTATAGGGAATGCACAGCTAGCCTTAAGAGTTACTGATACTTCGCAACCCACACCTTGTATTACGTGCTGTTCGCGGGTTATGGCGCCAGCCCGTAATAGTCTAAGGAGGGGGATATGTGGTGAGGAGGAGGCAGCCCAGCATGAAAATAAAGGAGAAAGAAGAACTTTTTCTTCTTCTCGGGGGATGGGTTCACTAGAACACAGACAGCATAGAAAAAACCCTGAGAGAAACCAAGAGAGTAGTGCTAGGTTTAAGCCACTCCCAGACCACATGACATCCTCAGGCAAGAGTAGGAGGTACAAGTGGGTGGAGTCAGGAAGGGAGTTGCCCTGCTCAACTTTTAAGTTTGAGAGAACAAACAAACTTAGCAGAAGCAGCAGAAAGGCCAGGAACTGCAGAGAGGCAAGGAACTGCAGAGGCCGCAAACACAGCAGAACCAACAACCAGGAAAGAAGCAGTTACAGAGTGAGCAGCAGCAGAGACAAGAGCAGCCAGCACTGCAGCCCAGGAAGCTACAGGGAAGGTTCCAGGCAAAGGACCAAGCTGACTGGCAACAGGGAGAAAGAGAAAAGGTTGGCTTTAAGAAGGCGAAGGCAAGAGTGCTTAGACTCACCTGAGGAAGGGTCCATCTGCAGGCAGCAGAAGCCCCAAGAAGGGAAGTGGAGAGCTTACCCTGAGTCCCTGTCTAGCTCAGAGACAGAGGGAGTTCCAAGCCGTGGAAGCCTCAGCCAGGAAGGTGCTGCAACCAGACTCCAAGGTAGGAGAGATAAAGCCATAAAGCCAGAACCTTGTGTTACTTGCTCTGATTCAGAAGAGAGGTTAAAGCCTAGGAAAACCCGGAATAGGAGTAAGGGGTTTGCCAGGGACACTGAACAGGAAAAGCCCAGTGAAATCCTACCAAAAGGAGAAAGGGTCATTCAGTGGCATAGGCTATTTAATCTGCTAAAGAATATTAAGGATAAACTGCCAGAACGCTTACAAGCATTGCCAAGTTACAGCTCAGTTGAAAGCATGGAAGTAGCAGGCCAAGAAAGTGACCTAGCTTCAGTTTGTTCTGAGATGGACTGTAATGTGTGCATGAAGGCTGAGTAATGGAAGCCTGAGAAAAGAAGCTTGTGTAAATAGAGTTACTACAACACTGGTTACAAGTGTTACCTGAATAGGAGAAGAATTATCCTGTATTTTTCTTTGACCTGAATGTGTACATTTGCTTTGAAGATTTTGTTACCCATTTTGACACGGATGCTAATAAAATTCCTGTGTGCTTTAAAACAACCACTCGGTTCATAATCTCCTTGGCACAACTACAATCCTTGGGAAAGAGGAATTGAGATGGCTTCCCGTCCCTACTAGGCAACCGCCTGGTAGGGGCGCGACCCCCACAATATATATACACACATATACATATAGATATATAAATAGACATATAAGAATATATCTATAGTGAGATATGGAAGGGCGTAAAATACACACAAAAGATAGATATGAATATGTAGGCCTATATATAGGTGTCTGCAATTAAACAGACAGAGATATGCCTACAGCACGGCATTCACATAGGATATTTTATTTATTTATTTATTACATTTGCTTATATACCGCACTATTCGGCATCAGCGCGGTTTACAGTATAACAAAACGACCAATACAACATTCTGTTTGGTTTTACAAGGAACAGGAGTAACAACTTGGCAAACAGGGTTGAACTATATACAGAGATAATAAATACAACAACAGGGTTGAACTATATACATGAGATAATAAATTGCAACAACAGGGTTGAGGTGAATACATGAAATGATAATTACAAGAATCTAAATGAAGCCCAGTAATCACTAAGACTGTATGCGCCTGATCTGCAGGAAGGAGGCTGGGAATATTACTTAGACTCGGTTGCTGGCTGGGTAGTATTGGAGGAAGAGGTGAAATTTGATTGCCTTCCTGAATTGAGATATGTGGAGAGGAAAGATTCATCTAATAACAAGGAGGTGGAACCTACTTGAGAAGATATATAGAGAATCTTTTCCTCCTGGTTATGATCTGAAAGGATGCGAGCTAGTGAAATAACCAGGACAGTTACGTGAAAAACAGAGGATAATATCAGCCTGCAGCTAGGAAATACCGAGTTTTCCAGAACTCTAGCATGGTAAGTGGACAGAAGACGCATAGAGATGAGATACCATGTTGACCTGCTTAAGGGCAAAAGGTATCATGCATTCTTACCATGAGGACGAGCTGCAAGGAGAAAGAGCCTTTCTCCAGGACCAAGCAGGAAGTCAGTCCTCACTTATGGGTGACGTCGGCGCCGACAGAGCCCTCACGGAGCAATTTCCCCAGCTTTCGAAGAAAGCCTTTGGAATTGCAGCGCGCCTGCGCGGTCCCCTTCCCGCCCAAGGGTGCCATCTTGCTCAGTCTTCTTTTTTCCGCGGAGCCCTACAGACGTAGTTTGTTACCGCCGCTGAAAAAGTTGATTAATTCTTTGCTGTTTTCTCGGTTCGTGTGTCCTTTTCCCGCCCGGCCTCGATATCCCTATCGAGTCCGTTCACATTTCTTTTTTGTTTTGTCCTTCTAACTGGCGTTCCCGCCACTTGTTTCTTCACCCCTGGCAGCACGGTCTTTCGACCTCGCGGGGGCCCTCTTTCCCCCGATGGCCGCCAGCGGGTTTAAAAAATGTGATCGTTGTTCCAAACTGATGTCTCTTACCGACACGCATGACTGCTGCCTCCGTTGCCTTGGACCCAACCATGACTCTATGAGTTGTGGTCCGTGCAGCAAAATGTCCTCTAAGTCGCTGAGGAGTCGGCAGTCACAAAAGGACCAAATCGTCTCTGACCCCGAGTCCGGTCAGACCCAGACCTCGTCGGAGGCTTCGACGTCTCGTGACTCCGGCCACGAGCACCGTCGGAGTTCCTCTGAACGGGGGTCCCCTGGCCGGGAACATCGTCAGCAGAAGAAACTCGTGCGGGCGTCGTCGGAAGACGCACCTGGTCCCTCGAGGGCCAGGTCGCATAGCCCCGCCAGCCGCCCCGAGTCCTCGGAAGCGGAGAGGCCCGCTAAACTTCCTCGCCTCGAGGTGGAGCCGCCTGGACACGTGAGTACTATAGTTCTCCTGGACTCTCCTCCGGAACCGAGGTCGGGCCCGACGCCGTCGGGGCCCGAGACGGAGGCTGCTGGGTCTTCTGAGTTTGACCTCAGATTGACGACCTTGGAGCGCAGTATCACTGCCTTCCTGGACCAGCAGCGGGCTTTGATGACCGGCATCGCCAGTGCATCTGCCCAGACCACCGGGCCATCGACGCCCCAGACGACCCCGGCGGCCGAGTCGATCCTCGAGTCGATGCATGCTCGAGTCGATCCTCGGTCGAGGTCTCCCTCGGCCTCCCGTTCGGGACCGAGGTCGTCGACGCCGGTCTCGGCGTCGGGACGAACCCTCGCCCGCACGGAGCCCCTCGATTCCTCCACGGAGGCGTCGGGCTGGGACATGGAAGGAGACGAGTCACCCGGTTCTTTTCAGACTCGGTGCGTCCCCTCCGACTCGCCCGAGTCGGAGCCTCGAAGGCGATCCCCTCCAGAGGATACGCGCTTCTCCGATTTCGTGCGGGATATGGCCAAGGCTTTGGCTTTCCCCGCGGATCCCGAGGAAGAGTCTCCCCCGAAGGAGGCCTTTACTGTGCCGGTTCCTCCGATGCTGAAGCGGCTGCTCTTCCGCATGTGGGAAAGCCCGGCCTCGACGCCGGTGTTGAGCAAGCGGGTCGATTCAATGTATCGAGTCTGCAAAAGCCCCGAGTTCCAAAAGGCGCAATTACCCCACTACTCCATGGTTGTGGAATCGGTCATGCATCGAATTAAGAGTCAGAAGATGCATTCCTCGGTGCCTCAGGGTAAGGAGGCCCGAAACCAGGATGCCCTCAGTAGGAAGTGCTTCCAGGGCTCCATGTTGGCCTGCTGAGTCCAGACATACCAGCTGTACATGGGCATGTTCCTCCGAGACCTGGCAAAAGAGCTCGCCGGGTTCTCGGCTGGTCTTTCCGAGGAACCCTTGCAGAGGTTCCAGGCTTTGTCCGATAGTATTCGAGAGTGCTCGAAGTTCATTTCCCGGGCGGCCTACGATGGCTTCGAGGCATCGGCCCGAGTAGCCGGAGCCGGCATCGGTGCCCGCCGGCAGGCCTGGCTTCAGTCATCCGACCTCAAGTCCCATGGGTACAGGACAAGCTAGTCGATGTCCCCTGTAGAGGTGAAAACCTCTTTGGCAAGCCCATGGCTGATAAGGCGGCGGAACTCGAGTCCGAGACTCTCACTAGGACTCGCCTGTCCCGGAAGACCTCCGTTCCCCCACAGAAGAGGAAGGGTTCGGGGAAAAAGCCTTTTTACCCAAGGAAGGTGCTTACCTATAAGCAACCCCAACTTCAATACCAAGCATCTGCGGCTCCCAATCAGGATCCGCAGGCTAAGGGGCAGGGCAATGGCCCCCGTAGGCCGAGGGCCCCCAAGCCCACTACACAGCCCCCTGCTCAGCAGGGCGGGGTTTTTTGACTATGCCAGCATAGCCGCCCCCCCCCCCCCGCGTCCTTCGCTCAGCACGGGGGGCAGGCTGATCCACTTTGCCCACAGGTGGTCAGCCATAACATCCGATGCCTGGGTACTGCAGGTGGTTCAAAAGGGCTGCCTCTTACATTTTCACCAGGTGCTTCCTCCCTACTTCCCAGGGGAGCCTTCCAGGCCCCCTCTGCACAGGGACATACTCCTTCAGGAGCTGCAGTACGCAACCTCAACAAGTTCCTGCAGTGGGAAAAGTTCAAGATGCTTACCCTTGGAATCTTGCTGCCCTACCTCCAGCAGGGAGATTGGCTATGCTCCTTGGATCTAAAGGATGCCTATACTCACATCCTTATTCATCCGGACCACCGACAATATCTAAGATTTGTGGTGGCAGGGAAGCATTATCAGTACCGCGTGCTGCCCTTTGGCTTGTGCTCCGCCCCCAGGGTGTTCAGAAAATGCCTGGCAGTGGTGGCGGCCTTCCTGAGACTTCAAGGCCTTTTCGTCTTTCCCTACCTGGACGACTGGCTCGTCCGGGCGCAGTCGGCCCTAGAGGTCGCTCAGGCCACGCAACACACGGTGGCTCTGCTTCAGCACTTGGGCTTCGTCATAAACTTCGGGAAGTCCACGTTGCGCCCCTCTCAGGATCTCGAGTTCATAGGGGCACGGCTAGACACTCTGCAGGCTCGTGCCTTCTTGCCTCGGGAGCGAGCCGACAGGCTCATAGCTCTGGCCGGCAGGTTCCACAGCGCGTCTCCGGTCCCGGCCAGACGGTTCCTGCAGCTGCTCGGTCATATGGCCTCCACGGTCCATGTCACCCTGAACGCCCGTCTACATATGAGGCCGGTTCAGTGGTGTCTTCGCACTCAATGGCATCAGGCCACAGGGAGTCTGGCGGACCTACTGCAGATCTCTGACCGCCTGGTCGCCTCTCTGCAATGGTGGCTTCACCTGCCCAACCTGGTACTCGGCATGCCTTTTAAGCCTCCCGCTCCTTCCCAGGTGCTGACGACAGATGCCTCTTTCCTGGGATGGGGAGCGCATTGCCAGGGAGCACGCACTCAAGGCCTTTGGACTCCTTGGGAGGCGGCTCAACAGATCAACTTCCTGGAGCTACGGGCGATCCGCCTAGCTCTGCGGACCTTCTCTCACCTCACCTCTCGTCAGTCTGTATTGGTGCAGACGGACAATCAGGTTGCCATGTTCTACGTGAACAAACAGGGGGGCACGGGCTCCCTCCTGCTATGTCAGGAGGCCTGGAGACTGTGCTCCTGGGCAGTCGACCACGACGTCCTTCTCAAGGCGGTTTACCTGCCCGGGCAGGAAAATTGCCTGGCCGACAGGCTGAGCCGGGTCTTGCAGCCCCACGAATGGAGGTTGAACCCCGGCGTTGCCCAGCAAATCTTCCGCCAGTGGGGCTCCCCCACCGTGGACCTCTTTGCCAGTCCCCTGAACCGGCAGCTTCCCCGGTTCTGCTATCGGCACCCGCATCCCCTCAGAGTAGCTCCGGATGCTTTCCTCATTTCGTGGTCCACGGGTCTACTGTATGCCTTTCCTCCTACGCCGCTGGTGTCCCGGACGCTGTTCAAGGTTGTCCGGGACGGGGCCTACGTGATCCTGATAGCGCCCCGATGGCCGAGGCAACCATGGTTTCCTCTACTCCTGCAGTTAGCGGTGGACACCCCTCTTCCTCTGGGGTTTCAGCCCGATCTTCTGACCCAAGATCAGGGTACTCTCCTGCCTGATGGCCTGGCTGCTGAGAGGGTATTCCTAGCTCCGCTCTTGCTCCCTCCGGAGGTGGAAGCGGTCGTCCTGGCGTCTCGGTGACCTTCCACCCGGAAATCTTACGCCCTTAAATGGCGTCGCTTCTCGGTCTGGTGTTCTCAGCTCTCTGAGGACCCCTTTGCCTGCCTAGTGTCGGTGGTACTGCAATACTTGCTTCACCTCTCCGATCTAGGCCTCAAATCCAACTCTGTCAGAGTCCACCTCAGTGCTCTCTCTGCACATCATTCGCCGGTGGAGGGCCAGCCTCTTTCCGCGCACCCCTTGGTGGCGCGTTTCCTCAGGGGCCTGCTTCTGCTTAAGCCTCCGTTGCACCTTCCGGCCCCTGACTGGGATCTCAATGTGGTTCTGCAAAGGCTTACTTGCCCGCCTTTTGAACCCATGGCTACCTGCCCCCTTCGTTTCCTGTCATGGAAAACTCTCTTCTTGGTAGCCCTTACCTCCGCTAGGCGCGTTAGTGAACTACAGGCCCTAGTGTCGGAGCCCCCTTACACTAGGTTCTACAAGAATAGGGTTGTCTTACGGACGCACCCTAAGTTTCTTCCGAAGGTGGTTTCCTCTTTTCACATCAATCAAGAGGTGGTTCTTCCGACCTTCTTTCCCAGGCCGCACACCAGCTGAGCTGAGACTGTTCTGCATACCCTGGACTGTCGAAGAGCCTTGTCCTTCTACCTTGACCGTACGCGTGAGCATAGGAAAGCTGCCCAGCTTTTCATTTCTTTTGACCCTAATCGGTTGGGGGTACCTGTCTCTAAGCGTACTTTGTCCATCTGGGTAGCTGACTGTATCGCCTGGGCGTATGGGGCAGCCGGTCTCTCCTTGGAGAGTCGGGTCACGGCGCACCGTGTCAGGGCGAAGGCTGCGCCTGTAGCCCACCTCCGCTCTGTTCCTTTGGCAGACATCTGCCGGGCCGCTATTGGTCTTCCAGCCAGACTTTTGCGGCTCATTACTGCCTGGAGAGGGAGTCCCGCAGGGATAGTGCTTTCGGACAGGCAGTCCTCCACAATCTCTTTGATGTTTAGGCAACTCCTTCCCTCTGGCCCTGGTGTTGGGCTACCGGCCGGATTCGTATTCAGAGAAGATTCCTTCCTTCTGTGCTGTTGAGCTGGAGGGAGCTCCTTTCAGCATGAGGTCTCCGGTAGCCTTAAGCTAGGGAGTCCCATAAGTGAGGACTGACTTCCTGCTTGGTCCTGGAGAAAGAGTAGTTACTCACCTGTAACAGGTGTTCTCCAGGAGCAGCAGGAATTAGTCCTCACTACCCTCCCTCCTCCCCTTGGAGTTGCAGTCATTCTTTTATGGTTTGCTGTCTTCCGCTATGTCATTTGACTGAGCAAGATGGCACCCTTGGGCGGGAAGGGGACCGCGCAGGCGCGCTGCAATCCCAAAGGCTTTCTTCAAAAGCTGGGGAAATTGCTCCGCGAGGGCTCCGTCGGCGCCGACGTCACCCATAAGTGAGGACTGATTCCTGCTGCTCCTGGAGAACACCTGTTACAGGTGAGTAACTACTCTATCCCCAATTGGGAATACTATGGACCAAAGCAGGGAATTGGCAACTCCTTAAGCTTTCACGTAAGAGAAAGCCTATGTCCTTTATACCAAAAAGGAGATAGTAGAAAAAGGGGAACCCTTCTAGTCATGGGAGACATGACTGAAAAGCCTTTTCCAACCATCTAGGATAGCTGTTGGAGAAAAAAAAACCATGCTCTCTAGCAAAAGCCCATAGTGGAAAGCTTCTCTGTAGAATTGCAGAGAGCATGATGCAGGAGAATGAAGAGATAGAACTGGCTGCTGGAGAGCCAGTATCTCTGCCAACTATGCTGCCAAACCCAGGAGAATGGAAATGGCAGAGATAGAAGACAATCTAGAAAGCTTGTAGTGAGATAATGTCCAAGATAGATGAAAGCACTGACTTGGAGCCACTACTAAGACTAGACAGAATGTTAGTGGAGGTCAAATCTGGTTGTTTGTGGACAGAACCAGTGGTCCAAACAGTAAGGCTCCTGCGTAGGCAGCTGCTAGTAAGACAGCAGAAAGAATCTTACTGTTTAAAAACAGAAAGAACAGACAGAACAGGAGTAGAAAACTCTGGACATGTCTGATAAGCTGCCCCAAAGCAAGATTGAAAAAGAGGAGTTAACTCAGAGGAGAAAACTCTGCATTGGAAAGTGACAAAGTAAAGAGGCTGAAGAAAAGCCCTCCAGTGAAGTGAGACCACTCTTACAGAGGAAAAAGCTTGGTAAGAGGGTGAAGAGAATGGAGCTGAAGAAGACTTACCAAGTAGTAAGTCTATAGAAAGGAAAAAACACATGCTGGCACAGGAAACTATCATTTGATAGTGGTTAGACCTCTTTCCCTAGCAGGAAGCAGAGGAGAAACCTGTGACCTATAGGCATGAACATCCTGACAGCTCATAGAAATATAGAAAAAATGGATGTCTTTGGAAAGAGATCCATGTCTAGGGGTTAGAATGAAGCGGTGGATTGCCTCCATTGAGAAGAAGCAAACTGCAGATTCTAAACCCCAAGAGTCACAAGCATCTGATGATGATTGATCAGAAACCCTGCGGTTGCTGGGTTTGCTGAGCCTGGTGAGAGGTTGGATTCTTCAGACCAGGACGATGCCTCCCCTGTTGGGGAACATCTGTATGATGGGAAAGTGATGAATAAAACCTTCTTCTTCTGTGGGAAGAAAGTTTGGTAGGACATTTCCTACCTACTGGGACAGAAGAAGGTGTAGAACAACCCTTAGGAACAGGTAAATCAGTGGACAACTGAGTAATCTGACGTAAAGACTCCTTGTTGAAAAGATTTTCTCCAGTGCAAGGAGTATGTCCCAGGCGTTGTTGTGCCCATTTGTCCAAGTCTGAAGCTTGGAGCCAGGCTCTACGTCGTGCCCCTATAACTATAGCAGAAGTCCTGCTAACAGACTCAAAAGAGTCTAGGGAAGCACGAGAAAGAAACCAAGAGATATTCTGGATATGCTTAAGCGGTGAGGAATAGTCTGAACTCCTGGAATCTGGAAGGAAAGGAGTCAAAAGATGTAATTGCTTTGTGACCTCCTCAAGAGAAAGACTCATAAAAAATATATGAGAGAATTCTTGCAGAAAGCATAGATGTCTGGAAGGTTTGACGTCCAAAGGCATCTAGTGTCTTAGACTCATGACCTGGCGGATAAGAAGAGTGCTTTTTCTTACTCTTTACCCGCCTCATTGCTGATTCCACTACTATGGAATGATGAGGAAGTTGAGTCTTTTGAAACCCTGGAGAGGGGGGCACCTGATATAAGAGATCAGTTGCCCTGGGAGGTGGGGGTACCCTTAAAGGTGTTTCCCACATTCCTAGAAGGGAATCCTGCAAGGAATGATGCAAAGGAAGCATTATGTTCTCCTTTGCTTTGGTAGAAAGAGAGCCTTGTGCAGGATCATGTCCTGGGATAGGAATGGCAAGAGATCTTGCTATATTCAGGAGGAAACTCTGAAAAGAGGGATCCCCAACAGGAATCTCCCTTGGACAGGTTAGATCTGAAGAACTAGCCTGAGCATCGACAGAACTATCCAAATATATAGGAATAGAAGATCCTGCACAGTGCAGTGTGGAATGCTTAAGGGATGGTCGCCGGTACTGGCTGTCAGGAGCAGCGACTGTCATTACCACATTGTCCATGCCAGGTATCGACTCCAAGCTTGGTATAGAAGGGAGCGATCCTGATGAAAAAAGCATGGCAGGAGTTGGCCACGATGCTACTGTGGATACCGGTACCGATGCCAATACCGGTACCGATGTCGGAGTCAAGCCCGACAAAGACATTGGAGCAGTCATCGGTGACAGTTCAATCAGTACCGAGGTAACCGAAAACCTCCGGCCACTATCCTCGGTACCGAGCCACCGGTATCGATCGGTGTCGGTACCAAAACCTATTGGTACCCAGTCTTCCAGACTAGAGATCGATTCCAAACTCGGCATAGAGGGCAGAGAGCCTGATAAGCGAAGCATGGAAGGCACCGACCGTAAGGGTAATGAGGACATCGGTACCGACTTCGGTACCGTGTCTGATACCGGTGAATGAAGGTCAACCAGTGGCAACTCAATCGGCCTCGGGGGAACCGAGAGTTGCGGATCTGAGTCATCGGAACCGAGCCTTCGTTACCGCCGCAAGCTGGTACCAAGGCGAGTCGGTACCCAGTCCTCCAGACTGGAGATCGATTCCAGACTCGGCATCGAAGGAAGCGAGGCTATCGATGCACATCTGGAGGGTACTGACGTCGGTGGTAGTATCGGTGTTGGTACCGATAATGGAAAGTCAATCTGGGGAGTATCCACCGGTCCCGAAGGCACCGATGACGCCAGATGACTATCCCTGGTGAGGAGTGTTTCATCCAACACCAGTGCCGATGCCGGGGTATCGGTACCGCTCAAAGCGGATGCCACCACAGTACACGGCTTAGGTATGTTCTGTGGGGGGTGAACCCCAGGAACAACCCAAAACCCCTTATACGCTTTGGAGACCGAAGACTCCCGCCAGGGTTTTGAAGCCAGTGGGCCCTCGAGGGCAAGGCCGGAGCTGTCTACATGCTGTGCATGAGACCTACCACTCGAGGACTGGCTAGTCTTAACAAACTGTTTGTGGGTTACCTGATCCTGTGTGGAAGAAGAAGGGGACGGTGCCCCGAAGTTGGAGGGCAACCGTGTATCAAGGGAACCTCGATGTTGAAGACCTCTTCTCACCAAACTGTTGTCAGAACCCAAGCAGGTTAGACACCGACTTCGAGGGTCTAAAAATAAAGTTGTACCACCACAGTCTGAACATTTCTTGGAGAAAGTGTCTGGCGGTTCCATGAAGGAAAAGAAGAGGCCTAAAAGGCCTAAGAGACCGTGGAACACTATGAAGAAAAAATATCACGTGGAAAAGGAAGATTTTACAAGAAAAGAAAAGAAAACACCGGCGGTACCAGTGGCGTCGGGAAGACAGCCGCGACCACAAGAAAACTAAAGAAATAAAACAAGAATTTTCTGCGGTGACAAGAGGACGTCCTGCCGGCTCCGCGGAAAAACGAAAACTGAGGAGAGGCAGTTGGGAAAGGCGGGAAGGCAGCACGCAGGCGTGCTGGGATGCTTCCAAAAGCTCTTGATTGGACGCTGGGAAGCGTTCTCGCGCAGACTCCGTCGGTACCGACGTACCCATATGTGAAGACTCATTCCTGCTTGATCCTGGAGATAGGAGAATATTTGTAGATATGGAAGGGGAGGGGTGGAAGGAAGGACCAATTGAGGTCATGCCATGGACTATGGCAAAGGATAGGAGTGGGGGTTTCTTAGAAAACCCCTACACGCGGCATGTTTTAGCCATATGGGATGGAGTGAGAAGGGAAGGAGGGAAGGGGGTATCGAGCTTCTCGGTAATTCAGCGACTGTGTTATACGGGAGACTTTACCGCAGGCAGAGAGGGAGGGGTTTATAAACAATGGGAGCGTAAAGGTTTACAATGGTTTTACTAATTTTTTCGATGAGGTGGGGGAGTGGGTCCCGTTTGCAGATTTACAGGAGGAATATAATTTAGGGCCTGGGCAGTTGTTTCATTATGGTCAAGTGATACATTATTTGAAAAGGAAGTTGGGGAAGGAGGGGTTAGCACGAGAGTTTACTGAACTGGAAGTGATTTGGTAGGGGAAAAAGAGATCTAGGGGGCTAATTACGGCCTTGTATAGGGCAATACGAGAAGGGCAAGGGGAGGAGAAATTGGGTTATATGAGGGCAAGGGAAAGGGAGATGGGGAGGAACTTGGAGACTGGTCAGTGGAAGGCCATTCTGGAACAGGGTCACCATTTGACGATTTCCATTGCTGTTCAGGAAAATTGGCACAAAGTGTTAATGAGGTGGTAATATACCCCAATGCGTTTGAATAAAATGTATTAGACGGCATCATGTTCCCTGTAAAATAGTTATCTCCAAGTTATAATGCCCTGTTCAATGTAATTTCAGTTTGTTCAATGTAAACCGCACTGATGCAGAATAGCGCGGTATATAAGAGAATGTAAATAAATAAATAAAATCAAGGAGCTGCTGAAGGCAGTGTGGAGAGGAGGACACAATGTATCATATTTGGTGGGAATTCCACAGATCCAGATATTCTGGGATGAAATTCAGAGGTGGATAAGACAGGTGGTGGGTGAAGAGATAGAGAGGAACCCCGAAGTTTTCTTGTTTGGATGGTGGAGGGAAGGGGGCCTGAGGGAGAATAGGAAGCAAATATTAGCATGTCTCAGTGCGGCCAGAGGTGAAATAGCCTATCGGTGGAAGCAGGAGGAGCTCCCGCAGGTGGCACACTGTGAAGATCGGCTAAGGCGAATTTACCTAATGGAGAAATTAACAGCATTACGAAAACAAAAGAGGCCCAAGTTTGATAGGGCTTGGCGGAAAGTATTGGTGTACTTGCAGGAGGGAACTGGGGTAGGGTGGATAAGTAGGGCTGTGGGCTTAAAACTGCCTCACGGGCATTTGTACGGTAGATGAATGGCTTCAACGGGTTTACTGCTTAAGAAGGTTTCTATGCAAATGTTTCGGGGAAGGTTGTGGAGTTACTTAGCAATATTGTTAGCTGAATATAATATAGGGGGAAAACTGTACACCAGTTGAATGTTGATGTTTACATGCAAGAGTATTTATGTATGTTACTAGATGCTATGTAAAGGGGGAAAAAAACCATTCCCCGCATCTTGGTTCGAGTTATGCCCTGAATGGTACCTTCTCCTTTTTCTAAATTGGCTGCGGGTGTCTCCCATTCCATGCGTTGTCTCCTTGGGCTGCTGTGGCCCACTCATCACCATTTTGTTCTCTCCGCTGTCCCCACTTGCAACCGCATATTCTTATTCCTGCAGGTCCGCTGATTTCCCCCTCGTTATCTTGCTCCCACTGGCCAGAGTACTCGGAGGCCATGTACAAGCCGTTATCGGTGCTGCTTGGAAGATGTTTTTTCACTGTTGATCAGGAATGGCTCCAGAGCAGAGTGCTCAGGCACCCATCATGCTAGGTGACATCACTTCCTCCCAAGAAGCTTTTCAATAAATGGAATTCTACTAATTTTTGGTCATTAGAACTGCAGAGCTTCAGGTCATCTACAAAGTCAGTGTGATGTCACCATTGGGCCATGACCATCTTTAGATTTTAGGCTAACTCCATGTCCCAAAGAATTTATGAGAGTACTCATTGGATTGAGCGCCATACAAAACAGAAGTGCTAACAGGGAATCTCCCTGATCTTGATGTTAGGCATGATGAACTAGCCATCCTTATTCTTCAAAAACAATATAGCTTGCCAGATTTTCATTGTGAATTTAATGTACTCTCTCAACCCAGTTTTTATTTCATATGATTCAAATCAATTGTGTGGATGAGTTTTGAGCATACCGTGATAGTCATGAACCTCACTTCTAAGCCAAGGTATGTGGAGTATTATCTCAGTTTCTTAAATTTACTGCTAATTTTTTCCACTGTGGATCAGTTGATCGCTTTTAAGATGCATTGCGATGAATGAAACCCTTGTTGTACTCAATACATGTAAAAGGTTTCTTTCCACTGTGGATCATTTGATAGCGTTGAAGATTCGATGACTGAGTGAAAGCCTTGTTGCACTCAGTACATATAAAAGGTTTTATTCCACTGTGGATCATTTGATGGTTTTTAAAGATTGATAAATAACTGAAACTCTTATTGCACTCGGTACATGTAAAAGGCTTCTTTCCACTGTGGATCATTTGATGGCTTTTAAGATATGATGGTTGAGTGAAACTCTTGTTGCACTCAGTGCACATACAAGGTTACTTTCTACTGTGGATCATTTGATGGCGTTGAAGATTCGATGACTGAGTGAAACTCTTATTGCACTCAGTACACGTAAAAGGTTTCTTTCCACTGTGGATCATTTGATGCCTTTTAAAAGTCGATGACTGAGTGAATCTCTTATTGCACTCAGTACACGTAAAAGGTTTCTTTCCACTGTGGATCATTTGATGGCGTTGAAGATCCGATGACTGAGTGAAACTCTTATTGCATTCAGTACACGTAAAAGGTTTCTTTCCACTGTGGATCATTTGATGGTTTTTAAGAGTCGATGAATGAGTGAAACTCTTATTGCATTCAGTACACGTAAAAGGTTTCTTTCCACTGTGGATCATTTCATGACGTTTAAGATGCGATGGCCGAGTGAAACTCTTGTTGCACTCAGTACACATACAAGGTTTCTTTCCACTGTGGATCATTTGATGACTTTTAAGATGCGATGACTGAGTGAAACTCTTATTGCACTCAGTACACGTAAAAGGTTTCTTTCCACTGTGGATCATTTGATGACTTTTAAGATGCGATGGCTGAGTGAAACTCTTATTGCACTCAGTACATGTGAAAGGTTTCTTTCCACTGTGGATCATTTGATGGGTTTTAAAGATTGATAAACAACTGAAACTCTTATTGCACTCGGTACATGTAAAAGGCTTCTTTCCACTGTGGATCAGAGACATTTTTCCAGTGTGTGTTCTTTGGTTTGTAATTAATAGTCCCTTATGACAGAAACCTTTCCTAAATTCAATATAGGGAAGTGGTTTCTCTTCAGCATGAATTCTCTGGTGTATTTTCAAGCTTAACCTCTGTTTGAAATATTTTCCACACTGAGAGCATTTAAACGGTTTCTCCCCATTGTATGTCCTCTGATGCAATAATAAATGATATTTCTTATCAAATCTCTCTCCACTGGTGTCACACAGAAATGATTTCTTCCCTTTCTTCCCTTCCTGGTGGCATTTAGAATTCATTTGATCACTGCTGTTATTTTGGAAGGATCTCTCTGCCCTCTGGTCTCTCTGGGGCTCTGAGATGTTTGTGAGCTCCCTGTCACTTCTCTCACACTCAGTGACTACATCCGGTGAGTCTCCTGCCGGGTCTCTGTGCTCCTTCTCTGATTCCTGGCAGTCCCTTGTGTTTCTCCTCTCAGTCCTATGGGAAATATTCTCGGAGACATTTCCTGATTGCTCCATTTCTACAGGAGGTTCTTCTCGATTCTCCTCCTTCTTCTGTTCCTGTATGGCCTGATTCTCTGCAGGATATAAATAGAAGACATTAATGATACATTAATGACTATGGAATGCTACTAACGGTCCAGGAAATGAATTTTCTGGGATCACACAATAACATCATGGGTTCTGTGATAGTTAGAAAATTCCATGGGATAGCACAGGTGTCCTCTAACTATTCATGTGAAGAGTCATTAATAGGAATTTCAGGTGATGTGCGTAATTTCAGGGCAGTTGCAAGTGTATTAGGTGCCCTAGGCAAAACCTCAGCACTGCACTTTTTTGCAATGGTCTTTTAGACCCCAAGCCCCCCACCCCCTAAGATTTTGATTACTAATATCATGTGTTATCATCTCAACATTATCGCCCCAAAAACAATGCAAGAAAAATGCATATTTGGACATCACATGTTTAAATATTAAAAACTTTGTTTTGTAAATATATGCATAATGAGGAGAATTTCAAAAAGCCACTTGCAAAGCTAACTCGACTATTTGCATATTGCCCATTCTTCCTGCAGGTAAAAGTACGCACTGATGACTTTGTGTGGCTATTAGGCTCCATTGCTTTGCTTTGACTGTTTATTTATTTACTTAGCAAGGCTTATGTACTGCTTTTCTACAAGTCAAGCTGCTGCACATTTAGGTACTATATATATATATTTCTCTTGTCCCTGAAGGGCTCACAATCTATGGGGGGTGTTTACTAAATGGCGGTAGCGGACTCTGCGATATCGGAGCTGCGGCTCCATTACTGCCGTTTAGTAAACACCCCCCTATGTTTTTGTACCTGAGGGTTAAGTGGCTTACCCAAGGCTACAAGGAACACCTCTAGAACTAAAAACCCCAGTCCTCCCAGCCCAAGGTTGCTGTCTGCTAGGGGGATTTGAGCCCTGGCCTCTGGCCTGAGATAACTTGCACCAACCACTAGGCCACTGTGCTGGCTCTTTGCTACTTCCTCCTCCCAGAAGCTGTTGCCCAAGGTGACTCCTGGTTTGCTGGTAGCTGGCCCGACCTTGCAAACTTCCTTTACTGCCTAGCTTGTCTGACTGGACTGGAGGGCAGATGAGGAAAATGAGCCATTTTCTGGATGTAAATCATGCGTAACATGCAGATAAAAAGGATTTTCTCACTACGACTACATCTATAAAACTCCTGATTTGTGGGACAAGTTACACCCGTACAGCCTGTAGATATGTTTAAACTTATCCTAACTGAGCAGAGGCCTCCCTGAACCTGGGTTAGTGAGGGGCTTGCATTTATGCAGATACCTTTGAAAACATATGTATAATTGTGTAAAATAAATCCCAAAAAGTGGGTGTGCCAAAGAGCGGCTGTAAAGGTAAGCGCATAAATTACATGGGGTCATTTTTAAAATGGAAAGATTTGCACACTTTGATTTCATTTTGAATATTTGCTGAAATTCACACAGGGAAAAGTATGCACATACTGCTTACAGATACACAAAGTTATAAAGTTTTCAAGGCTTTTTCCAGGTAGAAATGGTTCTTCTGACAATTAACCACCCTATCATAAGAACCTAAGAACAGAAGAATTGGACTCTTCAACTTGGAATATGATAGAGGTCTTTAAAATAAGTGGAGCAGAGCAGGTAAACATAGATTGATTGCTTACTCCTTCAAAAACTACAAAGATTGGAGGACATGCAACAAAGCTACAATGTAGCACATTTAGGACTAATTGGAGAAAATATTTTTCACTCAATGCATAATCAAACTTTGAAATGTGTTTCCGGAGGATGGAGTGAAAGCTGTTGGTGTAACTGGGCTTAAAAGAGGTTTGGACAAGTTCCTGGAGGGAAAGTCCATAAACCATTAATAAAGAGAGCCTGGGATAAGCATCATGGACGTTTTGGGAACCTGAGAGGTACTTGTGACCTATATTAGCCTATGTTGGAATCAGAATACTGGGCTTCATGGACTTTCAGTCTAATCCAGTATAGCATATCATGTTTTTTATGCTCTTAAAGAGGATATTGTGTAACTAGAAAAGGTTCAGAGATGGGCAAAAAAAATTATAAGGAACGTGACCTTCCTTATGAAGAGAAGCTAAACAGACTAGGACTCTTCAGCTTGGAGAAGATGAACAAGAAGAGATATGAAAGAGACTTTAAATAAATAAATGACAGAAGTTTATAAAATCATGAGTTGGGAGTACTTCCGGTGACATGGTGAGCTGAGAGGACGCATCCTCTGCAGCTCCGGAGCCCGCTCTCTCCCCCTTTATGACTTTTGCAAATTTGCCGGCTTAACTTAGACCTATCGTGGGGGGCGATCTTGGGAGGTGATTGCTACTTTGATTGCTCACTCAGCGGTGTGGTATAAAGCACATGGCCACGAAAATCACCCGCCGTGAACGCACACGCGGAGGCGAAGTAAAGATGGCGGAGGACCCGCAGGAAGCAGCATTGCCGCCACCAACCTCGACGATGGTGGCAGAGGTCTCGAAGGCGGTTGTGGTGGCCCTGGAAGACCGCTTCGGGGGATAGGCAGCGCAGATCCATGCGGTTGCTCAAGCGGTGTCTGAGTTTACGAAGCGGGTCGAACATGCTGAGGCACGCATCGGCTCGCTGGAAGACCTGAGGACACAGGACGCAGCTAAAGTTAAATACCTGGAAGAGGCGTTGGCAAAGCAACAGGACAAGATTGAAGATCTAGAAAACCGTAGTAGAAGGAACAATCTACGTTTTATCGGTATTGCCGAATCAGTGCCTGACAAAGATCTCCGGAGGCATTTGGAGAAGTGGCTGCCAGATAATCTGCCCCTGCCGGCGGGTGTAGGGGATATCGTGGTGGAGAGGGCCCACAGGCTGGGGCCTCATAGATCCGGGGAGCGGCGGCCACGAGCAGTGATTGCCCGCTTTCTCAATGCGGCGCAAAAAGAAGAGGTTCTGAGGGCTGCGCGGCAGCAGCGCCGAGATGGAGCCTCCGCTGGTGGGATCTTGGTCTTCCAGGACTATTCGGCGGATGTGTCCCTGAAGCGTCGGGCATATAAGGAAGCTTGCAGCAAATTGATTGAGCGGGGCATCCGCTTCACCCTGGCCTACCCGGCAACCCTGCGGATACACGGTGAAGGGGGGAATCGTACCTTTTCCTCCCCAGCGGAGGTAATGGATTATTGTAATGGTCTGGACCGTTGACTGCAGCACGGCTGGATGTTCCCCGTGTACTGATTGATTCCTAGACCCGGGGGCCGAGCGGCATTGCCTGGTGCTCTGGTTTTCCCCCGGAGGTAGCTGCTTGACATTTGCTTTGAGACACTGCTCTGATGGTCGTTATGGTTAAAGGCCAGTTTAGAGGCCTGTTGGACACCCCACGGACGAGTAAACACGTGGGGTTGCTGTACTATTTCTGTATTATTTATGTCCTAATTTTTATTTATGTTCTAATTTATCTTCCGTTAAGCGTCTCATTTAAACTACTCTTACCTTGTATTTAATTTACCTTATATTTATTTCTGTATCGGTTCCCATGGTTGTATCATGTTCTCACTCCCTTAGTACTTCCTTTAGCTCGTGTATTGCTGGTCAGAGCCACGTGCATCTGAGGACAGCATGGCGGGCGGATCTTTGCGCGCCAGAGGCCCTTGGATCCTGAGGCTGAGCTGCAAGGCGCGGTCCGGAGCTCCGGCCTCCGCTGGATGGCAGCTGTTTGGATTTCCTTCTGAGGACATTTCTATACTACACAGTGAGGATGAATGTCAGCCCGGAGGCTCTTTGGGGTCTCGAGAGGCTGTTATAACGGGAGTGGTTTGCTTTATATTATAACTAATTTTTTGCAATTTCTGTAATTTTATATTGTTGTATTGTTGATTGAATAGTTCCTATATATGGTAGATCTCAATTGGTCCTTAAACCTTGTTTTAGGTATCTTTATTTGCTCGTGTCACTTCCCTTCACTTAGCTTATTTAGTACTTCCTGTCCTTTGCTCCTCATACTGGCCTTTGCTTGGTCTAAGGCCACGCCAGTGGGGCATTGTCTTTGGTAAGTGCGGTTCTTCCCTCATCTAGGTCACTTCTTAATCCCCCTCCTAAGGGTGGGAATGCTTAGGGCGATGGTTTACCCCAGTTCAAATAGTTTTACCTGATTTAGGCTCAGATACCCACCCCGGTCCTATGAAGATCTCGCCCTGCCCGGGAGGTCTGAGCGGGGAGGGTAGGAGGGTTCGAACTTTCTGATTTGGGGGGATTGGAGGGAGGGTGGAGGAGATTCGGGGAATGGCGGGGGGTGCCCCAAGGGGTTGTGTCTTGGGCTAATGCTGTTGACGGGGTGTAGATTAGCTCCACATGGGTGAGTTACTCTTTTCCATGTTCAGCTCTCATGGGGTGGTCCTTGACCGCGAATGTCCGAATTTCGTGGGGCCCCCTCTCTGACTCCATCTCCTTTGCTCTTTCTTCTGTTTATCCTCAGAAGCTTAGCTCCCCTGGTAGGAGGGCTGGCTGATCGGCTCCGAGGTCCCTCCGCTTTGCGGAGGGCGGGTGGGTTGACCCCGGGGGTAATAGCAGTGGACAGACGGGCTGGGGCGGGGGGTTCAAGTTTTGGGTGCTCTTCATAGTCTCGGTCAATATGTTGGGGTGCTTCGCCCCTGCCTTGTTACCTGGGGTTGCCCCTGCTCTCTCGGCTGGGAGGGAGTGGGAGCCGCTTTTTGGTTTAGTACTGGGACTTTGGCCCTAGAAGGTGGATTGGTTGGCCATGATGGGGGGGAGGGGGGGGGGCTTTGCATGTTTAGGAAGTTCCGGTGGTGCTGGGCGCGACTGGGAGGTGGATGGTGGAAGGATTGGTGGTGGGAGTGGGTAGGGGAAGTGGTGGGTTGGGGGAGGGGAGGGGTAGTGTAGCATTTAGGATGGGAAGGAGGGGGGGAAGGGGGGTGGGGTAGGGGTAGGGGTACACGAGGGAGGGGGGGACATGGTCATACCTATCATTGGGATTTTATTTTTGGGCATTGCCGCCTTCAATGGTGTTGGGGGGGGGCCCCAGGCTGGGAGGGCTCCTTTCAAAATAATGATACTTATGTTGGCACAGGGTCTCCTTATGTTCGCTGTACACTGAAGATTATATCTTGGAATGTTTGTGGTCTCGGCTGCCCCATTAAACGCTCTAAAGTGCTGCAGGCCCTCGCTAGACAGAAGGTGGATATAGCTCTGCTTCAAGAAACCCACCAGACAGCAGTGGAGCACGGTAAATTGGCTAGAGCATGGGTGGGGCAGGTCTTTGGATCCCCAGCGCAGGGTAAGAAGGGAGGGGTTGCTATATTGATTCATAAAAGTGTGCGTTTTGAAGTCGAAAAAGAACTTGCAGACTCCTCTGGGAGATTTGTCCTTATATACGGAACTCTGGAGGGGAAACCGGTGATTGTTGGGAACGTCTACTCCCCTAATGTATTGGATTCTGGGCTGTACGCTCGTTTGGCTACTAAAATTGAGACACTACCGGACGTGCCTGTGATTCTCGGGGGTGATTTTAACGCCGTGATGGATGTGATGCTAGATACCTCCCTAGGTGGAGGTTCACGGGAGAGACAGCGATCCACCCGGGCGTTACTTAGATTGCGAGACCGGTTAGGCCTTGTCGACCCCTGGAGGCTCCTGCATTCCTCCGAGAAAGATTTCACCCACCAATCCCGAGCCCATGGTTCCTGGTCGCGTCTGGATTATTTGTTGATTTCGGGGGGGTTGTTCGCGGTGGTGAGGGACGCACAGATCGGACCAGGGGAAATATCTGACCATGCCTTAATTTGGTTGGAGGTTCAGTGGGGAGGGACGTCTTGTGCCTCACGAATATGGCGGTTCCCCTTGGAGCTTTATACGGATCCTCATTTTCGCTCCTTCCTGCGCCGCCGTTGGCGGGAATTTGAGCAGGATCATATTGGCCATCAGGCTGAACCGGAATTGGTCTGGGAGACCGCCAAAGTGGTATTACGAGGCGATATTTTGGGGTACCAGGCCAGACGGCGGAGGTTGATGTCGGAACGCATAATCCGCCTGGAACGGGAGGTGACAGCGCTGCGCCGGCTCTATGCCAGCAACCCTACGGCTAGCCTTAAACGACGGCTATGGGAGACCCAGACGGCCTTGAATGAAACCCTACACCAGCGAGCGAAAAAATCTGTGCAATATTATCGCTACCAGCTGTACAGGCAGGGCGATAAACCTGGAAAACTTCTGGCTCGATGCTTACGCGGACCTCGGGGCTCCAGGCTAATCCCTGTGTTACGGGACGATGGGGGGGTGCTACACCGGGATACTCCACAGATTGCTAAGGTTTTTCGGTCCTTTTTTCAAAAGCTTTATACGGCGGAGCCTGGCTCCCCGGTCCAGATGAGGGATTACCTTGCCGATTTGGATCTCCCTCAAATAACGGAAATACAACGGGAGCAACTAGACCGACCGGTTACTCTGCAAGAGGTGCAGACTGTCATTAATAATGCGTGTTGCTACAAATCCCCGGGTCCGGACGGGCTCGGTGCGGAATTCTACAAGATTTTGAACGAGTTGATTTCCCCGACGCTTCGAGAGGTGTATACTTGCAGGGCTGAGCAGGGCTTCTTTCGTTGGGGTAGTAACCAAGCTCACATAATACTTATTCCAAAGCCTGGGAAAGACCCGCTCTGCGCCGCTTCCTATCGCCCCATCTCGCTTCTTAATTTTGATCTTAAGCTAGTGGCCAAGATACTGGCGGATCGTTTGGCGGGTGTTCTAGGCCAATTAGTCCATGAGTCACAGGTCGGCTTTGTGAAGTCCCGATACGCCGTGCGTAACTTACGGAAAATCGTCGCCTCTTTGGAAAGGGTACACCGGCGTGCCCAGGACTCTTTGCTGATCAGCTTTGATGCTGAAAAAGCTTTTGATAGGGTCTGTTGGCAATATTTACACTATCTGCTTCCGTGCTATGGCCTGGGGGATTCATTCTGCAAAATGGTGCGGGGCTTATACACCAACCCGACGGCGGCGATTTTATGCAATGGGATGCTCTCGGAGGCCTTTCCGCTCTGTAGAGGGACCCGACAGGGGTGCCCCCTCTCCCCGTTGCTCTTTGCCTTGTCTTTGGACCCTCTCATTCGTAGGGTGGAACGGTCTCGTGAAATCCGGGGTAATGTTATCGGGAGACAGGGCTTTAAAATCTCCGCCTTCGCAGATGACCTTTTGGTCCATTTACTATACCCCCAAACCTCGTTGCCGGCGTTGCTAGAGGAATTCCGGATTTTCGGGAGTTTTGCGGGCTTTTGTATTAACCGAGACAAATCCGAGGCGTTAGACGTGTCGGGTCAACTGCGAGCGAAGTGGAGGGATGACTTTCCACTCCGTTGGGCTATCGATTCCTTTATGTACTTGGGGATCCTTTTAACCCCCCGACCGGCACACCTCTACCAGGCCAATCTCACTCGGGTGATCACGAAGCTACGGGCTCAACTGCAGGCATGGGGATCACTTCCATTGTCTCTCTCTGGGCGTATAGCAGCGATCAAGATGGTCGTTCTCCCCAGAATACTATATTGGTTGCAGACCCTCCCGGTGTGGGTCCTGCGCCGGGACCTCCTTCGGATCGAAGGGATGTTTAGGAAATTCCTCTGGCAAGGGGCGAGAGCTCGCATTGCGTATCGTCGGCTGATGGGGAGATGGCGCCAAGGTGGTATGGGACTTCCGGACTTGGGGGCATACGCTATTGCTTGCCAGGCGCGACACCTGGGGGATTGGCTGGGGGGCACTGAGTTGTTTACTCCCCGGACATTGGAAGAGGCCTTTGTCGCCCCACATTCATTGTTGGTCATTTTACATCTGGAAAACAGGATGCTCCCGACCTATATCACAGACAGTGTGTTCTTGAGTGCTGTTCGCCGTACCTGGCGACAGTTAAATGTGCTTTGGCAACGGGATTGGACGGTTTCGAGTTGGCTCCCATTTCAGGGTAATGTTAACTTTGCCCCGGGAACGGATTCTGCAATCCTGCGGCGGTGGGCAGCGAACGGAATCAGCATGGTAGGGCATGCGGTGAACTCTACCGGTATGTGTAAATCTTTTTCAGTCTTGCAAGCAGAGTATGATTTAGACCGGTCCCACACCTTCTCCTATATGCAACTCTCACATTATGTGTCGTCCCTGCTGACAGCTGAACTCCAGGAGGGGAGGTCGGCACAGATTTTGGAATTCTTTGCGATAGGAGAAGACATCCCTCCTTCTATTCGTATCCTGCGGACCAGATTGGATCAGTACCGCCTGCTGCCAGACTATCGACCTGTAGAATTGGCATGGGCCCGGGAACTGCAATGCGAGATCCCCCCCGGACACTGTCCTCTGGGGCCTTAGACGGGTAGCCACCCTTGCGGAGGGGATGCGGTGGAGGGAGATCCAGTTTAAATCCCTGACTCGGGTACACTTCTCCCCACGGAGGGCCTTCAGGTGTCAGTTGTCCCCTGATGGAGGCTGCCCGAGATGCTCCGCCCCCATGGCGACTTTATTCCATATGTGGTGGGAATGTCGACATATTCGTCCGTATTGGGCCCGGATTGCATCCTACATGCAGGGGTTGTTGGGGCAGGAGGTGCGCTGGGATGCCCTCTTTGTTGTATTGGACTGCCTGGGCCCCACATGTCCTAAGGGCCGATGGGGCCGCTTGCTGCTACGTAAGGCTTGCCTGGGGGCAAAAGGGCCTATACTCCGCCGGTGGAGGGCGAGCTTTCCGCCCACCTTCTGGGAGTGGAGGAATGCTTTTCACCAATTGATGCTGGCGGAGTGTCGGAGCGCCCGGGGTAGCCCTCGCCGTTGGTCCGCCTTTCAGCTGCTGTGGGATCCATATATTCACCACTTGAGCCCGCGAGGCCGTAACGAGGTGTTGCAATGGGCTGCAGCCGAGACCACTGTGCCTATATGATGTTGGAGGGATGGTAAGTTCCGATGTTGTACTGTACGGGTGTGATTTTGATGGGAGGAGACCATGTCCTGTTGGGTGGGGGGTGGGGAGGGATTTTAGTTGTGTATAGTACTGAACCTGAAAATGTAACACCAGTATTTGATTTTGGCTCTGTCGTGGGGATAAGAGTCCCTCCCCACGCAGGGACTGATCGATCTTTGTTGTACTTGTTTATTGCTGGTGTTTTAAAATAAAGTTTTGAAAAAAAAAATCATGAGTTGGGTGGAACAGTTACTGTATGTAATCTTTCAAACAACAACTCCCCCCCCCCCCAGAAGACATTTCATGAAACCAATGAGAAGCAAATTGAAAACAAATTGTGGAAAGTATATTTTTTTCATGCAGCACATACTTAAGCTGTGAAATCTGTTGCCAGAGGATGTGGTCAAGGCGACTGTCCTGACCTGAAGAAGGTTTTAACCTTAAAAAGCTAGTCCAAAAATGCATTGTTATTCCAGTAAAAAGGCATCATCTTATTTTCCTTTTCTGCTTCTCCTTTTATTTAATAACCTAGCAAAGAGATTTGGACAAGTTCTTGGAGAAAAAATTCATTAAATATTATTATCTGGGAGGACCTGGGAGAGCCAGTGCACACTGGTGAAATTAACCATCAGGATCAGGTGTGCATTATGGGACCTGCTGGGTGCTTGTGACCCAGTTTAGCAACTAGCAGAAACAGGATGTCCTAAATCTAACTCAGCTTGGCATTTCTTATCTGTTTATTTATCTAATGAATATAAAATTGATTCATTTACATTAACCGTTTTTTCTCTTGTTAATCTAATTTTACAAGCATTAATTCTGAAACAAACTGAAATAAACCCAAAAATTAGCCAAAAGAAATTTAAAAAAAAGATCTGGAAATAAACCAGAATTTCTTTCCATGCACATCCTCCTACAGAGGTGCCAAGTCTCACTCGTTAGGAGTGTGTCCCCCTCATTTCAAGGCTCCAACTCTCACACTCTTTGAGCCCCTTCCCTCAAGCATTAGAGCCTCAGTATCAGTGCCCAGCCAGTGAGAAGAAATCCGAGCGCAGCTTCCTCTGTATTGCCTCACCCAGTGCCAGTCCAGGTGCTGTGAAACCTCGGCACAAAGTTTTAGCCATTGAGTGAAGAGCAATTTTCAGCCCAGAGAATTTACCCATATTGCCGCCCCTATGTCTATATCCTTTCAGAGGCTCCAAAGGCAAGCAAATATTTGATCCTGTTTTTCTTTTACATTTGGAAAGCAATATTACCTTAAATCTTTCTAGATTTATACAGTGGATACACCATTAGAAAAAATCTCACTCTTTGCAGTTCACTCTCTGGGATGGTTCAGCCTTGGTATCTCTGCTCATATCAAGCAGCTATGTAACATGTGACAAGCGAGAAAGAACAGGATTATACTTTCCTGTGTCAGAGACTGTCAGAATGGGGAAATGGGCCATCTCATATGAGATAACTATCAGAGTCATTTATCTGGCTGGAAAAGACAACGTCCTCGCAGACAAACTGAGTCGTGTTCTACAACCACATACTGCAGTGGAGAACCTCTTCCCATCTCCTCTGAACAGGAAAGTTCCCTAACCCTCATCACGCAGCTTCAGGGAACTCTGCTACTTCCCAGCATCAGGACCATGGTCCTCATGGTCTGGATGCTGAGCGGGTAATTGCATGATAATGGGGGGTATTTTAGAAACACCTCATGTGTAAATGGCAGCATTTACATGTAGAGACTGGCACACATGTGTACATGCCATTTTACAACAGGAGCTATGTAAACCTGGGGATGCTTAGTATGTTTAGATGTCAAGGGGTGTGGCCAGGGCAGGGAGAGAGAGTGCTTCGGCAGGCCTAAAATATAGATGTGGATTCCCCACGTCAAATAGGGAATTGATATCTCTAGGAAAAAGCATAGACGTTGGCATTTATAGTTGCCCCAAAGCACGTATAAGTGCGTACTGGAAGTCCACCATCCCCCAATTACCACTGCCAACATCCAATTCCCTCTGGACCCCTCTTGAGAGGCAACTGCCCTGACCACTTCGGTCAGCATCCCCCCCCCCCCACCCTTAGATCCAATCTTCCTAGCCAATCTCACTGTGGAAAGAATCACCCGCTGGAAGCTCCCGACCCTCCAATCCCAACCCCGGCCTTACTGGGTGTCCCTCATGCAAAGTGGAGCAGGAGAACCCCCCAGTCGCTCCTGATCTTGGTACCAGGACCCCCAGACATAATCTCATGGTTTTACTACTAGGGCTAAGGTTGCATTTTCCCCTTATCTAGGGAAGATCAGACAGTATAAGGGAGTGTCCGAGGGATTCAGATGACAGGGGTACTGGTGTTGCAGGACTGGTTGCCTGTCTACATGAGGAACAGTAATTTTACAAGCTACTCCCACATATATAGTATCTGAGGGCTATTTCTATGTTGGTTGCTCATGTGCAGTTTTCTAAAATCACTGCTCCCACTGGATGTGGCGAGATATACACATGCAGTCCTGCACCGATTCTACAAGAGGCTCTCTATTTGGCACAGCCTCCTGTATAACACTATGGGGGTCATTCTGAACCATGAATAGCTATTCGTGCCAGCTTCAGCCCCCGACTAACTTCCCTGCCGGTTGTGCGGGGAAGTTAGTCAGAGGGGGGGAATGGGCGACCTGGGGTCAGAGAGTGGGCAGGCAGCGGGCAGTTGCCGGCCCTGGACATACCGGGCCAATTCTAGTGTCAGCCCTGTATGTCAAGGGCCGGTGAAATGGCCGGGGAAGTTATTCCACTTCTGAGGTGGAATAACTCCCCTGGATGATTGTTCCTTTTTTTTTTTTTTTTAAATTCGGGGTGCGGAAGAGGCTGAGAGGGCCAGGGGACATTCCGAATGGGGGGAATTTGCAGTGTTAGTTGGCGGCAGCATTGCGGCTTTTAAATGGTGCCCTGGCGCCTTGACTCAATTTAAATGCCCTGACTGAGTTACTGGGTGCTTGGGTGCAGAATCGCTGTCCCAGGCTGCACGTGCAGGACTGTTCGCGATTCTGATCTTGTGGGGCTAGACGTGCCCGGCGGGATCAGAATCGCGATCCCCTCTGTGCATCCAGTTCACACCGGACGCACAGACGGGATGGACTTGCGGGACAGAATTGGGCCCTATGGGAATTCTCCCGGTCCTGACTTGAACATGCTTATTCCCCTGGGCTCCGATGAATAGCATCACTTACCTCTGAGGACTTATATTTTCAATATGTGAGAATACAGTGTACTGGTAAATAGAGTGCATTACTCAGCTGTATACTGTAATATTTCCTATTACCCAGTAAAGTATTTATTATAACTCACCTGGGTATGAGTCAGCAACTGCTCTTTCTCTTGATTCCTGAAGATCCCAGACATTCGGCTCTTCCTCTTCTTTAATCCTTGATAGTATATCAGGATTGATTCCTTCAAAGCCTGTTTCCAGGAATTAATATGAAAAATGAGTTATGTTTCCCTTATAGACACTGAAAAATACACAGCAGTAGCTCTCAGGGAGCAGCACATGATGGGGGAAAGGAGGAAATGTCTACTACTGCCGTCCACACATAAAGCAGAATAATCTGGGGAGGTTATTATTCCTCACTTTGAGTATTCTGGTAGTGGAACAAGTCATATATTTTTATAATAAATAACTTGAATCACTGAAGAAAGGGAGGCTGTGATCGTTTGATATTGACTAAATAGATTTTCAAGAAACTGCACTTTATGTGGTCCCTTGGTATTAACAGTTGATTTAGGAAGCCCAAGTGACTGTCTTTTGGGATGATTGCCGAGCTCTTCATCACCTTCACCCCTCAGAATCAGATACAAGATTTTACATACCATCACTGTGAAAGTATGAAATTCTATGAGAATTAAAGAGGAGAAACACCTGCTGATGAAAGGGAAATTGTGGCCTAATGAGGGCAGGGTTCAAATTTTACTCTCCCCCATCATTCCTTCTGACTTCAGGGAAGTCCCCTTGGGAGTAATTTTATAACTTCTGACATTAGTGAGAAATGTATGCTTTGCTTTTCAAAAGTATCACTTAAGCGCAAACTCCTCCCTCAGAAATCCCTCCTCAAACAGCAATTTAACTGGTTAATTTACGTACATACAAACCATACAGATGTAACTTTACTCTACAAAGGGGGCACAAACACAGTATATAAAACCCATTTCCACAGTAAAAGCACTGCTTAATCCAAGGACATAGCTTGGAAAATTACCCTCCCTATCTCCCCTCACCTCAAGTGACCACAGATTGTAAGCTCACTGGGGTAGGGACAGAATGTGTCTCAATTATAAAAATGCTGTAAGTTCCCTTGAGCTAAAACTGGAAGGGGGAAACTCGTAGGACATATAGGAGGCCTTATGATCCCTCAGACCTGGATCTTAAGACAGTCGGTAGGACTGAGACAGAACCCTGCTCATATCTGCAAGTTCCTGGAGTGGAGGATGTACACAAAAACATCTCCTATTCTTGTGTCTGCTAGAAAAACAGATTCAGTCCTTACCTAGGGAAATCAGAGTCTCATAATTCTCCTTCATCACCTCCCTGTACAACTCTTTCTGTCCTTCATGCAAATACCTCCACTCCTCTTGGGAGAAAGAGACAGCGATGTCCTCAAATGTCACCTGCAGGTGAAACACAAACCAGAAACATTCAGGAGCAAGAGAAGGTGCTCAGATTTCAGCTGGAAAGGATGGTGCTTCCGTGTTACATTTTCAATTACAGGGGGCAGCCACAGGCAGGATCTGTGGGACTCCTGTGGAACTGCCTGTCCCTTCTGACTGAAAATGTGACTTTGATGCACCATCTCCACCACCAGGAATGTGGGTGCAGGACCCATGCAGCTTAGTGGATGTTTTGGACGTGTGTTCACCTGTGTGTGGTCCTAGAATCCATTTCCCCCTTCGGCTCCCAGGTTTGCTAATCTACTATAACTATAAAAACGTCTCAAATACAGGACAAACATAATATCAAATGTCACTCTCTGGATAAATCAACGTGTAATAAAACCAGGGTCTGAGCTTTCAAGTCCAGCTGCACAAGCCAAAGTAAATGTCCCCTTCCCAAGCTAGTTAAATCTAAATTTAGCACAGGATTCAGAAATTCAACTGACATTTTCTGGTACATCTGACAGCCTGCCGCAACAGTTTCGAAATTCACCCTGTAGCAAAATTAAAGGAAACATTAATGGTGGTACTGTGTGGCCACAGGGGAGGTAGATGCTTAGAATGCATTAATGTCATAAGCGAGTGAGCACATAATCTCCCTTATGACATAGGTGTACATGCATTGGAATGTGTGCGTGTAATAAAGACCTAGATGAGAAAGCAGGAGCCTGTGTAAATATGCAGTAGGACTAAGCAGGATGCCTTCTTTCTCTGTTATTATTCGGTTTACAAATTAAACAAATAGCCCCTTCAATAAATATTTGGTTACAAGTTTTAAGCTACTACATATAGAATTTTATTATTTACTGGTCTTACTAATTTTGAGCGACTTTGCAAAGCCAGTAGCAATGGTAAGGAAGATATTTGATGAATATAGCAATAAGTCCATTGATGAACAAATGAGAATTTTTAACTCTAGAGCACAATTTCAATACGTGCATGTCCTAGTTAGCAGTGGAAGAGCTCCAGGCTGAGAGTGTGAGTTTACGATTCTTCCTTACAGCTTAGCTCGACAATATGAAAGTGTGACAGATTTGTACTGTGAGCTCTATAAGAGCACACTGAGTTAAGGTACAAAGAGAGCAGTGAGGACATTTTAATAAATTCATTGGTAGATATTTCTCTGTTCTTGGTATTGAGCTCCATTTGAAATATTTCAGCTCACAACTTTTCTGTACTTTTGGCTGATTGGAAACAGAAAGGTTTAAACTTTCTTTTTCATTTACAAAAAGATAAAGCTTTTTAAATTATAGTTTGCTCATATTAAGTTAAAACCAGTTAAATTGATCTACTCAGTTCTATGTACGTTTAAGTTAAATTATTATCTGTAAACCACCTTGGCAATCTGATAAGGCGGTAAATAAACCAGTTAAATAAATAATAAATGATTAATGTTGTGATCTGAAATTAAAGATCCATCTGCCTTTCTATATTGCTATATATATTTTTTTAAATTTAAGCTTTTATTTTCTCAGGTTTCACTCAAAACAAAGTGCAGAAAGGAAAGAAAGAGGCAGAGAGGAAGGAGAATCTAGAGAGATGAGATGAAGCAGAGAGAAGAGGAACAAGGAAGAAGAGCCTCAGGTTCTTTTCTAGATTGAGCAGTGTCTGGCACATTTCTTCTGTTTTCTCTATGCAGCGTGTATGTATCAAGGGTGGATGGCACTGCCTGGCACTGCGTCCCTTGCTACCCACCTCCTGCCAGTCTCCTACCTGCTGAGCAGAAAGCCCTGCAGCCATTCTCCTGCCCTTCCCACAGCACCAACTCCAGCCCTGACTCTCTGCAGGGCCCCCTAGGCTGCAGCTTTGCAGGATCAGAGCGTGCTCTCAGTTTCAAATTCTCTCTGGTGTTGCAGGATATCAGTACTGACTGAACAGTACAGTAAGCACTGCCCCTTCCAGGAGGAGGTGATGTCACAAAGGCTGTCCTACAGCTGAATGCATGGATGCTGGGAAATGTAGTTTTACTGTGCTCTTTAGCTAAAGGGAGACTGTGAATGGTGAAAAATGCAGTCCTCTAATATTTTAAATAAAAGCTAAATCTTACTGTGGCGAAAAGAATGAAGGTGAGAGAAGAAAGAAAGTAGAAAATGGAAGGGAGGGGAGAGAGAGAGAGAGATCCATCTTTCCCAGAATGAGAGAAAAACAAAGAATGAGCATGAAATACTCTCTATAATCTTGGCGATAAAGAGGCGACATGTTGTTGTTGTTAAGTGCCGTCGAGTCGGAGTCGACTCATGGCGACCCTCTGGATAGCTATCCTAAATTGTGTTCGGTCTTCAGTCAGGCGGCTCATTGTTGACAGACTGGTACCCATAGCTGCTGATCCACCTCATTGCTGGCCTTCCTATTTTGCGTTGACCTTCTATCTTGCCAAGCATGATGTCTTTCTCTAATGATCTCTCTCTCCGCATGATGTGTCCAAAGTATGAAAGTCGAAGTCTTGTCATCTGAGCTTCTAAAGAAAGCTTAGGTTTGATCTCCTCTAGTACCGACTGGTTTGTTCTTCGGGCAGTCCATGGTATACACAGTATTCGCCGCCAGCACCATAATTCAAAGGCATAAATTTTCTTCCTGTCTATCTTTTTCATTGTCCAGCTTTCACATCCATATGATGTTATTGAAAATACCATGGCTTGAAGAAGTCAAATCTTTGTATGGAGAGAGACATCTCTGCTCTTGAGAATCTTGTCTAGGTCTTTCATAGTCATTCTGCCAAGAGCAATGCGTCGTCTGATTTCTTGACTGCTTGTTGCTTCTTTATTGATAGTTGATCCAAGTAGGTTAAAGTTGTTCACGATTTCAATTTCTTCTCCTTCAACGATGAACCTGTTGATTATTCCAGTTGTCATGATCTTTGTCTTCTTTACATTAAGGTGCAGGCCCATTTTGAGACTATATTCTTTGACTGTGAGAAGCAAATGTTTCAGATCATCTTCACTTTCAGCCAGTAATGTGGTATTATCAGCATAGCGAAGGTTGTTGATGAGTCTTCCACCAATCTTCACACCTCTGTTGTCTTCATACAATCCTGCTTCTCTGATGATTTGTTCTGCATATAAATTAAACAGGTAGGGGGAAAGCATGCAGCCTTGTCTTACACCTTTGCTTATTTTAAACCATTCTGTTTCTCCTTGTTCCGTTCAAATTGTTGCTTCTTGATCAATGTACAGATTGTGCAAGAGTACGATCAGGTGTTCTGGTATACCCATGCTTCTTAATGTGGCCCAGAGTTTCTCATAGTTTACACAGTCAAAAGCTTTGCTATAGTCGATAAAGCACAAATAGATATCCTTTTGGTATTCTTTAGTCTTTTCAAGGATCCATCTAATATCCGCAATGATGTCTCTCGTTCCTCGCCCTTTCCTGAACCCTGCTTGCACTTCAGGTAGTTCTTGTTCCAGGTATGGTTGTAGTCTCTTTTGAATAATCTTCAGTAGAATCTTGCTGGCATGTGGGATCAGAGCGATTGTGCAATAATTTCCACAGTCAGTTGGATCACCTTTCTTTAGTATTGGTATAAACACAGATCTTTTCCAGTCAGTTGGCCATGATGCTGTCTTCCGTATTTCTTGGCAGAGCTTTGTAAGTATGGTAACAGCTGCATCAGATTGCTGTAATACTTCTATGGGAATGCTATCAACGCCTTGTGCTTAGTTCTTTGATAAGGCCTTTAATGCTGCTTCAACTTCTTCTTTCATCACCAATGGTTCCCGATCATAAGGTACAGGTTGAAAAGGCTGTTGGTCCACTTCATCTTTATCATATAAAAACTCTGTATATTCCTTCCATCTTTTCTTGATCTTCTCAGCATCATTCAACATAGAACCTTGAGCATCTTGTAACATTCCAATTTGAGGCTGGAACGTTTTCCTTAACTCTCGTAGCTTTAGGAAAGCCGATCTTGTTCTTCCTCTAATAGTTTCTGTTTCTATTTCCTTGCATGCGTCATTGTAGTACTTTTCCTTGTCCTTTCTTGCTGCACGTTGGAAATCTCTGTTGAGTTCTGTGATTGTCTTTCTTTCTCCTCTGGCTTTAGTTTCTCTGCGTTTCTGGGCAATTTTCAGAGTTTCTTCCGTCATCCATTTTGGCCGTTTTTTCTTTTTCACCTTTTGTAGAGACTTCTTGCTTTCTTCCAACACAACCTTCTTGATGTCATTCCATAACTCTTCTGGAGCTCTATCATTTGTATCTAAAGCAGCAAATCGATTTTGCAGGCAGTCTTTAAATTCCAGTGGTATATTCTCAAGGTCATATTTTGCTGCATTCATGAGTGGTTTGCTCTTTTTCAACTTTAGCTTGAGTTTGCATACTAGTAGTTGATGATCTGTACCACAGTCAGCTCCAGGTTTTGTCTTTGTTGATGTTATAGAGCTTTTCCATCGTTGACTTCCACAGATGTAGTCAATTTGATTTTATACAATCCATTGGGTGACGTCCATGTATACAGTCGCCGCTTGTGTTGCTGGAAGAAGGTGTTTGAGATGAATAGATTGTTGGTCTTGCAGAATTCTATCAGTCTTTCTCCAGCTTCATTTCTGTTGCCAAGTCCATATTTTCCAACTACTTTGTCTTCTTCTTTGTTGCCGACTTTTGCGTTCCAGTCACCCATGACTATCAGGATATCCTGTTTGAATGTTCTGTCAATTTCAGCTTGTACTTGTTCATAGAACTCTTCAATTTCATTCTCTTCTGCAGTTGTTGTTGGGGCATATACTTGAATTATAGTTGTGTTGAGAGGCATTCCTCATAGACGAATAGAGATTAAACGTTCGCTGACTGCATTGTATTTCATTACAGTTCTTGCAAGTTTCTTCTTTATTATAAATGCAACACCATTTCTTCTTTGTCTTTCATTTCCAGCATAGTAGACCATGTGATCATCTGATGCAAAGTGCCCGATGCCAGTCCATTTCAGTTCGCTGACACTCAACAGATCAAGTTGTACACGTTCCATTTCATTCTTGACCACCTCCAACTTCCCTTGGTTCATGCTTCGTACGTTCCATGTTCCAATGTGTAAGACTTCTTTACAGCTTCTGACTCTCATTTCATGCGCAGCTACATCAGCTGTCAGACGTCCCGAGGGCTTTGATCCAACCACATCATAAATGCTGGCTTTACTCTGAAAAGTCTTCAGCTCTTCCCCAGTAGCTAGTTGAGTGCCTTCCGACCTGGGGGTCTCATCTTCCAGCACTACAGCACAATTAATTTTATTGTAACTATCCATTGGGTTTTCATGGCAAGATACAGAAGTAGATTGCCGGACCTTTCTTCTGCGCAGTTTAAGTTTGGTGTTGTTGCCGTTGTCACAGAAATGTGATACTCCGCCGTCAACATTATCCCATTCTGCTGCTGCCCAGATGGGTGGTTTGTCTTGGTCTGGCACCTCAGCTGAGACCTGTCCATCTTGGGAGACCCTGCCAGTAGTTAAACTACAGATAGTTTAGCTCTCAGCATCACTGATGCACACAAGCCCTCACAGCACGACAAGCTGCAAACCAAGTGAGGGAAAGAGGCGACATAGCAACAAAATATATTGTATCCTGCCACCAGGCAAGAAATATGAATGGACCCAGAACAAATATGAACCATTACCAAATTTCTACTTGATTTTACTTTAACCTACTACTACTACTACTACTACTATTTAGCACTTATATAGCGCTACGCACGCAGCGCTGTATAGAATACATGTAAAGACAGTCCCTGCTCATCAGAGCTCACAATCTAGTCAAGACAACACAGAGTAATAGTCAGTTCACGGGAAAAACAGGATATGGCATTTACAATTCGGGGCAAAACAATTACAATTTAGTCATGACAAAGGACAGTAGTCAGGTCAAGACAAAGGCTAAAAGTCATGACAAAGGATGGGAGTCA
Source organism: Ichthyophis bannanicus (assembly GCA_033557465.1). NCBI lineage: Eukaryota > Metazoa > Chordata > Amphibia > Gymnophiona > Ichthyophiidae > Ichthyophis > Ichthyophis bannanicus. The sequence goes on from CM066031.1 coordinate 75,012,822, forward strand.
GGTCAAGACAAAGGCTAAAAGTCAGGATCTGAAAGCGACAGTGAAGAGGTAAGTTTTCCTCCTGCAGCTTGAAGACTGGACCAATCAAATTTCAGCATCACTGGAGGTAGCGTACTGGCATCCCTCTATAGCCCCAGTGAACTATTGACAAAGCAGACTCAACAAAACAAAAGGCAATAACAGTTAGCTAACCTTATATAATATTTTTACAATGGTAAGAAAACTGGAAACTTCCCTAAACAAAAAGGGAAGGATGAAATCACCCTCAAAGGCAAAGGTTCCCTCCGCCTGCCGAACCACAACCACGTAGCGAGAGAAAAGAACAGATAGACGCGAAAGTGAACCAGAGAACATGTTTCACTGGAAATACTCACCTGAGCAGACAGCTGTCAAGACTGAACGCGTGCCGTGCCAAATCCTTACCCAAAGGCGGGACGGAGGTCAAACGAGAAGGTGAGGGCAAGGAGCTTTAAAGCATGGGGATTGGAGGGGTTATCAACGTGAATGTTAAAATCACCAAGAATAAGAGTGGGGGAAGAGGGATCCAGAAGTACGGAAAGCCAGGAGTCGAAGTCGTTAAGGAAGGTGGATGCGGATTTGTCGGGTGGGCGATAGATAACAGCTACTCGGAGGGGAAATGGTGAGAAGAGGTGAATGGAGTGGACTTCAAAAGAGAGAAAGGAGTGAGACTGAGGCAGCAGGAGGGGTTGGAATTGGCAAGATGGAGAAAGTAGAAGCCCCACACCACCAAGGCGGCCTGTGGAACGAGGTGTATGGGAGAACTGGTAGCCCCCGTGACAGAGAGCAGCAGTAGATGCGGTATCATCTGGGAGGAGCCAGGTCTCAGTTAGGGAGAGAAGATGTAAAGCATTAGAGATAAAGAGATCATGAGTAAAAGCAAGTTTATTAGAGACTGATTGTGCGTACCATAAGGCACATGAGAATGGGAGAGTGGAGGGGGAAAGGAGAGGGATATCGATGGGGTTGGACAGGTTACGTGAGGATTTCTTTTCAGAGTAAGACAGAGGTCTAAGGGGGTGGTTATGTGAGGATCTCTTGCCAGGGTAAGAGTAAGACAGAGATCTAGAGGAGCCAGGGTAAGGGTGGGTATCTCTGGATGAGTGAGCCTTCCATGAGGCACGGAGGGGGAGTGGAAGGGGAATGAAGGGGGATATTGATGATATTGGACAGGTTACGTGAGGATCCCTTCTTAGAGTGAGACAGAATTCTAAAGGGCCTGGGTTGGGGTTGTTATCTCTGGATGAGTGAATGGCGCATGAGCGAGGGAGAGTGGAAGGGGAAAGGAGGGGGATATGGATGAGTTTAGATAAGTTACGTAAGGGACTCTTCTTAGAGTGAGAAAGAAATCAAGGGGGGCCAGGGTTGGGGTTGATATTACCTGATGAGAGAAGAAGAAGGAGTAGTAGAGAGCGGGGTAAAGAGGAGGCAGTATGGCGGAAGCGAGGGTGGGGTTGCCTTAAGGAGAGAGGGGCTGGTTGAATGAGGGGGAGGGGGAGATAAAGCTTGAGCAGATGCTAGGATAGAAGACAGAATGGAGGGAGAAGTGAGGAAGGTAGACTCTGAATCTATTCATAGTATATTTTGAATTGTAGGTTTTTATCTGTTCATTATTATTAGTAGTAGTATTTTACTATTACTAAGCACAGTCTACTAGATATTAGTGACTGGATTTGGTTCTCTGAGTATCAGATCTTTCCTAATGGTTTGAGATACTTAGAGGTCAAACTGTTGTAGGAGATGGGCTGTACTACTATTTGTAGCTGATGGTTGGAAATTTTATTGACACCTTATGTGTTTACGTGGTGGTTTCGGTCTTTGGGGATTGTACCCAAGGTGCCGATTACTACTGACACTACTGTTGTCTTTTTCCTTCACAGTCACCCAGTTTAGATTTTTATATTAGAAGCCAGTCCCTTTGCAGAAGTGATCCCCTTATATCCTTCTCTTCTTGCATTACTGCTACTGCTCATCATTTGCATCGTGCTATGAGGCGTACAAAGTGCTGTACACAGACATGTAAGAGACAGTCCCTGCTCCACAGAGCTTACAGTCTATTCAAGAGAGACCAACAGAACAAACAGGGGACGAGGCTTTTCTTTAAGGGAAATGATTAAAAACACTTAAGAGTATTAAACAGGATCCAAAAACAGCCTTGAATAGGTGGGATTTTAGCCTGGATTTGAATAGGCTTCTTCTCAAGAAATGGAATAATCAGGGCTCCAAGGAATGAAGGTAGAGGAAGGGAATCACGTGTAGGGAAGTGCTGTTACTTAACAGATTTTTTCTGTGTTCCCCTATTAGCATTTTTGCAGTGATCCTCACTAAATAAATATGCATTAAACATCTAACTTCCTGCTAATCTTTGTCACTTTCTTTCAAATTCACTTTCATTCAGACTGGAGCAAAATTCTTTCCTGCAGCTGCTCCATATTAATTTTTACATCAGTCATTCGCCTTACTTATCAAAGAAGTTCCTCCTCAAAAGACAGAACTATCATGAGGGTTGACACCTGTGAAAGAACTTTATTGTTGGCTGCTGTTAAAATTCACTTTTAAATCATTTTTTCCTTACATTTTTTTAGGAAGCTCTTTAAAATCTAGCAGCTCCTTTAATACATCTCTCTTCTGTCCAGAGCATCCAACTGCTTAGTATAGCTGTCACTTTTGTCCCTGACTCGAGACATCTGATCATCTGCTGCATGGAGACAGAGGTCTGACAGAGGGACTCCTTTTCTTGCTGCATTGTCTTTTTGCTTTGTGCATAATTCCCTCTGTCTTCCATCATCCCAAACAAGATCTCTTGACATCACTTCTGCCCCTCTATGCCCAAAGCCACACAACAGGGTTTACCCAACGCTCTTGCTCTTGGTTCTAGCACCCTCAAGTCTCCCATGGTGGCCTGATGCCCTTTGTGACTACCATTGTCCCCATTTCCATTCTTAGAGCAACAGAAGCTTGATCAAGGCTCCAAATATTGCCGCAACCTCTGCTGCATTCATACTGTCCTAGGCCACAGCTGCTAAGTACTCTATGGCCCTGACACTCACCTTTCTGGCCCCAGCTGTGAGTCTTCCTGCTCATGGTCTGATATCCTGGACATATGCATCTGCTGCTTCCGGCTCCTTTTCCTCACTGTTACTGCACTGCAGTCAGGGGCGGCCCAAGGGGGGTGCGGGGCCATGTGCGGAGACTCGGTGTGGGGCCTCATTTGCATAAATACTTGCATAACGTTACTTTACACTTACTTTTAGTAAACATGCCTCTTAATGAGTGTATGGATAAAGAAAGACTAAAAGATTTCTACATTACTATAATCCAGTACCAACCGCCAGGCACATTAGGAACTACTACAAATACTGCCCATTTAGAACCCATCATGTTATCGTGTACCAAGGTCTCAGTTTAAACTATCGCAGCTTATATGTCAAAGGGGCATCATCAAATGTACCTCCCTTAATTATGCTGCTGTTTACATCAATGACCTTTAAACTGCATACACTTTGACAATTGTCGTCCTTTTCTTTAGAACAATTATTTTTCAATACTTTTCATATTTTCTTAGTGCCTTTTCCACTTTCAAAACTTCAAAACTTTTTCTCAAAACTTTTTCCAAGTGATTTTTCTCAAAACCTTTCCAAGTGATCAAAAACTGAACTCACTGTGCTTCAGACTTAGAAACATATCGCATCAGCAAACGTACTTATTCAAATTCCTCCATTGTTGCAAAAATCCTCTTTCACTCTATTTAAACAGAGACATTATTGAAGCAACTTATGAGAGAAAAAATTGCTGGTACTTAGCTTCAAATGCTGTACTGAATTCTTATGTGGAAGCACTATGAGATGAGAATGTTTACGGCTGCAGTGTAAATCCCGACGCCGTGTATCTAATGCGCCCAAGCGTTTCACCATATGTTTCATCAGGGGATTATGTTTCAATGAATCTGTATGGATCATATAAAACACAGCCAAAGTGTATCATATTAAAATCCTTCTACCGTATTTCATATTTAATATAATTTCTGTTATGTCGCTAAAAGAATAAAAGGAAAAACATACCATAGAAATCTTTTCCATTCTTTCTTGCACAAATGGAAAAAAGCTGTGACTGCAAGCTCGTGCGACAAGGCGAAAAAACGCCGCGCATGCTCTTTAAAATTTCTCACTGAGCCTATAAAGATTTTATAAATGGAACTCCTCCTCCAAGCACCCGTCAATCAGAACATATCCTTACACACAGGCAGACCAATCGAGAGAAGCATTTAAACCATGTGGACGAACGGTGTTTAAAATAAATATCCAGCGCTGTTCTTCATGCAATAAAGTTTGTTCACGTGTCTTGTTGCCCCGGGGAAAATCCACCCGATCCAGGACAAAACAGTGTAATTGGTCAAAACTGTGGTTAGCCTCTAAACAATGCTGGACCACTGGTGCCTCCAGCACTTTATTATTCACACGACTTCGATGCTCCATCATCCGAAACTTGAAAGATCTAACAGTCTTCCCAATATACAATAGAGAACAAGGGCACCGGACCGCATACACTACGAATGTTGAGAAACACGTAGTGGCTTTTCGCAATGTGTAAAATTTCTGACGGTGCTGAAATTGTGTAAGTTCCAAGGTTGAAGCACAGATACTACATGATCCACATTTTCTTTGACCAGGTGCTAAAACTGGTTCCTCCTTGTAGCGGTCGGCACGCAGAATTGATGGACTAAGTTTCTCTTTAAGATTAGAGCATCTACTCCATACGCAACGTATGCGCTTCTCCTTGAGGCTCGGTAGCGCTCTTAATACTACACTGTGTCTTTTAATAATTTTCTGAATGTCCTTACTCATAGGAGAAAACCGAGTAATCAAATTGACAGGACTAGTGTCACTCTCTTCATTAGTTTTCCGGGCAATCTGAGGTGTCAACAGGAGCCTTCGATCATTATATATGGCTCTAGTGTACGCTTTTTGTATTATAGATGAAGGATAACCGCGCTTTAAAAAATTGGCCTTCAGCTGATGGGATTTAATACGGAAATCTTTGATGTCAGAACAGTTTCTGCGGTATCTCAAAAATTGGGAAAACGGCAATCCTTCTTTTAAATTTCTTGGATGGGCACTGCTAAAATGTAAAAACGTATTGCGGTCAGTCGGTTTACAATAAACAGAAGTGATCCAGTCGGAAGAACTACGAGTCACTTGTACATCCAAAAAAGTAATCTGATCTTGGTGATATGTCAAAGTGAATCTCAAGTGGGGATCACATAGATTGAGCCAATCAGAAAATGATTGTAAATCTGTTACACTGCCATGCCATAGAAGAAAAATGTCATCTATGTAACGCCTCCAGATAATAATGTTAGCAACATACGGAGACGACTCCAGCCAATGCCTCTCAAAGAGCGCCATATACAAATTAGCAATAGAAGGCGAACAGGTTGCTCCCATTGCCACCCCGGAAATCTGTTTATATACCATATCTTGAAATTGAAAAAAATTATTAAAAATGACTAACTCTGCCAGTTTCAATAGGAGGGCCATCAGTTCTTCATTTACATCCTCTCTTTGACGCAAAAAGTGTGCCACGGTAGTATACGCCGCTTGCTGCGGGATACTAGTGTATAAAGAGACTACGTCCAGAGTGACCAAAAAGGTGTCATTAATTCCTGCCCATGGCGACAATTCCATCAATACATTCAAAAAATGAGTGGTGTCTTTAAGATATGACGGTATTTGGGGCAAAAGTGGACGCAAATAGGAGTCCAAAAATGTCGAAATTGGTTCTAATGGGGTTCCTCTCGTAGACACTATGGGGCGTCCAGGGGGGGCTTGTAAATTTTTGTGAATTTTTGGCACTGTGTAGAAACGGGCCATAGTTGAAGAATCGCTGTTTAAATACCGATATTACTTCCACTGTAATATATGAAGATGTAACGCCTTAAGGGTAATCTTTTTAATCTCGGCCTTCAACTTTGATGTGGGGTCATGCGGAAGGACCTGATAGGTGTTGGCGTCCTGTAACTGCCCCAGTGCTTCTGAAATATAATAGGCCCGGTCCAATATCACAATGGCTCCACCCTTATCAGCCCGACGGATGACAATATCAGTACGGTCCTGCAACTGTGAAAGGACTAACTGTTCTGAACGAGATAGAGTTGTAACATAACCTTTATGTTTAGTTTCCAAGAGAGCGACGTCTGTCAATACTAATTCTTTAAATATGGTTAGTGCTGGTGGAAGAGAACTTGGAGGAGAACATGTGGATTTAATTGGTAAAGTTACTCGCATACTGTCCGGTCCTTCTCGGGAAGAGTCAGAGCCTCCAGTCATAGTGGGAAGTGTGGCAAAAAAATGCTTTAAATGCAACTTCCTAATTAAGTTAGCAAAATCCACCCTAAATTGAAAAGGGTCATGACTAATTCGGGGAACAAACGATAACCCCTGCGTGCCGACCGCTACAAGGAGGAACCAGTTTTAGCACCTGGTCATAGAAAATGTGGATCATGTAGTATCTGTGCTTCAACCTTGGAACTTACACAATTTCAGCACCGTCAGAAATTTTACACATTGCGAAAAGCCACTACGTGTTTGTCAACATTCGTAGTGTTTGCGGTCCGGTGCCCTTGTTCTCTACTGTATATTGGGAAGACTGTTAGATCTTTCAAGTTTCGGATGATGGAGCATCGAAGTCGTGTGAATAATAAAGTGCTGGAGGCACCAATGGTCCAGCATTGTTTAGAGGCTAACCACAGTTTTGACCAATTACACTGTTTTGTCCTGGATCGGGTGGATTTTCCCCGGGGCAACAAGACACGTGAACAAACTTTATTGCATGAAGAACAGCGCTGGATATTTATTTTAAACACCGTTCGTCCACATGGTTTAAATGCTTCTCTCGATTGGTCTGCCTGTGTGTAAGGATATGTTCTGATTGACGGGTGCTTGGAGGAGGAGTTCCATTTATAAAATCTTTATAGGCTCAGTGAGAAATTTTAAAGAGCATGCGCGGCGTTTTTTCGCCTTGTCGCACGAGCTTGCAGTCACAGCTTTTTTCCGTTTGTGCAAGAAAGAATGGAAGAGATTTCTATGGTATGTTTTTCCTTTTATTCTTTTAGCGACATAACAGAAATGATATTAAATATGAAATACGGTAGAAGGATTTTAATATGATACACTTTGGCTGTGTTTTATGTGATCCATACAGATTCATTGAAACATAATCCCCTGATGAAACATATGGTGAAACGCTTGGGCGCCTTAGATACACGGCGTCGGGATTTACACTGCAGCCGTAAACATTCTCATCTCATAGTGCTTCCACATAAGAATTCAGTACAGCATTTGAAGCTAAGTACCAGCAATTTTTCTCTCATAAGTTGCTTCAATAATGTCTCTGTTTAAATAGAATGAAAGAGGATTTTTGCAACAATGGAGGAATTTGAATAAGTACGTTTGCTGATGCGATATGTTTCTAAGTCTGAAGCACAATGAGTTCAGTTTTTGATCACTTGGAAAAGTTTTGAGAAAAATCACTTGGAAAAAGTTTTGAGAAAAAGTTTTGAAGTTTTGAAAGTGGAAAAGGCACTAAGAAAATATGAAAAGTATTGAAAAATAATTGTTCTAAAGAAAAGGACGACAATTGTCAAAGTGTACGCAGTTTAAAGGTCATTGATGTAAACAGCAGCATAATTAAGGGAGGTACATTTGATGATGCCCCTTTGACATATAAGCTGCGATAGTTTAAACTGAGACCTTGGTACACGATGACATTATGTCCTACTAGTTTCATATGGTGAATATTCAAGCAGATAATAATCTTGATAATTCTCTAGCAGTAGCTGCTTGATAACGCGACCAAGTTTTTGTAGCATTTAGAACCCATAGCAAACCTGCCGTATCATAACAGCACTACCAGGACTCACAAAGCACCAGACCCTACCTATCAAAAGGCAACACTGCAAATATTAAACCAATACATTTCAGAGAATAACAATACATGACCTACTGGGGAAAGAGAACAAGTGGCATGTCAAATAGGAATTACATAAACAGAATACCTCAGCTCTGTTACACATGCAGAACATAGACCATCACCAAACAAGAAATCACAATTTAGAAACAGGAAGACAATAATTAAAATGGGAACCCCAAAAGCCAACTTGGAATGTACAGCAACACTGTAGACATAAAACTATAAATTAATTTCCTCTTGTACTAAACAAAGCATAGACGTTAATGATGCACATTTCCCAGGGCTGACATATTCCAGTTAATAAATTCAAAATAAAGAGATATTTTTCTGCCTTTTGTGCATTTTTTTTCAGTTGCAATTGCTCCAGTCACTTTCTTCTGGTTTCTTCGTATCTTCTGCTAACTCTCCATCATCTGCTGTCCATCTTTCCTTTCTTTTAGTTTTTTTTCCATTCTCTCTCTACATCTGCTTTAACATACTAATCTTTCTCCTTTTGCTCTTTCCTCATTCCTATTTCATCCACTCAAATTTTACCCCTCCATCCTCAATCCTCACATACTCTCCCAATACACGGCCAATTGTAGATTTTTCTTCCCTCCCACACAAAATATTTTTCCCCTCTCTATTTCACTCTCCCAGCCCCATCCTATTCTAATCCTCCCCAAAAATCAGCTGCCTTCTAGTTCCAGCCCCACCCAGCATCCGCTCCCTTCTAGTCCCCGCATCAGCCCATTTCCAGTCCTAGCCCCCCATCAGCCCATTTCCAGTCCTAGCTCCCCTGTCCATTTCCAGTCCTATCCGAGTCCCTCCATCAGCTCATTTCCAATCCCAGCCCCCCATCAGCCCATTTCTAGTTCTTTTCTAGCCCCATCATCAGCCCATGTCAAATCCTAGCTCCCCTCCACTCAGCCCATTTCAATCCAAGCTCCCTATGAGCCTACTTCCAGTTCTAGCCCCTCCATGAGTCCATTTCAATCCAAGCCCCCACCACAGCCCATTTCCAATCTTAGCTCTCCCCAACAGCCCATTTTCAGTCCTATCCTAGCCCCTCCATCAGCCCATTTCATGTTCTAGCTCCCCCCCCCACTCAGCCCATTTCCAGTCCTAGCTCCCTCCCCTCATAGCCCATTTCCATTCCAAGCCCCCTCCCCATCAGCTATTTGCAGTTCAAGCCCCCCTTCCACTCAGCCCATTTCCATTCCAAGCCCCCCTCCCCATCAGCTATTTGCAGTTCAAGCCTCCCCTTCCACTCAGCCCATTTCCAGTCCTTGCAATCCCCAACCCATTACCAGCCCTAACCCCCCCCATCAGCCCACAGCACATTACCAGTCCTAGCCCCATCAGCACCAAGTCCTAACCCCCCATCAGTCCCTTTCCAGTCCTAACCCCCCATCAGCCCACAGCACATTACCAGTCCTAACCCCATCAGCCCACCTCAAGTCCAAACCCCTCCTCCCCAGCAGCCCAAGGAAAATTAAAACTTAAAAAAAAAAAGCTGGCTGCTGCCGCTGCCGCAGCAGTAGCAGCAGAATCGAATGTCCCGGGGGCCCCCCCTGCCCGGCAGATCCTTCCCTCCCTGCCTGCCTGCCTCAGTCCCTCTCCGAATTCGGCTTAGAACTGCGAAGGGAGAGTTCCTCCCTCGCAACTCTGTTAAGCCCGCTGGGGCTTATGGAAAATTTCCCTTCTGCCCCGGCGAGCTTAACAGAGTCGCGAGGGAGAAGCTCTCCCTTCACGGCTCTGAAAATCAAAGCAGAGTGAAGTGGAGGAGTGGCCTAGTGGTTGGGGCAACATACTTCAGTCCAGAAGGTCAGGGGTTCAAATCCCACTAGAGGACAACAACCTTGGGCCAGAAGGACTGGGGTTTCTAGTCCCACAGGTGCTCCTTGTGGTCTTGGGCAAGCCACTTAACCGTCCATATTCCCTGTAAAATAGTTCTCCAAGTTATAATGCCCTGTTCAACATAATTTCAGTTTGTTCAATGTAAACTGCACTGATGCAGAATAGTGCAGTATATAAGAGAATGTAAATAAAAAAAATAATAAATTCCTTTGTGGCAAGTTTTTTATTTTCTCTGGCTAAGTTAGCTAGTTCTAGGAGGGAGATTAAAAGACAATATAGGACTTAATTTCCCACAATTCCAGGATCCTCCTCTGACATCTCAGCAATCTACTATCCGCCCCATTCCTAAATCTACCTCATCAAACAGTATCGACCTTTCAACATACCGCCCAATATCCAGCCTCCCATTCCTAGCTAAAATAACTGAAAAAATTGTACAGAGACAGCTCCAAGATCACGTTGATGAATTTGCCCCACTAGATCCCCACCAGCATGGATTCCGTCCACAACATGGCGTTGAGACACTACTAATACACCTATTCAATAACATAACCAAAGGAATAGACAATATAAGACAGGGCTTCCTATTAATATTTATCGATATATCATCAGCATTCGACACAGTTTCCCATCACATCCTATTAAAGCGCCTAATGGAAATTGGACTACAAGATACCACAATAAAATGGTTCCAATCATACCTTGAAGATAGACAGCAGAGAGTAAAATTTGGGAACCTCACCTCAGATCCCTTCAAGACTACACAAAACATTTAAAATATTTAACAAACACAAGATACAGTACGCCATATATGCTGATGACATAATTGCATATATCCCTATCCAACTAGACTCCCCAGACTATACCATTATATCAACCTGCATTCAGGAAATAACAACCTGGCTAGCCAACAACAACCTAAACATCAACATAAAAAAACTGAAGTAATTATCATCACCAGAGACTCCAAATTCATTCCTCCAACTGCTATCAACATATCCAATACGCTGATTACAATAAAAGATGAAGTCAAATACCTAAGAGTGATTCTAGACAAGCAACTCACCCTACAACCACATATCAACAAGTTATCTAGAACGGCCTTCTTCAAACTCGCAGCACTCCAGAGACTAAAATCCCTCCTCAATAAAGATACATTTCCGTACAGTATGCCAAGCAATCATTACACTTCTGCTGGACTACTGTAATATACTATTCCAAGGTCTGCCTAAACAAACCACCCGTCCCCTACAATTAGTCCAGAACACTGCTGCCCGCATTATTACAAGCACCTCAATACAAGACCATATAACTCCAATACTACAAGATCTGCACTGGCTACCAATCTCCTCACGCGCAAAATATAAATCAGCGCTCACCATCTTCAAAATTAAAAACAACATCTCAGTAGGAATACTACAAGAACTCATTGGAACCAAAATAAGCAAAAGACCAGACAGAAACAGCACCAAGAACAATATACCAACACCTACTATATTCAAAAGAACAAACAAATCCACATCCACGCGAGCCATCTCTCTAGCTGCCCCTCCCAGATAATCTAAAATCAACAACAGATATAAAAGAATTCCGGAAGCTACTTAAAACCACCCTATTCATTGAACAATTCAATGAAGACCACCAATCAAGCATAACCACCCCACAAAAAGACTTGTCTCTTTCGAAATAAGGTGAGACACATCAGACACTATCATCATACCCAGTGCCTTTGCTAAAACAAGAAAAGACACTTCAAGAAGAGCACTATCCCTGGCTGCTCACGCGCTCTGGAACTCACTTCCTGACAACATCAGATCAACAAAAGAACTCAAAGACGTCTGAAAGATGCCAAAAACTATGCTCTTCACGGAACACTACTATAGCATCAAAGGAACTGTCCAAACAAAATGTTTAAAAAAATGTAAATGCAATTGTAAACGTAAATGTAAATATGTAAAAAAATGTAAATAGTTCTTGTACATAGCTCATACTGTATATAGCTCACCACACAATCAACCTCCTCACAACACTCACGCCTTGATTTTTCACTGCATGCTCACACCCACACACCCAGCCACTTGATTTGTTTGCTGTGTTATTGATTTCTTTGCTGTGTAATCTGCTTTGATTTCAGGATAAAGCGGTATATAAATCCTTTTAAATAAATAAAATAAAATAAATCACTTCCTTCTGGAAGGGGCGGGGCTGGTTGTACTGTACTGTACTGAGTTCAGGCATGACCAGAGAGAAGCTGAGTACCTGGACGGATCTAGCAAGACTCAAAATTGCCATCGAAGAAGAGATCCAGGGCTGGAGCTGGTGCCGTGGGGAAGGGCAGGAGAATGTCTGCAGGATTTTCTGCCCAGCAGGTAGGAGACTGGCAGGAGGTGGGCAGCAGGGGAGGAAGAGCCAGGCAGTGCCAAGATCCAGCATCTGAGACACACGGTGCATGGGGCAAGCAGAAGAAGAAATGAGCCCGACACACTGCTGAATCCAGAAAAGAAAGTTCTGCCCTTTATTCCCTGCATCCCCTCAGGCTCTTCTTCCTAGTTCCCCTCCTCTCACATAGCAGTTGCTTTTCCAGCTTTGTGACACTCTCAATTTTTGCTTTCTCCCTCTCCTCTTTGTGCAATGTGTTTGAGTAAACCTCCAGAAATAAGAGCTTACATTAAAAAAATAATACATAACAAAATTGACAGGCAGATCATATTTGAATTTCAGATCACATCATTAATTACTGAATATTTTATCTTTCTATAATTGAAAATAAAAATTTAGACCTTTCTGTTTTGAAACAGCCAATGAACAGAAAAGGTACAGCAGAAATACATGGACTGCTGCTCAGTACTGAGACAAGAAAACAATGTTACTTACCTGTAACGGGAGTTCTCCGGGGACAGCAGGATTAGTCAGCCACACCTTTTAATACAAAATACCTTGCAGTGCAATCCCACCATCCTCACTCCTTGCTCTTCAGGCAGAGGTACACAGCTTACTGTCAGCACAAGGCATAGAGCCGGTACCCGCCTCAGAACGTTACTCGGGCTTCTACTCCAGAGTTTTTCTCATTCCCAAGAAGTCGGGCGGTGTCCGCCCAATTCTCGATCTCCGAAAGTTAAACAAATGCATAATGAAAGAAAAGTTCAGGATGTACTCCCTGGGTTCCATCCTCCAGCTCCTTCAACGGGGAGATTGGTTGGCATCTCTGGATCTACACGATGCCTACACGCAGATCCTGATACACCCTGCTCACCGAAAATACCTCTGTTTTCAAGTGAAAGACGAACACTATCAGTACAGAGTGCTCCCATTTGGCCTGTCTCCGGCCCCCCGGGTCTTCACCAAATGCATGGCGGTGGCAGCTGCACACCTGCGATGGCAGGACATCTGCGTATTCCCCTACCTAGACGACTGGCTGATAACCGGCTCGTCTTTCCAGGAAACGCAATCTGCGCTCACGATTACAATCAACCTGCTGACATCTCTAGGATTTCGAGTAAATCTGCAGAAATCTCACCTGGTACCAACACAGCGCCTGGAATTCATCAGCACGGAGATAAACACCAGAGCAGCAAAGGCATTCCTTCCTCAACTGCGGAGAAAGACCATCACCAAACTGGCCACAGCACTCATTTCGAGCCATCAAACATCGGCTCGGAACATGCTTCGATTACTGGGGCACATGGCCGCTACAACTCAAGTCCTACCACTCACAAGACTACACATGAGGCGCCTGCAGTGGCACCTACGCGACCATTGGAATCAACACACGCAACCGCTATCATCCCTGGTCCCTATGGACATAGCAATGGCACGCTGCCTAAAATGGTGGACACGCCATGGGAATCTGGCGGTGGGACGCCCACTACAGCAGCAACCACACCAGCTAACCATCACATCGGATGCCTCCCTGATGGGCTGGGGAGCGCATTGCCTACAACTGTGCGCGCAAGGTACCTGGACTCAGGAAGAGCGCAGCTTGCACATCAACCTCCTGGAACTCAGAGCACTCCTATACGCTCTCAAGGCCTTCCAAAGGCTGATACGGGGGAAGACCGTCCTGATCCAGACAGACAACCAGGTAGCTATGTTCTACGTCAACAAGCAGGGAGTGACCAGCTCCCGCTGCCTCTGCAAGGAAGCCATCCAACTCTGGACCTTCGTGCTTTCAAGAGATTGCATTCCTCATGCCGCCTACCTCCCAGGGGCACAGAACGAGCTGGCAGACAGGCTCAGTCGCCAGATGGATCCACACGAATGGTCCCTCAACCCCCAGGTAACCTCCATACTATTTCGGAGATGAGGGCAACCACAGATCGACCTCTTCGCCACGGAGGACAACGCGAAGTGCTCCCGTTTCTGTTCGAAGTGCCCCTCCAGCCACAGCTTCGCCGGGGATGCATTCGACGTATCATGGGGGGAGTGGTCTCTGATATATGCCTTCCCACCCTCCCCACTCATTTCACTGATCATTCAGCGCCTCATCACGAACAAAGCGATGGCCATTCTGATTGTGCCACACTGGCCTCGCCAGATGTGGTTCCCGTATCTACTCCGCCTCGCACTGGAACCCCCCCTGAGACTCCCGTTAAGGCCAGACCTTGTTTCATCGCAGAACGGGAAGAGCCTCCACCCCAACCTGAAGACCCTAGCTCTTACTGCATGGAAACTGAAAGGGTAACTCTGGCGCACTTCAACCTCACCAATGACGTGCAGCAGGTGGTCCTCCAGGCAAGGCGCCCGGTGACCCGAAAATCCTATGGCTTAAAATGGAAGCGCTTCACTCTCTGGTGCTCACGACACCAACTCAATGCCTTCTCGTGTCCAGTGGCCAAGGTCCTGCAATACCTCAATTCCCTGTTCCACAGTGGGCTGAAAGTTGCCTCTATCCGGGTGCACCTAGTGGCAATTGCCGCTTTCCACAACCAGACAGAGGTTGGCTCCATCGCCAAGCAGCCCCTGGTAGCTCGCTTTATGAAAGGTTTGGCAAACATGCGGCCCCCGGTAAAAGAGCCCATGCCTCAATGGGATCTGGGCGTCGTTCTACATCACATAACGCTGCCACCCTTTGAACCCCTTGAAGCGGTGGAACTTAAATACGCATTATGGAAGACCTTGTTTCTAATAACAATCACCTCAGCCAGGAGGATCAGTGAACTGCAGGCCCTGGTGTCACAACCACCCTACACACTCGTCACCCAGGACAGAGCAATCCTTGGGACCCACCCGCAGTTCATGCCTAAAGTGCCTTCCACCTTCCACATCAACCAGACAATTGAGCTTCCCTGCTTTCATCCAGAACCTCACTCCTCAGCGGAAGAACAGTGCCTACACACCCTTGACTGTGTCAGGGCCTTACGCACCTACCTACAGCGAACTGCTTCTCTACGGAAGGCAACCCAGCTTTTCGTATCCTACGACCCCAACAAGCCGGGCCAGCCTGTCAGCAAACGAACTCTCTCAGGATGGATTAAGTCCTGCATTGCCTACTGCCTGCAGCTCGCAGGCTCACAAGATTTGCCAAGGATACATGCCCACCAGCTCAGGGCATTGGCAACAACCATTGCCAACCTCCGTGCCATACCAGCGCAAGACATCTGCAAGGCTGCAACTTGGACCTCACCGCACACATTCCAAAAGCATTACTGCCTTGACAAGATATCAGGGTGTGATGCTTCATTTGGCCAAGCGGTGCTGTCTGCCACCGAGCCAATCCGGACTGGACAGTCAGACTCATGAGGGACAAAAGCCGTGGTATGACTTCCACCATGTTCCCACCATAGTTGTTGGAATCCACTCAGTTGTTGCGCTAGTAGTGGCGAACACAATTGTATGTATACCATGATATTGCACATGTCGGTTGGCACTTTGTTATGTAGATCAGTTGCACCATGATATTGCACATATCGGTTTGCACATTTGAAAGTTTTGCACATGCTTGTTTGCACTGTTAAAAGTTTTGCACATGACTGTTCTCGCATGATTAATTTGCACATGACTTAATAAATCTTGATTAAAGTCCTGGCATCAACTGTATTATACCTTCACATGCCAGGGCGCCCCTCCACAGCAGCGCAAAGCTCGGGAGTCACCAGGTGTGGCTGACTCATCCTGCTTGTCCTAGGAGAAAACGATGTTACTTACCTGTAACGGGAATTCTCCGGGGACAGCAGGATTAGTCAGCCACACCATCCCACCCTTCCTCCCCTATCAGAGGCCGCCCTGGCCTCCACCGTACCGCTCCCTAGCACGACATCTCAGCTAGTGACAAACTGACCAGCTAGGGGGGGTCGGGGGGTTGGGCTACTGGGGCTCATGCCCAGAAGGGCTAAAAGCCCTTCTGGGCTATAGAGAGGACTTCCGTCTCGGCGCCGTCGCAGGTGTGCAGCTGCCACCGCCACGCATTTGGTGAAGACCTGGGGGGCCGGAGACAGGCCAAATGGGAGCACTCTGTACTGATAGTGTTCGTCTTTCACTTGAAAACGGAGGTATTTTCGGTGAGCAGGGTGTATCAGGATCTGCGTGTAGGCATCGTGTAGATCCAGAGATGCCAACCAATCTCCCCGTTGAAGGAGCGGGAGGATGGAACCCAGGGAGTACATCCTGAACTTTTCTTTCATTATGCATTTGTTTAATTTTCGGAGATCGAGAATTGGGCGGACACCGCCCGACTTCTTGGGAATGAGAAAAACTCTGGAGTAGAAGCCCGAGTAACGTTCTGAGGCGAGTACCGGCTCTATGGCTTGAGCTGACAGTAAGCTGTGTACCTCTGCCTGAAGAGCAAGGAGTGAGGATGGTGGGATTGCACTGCAAGGTATTTTGTGTTAAAAGGTGTGGCTGACTCATCCTGCTTGTCGTAGGAGAAAAATGTCTTCCGATGAATTTACTGAAAATGTCCTCGCTGCTGCTTTCTGTATCTTAAATTCTGTGATATTATAGGGTTCACTGAACAAATCTGTTGCATTTCAGTGTCAGACTGAGCTGTAAGGAACAACCCTAAACTCATATCATCAGCCTTGATGCTTTTTCAGTGTAAACCAGGACAAGCACATATTTGAAATTTGAGAGCTAGAGTAAAAATGTATTATTTATTTATACATAGATTTATATTTATTTATAAATAGATTTACATTATTCAATTGGGTTACAAGTTTTAAGGAACTTCTCCATAAAATGCCATTATTTACAGACAATGTTTTCCAAAGTCAGCAGTAATGGTAATATAGATATTAGATGAATATTTAGATGAATACAGATGGTAACATAGTAAATGACAATCAGGTTAAAATCAAAATAAACCTAACTATCTGGTTTCTCAACAAATAGGGGTGCCCTACACAGAGCAGTGGGTTCACCCCTAAACAAAGACATGGGGAGGGGTGACCTGCATGGAGCGGCAGGTGCACCTACTTTTGCTACCTTGCTGGGCAGACTAGATGGACCATACTGGTCTTTATCTGTCGGCCCCTTTAAGAATGGTTTATGGACCTTTCTTCCAGGAACTTGTCCAAACTTTTTTTTTATACACGGCTACACTAACAGCTCTTATAACTGCCTCTAGTAATAAATTCCAGAGTTTTGTTACATGTTGAGTGAAAAAATATTTTCTCTTATTAGTTTTCTATAGGTTACACTGTAGCTTCATTTTATGTCCTCTAGTCTTTCTACATTTTGATGGCATAAATAATCGATCTACATTTACCTGTTCCACTACATTCATTCATTTATAGTCCTATATCATATTGCCCCTCAGCTGTCTCTTTTCCAGGTTGAAGAGCCCTAACCTTTTTAGCCTCTCCTCATCGGAGTATCCTTCCATCCCCTTTACCATTTTGGTGGCTCTTCTCTGTACCTTTTCTAATAACGCCATATCCTTTTTAAACATACAGAGACCAAAATTGCACACAATATTCAAGGTGCGGTCTCACTATGGAACGATATAGAGGGATTATAATATCCTTTGTTTTATTCTCAATTCCTTTCCTTATGATACCTAGTATTCTATTTGCTCTCTTGGCTGCCGCTGCACACTGGGCGGAGGGTTTTAGCCTGTTATCCACGATGACACATACATATTTTTCTTGGGTGGTGGTTCCTAATGTGGAACCTTGCATCGTGTAACCATAGTTCAGGCTGTTCTTTCCTAGATGCAAAACTTTGCACTTGTCAGCATTAAAATTCATTTGCTATTTGAGTATCCAGTCTTCCTATTTGTCAAGGTCCTCTTACTATTGTGCACAATCCTCCTTTTTTTTAAACAATTTTGAATAATGTTGTTTCATCTGCAAATTTGATTATCTCACTCATTATTCCCATTTGCAGGTCATTTATGAATATGTTAATAAGCAGCAGACCAACCAGATATCCTTGGGGTACCCCACTATTCACCTTTCTCCATTGGGAAAATTGGCCATTTAGTCCTACCCTCTGCTTTCTATCTTTTAACCAGTTCCTGATCCACAGTAGTACACTGCCTCCTATCCCATGACTCTTTAGTTTTGCCAAAAGTCTCTGATGAGGGACCTTGCCAAAGGCTTTCTGAAAATCCAGATACACTACATTGTCTGACCCACCTTTGTCTACCTGTTTATTTATGTATTTAAAAAAATATTACAGATTAGTAAGACAAGACCTTCCTTGGCTAAAGCCATGTTGGCTGTCTCCCATTTAACCCTGACTATCTACATGTTCAGTAATTTTGATCTTTATAATGGTTTCTACCATTATTCCTGATACTGACATCTGTAGTTTCTCAGATCACCCCTGAAAACCTTTTTAAAAATTGTTGTTACATTGGCTATCCTCCAATCTTCAGTTATTTCATATGATTTTAATGATAGTTTACAGATTACTAATAGTTCAGCTCTTTCAACACCCTTGGATGTATACTATCTGCTTCAGTTGCATCAGCTTTAAATACCATTTCAGCCATGAGTAGCTTCCCTACATCTTCCTCAGTAGAGACCTAAGCAAAATATTCATTCAGTCTCTATTTCATTCAGAATATCATTGAATATCCGGGGTCGCTGTACTACCTCATGGCTGCCATAGTTAACCAGGCAGCAGCAATATTGCATGCTTCACAGTTATCTCCTGCAGCTAAAAGATAGGGACTGTCACCAGGAACTCCCACAACACTCCCTGATGCTAAGCGGTTAACATCAGAGCACGCAAGGGAGAAGACGGGATATTCAGCGACACTAACTGTGTAAATACCTTTTGAATATTGGGCCCTATGCTTTTAGTGCTTTGTCTGTTGGTTTTGGTTGTGTTTAGTAGAGTTTGTAGATCGGAGGAGGATTGGTTGTTGATGATTTTGAAAGTTAGGAACAGTATTTAGTATCTGATGTGGCTTTGCAGGGGAAGCTAGTGGATTTGTCTCAGAATAGGGATTAAGTGATCGTATTTCAGGGCTCCTTGAATGATGCATGCAGCTGTATGTAATGCAAAGTGTAGTGGGCGCAGTGTTGAATTTTTTGAGCTGTGGTAAATTGAGTTACAGTAGTCAAAGTGTGGTGAGATGATGGCCTAGAATGTTGTACAGACGTCCAATGGTTTCAGTAGGAGGTGCAGGTGTTGCAGGGTTCAGATTTTGTGGTAGGTTGTCCTCATTGTGTTGATTATGTGTCATTTCAGTATTAGCTGTTGGTTCAGGCTGTTTCTTAGATACTAAACCTCTGTCCGCACTTTCACATCAATTTAATTTATTGTCAGGGATGGGTGTGGGTGGAACGTGTCATCCTTGGTGATGCAGAGTACTTGGGGATTTTTTATAGTTAACTGTCAATGAATTTCTTGCCAGTCATTGAGTGATGTCTGTGAAGCAGCTTGCTATTCCTTCATATATGGCTTTGTTGGTGTTGAAAGGTGCGTACCTCCATTGCCTCAGTAAAATCCAAGCTATCAATGTCACTGTTTAATGTACATCACCAAGTTTAAATTACAATGTAAACTGCTTTGACTGAAATGAAAAAAGTTATAAAAATGGTGAAATAAATCAATCAATCATTATATCATATGCATAGGTGTGGAAGTATGTGTTATGGGCATGCAAATTGGGCATAGGGCTGAAGAGAAGAGCCTTGGGGGTGCCTTGGGTTTGAGGGAAGGAGGATGAGGTGTTGATGCCCATTTTTAAGTTGTTGTTTTCCCTTAAATAGATAGAAGTGAAACAATTTTAGTACTTCATTTTGTTTTCTTTGATGCAGGAGGCTTTGACAGATGGTGTTGGAGGCATCAAAGAATATTAAGATTTATCCTTGGTGTGGTTTCCTGCCGCTCCTGCCCCCTCCAACATCGGAGGGGGCAGGAGTGGCAAGCCATGAGTGTGCTAGCATGGGCACTTCAAAACTCACTCTGGCCATCATGGTTCATGCTGCAGAGGGGTGAATCAGGCCACATGAAGCCTGGAGCCAATGTTGGGGGACTCACGCAAGCTCCCTGTGAGTGAGAATTGTCAGATTGAGAGTTCCCCTCAGGAGGGCATGACTGGTCACAAAAGCACAGGAGAGTTGGCCATTTTAGCTCAGAATCTGAACTCTGGTTCCCAACCCCTGCCCATCTGCTGATACGGCTTTGCCCGAGGCATCTTGAACTGGCTAGAAGCTCAGAAGAACACAGCAAGGGTTGGCTGTAGGTGAAGTTTTTTTCACCCGTTTGTCCTTGTTTTGTAGCTTTAGAAGAAGAGGGACTGACTCAACCATTAGGCAAAACAAGGCAGTTACCTAGGACAGGAGATTTTGAGGGGCTGCAAAGAGCAGCAGCAGTCAAAGGAAAACACTAGATCCTGGCAGCCAGACAAACTCAAAGAGCCCTCAGAACAATCTTTTACCTGCAGGACGAGCGGACACTCGCATACAATGTAAAATAAAATATTTGAAAGTATCATCTGGAAGGAAAGGAGAAGTTCAAGCTGCCTATAGTAGATGCCTTTATTATGCCATTAACAAAGAAGATGATTACCGGAGGAGGCATAGCTCTGGAAGCTTGAATGATGGTTGATGAAGGCTTTTGAGCTTTCCGCTTTGGGCTTCCAAGCTGTGGTTTACAGTACTTGCATGTCTAGGGTCTGTTTGCACCAGGTACAGTAGTCACCTGAGGAGGCTTTGGAGGATGACCAGCAGAATTCACGAGAGGCTGTCCGAGTGGAAAAAGGAATGATGTACGAATCATGTGGCAGATGCCTTGTATGACTAAGGAACTGGTCAGCGGATGCAGACTCGAAGACTTGGCTTAGCAGGTTGTTTTTCCAGGAAAGCTCCTGTCTGGGAAGGATTAGAAGAAGTTTGTGAAAGACCGAGGGCAGTCTAAGCCCCAGAGGTTGCCAGAGGATAAACCTAGAAGTGCATCTTATTTGAGCTCTGGGAAATCCAGCATTTTTGGCCAGGTGAGCAGCATTCCTCTTAGTGTGCCTGTTTTCTGAATAGGTCCTCTTCCTTTCATACTGACAGAAAAGGAGGACTCCATGAGAAGCTGCATGTCCTTCAATCAGCAAGCAGGTAAGAGGTCATCTGACCAGTTTTCTCAAGGAGTGGCTCCAAATTACGTCCATCCAATGGCCCTTGATGATGGGGAGAAGAGGCTGTATGTTGGAGTTTTTCTACCATCTCACTGAGTTATCATTTCCCCTGGTCTAGTGCCAGACAAAGGAACTGTGGTGCAAACCTTAAGGACTTCTGGACAGTGGTCACCACACCTAGTGAGCAGTGGGGAACAGGCTAGTGCTCAATTTAGTTTGTCATCCCTCAAAAAAAGAAAGTTGGTTCTGAACCATACGGGATGTGAAAGAGGTGAACCGAGTGCTGCCTATTCCACATCTTCACATGGAGATACTGTAGGCAATAACGTCTTCAATAAGCAATGGAGAGTTCTTGATGGCTGTAGACTTCAAAAAAGCTTTCCTTCATAAAGAACCATAGCAAGGCCTGTCGGAGCATTCTAGTGGCTCCACTGTCTGACTTTTTCAATGCGTCTTTGGAGTGGTGCAAAAGGACTAGAGAAAGACACATGTTGTCTCTTTACACCAAAGCGACAGAATTACAAGCCGGTTAGTCTAATCTCTCTGGATAGTAAATTATTGGAAAGGCTACTAATGATGTAACTTTGCCAAGATGGGCCAATATCTCAGGGAGTCGATAGCAGGAGGGGAACAGCTGGGGATGTAGAAAAACAGTGGGCAAAACTGAAAGGGGATATTTTAAGGGCAACCAACCTTTAAGTTAAAATGATAAATAAAGGTCAAAGGAAAAGGAAACCACTAGGGTTTTCGAAAGAAGTAGCTGACAAAGTGAAGAAAAAGAGGGAAGCCTTCACAAAATACAAGAGATCACAGAGAGAGGAAGACAGGCATCTATATTTGGAAAAACTTAGAGAAGCTAGCAAAGAAGTCAGGAAAGCAAAAATTCAGAAAGAAGAGGAAATAGCCAATGCAATAAAATGGGGGGGGGGGGGGGATAAGACATTTTTCAGATATGTTAGTGAGAAGAGGAAGGGTAAAGGTAGTATTGTCAGACTCAAGGGTGAAGGGGAGGAATATTTAGAAGCTGATTAGGATAAAGCAGAATATTTCTGTTCTGTGTTCACAGATGAAGAACCAGGAGCAGGACCTCAGCAAACAACCACAAACAGGAAACAAAGTGAGGGGCATCTTGAACAATTTTCAGAATACTGTGCTTGTGAGAAACTAGCTAAACTTAGAGTAGGAAAAGTGATGGGACGAGATGGGATACACCCAAGAATACTGAGAGAACTTGGGGACATTCTAGCAGCTCCACTGACCGACCTTTTCAATTCCTCGTTGGAGTCGGGAGTGGTGCCAAAGGACTGGAGAGAGACTCATGTGGTCCCTTTACACAAAAGCTGAAGTAAGGATGTGGTTGAAAACTACAGGCTGCTTAGTTTAACTTCGATGGTGAGTAAATTATTGGAAACGCTGCTGAAAGAGAAGATAGTGAGGTTTCTGGAGTCCAGCGGATTACGGGATCCGAGACAGCATGGATTCACCAGAGGCAGGTCTTGTCAGACAAATCTGATTGATTTCTTTGACTGGGTGACCAGGGAGTTGGATCGAGGGAGAGCCCTAGATGTGGTGTATTTAGATTTCAGTAAAGCCTTTGATACCGTTCCTCACAGGCAAATTATAAAAAAAACTGAGCTTCATAGGGATGAACTCTAATGTTACTGTTTGTGTTAGAAATTGGTTGAGTGGGCGGCAACAAAGGGTACAGGTAAATGGAGCTCACTCTGAGTAGAAGGAAATTACTAGTGGCGTGCCGTAGGGATCTGTCCTTGCTCCATTTCTTTTTAACATCTTTGTTAGTGATATAGCGGAAGAGCTGTCGGATAAGGTTTGCCTCTTTGTGGATGATACCAAAATCTGCAATAGAGTAGACACCCAGGAAGGTGTAGATAACATGAGGAGGGATCTAACTAAGCTTGAAGAATGGTCTAGAATTTGGCAGCTGAAATTTAATGTTAAAAAATGCAAGGTCATGCATTTGGGCTGCAGCAATCCAAGGGAGCAATATAGTATAGAGGGTGAAGTACTTTCATCCACTAAAGAAGAGCGGGACCTAGGCATAGTTGTGTCTGATGATCTTAAAGTACCTAAACAGGTAGAAAAGGTGACGGCAAAAGCTAGAAGGATGCTTGGGTGCATACGGAGAGGAATGGCTAGCAGAAAAAAGGAGGTGATAATGCCTCTGTATAAGTCTTTGGTGCGACCTCATTTGGAGTATAGTGTGCAATTCTGGAGACCGCACCTTCAAAATGATGTGAACAGGATGGAGTCGGAGCAGAGTGTGCTACTAAAATGATTAGTGGTCTTCATTATAAAGCATATGAGGACAGACTGAAGGATCTTAATATGTACACCTTAGAGGAAAGGCGGGATAGAGGTGATATGATTAAGATGTTTAAATACCTCCATGGCATAAATGTTCAGGGAGAGAGCCTCTTTCAATTGAAAGGAAGTTCTGCTATGAGGCGACATGGGATGAGGGTGAAGGGAGATAGATTCAGCAGTGATATGCGGAAATATTTCTTTACGGAAAGACTGGTGGATCCGTGGAATAGTCTCCCAGTGGAGGTGGTAGAAATGAGGACAGTAACTGAATTCAAAAAAGCATGGGACAAACACAGAGGATCTCTAAATGTAAAAAGGGGACTGTTGTAGTTGTTGATATGGAAGGACAGACTAGATAGGCCATGTGGTCTCTTTCTGTCATCATATTTCTATGTTTCTATGTTTCTATGTAGCTGGGCTGCAATGTTCTGATTCATCCACTGGAAGCTTTGAAAACATTACAACTAGCACTAGCAATAAATAATTGAGAGAGCTAATTAGAGTTAGTGAGAAAGATGAAATTGAAAAGGAAATAATGTAGTGGTACTATGCTTCAAAAAATGCAATGTGTGCCTTCAAGTCAGTGAAACTTTCATTCTGATTGAAAGAGTGAATTAAGAAAGCAGAATAGAAATCAAAAGAAAGGGGGCCTTCTTCAAAAGGAAAACTGCAAAAAGCAACAGACATACGTTTGAGATCTCTAATTGGAAAAATGAAATAAAACAGATGAGGATTGATATGGAAAGAGAAATACTGAGAAAATGGAGACCACGCCTGCTGTCTGAAGCTGTAGAGGTTCTGTGATCACCCTTAGAGAGAATAACTCCAAGACAGAGTTTCTCAGAAAAGGATCATAATACTTTTGGCCTGGATAGATGTGCATTTTCCTTAAAAGGAAAATGAAGAAAAATTGAAACTATTTCTGTGTCAGAGCACTGTAATGTAAAAGAACCTGGCCAGAAATGTGTATATAAATACATGGCACAGAAGAAGATGAACCAATGCAGCACAAATTACTGACTGAAAAGGTCAGCAAAGAATATTACAGGAGACTGAAAATGATAAAGAAAATTGTTTAAACAGCACAGAATAAGAGACAAGCCATTAATCAGCTTGCAGGCCCCATACTCCCCTACCCGCTTGCAGGGTAGTAGCCCTCAACCCAGTCCTCAGAGCACATCTAGGCCAGTTGGGTTTTCAGGATTCCCACAATGCATGAGATAGAGTTACATATAGTGCCTTCATTGTATGCAAATCTATCTCATGCATATTCATTGTGGGAATTCCGAAAACCTGACTGGCTATGGTGTGCTCCGAAGACTTGGTTGAGAACCACTTATGTAGGAAAGCCTGGAGCCTGTAAGCTGACTGGCCTTATAAAGATAATGAAAATTTGGATGTTCAAACAAGAAAACTCCTCCCTGCCCTTAAGGTGATGTATAAGAACTAGTGAAATGCTAGGACTACATTCCACAAGCTAAAAGAGGAATAGCCTTTATGGAAATAGATTATACATCCAGAGCTACAAGTTAATGAACTGATATACTTAACCATATCCAAAGACCCAGATATGTAACACATGCTCAAGTATGAAAGTAAATGTCCACAACCAGTCTCCATCCTTAAACATGGAAAAGCATTCCAATAAATAGAGCGAATGAGTGAGAATTTACCAGCACCAGAATTTGCAAAGCAAGAAAAATCTCTATTAAAAGAACCAGATCAGCAAACAAGAAAAAGCAAGTAAATAATGCACAAATGTGACTATGTCTACTGTGCACCACTATGATGCTCTTTATCATTTGGTGGTTTATAAAGAAATCAAATCAATTACAGTGAGAAATGCAAAGTGCTGCTTCAGGAGCCATTTGTCCATCAGAACCAGACATAGGAATTGTTAAGGAGAGGTGAATATAAACCTAAAGTGGCCTGTGGCTTAGTTGGTAAGCTTTAGTTTGCTTCTTCATAATATCACCACAGTCCTGGACAGATAACCGCACAAGATCCCATCCCATGGTAAGTAACAGAAGGGAAGCCATTTCTGACTGAGCTAGTAGCCCAAAGGAGCAGGAGGAAAGTAGTGAAAAAATCCTTGTCAGAAAGCCGGGCGTTGTGGTAAAGGAGAAGAGCACAAGAATGACATTGCTGAGAGAAAAGTCAGTAGCAAGTGACAAATTCTCAAGTAGCAAGAAATGCAATCTGAGACAATGTGGCAGAAAGATACAGAAATATCCAGTTGTATGGGGTGCTGCTTGATCTGTGTTTGCATATATTCCACCCTCAGAACATCAAAAGCATTCAGACAAGTACTAGCAGTAAATCTGAGATCAGACCCAATACTCCCTGATTTACAACTGAGGTTCGTTCCTGGTATGATGAAATGAGAGAGTTTTGGATGTAATAGTTATTTCAGATGGATACATTCTCTCTTAGGTTTCGCTTCTATTTTTCATGAATTATTTTATGTAATAATCTCACTTTGTATGACATGTAATGTGTAATATGTAATTATTTCTGACATAGTGTGTGTCATGATATAACTCTGAGAGAAAAATACCAAGCACACGCACGCCTTAAAAAGAGACACTTCTCTTCCATCAATGACGCTTATAAACATTACATAGCAGAGATACGTAAACCAATTATTATTAATATAGAACAGGACATGATACATTTTTGTTGTATTTAGGATCCAGTCCAAAAACCTAGGAGCCATCGGCTGAAACCTTCTGCTCACCCCCGTTAACTGACGTTTGGGAGCAGGGGTGGGGGATGGAAGAGATCCACTCGAGGTCAACTTCAGCTTCTGTAGGACATGATTTACTAAGGCTAGTTTTCCCATTCCATGTCTGAGGAAAAAGAAAGTAAATCAGGCCCTTAAACATCCCTGAAGGCTACTGGCAGAAATCCCCAGCCATCAGCCTCCCTCCCCATCCAGTCTTGTTCTTTCTCCTCCCACCATGCTGTTAACCAGTCTTTTCCTTTTAGCACATTCCTCCCCATCCTACCAGCTCCCTCCTCACTAAAATCAGCCCCCCCCCCCCCCCCAGCTATTACTCCATTCAGCCAGGCTCCCAGCTCCTACCCCTAACAAGCCCAGTTAGCCATCTTCCCTCTCAGCCCTTACATCCTTTCCAAATTCAGAATCAGTGACAACTATGCTGGACTATGAACTGCCTCCCCTCTGTACTGTAGCTTTCTTTCAGCAAATCTATGGCTTTTATTCTTTGGAGAGCCACCTCAATCATGTGTGTAGGGAAATAGGAAGTGTTCAACACTTCATCTTGGTAAGCTTTTTATAAGTGTCTACATTAGTTAAGCTGGTTTTTAATTACTGATGAGTTGAGGAAGTGTTTTCCTTCCCTGTGGAGGCATATAAAAAAGGAGGCTTGCTGTGATCCAGAGTTCATGTGCAACATCCCCTCTGGATACATTTTATGATGCAGCCTACAATGAATCTCTCTGTAACCTATAGGAGAGTGAAATATGCTGATGTCATAAGAGGGCATTATGACAGCAGAATGCTAGCAAGAGAAAGTGTCTCTCTCTCACCAAGGAGATTCATTTGTTTGTTTCCAAACACTGAGGAGTTTGAAGAGAGCAAACATAAACAATGGAAACCCTAAAGTAGGGGTTCTCAAACTTGCCTCACAGAGAGTTGGGTTTTCAGGATATCCACAATGAATATGCATGAGAGAGATTTGCATACGCTGCCTCCATTGTATGGAAACCTCTCTCATACATATTGTGATGCAGTGGCAAATGCAGAACCCATACAAACTGATACTGACCCTCTGGTTAGGTCAGATACTGTAAACAAACCAGAGAAGATTACGCCTCTCACTAACGGAGATAAGTGGGGGAGGGGTAACTCCACCACGGACACAGACTGTCTAAAGAGGGAGAGCAGTGTTTGCTTACCAAGAGCAGATAACTACCTGCCCAAGTCAGGAGAAGAATTACTCAATAGTCCTGCTAGGAGACAGGCAGAGCAACTCCTGAGTGAATTTAGACAATTCTTGAATAAAAGAGCTGTTTCAGAAGAAGCTAACATTCAGGCCCGGACTAATCCTGGAATAGGAATTCCCACATTGGCTCCACGGCCTATGCTTGAAATTAATCAGCCGATGGACTGCTCAATTGGGCTAATTGAGAAAACTGATTAATGCAAAGTTTGAATGTTTGTGCCTGGCAGTTGATTCTGGTTATGCTAAACCCAGAATAAGAGAAAAGCATATGAAAAGATATTCTGTTTTTGAAGCAATTGAAAGGGAAGCTTATTGGAGCTTTGAAATAAGCTGGACTGTATCCCAATTGCAAGGGAAAACAATATTGTTTCTTACAAAGCACTTTGTGAATACTGCACGGAGAAGACACATGAGGTAATGTGTTTTCCTCAAAGAAGCATAATTTGAAGCACAGCATTGAAAACCTTTGTTTTGTACATATCCTGTTTGCTTAACCTTCTCACCTGTACCTGACCACCAAGGAGTGGGGAAAATAAAATCCTTATATATAAATTTCTTGTTCCCGACTTTAATTGGCCCCCACAACTACACAAGGCCCATCCCTCCTTAACCCTCAAGGTTAGGGAGTGGGTGTAAGGGTGACAATATTCATTGTGGATATCTGGAAAAATCGACTGGCTGGGTAGGCCCCAGGACAAGTTTGTCAACCGCTAAAGAGTAAGAAGACAGGAAGCTCAACTGATATCACCAGTGCACAAGCATGATCTGGAAGTGATGCCTGGTCAAGTTGATTACCTGAATCAAAGGCAGTTGCACTGTGTCAGAGCCAGAAGAGTCTCCCAGAACCACCCAGTACATTAAATGGAGCAGCCTGGCCAGCTTTGCCCCCAAAACTGTAGTAAGAGTCTTTCAGGACCATTTGTCAATAGCTGCCCAGGCAGAATTTGCCACCTTGGCTTCATTTCTCTTCCAGAGGGACTCATAATCGTTGGCTGACCATGTAGTCAGTAGGTTCTCTTCATCTCTATGTCCCGTTATCCGGCCTTTCTCCTTCTATCCTGACTTCCCATCTAATATAGATCTGTGGCAGCCCTGAGCACCAGCATCAGCATGAGACAAGTCTGAGGTAGCCTGAAGAGCACCTGAAATCTGCTCCTTGCCAGACCTGATTTGGATGGTGGTACAGTGCAGAGGAGCTCTTCCTTCCTACCACTGTATTTTCCAACTCTATTAAGAATAATGATCTATCTCTCCATGTATGTATTAGGCATTTCAGGATAGTTTGGACATTTGTTTTGGTATCTAAAAGTGTGCTCAAATTGCTTTTAAATTAGAAAATAGGGGAAAGCTGACAGTCACCTAAGAGTGCATGGTTCGGAAGAAGGTATCCTTGAAGGATACTACCGAAAGCAGAGAGGTTCCAAAAAAGAGTAAAGTAGCCCAAATATCCTTGAGTATGGTGCAGACAGAGCGTAAAGATTCCAAAATACCCATGGCTACCAATAGCCAGATTAATATTAATAAAATACAGTCTCTAAAATGCTTGTATGCAAATGCTAGAAGTCTAAACAATAAGATGGGAGAGTTAGAATATATAGCACTAAATGAGAGGTTAGATATGATTGGAAACTCAGAGACATGGTGGAAGGAGGATAACCAGTGGGACACTGTGATACCTGGGTACAAACTATATCGTAATGATAGAACTGATCAAATTGGTGGAGGGGTTGCGCTCTATGTTAGAGAGGGCATTGGGTCAGAAAGGATTAAAGTTTTGCAGGAAACAAAATTTGCTGTAGAATCTCTATGGATTGAAATTACATATATGAAGGGGAAGGTGATGGCAGTGGGGGTGTACTATCGACCGCCTGGCCAGAATGAACAAATAGATGATGAAATGCTCAAAGAAATCAAGGAAGCTAACAAAAGTCACAGCACAGTAATAATAATGGGTGATTTCAATTACCCCATTATCGACAGGGTCAGTGTCACTGCAGGACATGCTAGGGAGATAAAGTTCCTAGATGAAATAAACGACTGCTTCTTGGAGCAGCTGGTTCATAAACCCACCAGAGAGGAAGCCATATTGGACCTAGTCCTTAGTGGAACACCAGATCTGGTGCAGGAGATAAGGGTGTTGGGACACTTGGCAATAGTGATCATAGCATGATCTCGTTTGATTTAATTAGTGGAGGAGGGATAGCAAGGAAATCCACAGTACTACCTTTTAACTTTCGAAAGGGAGACTATGATAAAATGAGGAAAATAGTTAAGAAAAAAAATAAAAGGAGCGGTTGCAAAGGTTAAAGACTTACATCAAGCTTGGGTGTTGTTTAAAAATACTATCCTGGAAGCCAAGACCAGCTGTATTCCACGCATTAAGAAAAGCGGAAGAAAGTCCAAAAAACTGCCAGCATGGTTTAAAGGTGAGGTCAGAGAGGCTGTGGCTGCCAAAAAAGCATCTTTCAAGAAATGGAAAAAAGAGCCAAACGTCGAAAACTGGAAACAGCACAAGCACTGACAAGTTAAATGCAAAGCATTGATAAGGCAGGCAAAGCCTGCGAGAGAGTCAATTGGACCGTTATATGATAGAGGGGTAAAAGGGGCTGTAAGAGGAGACAAGGCTATAGCGGAGAGACTGAATTAATTCTTTGCTTCAGTCTTTACTGAGGAAGATGTAGGGATGTTACCCAAGACTGAAGTGGTATTTAAAGGTGATACAGCAGAGGAATTGAGAGAAGTATCGCTACACCAGGAAGATGTATTACAACTATTTGATAAACTGAATAGTAGCAAATCACCTCGACCGGATGGTATACATCCAAGGGTGTTGAAAGAACTGAAATATTAGATTGCAGACCTGCTATTAGTAATCTGTGAACTTTTATTAAAATCATCTGTAATACCTGAAGATTGGAGGATCGCCAATATAACGCCAATTTTTAAAAAGGGTTCCAGGGGTGATCCGGGAAACTACGGACCTGTGAGCCTGACATCAGTACCGGGAAAAATGGTAGAAACCATCATAAAAAAGAAAATTACTCAGCAGGTAGATAGTCATGGCCTAATGGGAGACAGCCAACATGGCTTTAGACAAGGAAGATCTTGTCTTAATAATCTGTTATGTTTTTTGAAGGTGTGAATAAAGAGGTAGACAAAGGTGAGTCAGTTGATATAGTGTATCTGGACTTTCAGAAAGCCTTTGACAAGGTCCCTCATCAGAGACTTTTGGCAAAACTAAAAAGTCATGGGATAGGAGGCAGTGTACTATTGTGGATCGGGAACTGGTTAAAAGATAGAAAGCAGAGGGTAGGGCTAAATGGCCAATTTTCCCAATGGAAAAAGGTGAATAGTGTAGTACCCCAGGGATCTGTACTGGGTCCGCTGCTTTTTGACATATTCATAAATGACCTGGAAAAGGTAATAACTAGTGAGGTTATCAAATTTGCAGATGACTCAAAACTGTTTAAAGTTGTTAAAACCCAAGGGGATTGCGGAAAACTGCAGGAGGATCTGGATAAATTGGAAGAATGGGCTTCCAAATGGCAGATGAAATTTAATGTGGACAAGTGCAAAGTTATGCACCTAGGAAAGAACAACCCACTCTATGGTTAAACGATGCAAGGTTCCACATTGAGAATCACCACCCAGGAAAAAGATTTAAGCGTCATCGTCTATAACATGTTAAAACCCTCCGCCCAGTGTGCAGTGGTGGCCAAGAAAGCAAATAGAATGCTAGGTATCATAAGGAAAGGAATGGAAAATAAAACAAAGGATATTATAATGCCTCTGTATTATTCCATGGTACGACCGCACCTTGAATATTGTGTGCAATTCTGGTCGCCGTATCTTAAAAAGGATATAGCGTTATTAGAAAAGGTACAGAGAAGAGCCACCAAAATGGTAAAGGGGATGGAAGGCTACTCCTATGAAGAGAGGCTACAAAGGTTAGGGCTCTTCAACCTGGAAAAGAGATGGCTGAGGGGAGATATGATAGAGGTCTATATATTAATGAATGGAGTGGAACAGGAAAACATAGATCAATTGTTTACGCTATCAGAATATAGAAAAACTAGGGGACATGTAATGAAGCTACAGTGTAAACTATTTAAGACAAATAAGAGAAAATATTTTTTCTCTCAACGTGTAATCAAACTCTGGAATTTGTTACCGGAGGATGTAGTAAAGGCTGTTAGTGTAGCTGGGTTTAAAAAAGGTTTGGACAAGTTCCTGGAGGAAAGGTCCATAAACCATTATTAGAAAGGGACCCATGATATCAATGCTTGACCCAATACAAGCATTGTGGAACCTGTGTCTTTTGGGGAAACTGCTAGGTACCTGTGTCTTTTGGGGAAACAGGATACTGGGCTTGATGGACCTTGGTCTGGCCCAGTATGGCATATCTTATGTTCTTATACTTTGTCTGATAGGGGAATTCTGGGTAGGTGAGGGGGTGTGTATGGATGGGAGATCATTTATATAACAGCACTAGACATACAAAGCACTGTGCAGACACATGGGGCCCTTTTACTAGAGGGCGCTAGTGTCAACACATGTTCTGGCACACATCGATGCTGAATGAGCATTGGGACACATGTTGCCAGCTTGATTGTAGGATAAGGCGGTATAGAAATACTGTTAAATAAATAAAATAAATATGACAGCATGGGATGATGTCTGTGCTGTCTAATTCGAGTTAAAGTCATAAGTACGGTTAGGGACTGATAGTAGGCATAGTTTTCTCTGCGAAGTTAGCGTGGGATTCACACCATGAGCCAACTGCATTAACAAGGGTCACCTAACGGCACTTCCATAGGTGCACCCACCCTAACATCGCATGCACTATGGGACAGGACTCTGCGCTAACTGCCAGGGAAATGCGTTCTACATCCCTGATAGTTTATGCAGCGCAGTTGCCCCTAATGCAGCTTTGTTTCAGCACTTTTGCAATTATCACGTCCTTTAGTAAAAGGGCCCCATAGAAGAGACAGTTCCTGCTCCATAGAGCTTACAAATGAAATAAAAAAGAAGAATGATGTGAGACCTCATCTATGATCCTAAGTGGCTTATAGATTTGTAGATAATACTTTCAGTGCAGTAGGATTGTAAATCCATAGCTGAACAGTTCAACATGTACAATGAACCAAAATAGTTGTGGCCTGAACGCAACAAAATGATTTTTGGCTTCCTGAGGGAACATAAGAAATGCTATACTGGGTCAGACCAAGCTCCATCAAACCCAGTATCCTGTTTCCAACAGTGGCCATTCCAGGTCACAGGTACTGGCAGATTCCCAAAAGGCACATAGGTTCCATGATGCTTGTCTTGGGGCAAGCAGTGGATTGCCTGGATCCTCTTAATAATGGTTTATGGAACTTTCCTAGAGGAACCTGTCTAAATCTTTTTTAAACCTAGCTATACTAACAGCTTTTACCACATCCTCTGGTAACAAATTCCAGAGTGTGATTACGTGTTGAGTGAAAAAATATTTTCTCGTATTAGTCTTAAATGGGTTAAACTGTAGCTTCATTAGATATTCAGGAGTCTCTGAATGTTCCACAAGCTCTTGAAAAATATGTTCTTACTGCCTCAGATGAAGTATTATCTTAAATATGCCTCTGATGTCCTCTGGCTACAGTTTCCAGTCTTACCCAGTGCTCAGAAGTGAGCATCAACTGATAATAAAATGTCAGAGATTAGAGAGACCTGCCATTCAAGATCCACATTTAGACCCCGCAATGCCACAGAACTCAGACACCCAATGTGGTTATAACTGGGACACTAGAAACTCCCTGAGGTCTCTTCTTCTGGCATCTGTAGTGAGACATGGTGAGGTTTTTTGATATTTTCATTTGTTTTCTTCTGTTGTATTTTATATGCTGTGTAATGCATGTTACACATCTCCCAAGTGCCAGGTCACCAGTGCGATTAGAAATTTCCCCCAGCACCAGCTGCCACTGTTAAGATCTGACTGCCTACTTTAAACAGAAACAGCTGACTCCGATCACATCAAGCAGCCCATTACTCGATCGTGAACGGGGCATTCTCTGACTAACCTGCCTGCTCCAATCAGGGCTGGGATCTGCTCCAATCCCATCAGCTGCCTCCATCAAGCATGCCCACGCCTAAGGGCCATTTGGCGTGGCCCTTAGGCGCAGGACCTTAGCTTTCAACCTTGACTTTATCTTGAATTATGACATTGTCTTCCTGTCATGCTAGCTGGTTTCTCTCTGCTTAATAATAAGCTCCCAGTGCATTCTCTGTATTTCAAACAGCACAACTGAGGGGCATCCCGGGAAGCAGTGTCAAGGAACCCTTTTACAAAAGCTAGTGCGTCTTGTCCTTCCTCTCCCTCCGGGATCCCGAAGATCCGCACATTTGGGTGGTGCTCTCTATTTTCCATTTCTTTGGCTTTACTTTGCAGCCACCCCAATTTTTGCTGAAGGCGGGAAACTTCCTTCCCCATCCGTGCCTGGGCGTCCTCCGTGTTCCCGATCATTGTCTCTGTCTCCTCCAACCGCACCCCAACTGCCGCAAACTTTTCCTCAATCTTGTTAAACACTTTTTCTACAATTTCTGTTTTAGAGTCTCTGATTTCCTGTAATATGGTCAGAAGGTCCGTCTCACCTCCGTTCGCTTCTCCTGCACTGGCCTTCGAAAAGGCCAGCGAGGACGGACCCTGTAGTCCCACTACCGCATTTCCTCCCAATTTAGTTTTAGAGGCATAAACTCCGCAATTGTTTTGATGGCTTGATTTTCACTACTTTCGGCATCTCAGCTCTCCCCATGGAGGAGGGTAGAATTCCTGTTATTTAATTATCCAACTTATTTTATTTTATTTATTTAAAAGGATTTATATACAGCTTTGTCCTGAAATCAAAGCGGTTTACACTTCAAACAATCAAAAATAACTGTCAGTAGGGGTAGGCAAGCAGTGTTAACACAGAGTGGAAGTGATGATTTCTTGGTGTGCTATTTACAGGATGAACTATGTACAAGTGGTTATATACAGGGAGGGTAGGGGGTACATTGTGAGTCGGGTGGGTTGGTAGGTAGCATACAACATAGGACTATAGTGTACAATGAAGAGAATAGTTTTGGGCTGCTTCCTGAAGTCCTTGAGGTCCATAAATGATCGTTGGTCAAGGTCCATAGTTGATCGTCGGTCGTCCGTACAACTTAGAGGGGTAAAATGACAGAGCCCTCTCAGGCACGTCCGCTCTCCTCGCCACTCATGCCGGAAGTACAGGAAAGATTACTACATCTTTCTGCCACATTTTCCAGATCTCTGACTGCTCTTCTTGATACTTCAAGATCTTCTGCCTCTCAATACAATTCAGAGAATAATCACATGGAACAGACATCTCTATTATCAATGTCATTTAGATATTATTCAAGACTACCAGTTGTCATGAAGCTGAAGCTACTGAGAGTGCAGACTTAGAAAAAAACCCCTGTCTTTAACAGAGCTGTGGATGTGCAGAGGATGCAATTACCTTGCAGCCCAGCTAGAGGGAGCAGGAGCAAAACTACTGAGGCTGAGTTAACACACCCAGCCACTGATTATGTAAGAGTTAATCAGCTGCACCTGACGACAACCCCGGGAAACTCAAAGGTAGAATGCCTTTATAAGAGAAAGGCAGTCCAGAGGAAAGCAGGCCAGCAGGAGGAACCAGTCCAGAGGAAAGCAGGTCAGCAGGAGGAACCAGTCCAGAGGAAAGCAGGCCAGCAGGAGGAACCAGTCTGGAGGAAAGCAGGCCAGCAGAAGGACCCAGTCCAGAGAGAGACTGCCAGGAGAAGCACTTCAGACGGAAGGAGTGACACCTCCAGCCCAAGCAGCGTAGCTAGACCAAGCAGAATGCCCAGAATAGTAAGTGCTGGAAAAGGAGCAGAGAAAGTCAGAAAGAAAGACAGCTCGAGGAGAGTCAGCCTGGAGAGAGACTCGGTAGCAGAGGACTACAGAGGCAAAGAGCTTGGGAGGAGAAAGCCATGCTTTGAGAGAGGCCTATGCTCACCGGAAGAGTCTGAATCAGGATTAAGAGGTACAAGAAGGAAAGGTTCTGATAGTAGAGCTACCTTTACCCAGAGGCAAGGAAATCCGGATTCCTCACCAGGTTTTCCTGAACTACAGAAAGGTAAAGCACTGCTCAGAAAGTCTGTTTCCAGAGAGAGGTGCCTCAGAGGGAAAGCTCCAGTTATACTGGCTACAGGAGGAAGCCCAGGTATGGTGCCCCTTCATTTATAAAAGAAAGTTTATCTCCTAGAAGCTCTGGTGAAACAGATGCTCAGTGTAGGAGAAAAGGAACCAAGTCAGAGCTTTACAAACCAGTATCTAAGGGCAGAAGAACAGGACATGTACGTTTGAGTGCCTTAGATCAACCTTATTGGAAACAAACAGAGACAGAGTCTGGGAAAGTATAACAGCAAGGGAAACATCCAATTCAGAGGGCGAGGCCAGTGACCCAGAGTCCATGGAAATAGACCTAGAGAATCCTATTCCCATGCCTCCAGATGAATTTATGGATTGTACCTTGTGTATTGCTAGCAGCCTTGGGTCATTAGCAGAACTGTGAATTGAACAGACCTTTTTGCTTTAAGAATGCTCATCTTTTGTGCTAAATGCCAGAGAGCTGTTTTGCTTATTTAAGTTGCTCTGAAGTAAGAGAATCTTTCAGTTAATTTCTCCAATCAACTGTGAAACTTGTAACAGTTTTTCTTCTTGCTTATGTTTGGTGAAACCCTGAAAGAAAGGACTTTCTTTATTTCTGTGCCTTACTGAGCCTTTGTGTTAAAGGGGAAATAAAAGCCTTAATACCCTCTACTTGGCTTATACAATTTGTTCATACAAGAAGCGGGACTTCAAAGACCAACCTGCACTTGGCCTTAAAGAGCCCTTTCCTCCTTGAAACAATTATAATGCTCAGCCTACCTTTACAGCCACTGGCCACTAGGGAGTGCTGACGACACAGTATGTTAGTTTATTCTCCCCAGTGTGAGTTCCATGATGCCTCACTAGTCTTCATTTTGTGTAGAAATATCTCCCACATTCCAAAAAACTAAAGGTCTCTCCCCATTGTGGGTTTTAAAGTGCCTCACTAGCTCTGAATTCCAGTGGAAACATTTCCCACATTCAATACAACTAAACGGTTTCTCCTCTGTGTGGGTTCTATGATGCAGCATTAGTTGTGTTTTACTGATGAAACATTTACCACATTCAGTACAACTAAAAGATTTCTCACCAGTGTGGATTCTATGATGCATCACTAGATTTGCTTTTGAGAGGAAACATTTCCCATAATCAGTGCAGCTGAAAGGTTTATCCCCTGTATGGGTTCTATGATGCAGCACTAGTTGTGTTTTTGTGACAAAACATTTCCCACATTCATTACAACTAAAAGGTTTCTCCCCCGGTATGGATTCTATGATGTGTCACTAGATTTGCTTTTGAGAGAAAACATTTGCCAGAATCGGTACAACAAAATGGTTTCTTCCCCGTGTGACTTCTATGATGCCGCACTAGTTCTGCTTTTGTGAAGAAACATTTCACACATTCAGTTCAACTAAAAGGTTTCTGCCCCATGTGGGTTCTATGATGCTGCTCTAGTTGTGCTTTCGTGAAGAAATATTTCCCCACATTCAGTACAATGAAAATGTTTCTACCCTGTGTGTGTTCTATGATGCATCACTAGATTTGCTTTCGAGAGGAAACATTTCCCACAATCAGTGCAGCTGAAAGGTTTCTCACCTGTCTGGGTTCTATGATGCAGAACTAGTTGTGTTTTTGTGACAAAACATTTCCCACATTCATTACAACTGAAAGGTTTCTCCCTCGGTATGGATTCTATGATGCGTCACTAGATTTGCTTTCGAGAGGAAACATTTCCCACATTCAGTACAACTAAAATTTCATTTATTTATTTATTTAAAAGGATTTTATACCGCCTTCTCCTTCAATCAAGGCGGTGTACACAGCAAACAATCAAGAAATAATGGTTTTTGTGTGGATGCAGTGAAACAGTGGGTGCGTGTGCATTAGGGTGTTGTAGATTCTTGTTGAGCTATTTGCAGCATGTGCTATTATACAATACTATGTACATGGGGGAAGGGGAGGGGGTTGGTCTGTGGTACTGTGGTGCTGACTAGCGAGCAGTTTATGTGACGTCCCTGTAATGTTCAATGAAGAGAGTCGTCTTGAGCTGCTTCCGAAAGTCCTTGATGTCTGTTGTTAATCGTAGTTCATGTTTCTCCCCTGTGTGGGTTCTATGATGCCGCACTAGATGTGTTTTTGTGAGGAAACATTTCCCACAATAAGTACAACTAAAAGATTTCTCGCCTGGGTGGGTTCTATGATGCGTCACTAGATGTATTTTCATGAGGAAACATTTCCCACATTCATTACAACTAAAAGCTTTCTCCCCCCATGTGGGTTCTATGATGCAGCACTAGTTGTGCTTTTCTGGGGAAACATTTCCCACAATCAGTACAACTAAAAGGTTTCTCCCCTGTGTGGGTTCTATGATGCGTCACTAGATGTGTTTTCATGAGGAAACATTTCCCACATTCAGTACAACTAAAAGGCTTCTCCCCTGTGTGGGTTCTATGATGCAGCACTAGTTCTGCTTTCGTGATGAAACATTTCCCACAATCAGTACAACTAAAAGGTTTCTCCCCTGTGTGGGTTCTATGATGCGTCACTAGATATGTTTTCGTGAGGAAACATTTCCCACATTCAGTACAACTAAAAGGCTTCTCCCCTGTGTGGGTTCTATGATGCAGCACTAGTTCTGCTTTCGTGATGAAACATTTCCCACAATCAGTACAACTAAAAGGTTTCTCCCCTGTGTGGGTTCTATGATGCCGCACTAGATGTGTTTTCGTGAGGAAACATTTCCCACATTCAGTACAACTAAAAGGCTTCTCCCCTGTGTGGGTTCTATGATGCAGCACTAGTTCTGCTTTCGTGATGAAACATTTCCCACAATCAGTACAACTAAAAGGCTTCTCCCCTGTGTGGGTTCTATGATGCAGCACTAGTTCTGCTTTCGTGATGAAACATTTCCCACATTCAGTACAACTAAAAGTTTCTCCCCTGAGTGGATTCTATGATGCCTCACTAGTTCTGTTTTTGTGTGAAAACATTTTCCACATTCAGAACAACTAAAAGGCTTCTCCCCTGTGTGGGTTCTATGATGCCTCACTAGTTCTGCTTTTCTGTGAAAACATTTCCCACATTCAGTACAACTAAAAGACTTCTCCCCTGTGTGGGTTCTATGATGCCTCACTAGTTCTGATTTTCTGTGGAAACATTTCCCACAATTAGTAGAACTAAACGGTCTCTCCCCCGTGTGGGTTCTAAGATGCACCACAAGTTGTGAGTTTTTGAGAAAAGATTTCTCACATTCAGTGCAGTGAAATCTTTTCTCAGCCCTGTGGATTTTCTGGTGCAATGTTACGGATTTCTTAAAAGTGAAATTTCTTCCACATTCAGGGCTTTTAAAAGATGTAGAAGGCCTCTCTGTTGTGGTAGTTCCCTCTGCTGTGTGGGTTTCCAGGTGGCTTCTTATGTGATCGCTATGATTGAAAACATGCTCACACTCAGTATGTGGAAAATGTCTCTCTTGCGTGAGAGTTTAGGTGGAGTGCTGGGTGCACCTCGTGTGTGAAAGAGTTTCCCCATTCTTCTCTCTTCTCCTCTCTCTTCTTTTCCTGTGTGACCCCGTCACCTGATGAACATAAAAAGAAGGCACTAATCATATGTTGGGACCACAGAGATATGTATTTCTGGGTCTCCTGATCCCAAAATCCCTGCTCTGGGATTATCCCAAATCTCTGACCAATCAGCTGTGATTAATATGACAGAGGGAGAAAGAAACTTAATTTCTTACTTGATTTCATTTCATTTTATGATCTCTTTATTTATTTTTATTTACATTCTCTTATATACCACGCTATTCTGCATCAGTGCGGTTGACATTGAACAAACTGAAATTACATTGAACAGGGTATTATAACTTGGAGATAACTATTTTACAGGGAACATGTCCCTCCTTTCATACAAAAGAGCAAAGCAATTTGCATTAAAATTAAATAATTACAAATTACTGGTCAGTATTCAAGACACCTTCTGGTCAGTATTCAAGACACCTTCTATATGTAAACAAAAACCATGACATCAGATAAAGACCATACGGCCTCTTCCTTCTGCCCTTCCATACCATCTTTGACTCTGCTCTCTCTTTCTCTGCAGCATCCAAAAGATAGCTAAAACCTGTCGCTTCTTTCTCTATAACAACATCAGAAACATCTGTCCCTTCCTTTCTACACACACTACTGAACATTTGTATAGCGCTACAAGACATACGTAGCGCTGCACAGATACATGTAAAAGACAGTTCCTGCACATCAGAGCTTAAAATCTAGTCAAGACAAACAACACAGTAGCTGTAGACATGGGATACAGCTATGGGGAATAGTAAGGAAACACAAAGGAGATCAGGCGACTCAACCTACAAAAGCAGCAGCGAAGAGATGAGTTTTGAGCCTCAATTTCAGAAGGGCCAGTGAAGGCGTCAGACATACAGACTTAGATAGTTTATTCCAGGCATAAGGCGTAGCAAGGCAAAAGGAGCAAAGTCTGGAGTTAGCAATTGAAGAGAAGGGCACAGACAGAAGAGGGTTTATTTATTTACATTTCTTTTATACCACGCTATTCAACATCAGTGCGGTTTACATGAAACTGAAAATACACACAGAAGATCAAGCTGTTCTGTGTTTACAGAGAACAGGAATGGAAACTTGGATAACATGGAGGTAACTATTGAAAGAAGTGCGGAATTTCCCGAGGAGGGCTGTAGGGAAGAGAAAAAGAGAGGAGAGGTAGTGAGGAGCTGCAGAGTGAATGCACTTATAGGTCAGCAGGAGTAGTTGTTTGGCAATGAAGTGACTTGAGAAGAGGGGTAATATGAGCATGATGAGGCTGGTGGAAGATTAGCCGCGCAGCAGAGTGTTGAAGAGATGAGAAGTGTTTTATTATCCTCAGGGATGAGAAGAGCGGTAAGGGAGACAAGGGTTAGAGAGAAAATATGAAGCTCAGTTTTGGCCATGTCCAATTTCAAGTGAGACATCCAAGCAGCAATGTCAGAAAGGCAGGCAGAGATCTGGGCCTTGATTGCTGTAGAGATTTCAGGTGTAGAGAGGTAGATCTGAGAATCATCAGCGTAAAGATGTTACCGAAACCATGGGAGGAGAAGAGTGCACCAAGGGACTGGGTATAGAAAGTGAAAAGGAGTGTACCCAAGGCAGATCCTTGGGGTACAGCAAGTGAGAGTGGGATAGCAGCAGAGGAGAATCCATCAGAACAAACACTGAAAGAGTGATGGGAGAGATAAGAAGAGAACCAGGACAGTACAGAGCCCTTAAAACCAAGCGAGGACAAGGTATTGAGGAGTCGCAGTAGTAATACTTTGGAGGAAAGATGGGAGAGAGGAGATATGACAGAGATGTTTAAATATCTCTGTGGCATAAATGCTCAGGAGGAGAGCATATTTCGATTGAAATCAAACTCTGCAATGAGGGGACAATTTATTTTATTTATTTATTTAACAAATTTATTTTATTTATTTAGCACATTTTTTATACCACCTTCTTGTACATTCAAAGTGATTTACATTAAAACAAACATTATAGAGAAGTCAATGTGTAAACTTAGGTAGGGGTGACATGTAGGGTTTGCACAGAGGCAAAGCATATATATTGCAACATATGTACAAGGGTTAGATATTGTTTTAGGCAGGTGAGATGAGGGGGAAGAATTAGGTATTGTCTCTGAAGTGATTGGTGAAAAGGAAGGTTCTGAGATGTTTTCTGAAGTCCTTTAAGACCTTGGTTGTCCTGATCTTCTCTAGGAGAGAATTCCAGATGGCAAGTGCCGCTAATGAAAGCCCTCTTCATTGGTCTAAGAACTAGGAGTTGAAATGGTGCCTCTGGTGCTCTGTCTCTTAGGTTTGCTGTATAATTTTATGCATATCAGTTCCTGTACAATTCCGGCTGGTAAGTTGTTTCTTATCTTGAAGATAGTCAAGGCAAACTGGTTGTAAGTAGATGTTGAAGAGGAGAGAAGGCAGGGAAGACCCTTGCAGGACTCCCTGTGTTGTGTTGAACAGATGGAGGTGTTTGAACCAACTTTGACCTTTTGTTGTCTGTCGCTAAGGTAGGATTGGACCCAGTTGTGCTGTGAAATCCAATGTTAGTTAGTCGGTTTAAGAGGATGCTGTGTGATACCGTTTCGAAGGCCTAGGAGATGTCAACAAAGACAAGTAGGAATCCAGTTTTTATGATGTTAATTCCTCTTAGGTGTACTGTATGTTGAACAGATGTATGAGGAGGGTCTTAACACTATGGTTAGGATAAAATTCATGTTGGTGTGGAGCCAGAGGAGCATACAGGTCAATGTGGTCTTGCAGTTGTCTCTGCTCCACCTTTTCAATTATTTTGGATAGAAAGGGCAGGCTGGAAAGAGGGCAGAAAGTTGCAGGATCAGAGCTGTTGTTGAGTTGTTTTTTTGGATGAGTCAGATGTTAACTTGTTTGAGAGCAGGGGGCATGTATTCTTGAGATAGGGATGAGCTTATGGTGATCTGGATACAGTTAACAACTTTGTCCTTGATTGATTTGATCCACATGATCGGGCAGGGGTCAGTTCAGTACCATTGTGTTTGACATTGGGTTCTGCAATTGAGTTGTTGGAGGTGTTTGGCAGTGAAGTTCTTAAGGGTGGTTTGTTCTTGTTGATGAGGAAATCTGAAAAGATTAGGGGATGGATAGTGTCTTTGAGATGGATCCTTCATGAGGGTGCGGACAATTTCAAATAGCTTTCAAGGCTTGTTGCAGGCTTTTAAGATAAGGTTGGTGTGGTATTCTCGTTTGTGCTTGTTGATCAGATCATTGTAGTGTCTTTGCATTTTCTGGTATTGAAGAAGGGTAGCTTATGACCAGTTGTGTTTCCATTTATGATCTAGCTGGCAAAGTTTTTGTTTCTTTTCTCTTATTACATCAGAGTACCACAGGGCAGATTCAGATCTTTCTTCTCTTTTTCCAAGATTTGGGCGGTAAGGAGCCTTCACTACTGCATTGATGGTGGAGTTCCAGGTTTTAATTGCCTCATCTGGATCTGCAATGTCCTGGGGAAGGCTGGGATGGATATCTTTGAGGAATTAGTCTTGGTTATATCCTTTAAATCTTCTTTCAGAGTGGGGTATTCTCTGTGATTTTCCTTGTTGGGGGAGGTGAATCTTGAAGTGTATAGCATGGTGATCTGACCAGGGTATTGGTATGGCAAGAGGGGTCATTATGCTGTGCTGTGAGCGAAGATTCTTTGGGACTAAGATGAGGTCCAGAGTAGAGCCTGAACGGTGAGAGGGACCCTTGAGGATTTGGCAGAAGTTAAGTGATTCCATTGCCTTGTGAAAGTAGCTTCTTCTCAGCTAGGTGCAAAGCTCAGGTTTAGGTCACCTAGTAGTATAAACAACTTACGAGGAGAGCTGGCCAAACATATGGCTTTCGGGATGTTGGATGTCTCATCAGGAGGAACGTTTGGGCTCTGTAGGTAAGACAAATGGCTAGGTGTCTGTTTTCTATCATGATTAAGTCAGTGTTTGTGGCTTACAGATCAGGATATTTTAAATTTAAATTTAAGGTCTATTCACACCTCTCTTGTGGGTGAGTGGGCAGTTGAAAGCAGTATGGGATCGTGGCGTGATCTCAGATAGAATGACCTGGTCAGGGCTTTATAGCCAGGATTTGGTGATGCAGAGGATGTCAGTCTGGGTGATATTGAATATAGTCTATGATAGTGTTTGTCTTGTTTTTGATGGACCTAGCATTGATTAGCCCAATGTTAATTGGAGTGATTAGTGTGTGTAGAGTATGGTAGCCAGTTGTGTGAATGTTGGTTTCAATTCTTATTAACATAGGGGTTCATCTGTTG
The DNA here is from genome assembly GCA_033557465.1 of Ichthyophis bannanicus. NCBI lineage: Eukaryota > Metazoa > Chordata > Amphibia > Gymnophiona > Ichthyophiidae > Ichthyophis > Ichthyophis bannanicus. Next base: position 75,056,442 of record CM066031.1, read on the forward strand.
GCATGCTTATGAGGATTCATCCATATGTGTGGGTGGTAAGGTTTGTGTACTAGGGGAGATTGTAGGGCTGTTGTGGGTATGTTTATGGTATAGGTAGCTGTTGACGAGTGGCAGAGTAGATTCCAGATGAGAAGGGCATACAATATTAGGTTGGCTGGCAACGTTGGATTCCATGGCATTATAGCAGTTTTATGCTTTTTGGTAGAATCATGGGAGGGTAGGGGTGGGGCTCTTTCAGCAGTGAGTTTCATTTCTGATGAGTGGTACTTACAGTTTGTGGGTCTGTTGGGGACTAATCCTGTCCACCACCTTGACCCAGAGAGGGTGGTTTGGTAGGTGGTGCTACATAATCCGCATGTGAGTCCAGACACCCCCTCCCCCCTGCTCTTATAACAAGGGACCAGGCAACCACACTGGATATGCACTACTCTGGGTGCATCATGGTCCACAAGAGCTAGATGTGACTGGGGAATACAGATGGACACAGGATTATCTGCAAGGAATAGTTGTCACACGCTAGCACCCCACCTCACCCTCAGGGTGAGCACAGAACCTGCACAATGGCATGGTCTGTAGCTACTCTGTGCCAGTAACACACACGGTCAGTTCCCCCTACCAAGCTGAGGTGCTGTAGAGGTGCATACCCCATCTTGTGATCAGATGTAGACTGCTGTTCTGCATGTGCATTGCATCATGCGTACTGGTGGGTTTACCCTATCCTGATAAATATAGCAGACATTTTGTGCGGTGACCTGCAGTCTTTCTGTAGCCAGCCATTGCTGAGACAGAAGCCATAGAGGTATAGCCCACTGATTAATACAATGACGTCCTAGGCAGAGGTCTTGGGTTCAGACCCTCAGTGGTCTCATTTTATTAGGCCTGTCCAAGGCAAGTCCTTTTCATTCCTGTGACAGTCATATCTCTGCAGATCTGTGCTGCTAGCACATAGTACCCTCATCACAGTTGCCAGCCATCCATCTGTCCGTCTATCTGTGTCTATCAGCTGTGTAGCGTCCTGTCTTCCTGTGCAGGCTGCTACCCCATGTCCTGCACTGGTACCCTTTTCTGCATTGCTACTCTTCATGCTTGCCTCTCCTGTGTCTGCTCTGCATGGCACTACTACTCCTCTGTCCTCCTATTATTGCAAGTATCTTGCCATCTCTACCTCCACTGGAGGACATGTATTCCCATCCTCTGCCACCCACTGTCATTGTAGCACTTTACATTGCCAACACTCTCCTGCCTCCAATATGTTTTTCCATTTTACTGGCTGCCACATCGGCTGCATGCAGCTTTGGCAGGTCCATCAGCTCCCACCTCTACTTACTTCCATAACTTGTCCATCGCCTTTCCTTAGTGCTCTGTGCAGTGTTAGGGTTACATCTGTTTTTTGGACTTACATTTCATGCTTGTCAACTTAGGGCACCTTACTGCCCTTGGGCACCATATCTTGGTTCATCTTAACATCCTTAGGGCACCTTATATGGCACCTTAGGTTAAGGCACCCTATAGTGCCTTATAGGGTGCCTTAACCTAAGGCGCCTCATAAGGTGCCTTTTAGGGCACACTATAAGGCACCCTAACCTAAGGCGCTCTATAAGGCACCTTATAGGTGGCGGGGGGGGGCGCGGGGGGCAGGGGGGGAGGCAGGGCACAACAGGTCAGGGGGCAGGGGGTGGGGGGTGGTGGGGGCATGGGGCAGGGGGGGGCAGGGTGGTGGGGGGCATGAGGGGCAGGGGGGCAGCGGGTGGCATGGGGCAGGGGGTGGGGCAGGCAGGGGACAGTGAACCCACAACTGCCTCACACTACAGTCTGCCATTCACCAGCAGCCAGCACCTGCAGCACCCTACAATGTGTTCCCACCATGCACAGGCCCTCTGCAGACAGTCCACTAGCCAGTCCATAGTGCATACTCACAGGGGAAACATGTGCACCCAGAGATAGGATGTACAGCACAGACACCAAGCAGGTCTTGTAGTGAGTGGGCCCCAGAGCAGGGAACACACAGGTAATGCTGAAGACAGATAATAAAGGGCACTATGTGGGGACATAGCCATGCCATGGTCACTGCTCGGTCAGAGTGAGGGCGACCTCACAGCATGACATGCTGTGGCCACCCTGCCCATGCAGGTGGTGTTTGGGCACTACAGTGTCCCAGCCATTGCCCTACTCCCTGTGCAGATGCATCCTGGCCAATCTGCCCTGTCCGGGCCATACCCCCAATACCCTGCTCTTTATTATGCACATTTGCAGGCTGATGCTGGCAACAGATGGACATTGTGGGCCCAGAGCGGGGTAGGCAGCCACAAAACAATGGATAGACATACACACTCACACACTCCTACAGCAGCATTGTGCAATGATAGGGGTGTTGGCAACCCTGTCCGCCACACTGGTCCTGATCATAGTGCTGACATTGTTAAACTGTGCAGGTGGTAGTAGTAGTGCTCTGGGGTTAACTGCAGCTCTGTGCTGGAGCCAACAGCCTGCCACTCCCTGCAGCTGTGGATCGTGGAGCCTGTGTTCGTGGGTATTTGTACCCCTGTTGGCCACTGCTTTGGGGATTGCACGGTTTGATGTTGTATCTGCATAGTTGGGTAAAATATTGGGATGTGCTCTGCAGGATCCACAGCTGGAAATTGAACCTGTGACCCTCTATGCTGGGATACACTGGCTGTGTCTACTGCACCACACTGTTGCCACAGAGGGACAGCAGTCCCTGGGGCTACCATTACCTTTCCCAAGCCATACCTTGTCTCTTGCACTGCACACCACGTACTGGTACAGGGCATGGCCTAGGTCCACTGCAGGCAGGTGCCACTGCCCCCTCCAGCACAGACACACACCCCCCCTGCCATGCTGACATGACCATATGCTGTCGGTGCTGGTAGTGCGTAGTCCCAGGCCATCCAGTGTGCAGGTAGGTGGCTGCCTAGGATGCGGGGTCTGGGGTAGGGAGGCATATATGGACATCCGCACATCCCCCCCATCACCGCCTACCATTATTATGTCCCTTCGACATGGGAAGGGATGGCTGGGGGGATGTACAGTCTGTGCCCTGGCAACATTTGGCTAGGGTGGTCAAGGCATTTGTAGATTGTGTTTGGCCTTGATCAGCTGCTGTTTTGCTGCGTTCCAGTTTCTATGTGCCTATGTGCCACCTAGGCATCGGCCTAGTCCGCCCTATGCCCCAGCTGACCCCACTACATGTCCCTCCTGCAGCCCCCCTATGCCCCATTTGCAACATCACCATAGTGGCCTTTCATACTTGGCCACTATACTGTTGCTGCAAATGGAGCATTACTATCACCATTCTCGGGCTCCCTGCCTATGCTGTTCATTGCTGACACTGAAATGGTTTCTCTCTCCTGCAAATGTGCATCTAATGGCAGGTTTTCATTCACGGTAGAATTCAGCCCTTCAGATCAGCACGTTAGTGTACAGGGAGCTTCTCCCCGCCCACTCCCCACCCATTGACCCCTTCTCTCTGCCCTTTTTCCACGTTTACCGCGGCCGGGAACGCTTCCGCGCAAGATGTAACGTTACTGCTCGTTAACGTTACATACCACGCGGTAACATTACCTAACGCACGGTATGTAATGTTACTGCAGTTTAGTAAACATACCCCTTACTGTCTTGCACAAGGGGCCAGTTCTAGCCTGCCTGTTCTTAACTAACAATAATTTGTCAATCGTTTACATCTGTATTTTTGAATATTTAAATAACTTATATGCTACGAGATGTTCTCACTTTTTTGGGCCACCCTGTAGTAGATGAGATCGGAGAATGACCTGGCCTCGTGCTCCCTTATTTTGGCCTTAAAATGCTGACGGGACTTTGGGACTCCCACTGACATAGGAATGCCACAGTTCCCCACATTCTAATTGCTGGTGGGGCATGACAGGCAAACCCTTCATTTCTTGCCAGCACTCCGGCACCCATGGGAGGGACAGGGGAGATATGATACAGACGTTTAAATTCTTAAAGTGTATTAAAGAGCCAACAAACTTTATTCAAAGAGGGGGAAGCTGTAAAACTAGAGGGCATATGATGAAGCTGCAAAGTGGTAAACTTAAAAGCAACGTCACGGAAAGGATGGTGGATGTCTGAAGTTCCCTCCCACAGGAGGTGGTAGGGATAAAAACAGTGACTGATTTTAAAAAAATATGCGACAGAAATAAAGGATCTCTATTTAGCAAGAGGATGGAATCAAAACAACATTAAATATCTTTTATACTTCAACAAACAGAGAGCTAACAAATCCAAGTGAAAAACTCATTTATTTGAGACTGCTTTAGGATCCTGATCCCTTTGTCTTCTGTTCACCTCCAATGTGTTTCCTTATCATTCCTTATCATACAATAAGGACCTGAGATTAATTAAGCTTCAGGTGAACAAGGTATATTAAACGTATTAGGTCCAGTTTTATTATTATAAATATCCATAGCAACCCTTAGTAAGTAAAGAACTTAAAGATCTAAACACAAACTTTAAACTAAGATGCAGACAGCAGTCCAGCAGCGAGATGGGGGCTTTCCAGTCTTTTGCATTGAGTGTCACATGTATGATTTTCTCCCAGTTGGTGAGAGGTCTTACGTGTGCACTAGGTGCAAGGAGCTCTTTGCTCTCAGGGAACGAGTCCATTCTCTAGAGGCTAGAGTAGCAGACTTGGAAAACATAAGAAAGACAGAGAGGTACATAGACGAGACCTATAGGGATATAGTCCTGAAGTCCCACCTCCAGTCTGGCAGCATCCCCGTTGCCATGGAGGAGAGGGGTCACGTGAAAGGAGAGCATCACCCTGGTGTGGCAGGAAGTGATTCTGTAACTAGGACCTGTCCTCCAGGTGATGTAAAACCCTCTTGCACCGAGGAAGTTTCTCCAGGGCCATGTACCCATGAGGGAAGGGTTAGGACAGCCGTTATAGTTGGTGGTTCGATCATTAGGCATGTAGATAGTGGCTGGCTGGTGGACGTGAGGATCGCCTGGTAACATGCCTGCCTGGTGCGAAGGTAGCGGACCTCATGCACCACCTAGATATGGTGTTAGATAGTGCTGGGGAAGAGTTTGCTGTCTTGGTACATGTCGGTACCAATGACATAGGAAAATGTGGTAGGGAGGTTCTGGAGGCTAAATTTAGGATTTTAGGTAGGAAGTTGAAATCCAGAACTTCCAGGGTAGCATTCTTCGAAATGCTTCCCGTTTTCCACGCGCAGGACCCAAAAGGCAGGCAGAGCTCCAGAGTCTCAATGCGTAGATGAGACAATGGTGCAGAGATGAGGGTTTTGGAATTGTTAGGAACTGTGGAACATTCTGGGGAAAGGAGGGGCTCTTCCGAAGGGATGGGCTTCACCTTAACTGGGATGGAACAAGGCTGCTGGCATTAACCTTTAAAAAGGAGATAGAGCAGCTTTTAAACTAGATAATAGGGGAAAGCCGACAGTTGCCCAAGAGCAGATGGTTCGGAAGAATGTATCCTTGAAGGATACTACCAAAAGCAGAGAGGCTCCAAAAAAGAGTAAAGTAGCCCAAATGTCCTCGAGTATGGAGCAGACAGAGCTTAAATATCCCAAATTACCCATGTCTACCATTAGCCAAATTAATATGAATAAAATACAGTCTCTAAAATGCTTGTATGCAAAAGCTAGAAGTCTAAAAAATAAGATGGGAGAGTTAGAATATATAGCACTAAATGAAAGGTTAGATATGATTGGAATATTAGAGACATGGTGGAAGGAGGACAACCAGTGGGACACTGTGATATCTGGGTACAAACTATATCATAATGATAGAGCTGATCAAATTGGTGGAGGGGTTGCACTCTATGTTAGAGAGGGCATTGAGTCAGAAAGGATTAAAGTTTTGCGGGAAACAAAATTTGCTGTAGAATCTTTATGGATTGAAATTCCATGTAAAAAGGGGAAGGCGATGGCAGTGGGGTGTACTATCGACCGCCTGGCCAGAATGAACAAATTGATGATGAAATGCTCAAAGAAATCAAGGAAGCTAACAAAAGTTAAAGCGCAGTAATAATAATGGGTGATTTCAATTACCCTGGTATCGACTGGGTCAGTGTCACGGCAGGACATGCTAGGGAGTTAAAGTTCCTAGATGAAATAAATGGCTGCTTCTTGGAGCAGCTGATTCATGAACCGACCAGAGGGGAAGCCATATTAGACCTAGTCCTTAGTGGAACACCAGATCTAGTGCAAAGGATAAGGTTGTTGGGGCCACTTGGCAATAGTGATCATAGCATGATCGCCTTTGATTTAATTAGTGGAGGAGGGATAGTAAGGAAATCCACAGTACTACCTTTTAACATTCTAAAGGGAGGCTATGATATCCATGTTTAAATTCCCTGTTTTATGTAAGTTCAATGTATGACTGTTCCACATTGTGCAAATCTGTTCATTGTAAACCGCGCTGATGCCGAATAGTGCGGTATAGAAAAACGTTAAATAAATAAATAAATATGATAAAATGAAGAAAATAGTTAAGAAAAAACTAAAAGGAGCAGTTGCAAAGGTTAAAGACTTACATCAAGCTTGGGTATTGTTGAAAAATACTATCTTGGAAGCCCAGACCAGCTGAATTCCATGCTTTAAGAAAAGTGGAAGGAAGTCCAAAAAACTGCCAGCATGATTTAAAGGTGAGGTCAGAGAGGCTGTTGTTGCCAAAAAAACATCTTTCAGGAAATGGAAAAAAGAGCCAAATGATGAAACCTGGAAACAGCACAAGCACTGGCAAGTCAAATGCAAGGCATTGATAAGGCAGGCAAAGGGAGAATTTGAGAAGAAGCTTTAATTAATTCTTTGCTTCGGTCTTTACTGAGGAAGATGTAGGGATGTTACCCATGACTGAAGTGGAGATATGATAGAAGTCTATAAATTAATGAACGGAGTGGAACGGGTAAACGTAGATCGATTGTTTACGTTATCAGAATATAGAAAGACTAGGGGACATGCAATGAAACTACAGGGTAAACTATTTCAGACTAATAAAAGAAAATATTTTTTCACTCAACGTGTAATCAAACTCTGGAATTTGTTACCGGAGGATGTAGTAAAGGCTGTTAGTGTAGCTGGGTTTAAAAAAGGTTTGGACAAGTTCCTGGAGGAATGGTCCATAAACCATTATTAAGAAGGGACCCAGGATATCAATGCTTGATGCAGTACAAGCATTGTGTAACCTGTGTCTTTTGGGGAAACTGCTAGGCATGTATGACCTAGATTGGCCACTGTTGGAAACAGGATACTGGGCTTGATGGACCTTGGTTTGACCCAGTATGGCATATCTTATGACCCTAGTCCTTCAGGCCAAAGGTTGCTGTTCTCTAGTGGGATTTGAACCACTGCTTTTCCAACTGGAGGTAACTTGCCCCAACCACTAGGCCACTCCTCCCTCTTCTCCCCAATTTGATCAGTGAATAAAATGGTCAGAGGTAGAAAAAATAATTGTATTTTATTTTAATGACTGGACTTTGTACTACCTTTATATTTTACACAGTAAGGGGAACTGCATCTCTTATTAATCTAATATTGCACTGCATGCAGAGTCTGTCTTCTTGGGTTTCAGTTTAATTTTTGTCTATATATTTTCTTTTTGTTTTGTGGTCATTTATTGATAAAGGCCTGTCTGCACTGTGTGTGTGTGTACAACCAATGCTGCGTATTCTGTCAGTATAGAATTTCTGTTTAAGAATGTGTAGAAGTCTTTCTTGTTCATTTTGTACATTGCCCTCTCTGCAGTTCTTTGAGGGACAGAGGGTGGAGCAAGGGTGGGGTGGGGGCACGCTAGGGGAGGGGAAAGGGTGGGGGCATGGGTGGAGTGTGACTAGCCACAGGTGGCAGGTTTTTCTCTTTCAAAAAGATGGCAACCCCATACAGCAGGGGTGTCAAACTCCAGTCCTGGAGAGCCACAAACCAGTCAGGCTTTGAGGATGACCCAAATGAATATTCATTAGATATATTTGCATGCACTGCCCCCATTTTATGCAAATATATCTCATGCATATTCATTAGTGAGGCGCTGAAAACCTGACTGGTTTGTGGCCCTCTGGGACTGGAGTTTGACACACCTGCTATACAGCACCCGAGAGTGCACTGTGACAATCCCACACAGTAATCCCGCCTACGAAGGACTACAGCTCCCAGAGTCCACTGAGACACTCCCATACAGAAATACCCCCTAGGAAGGACTACAGGTCCCAGAGTGCCCTCTGACACTTCCGCACAGTAATACCTTCTAGGAAGGAGTATAGCTCTCAGAGTGCACTGTGACACTTCCAGACAGTAATCTCTTTTAGAAGGACTACAGCTCCCAGAGGGCACTGTGGCAATCCCACATAGTAATCTGTCCTAGGAAGGACTACAGCTCACAGGGTACACTGTAACACTCCAACACAATAATACAACCTAGAAAGGACTATTGTTCCTGAGTGCACTGAGACACTACCACACAGTAATCCCGCCAAGGAAGGACTACACCACCTGAGAATGCACTGTGACACTCCTACCCAGTAATACCCCCTAGGAAGGACTACAGCTCCCAGAGTGCAATGTGACTCTCCCACACAGTAATCCCACCTAGGAAGGACTACAGCACCTGAGAATGCACTGTGATACTCTCACACAATAATACCCCCTAGGAAGGACTACAGCTCCCAGAGTGCACTGTGACACTCACACAGAGTAATACTTCCTAGGAAGGACTACAGCTGCCAGAGTCCACTGTGACACTCCCACACAGTAATACCCCCTAGGAAGGACTACAGCTCCCAGAGTGCAGTGTGACTCTCCCACACAGTAATAGTGCTTAGGAAGGACTACAGCTGCCAGAATGCACTATGACACTCCCACACATTAATACCCCCTAGGAAGGACTACAGCTCTGAGATGCACTGTGACACTCTCACACAGGTAATCTCTTTTAGGAAGAACTACAGCTCCCAGAGTGCACTGTGACACTCCCACACAGTAATATCCCTAGGAAGGACTACAGCTCTGAGAGTGCACTGTGAAACACCCACAGATTAATACTCCCTAGGAAGGTCTACAGCTCCCAGAGTGAAATGTGACACTCCCATACAGTAATACCCCCTAGGAAGGACTACAGCTCCCAGAGTGCACTGTGACAGTCACACAGAGTAATTCTCCCTAGGAAAGACTACAGGTCCCAGAGTTCACTGTGACGTTCCTACACATTAATCCCTTCTAGGAAGGACTACAGCTCCCAGAGTGCACTGTGATGCTCCTATACAGTAATCCCTTGGAGGAAGGACTACAGTTTCCAGAATGCACTGTTACACTCCCATAGAGAAACTGTAGTTTATTTCCAGGGCTGCGTGGCTGGAACTTGTTCTGTGCATATAATATCTTTGTTTTTATAGATCAATCACGTGAACGCCTCCAGGGCTTTAGGTTCTTAGTAACTCCTCTCTCCTTCCCTGCTTTTATCTGCCTGAATATCTCAGGAAGTGGATCTGTGAGATGACCCAGCATTAGTACAGCCCCTTTCTCAGGCTTCGCAGGGCTGGGGGAGGGTACTGGGTCTCCTGCCTCCCTCCTTTTGTCTCTGATCTGATCACACTTCCTCTCACTGAAGCCACCAGGAAAGAGCTTCCTACTAGCACCAGAAAAATTCACACCACCATCTTTGCAAAGAGGGAACAAGGCTTATTCTGGAGAAGGGCAGGAGAATGGCCGCGGCATTTTCTGCTCAGCAGGTAGGAGATTGGCAGGAGGACGGCAGCAGGGGAGGCAGTGGCAGGCAGTGCCACGATCCAGCCTCAGAGACACATATCCTGCATGGGGCAAGCAGAAGGGGAAATGAAGCTGGCAATGCTCAGTCCAGAAAAAAAGGTTCTGCTTTTTATTCCTTGAAACCTTCTGAGGATCTTCCTCCTTGTTCCCCTCCCATCATGCTCTCAGTTTCTGTTTCCTGCAATGTCTTTGGATTCTCTTTTCCTCTCTCGCTTTTTCTTTTGCACAATTTCTTTTGTGTCAATTTGCAGAAAATAAGACCCAGATATACATGCACATAGGTGGACATTCAGACCTTTACACTTCATTCTCTGCACACATCCAACAGACAGCTAAATCCTGTCTCTTCTTTCTCTACAACATTGGCACAATTTGTCCCTTCCTTTCTTCACACACTACTAAAACATTTATCCACTCTTTAGTTACATCTAGACTATTGCAACCTCCTCCTTGCTGGTCTCCAGGAACATATCTAGCCCGGTGCGAGCAGTGCAGCCGCACAGGGTGCTAAAATCTGGAGGGCACAGTCAGAAGAGACCGGAAATAGGTGAGGCCAGCCCGAGGTTCAGTAATTAACATCTGTTAGGCTCTGTGGACTGCTTACAGTTGGCATCCGGATCATGGATCCTCCTGTCTCCCAGTGGAACGGATGGAGTATGCAATGTTTTTATAACTACAGCCGCGGGTCCTTTCTCTGTCAGTTCCACAGCTGTACCAAGCTGCAGCCACCCGCCAGAAGTTCCCCGATTCACTTTTACCAGTGCGGGCTTTGCGATCGTGCCGGCGGTGGCTGCAGCTTGGTACAGCCACAGAACTGACAGAGAAACGTCCAGCGACTGTGTAGAGAGTGGGGCCACCACGGAGAAGTCAAGACCAGTCTGCTCTATTAGAAAAGCGGTGAGTGGGGATGATTGCTGGTCTGGGGCGGGGGAGGGAATGAAGAGAATGCATGGGAGGCCTGCTGTTCTTGGGCAGAGGGGAAGGGAAGGCATGGGAGGCCTTCTGCTTTGGGGGATGGGTAGAGAAGGCATGGGAGGACTGCTGTTGGGGGGGGAGGGGGATAGAAGGGATGGAAGGACTTCTGCTCATGTGGGGTGGGGAGAAAGCACGGAAAGGCTAGAAGCGAATTCATGCTAGGAGGAAGAGGCCTTGGAAGGGAGCGGATGCTGGGAGGGACAGAGACTGGAAGGGAGCTGATGCTGGTGAGACTTGGAAGGGGGTGATGTTGGAGAACTGAAAGGGGGCAGATGCAGCAATCAGAGTAGAGAAAGAGGCTGGGGGGAGGACATATATTTTGGGTAAGATGGAAGAAACACATATTTTGTGTAAGAAGGAAGAAACAAGGTGGATCTAGAGAGAGAGTGGAAAAATATAAGAGACGAGAGAAGAAAGGATAAATGGACAGCAGACAAAGGAGAGTTAGCAGAATATATGAATTCAGAAAGCAAAAGAGAGAGATTGAGGTAATTGTGACAGAAAAACAAATTGCCCAAACAACAAAAGGTACAGAGAAATTATTTTATTTTGAATTTACTAACTGGACTATATCAGCTCTGGGAAATGTATATCAGTGATGTCTTTGTGTTCACTACAAGAGGAAATGAATTTATAGTTTGATTTCTCCAGTGTTGTGGTGCTTTCCAAGTTTGGCTTTTGGGGGTCCCAAGTTCAATCATGGCCTTCATATTTCTAAATTGTGATCCCTTGTTCTGTATTTGATGATGGTCTGTCTATGTTTTGCATATATGACCTAGCTGCGGTATTCTGTTTTTGTAGTTTCTGTGTAGGAGTTTTACTTGATCTCTTTTCCCAGAAGATGTATTGATTTTCTGAGGTATATTGGCAATTCTATTGAACATGAAATAGCTGACACTCTCAGTTACGACAGTATTGTAGCAGCAGATAAGCATGCAATAAATAAAACCAGGAGTCTTTTCAAGGATCCAAGCCAGTTTAATGTGCACATGGCTCAAGCAATAATCAAATTCAAAATGGCTGAGCAATGGTTTCTAGCAAAACAACAACTTTTATAGCATTCTTCTCCATTCTAGACATAGGCAAACTTTTCATTGGTCCCAGTAACCCCTCTCACCCATCTATTGGTCCTGGTACTGATATGGCTACCCAATCGGGACCCTGGTCTGGGCTCAGCACCTGGTTGCCCCCCTTCTAGTCCCAATTACAATGGTCAGTGTCTCTAACTTGTTACATCTCTCCTCCAAGGTCGCTTAGCTTGTTAAAACATATGGGAAGCAGGGCACTGTAACCTTGCTTCCTTATCGTCACTCCAGTCCAGTCCCTTACTTCTGGGTTGCGTAACCCTTCCAGCAGCTTGGAGGCTGAGCCCAACCTTTTTGGGGATGGAGCGGTATAAATACCACTGGGACCACCCCCTAACTCCAGTATTGCTCAGCCTCCAAGCAGCTGGAGGGTTCCGTAAGCCTAGGGCTTACTGGAGTCCTGCCTTCTCTTAATTAATGTTATTTAATTTTATTTAATTGCTGAATTCTTTAATTATTTATTTTCTTTCTTTAGTTAAGGTGCTCGTTTTTCCTTTAGTGCCTGTACCTTTAAGTTCTGCAATCCCTCTGCTTCTCCCTCCCCCTCCTCCCTCCCTTTCCGACCGGGCCGGAGACCGGAGGGGACACTGGAGCTGCCTGCTGCAGGGGGATAAAAGATCTCCCTCTTCCTCGGCTGGGGGGATTTCTTGTTTTTTCAGCACCCTCGAGGAGCAGCCCTGCCTCGCGCCGAAGCCCCAAAGGCGGCTGAGCGCTAGAGGCAGAGACACGAGCGGGACATTGACGCCCCCACCCCCCCCCTGGAGCAGCGGGGTGCGGCGGCGATTCACGGGGCCGGCAGCTGAAGCCTCTCTCCTCCGGAGGAATTTCTAGCGGCGGCAGCCCTTGCAGTCGGCGACGCGGAGAACGCTCCCTCCTAGCAGGCCTGCATAACAGGGCAGCGTGCAGAAGCGCGATCCTCCGTTCCGGACTCCACGTGGCCGCGGCCTAACACGTGTAGAGCCAACGGAGTGGAATCGCGGCTTTCTCGGTTCAACAAACAGCAAGTATTATCATTGTCGGTTTTACTTTACCTTTATTTAGTTTAAAGTTATTTTTATGCTATTCTTATGCTATTTTTAGGTTATTTTAAATTAAATAGCTCGCTGTGGATCACGTTGGTTTTAATCGTTTAGGCATCTCTTCAACAAAATTGCTGGCCTTTCTTAGGACAGAGGAAGGTTCAGGGGTTAACTAGTTTCTTCCCACAGCAATTCCCTGGAGTGGGACCCCTGATTTGCCCTCAGTTTTGCTTTGGGTTTTGCTTTTCAGTTTTTTCTCTCATACAGCCTATTGATTAGTCCTGCCACTAAGCACAGCCTTCGGAGCCGACTGGAAAGCATGGCTACCAAGGCAAAGTGCCCATCCTGTGGCACACGGAGGGGCACCCCCACTGAGACGGGAATCTGCAGGCCATGTGCGGCAGCGTCTACCTCTGTAGAGCAGGAAATCAGTTTGACCATGTCCCAAACACCTCAGGTGCCTGGGGAATCCCTGGTAGCGGAAGGGGGGGGTCAGTTACCTCCGGCTACTAGCACAGAGGTTCCCTCACCCCCTCTATCCCATGCCACGCTGGAGGAAGGGGTCGGAGAGCTCTTCTCCCCAGACTTCATCCTTTTGCTTCACCAAGCTTACTGCAGGCGCAGGCAGGGGCTTGGCCCAGGCGATACAGGTCCGCCAGCAGAAGCCAGATTAGACAAACCTAGGAGAGCGAGCGGTCAGGACTCAGGGATACCCCACAAGCGCACCAGGCTAATAAGTGAAGAGATCCTCCCCCCCCTGTCCCAGGGCACTCCAGAGGAGGAGGGTTCCGAAAGGGACTTAGAGGAGGAAGACGAGGAGCTGGAAGAAGGGGAGATCCCGGAAGAGGACCATGCTCGCATTGTCAGGGTGTTCCGCCGTGAAGAGCTCTCTTCTCTAATCAATGAGTCCCTAAAGGCCCTCAATGTTACCTCTGATTCCCCAACAGAGGAGGAGGCTCTAGAGGATCCCCTGATTCAGGCCGTCAGAAGGTCCCAGAAAGTCTTCCCTGTCCACAGAGTGGTACGTCAGATGATACAAGAGGAATGGGATCAACCAGAATCAGGCTTGCGAGGGGTACGAACCATGTCTCGCCTCTACCCTCTCCCTGAGTCAGATAAAGAACTGCTGAAGTCCCCCAGAGTAGATGCGGCGGTATCAGCAGTCACCAAGAAGACCACTATCCCAGTGGAGGGAGCCACGGCTCTAAGGGATGCTCAAGACAGGAAACTGGATACGCTCCTGAAACAAGCTTTTGACATCAGCGCCCTTGCCTTGCAGGCCTCAGTATCAGGAGCCTGGGTGGCTCGGGCCTGCTTAAGGTGGGCACAACAGATCCAGTCAACAGAGGGATCAACGGCCGAAGCGCAAGCCAACTCGGCTAAGGTGGGATCTGGAGCAGCCTATTTGGCGGATAGCCAGTATGATCTCATCAGAAGCCTAGCCAAGAACATGGCCTCGGTGGTGGCGGCTAGACGCTACCTTTGGCTACGGAATTGGGCAGCAGATGCTTCCTCTAAGGCGCGCCTGAGCCGTCTTCCTTTTAAGGGCAAACTGTTGTTTGGCGAAGATTTGGAAAAGCTAGTTAAGGACCTGGGGGAGTCAAAGGGAGGCAGGCTCCCAGAAGACAGACAAAAACAGGGGCGCTCCCTACCCCCCTTACGTATCCAGCCTAGGGAACCACGGAGGTTTCGTCCAGCCAGGTCAGCTCCCTTTTCCAAGACCCGTTTTCCCCCAAGGGGACAAGGTTTCCGAGGGTTCCGGGGAGCTGGCCGAGGTTTCGGAACAGCCTCTTCCTCCTTCTCGGGTTCCAGAAAACAATGAGAGGCCGGGGGCCCAGGAGGGAAGGCACCCGATTGGAGGCCGCCTGAGGCTCTTCCTTCCCGCCTGGTCCCGAGTCACGTCCGATCAATGGGTCCTAGAAGTGATCAGAGAGGGCTATGCTCTCGAATTCGCAGAACAAATCCCCTCGGCCTTTGTCCGCTCTCCCTGCGGCTCCGCTACAAAGAGGGCGGCGGTGGAGGCGACTCTCGCCCGCCTATTAGCTCTCGGGGCAGTAATCCCCGTTCCACCAAACCAGCGAGGATCGGGTCGGTACTCAATTTATTTTGTGGTACCAAAGAAGGAAGACTCCCTTCGACCGATCCTGGATCTAAAACAGGTAAATCGCTGCCTCAGGGTACCCCACTTCCGGATGGAGACTCTACGTTCTGTCATAGCAGCCGTAAGGGAAGGGGAGTTCCTAACATCCCTCGACTTGACAGAAGCCTACCTGCACATCCCAATCAGGAAGTCCCATCAGCAGTTCCTGAGATTCGCGGTACCAGGAGGCCACTTTCAATTCCAGGCCCTTCCATTCGGCCTAGCTACGGCTCCCAGAACATTCACCAAGGTAATGGTAGTGGTAGCGGCCTTCCTTCGGAAGGACGGCATATTAGTTCATCCTTACTTGGACGATTGGCTAATCCGGGCAAAATCCGAAGAAGAAAGTCTCTCGACAACGGCCAGAGTAATCCAGGTTTTAGAGGACTTGGGTTGGGTCATCAATCGTACAAAGAGCAGACTGACTCCCTCCCAGGAACTCGAGTACCTCGGGGCAAGATTCGACACCAACAGCGGAAGAGTTTTCTTGTCACGAACGAGATCAAGGGATTTAAGGCTCCTAGTCTCGCAGTTTCTAGCCAGAAGAAGCCCCTCGGCGTGGCATTATCTTCAGCTTCTGGGAACAATGGCGGCAGCAATAGAAGTAGTACCATGGGCCAGGGCCCACATGCGCCCATTGCAGCGTTCTCTGTTGCGTCGGTGGTCCCCCCAGCATCATCCTCTCTCTCGACAGTTACCGTGCGCTCCGCGGACCAAACAGGCACTATACTGGTGGAAAAACCCAAGGAACCTGGACCGCGGGATGCCTCTCGAACCCCCTCGGTGGTTACTGTTGACGACGGATGCCAGCCTATCGGGCTGGGGGCACACTGCCAAGATCAGTTCGCACAGGGTCGCTGGACACCGTTGGAATCGCAGTGGCCCATCAACAGACTGGAGTTGCGGGCCGTCACCCTGGCGCTCAAAGCTCTCGAGACATTAGTGCAAGGAAGAGCAATTCGCGTCCTCTCCGACAATGTCACCGCGGTGGCCTACATCAATCACCAGGGAGGCACCAGCAGCCCCGCTCTCGAAAAGGAGGCGGACACCCTCTTACAGTGGGCGGAGATCCATCTGCAGGCGCTATCAGCACAGCACGTGGCCGGAACGGACAACGTCACGGCCGATTTCCTCAGCAGATGCAAGATAGACCACGGGGAGTGGGAACTGGAACAGGAGACCTTTAACCAAATAGAAGCTCGGTGGGGAGTGCCAGTCATGGACCTCATGGCACGGTTCTCGTCAGCCAAGGTGGACAGATTCTTCAGTCGGCGGAGGGAAAGAATGTCCGAGGGCTTGGATGCCCTGTCCCAGAAGTGGCCTTCGGAGGGTCTTCTCTATGTATTCCCGCCGTGGGCTCTGATCGGAAAAGTGCTCCAGCGGATAGAGTCTCACCAGGGATTGGTAATCCTCATAGCCCCAGACTGGCCTCGCCGACCCTGGTATGCGGATCTGGTGAGGATGATCGCCGACCAGCCGTGGCGCCTCCCTTGCAAAAGGGATCTACTAAGGCAAGGCCCGGTACTGATGCCACACGTGGAGCGGTTCTCGCTTACGGCCTGGCTATTGAAAGGGCACGGCTCCTGAAAAGAGGTTACTCAGGGGCAGTAGTCTCAACTCTGCTGCAGGCCAAGAAGCGTTCGACCTGTCTTTCCTACGTGAGAGTCTGGCGCATCTTCGAATCCTGGTGTGCGGAGCGCCGAAAGAAACCACTCTCGGCCTCTGTTCCGGAGGTCCTGGAATTCCTGCAGGCAGGGTTTGACAAGGGTCTGGCCCACAGTTCCTTAAGGGTCCAGCTTGCGGCCATCGCTTGCTACAGGGGCAAGGTCCGAGGCAAACCCCTAGGGGCCCACGCGGACGTCGCAAGGTTCTTAAGGGCAGTTAGACGGCTACGACCACAACGAAGGTCAGTCATCCCCCCCTGGGACCTTAACCTTGTGCTAAATGCGTTGATAGGGAATCCCTTTGAGCCATTAAAGAATGCCTCCCTAAAGGATTTAACCCTGAAGACAGTTTTCCTTATAGCCATCTGCTCGGCCAGAAGAATCTCGGAACTACAAGCACTGTCCTCGCAGCCCCCCTTTCTGTCCTTCCTCAGGGATAAAGTGGTGCTGCGCACGGTTCCATCCTTCTTGCCCAAAGTCTCCTCCCCTTTCCATGTGAACCAGACAATTACCCTCCCGGCCTTCGCAACGGAAGGGCAGGAAAGTGGGGCTGACAAGCTTCACCTACTAGACATTCGCAGGACCCTGAAGCGATACCTCTCCCGCACAGCGCCCTTCAGAAAATCCGAGCGGCTATTCATTCAGTTCGGGGGTCCGCACAAAGGGGAGGCGGCGGCCAAGGCCTCCATCTCTAGGTGGATCAGGGAGGCAATCGCCTCCGCCTATATCCTGAAGGGAAAGCAAGTTCCCATGGGCCTGCGGGCACATTCCACGAGGGCTCAGGCTACCTCTTGGGCGGAGTTCAGCCTAGTTCCTCCACTGGATATCTGTAGGGCGGCGACTTGGTCCTCCCTCCACACCTTCACCAAGCACTACAGGTTGGACGTCCAGAGTGCAGCCGACGCTCGGTTTGGCCTGGCGGTTCTTCGTTCCGGTATGCCGGATCCCACCCAGCTTTGAACTGCTCTGGTACATCCCAGAAGTAAGGGACTGGACTGGAGTGACGATAAGGAAATGGTAATTAGGCCTTACCTGCTAATTGCTGTTCCTGAAGGAACGACAGTCCAGTCCCTGATCCCTCCCGTTTCCGGCTGAAGTTAAGAGTATTGTTTAGTCTGAAGCATCGGAACGAACCCAGGCCAGGGGCGGCTAGCCCCGGCAAACCCCCTCCGTCCGGGGCCATCCCTCCCATCCTCCCTATGCTATTCCAAAAAAAAAAAAAAAAAAAGGTTTTAGTTATGGTCAATTTTTCTTTAGATCTTTTAGCTATATAGTGTGTTACGAAAGTTTGTTAGGTCTGCTTTTTCATTCGAATACTGGAGTTAGGGGGTGGTCCCAGTGGTATTTATACCGCTCCATCCCCAAAAAGGTTGGGCTCAGCCTCCAAGCTGCTGGAAGGGTTACGCAACCCAGAAGTAAGGGACTGGACTGTCGTTCCTTCAGGAACAGCAATTAGCAGGTAAGGCCTAATTACCATTTTTTGCAGAGTTAATTAATTCTATAGAAGCTGTGCTCTCTTATCAGTACCAATTAGAGCTGTTTTCTGTCTTTTCTAAGTGTTTCGTTTCTGCTTAGCTATGTTCAGTTAAGCTGAGTTAAGTTTCAATTCTATGGTGTCATCATTCAGGGGGGTTTTCATTCCTCTGGGCCTAACTACAGGCTTCAGTTACAGGTCAAGCTGCTTAGGCCTGTCTGCTTAGTTCAATTAGCATGGATCATAGGCCGTCGCCTACCACATTCCCCCCTTTGATTATTCTCACCCGCATGTTAATAAGGTGTGAGAATCAAATCACATAATACTAGGTAAAGGTATCACTCTGTGGTATAGGGTAGTAAGTTCACATAGCTAATATCTTTGTAGCTGCCTTATGCTCTACAGTGTTATTAATAACTGAAGTTATCATTCGCAAGCAAAGTGGCAAGAAACAAGGGAGCAACAGGCAGATAGTCAAAGTCCATAGTTTGTACTAAACAAATACTAAGGTCAGATCCAATAAAAGAGTGAACTACTTATCCAATACCAATTGTGCAAAAATCCACTCTAATACTTTTTTTTAACTTTTTATCTTTTTTTCAACCTTAATGCTTCAAACTCTTCTCCACCGGTCTCAGATAAACGATAGTTTTCTTTTACACCTTACTAATGGGTATGGTGATTAACCCAATATGGTGTTCGTTTACATCAATGACCAGGATTATTTTCTTAAACAAAGTTTCCTTCTGCTTTCGAAATATTTCTAAGTTTTCTTATCAACTGAAAATTCATTTAAAACCAGAAAACAACACCATTCTACTTATCTGAGGCAGAACGGTGCTAGTTCAAATGCCCCTCTGACATGCGATGAACAATAAGACACCCCAACGCCTCTGCAAGCGCTCTTAGCGTTTCTCCTGTTGGGTTCTTCAAGGGGATATTAACGATATTGTCCTCCAGGGCTATTATTCCATTCGTTGTTCTTCGAATTACTCAAAGCTTTTAATTCTACCACACAAAAACTGTTGAGGGCAAACCCGTAGTTTTTCTCATAGTCTTCTATTATGTTCCTTTTTCGGTCAGTCCTCACTGCTGGTAACGTTGTTTTCTGAGGTAACGAAAGACGCCAACGCATGCGCCTGAAAACTTCCAATTTAAATACCTTCCCATTGATTCCAAATGGGGGAACTACCGGATGCAGGCCAGCCAATCCACACTAGCATTTAATCCTGTTGGTTGAACTGTCTCTAAATGGTGTATCCACCATTGTTCTCGATACAAGAGAGTTTGTTCTCGGGATCTCCCGGTTAATCCTTTTAATATCTGTTCCACACACCAACATTGCAACTCATTGAAGGTATGGCCTAAATCCAAACAGTGCTGTACTATACATGAATACATGAATGAATACATGGTTGAATACATGTGATGCAAATTTAACTTTCACTTTTGAATGTCATACCCAACAAATTACATACTTGGATGTATTAATAAGGAGGGCTTCAGATACTTGGCAGACCACAGTCTATCGTAAACCCACTCATAAAAACACATTTTTGCGATACTCAAGCGCTCATCCTACAAGGTTAAAGATAGTCTCCCGATATCTCAATTTTTAAGATACCGAAGAAATTGTTCCACAGTACAAGAATATAAACAAGCGTCACAGGTTTTGAAGAAAAATTTTTTGGAACGGGGGTATCCTAAAAAGATAGTCCACCGAGCTTATAAAAGAGCTTTCTATAATAATAGAGAGCTTTTATTAACTCCTCGGAATCGACAGGTTAATGAACAAGATCATAAGATCAATTTTGTTACTACGTTTTCCCCGCTCAGTGGATGTATTCAAAAGATTCTAGCCAAACATCAAGTAATTCTTGAGACAGTACCAGGTTTACAAGCCAAAAAAGTGCGCTGTGTATGGACGAAGAGTAAGAGCTTTAAAGAGTATCTATCCCCTACAGT
Organism: Ichthyophis bannanicus; assembly: GCA_033557465.1. Classification (NCBI taxonomy): domain Eukaryota; kingdom Metazoa; phylum Chordata; class Amphibia; order Gymnophiona; family Ichthyophiidae; genus Ichthyophis; species Ichthyophis bannanicus. The sequence goes on from CM066031.1 coordinate 75,076,525, forward strand.
TTTAAGACCACTGAATTGGGCCATGAGAAGTCAATTTCAAGGAAAACATAAGCAATGTGGTCAATGCAATGTATGTGCAGTGATGTTAGAAATTTCAGAGTTTGCCTACCGAGGAAGAACTTATAGTTTGAGACACGTCACTACTTGTGAATCACAATTTGTAGTGTATGCTATACAATGCCCGTGTTCTCTTATTTACATCGGCAAAACTATTAGGGCTTTAAAAATCCGGATAAAAGAACAGGAAAGTAGAATACGTTGCCGACGGGTGGAAGCACCAATAGTACAGCACTGTTTGGATTTAGGCCATACCTTCAATGAGTTGCAATGTTGGTGTGTGGAACAGATATTAAAAGGATTAACCGGGAGATCCCGAGAACAAACTCTCTTGTATCGAGAACAATGGTGGATACACCATTTAGAGACAGTTCAACCAACAGGATTAAATGCTAGTGTGGATTGGCTGGCCTGCATCCGGTAGTTCCCCCATTTGGAATCAATGGGAAGGTATTTAAATTGGAAGTTTTCAGGCGCATGCGTTGGCGTCTTTCGTTACCTCAGAAAACAACGTTACCAGCAGTGAGGACTGACCGAAAAAGGAACATAATAGAAGACTATGAGAAAAACTACGGGTTTGCCCTCAACAGTTTTTGTGTGGTAGAATTAAAAGCTTTGAGTAATTCGAAGAACAACGAATGGAATAATAGCCCTGGAGGACAATATCGTTAATATCCCCTTGAAGAACCCAACAGGAGAAACGCTAAGAGCGCTTGCAGAGGCGTTGGGGTGTCTTATTGTTCATCGCATGTCAGAGGGGCATTTGAACTAGCACCGTTCTGCCTCAGATAAGTAGAATGGTGTTGTGTTCTGGTTTTAAATGAATTTTCAGTTGATAAGAAAACTTAGAAATATTTCGAAAGCAGAAGGAAACTTTGTTTAAGAAAATAATCCTGGTCATTGATGTAAACGAACACCATATTGGGTTAATCACCATACCCATTAGTAAGGTGTAAAAGAAAACTATCGTTTATCTGAGACCGGTGGAGAAGAGTTTGAAGCATTAAGGTTGAAAAAAAGATAAAAAGTTAAAAAAAAGTATTAGAGTGGATTTTTGCACAATTGGTATTGGAAAAGTCCATAGTTTGGCAAGAGTGGGAAAAAGAACTAAAGGATTAGAAGGTTCAGTTGCATCTTTGTTGTGCTGTCGTAAAGCTTCTGATTTAGACAGACCAGCTGTCCATCCTTCGTAGTAGATTGTGGTCCAGTCCAAACAAAACACAAACTGTCAACAATGGGGTGGGCCAATACCCACTCACTAGTAGTATTATGTAAATCAGTCTGATTGTATAGGATAGAATAGTTCAGTTCTTGCGTCTCCCAGGGCCACTGATCTCCCATCTTAGTTCCTCCACAATAGAAACAGTCAGAAGTGTGGAGACTAGATGCTATTGCTCCAGCAAGTTCAAGAAACAAGTTCTGGTGGTGGTATGAGGAATTGCAACGGTGGCTTGCATAGCCTTGTAGAAAGTCAAGATCTAGAACAACTTTTGGATTGGAGAGTATACCAATGCAAGTATAGGAAGAATGATAAAACAAGGTCTGAGTGACCTTCGGTCCAGTTCATGTTGTACTTATACAGGCTGCCCAGGGAGATAAGGCAAAAGTCATTTCAAAGCACTCCAAAACCGTTGCCAGAATAAAGCAATAATAATAATTCATAATGGGCATAGTCTCTGGAAAAGTGGTGGAACTGTCGACTTCCACAACAGATAACAGATGTAGGGTTGATTGTAGATCCTCAAGCTTCTGCGGTACGTAGACCTACCAGCTTTTTGGCAGGAGTAGGGCTGTAGATTCCAAAGTATCACTGTCCTCTGGGATGTCTCAATTTCTTAAAATATCATAGCATAGTCTCTTAGGCTATTATTGCTTCCTTAGAGCAGTTCACTCTTTAGAAGATCAAAACAGTCTTTTCAGAGTATTTAAACACAGTCTCTTAGAAGATTCAATTTCTTAACACAACACAGTCTCTTTCTGATGATTGCAGTTTTGTTTTTTTTTCCCCAGACGCGAAGCTTACTTTCAGATAAACAAACAGTCTTGAAATAGTGCAGTTTCTGAGGGACCAATAAGTCTTAGGTCCGTGGTTGTTGTCGTAGGGTGAGGTGCAATGGAGTCTCAGGATGCTGTACAGTAGTCCAGTGATCAGGTTCAAGAGCAGCTGCTGGCTTCACTTGATTATGATGGATCCAAGGTTCAAATTCTGCGACTTTTACTGCAGTTGGAGTTGACAAGATGACAACATAGGGTCCCCTCCAATGCAGGGCTAACAGTATCTTTCTCCACTCTTTGATCCACACCGAGACTCCAGGCTTGAAAGGATGCAGGGGTGCAGGCAAATTGATGGGTAATTGATTTTGTACTCAGGTATGAAGACTCCTGCAAAACAGAACTTAAAACCAATAGTTCATGTCTAATAATTTCAGATCCTATCTGTCTCATATCTCCTTTTATTTCCTATACAATAGGCAGGGGTTGTTGCCCATACAGAATCTCAAAAAAGGGAAACTCCTAAAGACTTAGCAGGGGCTAAGTATATCCTAAGAAGGGCTATGGGAAGAACCTGGGGCCACTTCAGGTAAACCTCTTGGCAAAGTTTAGACAACTGAGATTTCAGGGTTCTATTCATACATTCTACTTTTCCTAAATTCTGAGATCTATAGGCAGTATGTATCTGTTAATATCAATATCTTGGGGCTATACTTAATGGACTTGCTTCCTAAGGTTATCCACCCTCATTCTTTGTACAGGGCCCCATATGCATGCAAGGTTGTAAGGGCATACTTGGAATCTGGGTACACATTTAGACAGGGCTCTTTTCCTATTGTTAGTGCTCTAGTGAGGACTATCAGTTCAGCTTTCTGTGGTGAAGTTTCTGGGGCCAGGGCTGAGGACTCAACTACCAAATCAGGGGTCACCACTGCATATCTAGCACAACAATGTCCATTGATGATGAAACTGCCTTCAGCCACAAAGAAAGTCTGTTCAGGGTTCTCCAGAGGGACATCAGTCAAATCCAGGCGGCTTGAGAATACAGTGTCCATAATTTCTAAACAGTCATGATCAGGGGGTCAAGACCAACTGATAACAACATAGCAGGATTGAAAGCTTGACTGACCCTTCAGTTGTATCTGGGGTTTTCACACAACATACTCTAATACTTCAACATTCATAGATTTGTTAGCTAGTAATTTCCTTTGTATTTCATATTGGTTAGAACAGAGTGTGGTACAGTAACTTGAAGATTCTGTCTCAAAGGGATTTTTCTTTTTAGTTTTTGCTTACTAGGAAGGCTGTAGCTGTAACAGCTTCTCAAATAAGGTCCAAGAGATTGAGTCAACACTCCTAGAACATTTCCTTGCGACTCATGAACATAGAGACTGTAAGGTTTTCTGGACATCTGGTAGACCCAGAGCTGGTGATAACATCAGAGCGGTTTTCAAAGATCAAAAGACTGCATTCCTATTCAAGTCCCCATTCCAATGGAGACTTTTTCATTCCTTTGGTAGCTTGATACAATGTGATACAATGGTTTTGCTAGCAGCGCAAAATTGGGGATCCATATACAACAGTACCCTGTGGCACCCAAGAAGGCTCTCACTTGCCTCCTGGTGGTTGGAGTAGGAATACTGCATACAGCTGCTTTGCGTTCTGGTAAGGGTTCCAGGCGTCGAATTCCGCTGGACAACTGGAATCCTAGGTATTTAACTTGTTTGACATAATTATGCTTTGGCTCTTGAGACTTTGTATCCAGCCTCATTAAAAAGGTGCAAGAGTTCACTGGTGGCTTGTGGACATTCACTTTCTGAGTTGGTGGTTATGAGCAAGTTGTCCACATATTGAAGTAGAATTTTTTACTTTTTTTTTTCTGGAGTTTCTGGATAACTTGTCAAATCTTTTGCTGAGTGAGGCGAGTTCTTGAATTCTTGAGGTAATCTTGTCCAGATGAGTTGGCCCTACCTCCTTGTAGTGGGGTCTTGGGCTAAGCGTATACAGAAAAAGGCATCTTTTTAAGTCCAGAATGGTAAAATATATATCTTCAGCAGAGATCAGTTCCAAGAGAATATAAGGATTTTGGTACCACTGGTTGTATAGTTTCAGCTGCATCATTCATTCTTCTTAGATCCTGCACTGGGCGGTAATCACCTGTCCCAGGCTTCTTGACTGGCTTGAGGGTGACAATGACAGGGGCTATGTTCTTCGCTAGGCCAGGTAGATTATCTTCTGCCCATCCTCCAGGTGGGGCTATGAGGTTGGTAAGTGTACAGCTTGTTGCTTTGGATGCAGGTGAATAGAACCGCCATTCTTCTTCTTGGGGGACAGTTAACACCATCAGGCCAGCAGATTTTGAGTTTCATTTTTTCCCCCTTCAACAAAGGATATCTGTGCTTGAAACTTTGCAAGCAGGTCTCGGCCCAAAAATGGAATAGGGCATTCAGGCATATACAGGAACTGGTACATTATTATTATTATTTTTTTTTTTAGTTCACACATGCGGTTCTGCAAAAAAGGCTTTGCGGACTTAGCCCCAGTAGCTCTGATAATGGTGATGCATCTGGCCTAGTCTTTATCCATGCTGTAGCCCTCTTTAGCTGCCAGTTACTCTATAGCTACTTCCTTCTCCTACTAGAACATTGTGCTTGGTTTATTGTTTTATGACTCTGCAATCAAGTACTCCCTCCTCCCCTCCTGGGGTGGAGTCAAGATACGGGCATTCACTTCTCTAATGTCCTTCTTTTTCTATAATGGGTGCACTGATTTGCACCCAGTGGAGGCCTGCTACTTCTGCGGCCTCTTACACGTTCTCTGGTCCTTTGATTAGGAAAACCTCCTCCACATCATTCGACTAAAATATCATTCACTTTCTCTGTTACATTTATTTTCACAATTCACAAACTTTTCTGCGCTACTTTCATTAACTATCATGCCCGCAAATCCATCCAGTTTCATTTCTGTTTTATATCTCTCTGGGACTGACTGACAAAAACACAACTTCTCCTGGGCTACTGGTCTGCATTATACTGTTCATTAGTTCAATCAAATCCTAAGGCTTCTCAGTGTATAATGCAGTTTTTTTCAGTTCTAAACAAGTCTGGTCAGCTGACTTTCACTTCTGGTCCAGAGGGGGTGCACATCCCCCTGCTGCGGAGGTGGCTGGCAAACTAGGGAATCTGCAGGGTGGATTTCCCCCCCCCCCCCCTCTCCTGGGTTCTGTTTCTCCTAGCAACGCTCTATCCAGGAGGTTGATTTTTTTTTTTTTTTTAATGATCTACTTCTCTGCTGTGGGCACATTAGTTCACGCCCACCGGGGGGTGACATCATTGGTGGACTGGGCTCCATCCCCCCCTTAAGCACTCTAAGCGGAGCTACTTACAGAGAGAGAGAGAGAGACAGGATATCTAGAGATTCTGGGGCAAAATATGGTGAACAGCAGAAACCACTCCCTTTCACATAACATTCCTGATTGGGACAGAGACATTTCATAGTCTTCAGTAAATCCCTTACTGAAATTCTTGATCATACTTGAAAAGACACTTATTAAAAAACCTTATTACCGTAATCATAAGCTTAAATTGAGCACAGACATACAATTTAGATACAGTTCTTAAAATATCTTATAGGGAGAACTATAGCTATCTGTTACGTATGACTAGAATAAAAATACTTAGCAACCAGCCGTAATCAGCATGTCTCTGCAAAAGAAATATTACTTTTTTTAGTTCAGGAAGCAAATATTCAAAAGACATTCCGGATATATTTCATAAAGTGCACCTTTCCCTTTTTTCAAATACAGAAAAACAGCTTACAGTTTGGGGAAGCATGCATTCAAATGACTTATACTTGTTCATAAAATGGTTAGTGCAAACACTCCGCAAGATAAACTTTTTTTTTTTTTTTTAAACTTTGATTGAATGAATCCTTTATTTTAAACAAGACTGCTCAATCGGGAACGGCTGTCTCATTCCTTAGTAAGCTGTGTGAGCCACACCCCTTAGCTCACTGGAAACGAAATGATCACAGTTTCACAGAGACATGCTAGCAAGAATCATTTAAATCAGTGTCAAGTCGTGATCTAATAATTACTTTGTAGGTTTATAAGTCAAAGGAAATAAACCCAAAAACAGTTTGCTTAGTTTATCATTTCTGAAAGGTAACAATAATATACAGACAAAGCAGAGAATATAACTAAAAACAGTTTACGGAGCTCCGATGAGGTTAATTCGACCTTCAAAACTAAAATCCTGACTAAATATTCCTATCGAATGGTATATAATACCTAACCATAGCAGAAGGAACATTACTATTAAAAACATATTGAATAACACAGGTACAATTGTCCTGAAATAAGCACAAACTAACAGCATTGAGATTTAAGCCTGCACAGGATTAGAAAGATGACACTGTACATTCTTTCCTTCAGACACGCCCCCTGTCAGTTTTTTTACACTGCAGTAGAAAAACGAACTGGGTCAGACCAGCTTTTGGATTTTTAAAATGATTCTAGGTGTTTTGGGTCTTCGTTCTGCTCTATTAATACAATTTCTTAATCAGTGAACTGTCACAAATTACCCAACAGAATAATCTCACATTTATAACAGAAGGGAAACTCGCAGTTTCAACAGATAACAAAAAACAGATACACAGTAGGGCAGACAATACACATCAAACGCTTCACACAATCATGCTAGCAACGTATCTCAGAATGCATTCCTTTCTATCTATTCTGACTAGTCTTATCCAATTTCCCAATTACGAAGAGACGGGAGTTTCGCCCCGCGAATACTCATGCAGGGGTACTCGGTCCGTCTCGGAGAGGTGATCATGCTCTCTTACCAATTTCCAATTTTCTCGAGATTACAAATTCCAAGTTCCTGTCTGTTCTGACTAGGCTGAATCATGATTCTCTATAACAGCTGTACCTCATGAATACTCATGCAAGGATTTCCAAACAAATTTTCCCCGCGCATACTCATGTAGGGACCTCGCGCATACTCATGCGAGGTTGACTTAAGTCTTACCAAACAAAAAGGACGATGGCTTCGCCTTGTGCATACTCATGCAAGGGTAATAGGACCGTCCTTGAGAGGGGATCAGTGCTCTCATTACCAAATTCCAAGTTCCAAGTTCCAAGTTCTCGAGATTACAAGTTACAAGTTTCAAATTCTTACCAAAGTTTCAAACTGCAGTTCTAACTCATCTGTCTAGACAGGTTTTCAAAACTATACTTACCAGATCTGGTTCCCAAGCTTCTGAGTTGGATCCTGGACTCCCCCGGGTCGGAAGTGTTGGCCAGCTGGACTCAGTGCCTGCCGAGGCCAGGCAGAACCCCCTCCGATTCAAGAGGATCGGTGGGCCCAGGGAAATTCCCCTACGTCGGATTGGCATGGTTCCAACTGGACCAAACCTCAAGGCGAATTACGTGGATTTATTCACTTGAACACCATCCACCACTCGCACTTCCAGGCCAAACGCACCAAGAAATGTAGCAGCAGATAAGCATGCAATAAATAAAACCAGGAGTCTTTTCAAGGATCCAAGCCAGTTTAATGTGCACATGGCTCAAGCAATAATCAAATTTCAAAATGGCTGAGCAATGGTTTCTAGCAAAACAACAACTTTTATAGCGTTCTTCTCCATTCTAGACATAGGCAAACTTTTCATTGGTCCCAGTAACCCCTCTCACCCATCTATTGGTCCTGTTACTGATATGGCTACCCAATCGGGACCCTGGTCTGGGCTCAGCACCTGGTTGCCCCCCTTCTAGTCCCAATTACAATGGTCAGTGTCTCTAACTTGTTACATCTCTCCTCCAAGGTCGCTTAGCTTGTTAAAACATATGGGAAGCAGGGCACTGTAACCTTGCTTTTTGCAGAGTTAATTAATTCTATAGAAGCTGTGCTCTCTTATCAGTACCAATTAGAGCTGTTTTCTGTCTTTTCTAAGTGTTTCGTTTCTGCTTAGCTATGTTCAGTTAAGCTGAGTTAAGTTTCAATTCTATGGTGTCATCATTCAGGGGGGCTTTCATTCCTCTGGGCCTAACTACAGGCTTCAGTTACAGGTCAAGCTGCTTAGGCCTGTCTGCTTAGTTCAATTAGCATGGATCATAGGCCGTCGCCTACCACAGTATCATAGATGATTTTGCTGTGCAGAAAGCTAGGAAAGTAATTTTGAAATAATTGAGTTGTCGATTGGATTTGTGCTCCATTTCTTCTTTATTAGTTTGTTTGGTAAACTTTTGGTTTAAAACCCTATAACATGGGAAGTGAGAGTGAGGAGCTGAGCTGCTGCCCGAGCATGTACTGCGTTCTCCCTGTTTGTTTTTGGCCAGTCTGGACTTCCGGAGCATCGGTGGGATGCTGCGCTTGGTCCTGACGTCATCTCCGGGACCTTAAAATTGCGGCCTACACCGCGGTTGCGCGGTTGCGGTCGCGCTTTGAAGGGGTGTTTTTAAAGGGGTTTGTTAAGCCCCTTTTGCGCCCCTTCAGCGCACGAGGAGCAACGAGGTGGGAGACTTGATATGGGCAAACGTAAGAAGAAGCTGAATGTGAGTACTGTCAATCCTGTTAAAGCTGTTAAAATCTCTGGCCCTATGGATAAGCACGTGGTTGCTGGTTCTGGCAGTGAAAAGCTTCCCATTGCCGTTTCTAAATCTCCATCTTCTTTGGATAGCTCCTCGTTTTCTTTGGGGGTTTTTAACTCTGCCCCACTTGCTATCAAGAAGAATAGCCGCCTAGTGACTTCTTCACCCATGGTGGAGGAGCAGCCCCGGTGTTTGGATGTAGCATCTCCAGGGGTTCCCTCCAGTTCTATGTTGGACATTGTGTCAGTTCCTCTGCCTCAAGTCCCTCGGATTCCGGAGGTCCTCGGTAGGGCTCAACACGACGGCTCTTCAGACCTACCTGTGGACACCCAGAGTATTTCTTTGGCTGATGTTTGGCATGTTCTTTCACGTATCGAACTTTCTTTGTCTTCTGTTGTAACTCAATTCTGTGATTTCTCTCGAGATTCTGTGGCTAAGTTGGCCCAGCATGATCTTCAGATTGCTGCTTTAGATAATAAGTGTCAGAAATTAGATGTTCAGCACACTTTGCTAGAGTCTACAAATTTCTTTTATTAAGGATAGCCTTATATTGCATACCCAACAGGAAATGCTTGAGAATAGTCTGTGGGCAGTGAATATTAGATGTTTGAATTTTCCTTATACCCGTTTGTTATCCCCGCAGATTTTATTTGACAAGTATTTGATAGAGGTTTTAGGATATCAAGCTAGTACTAAACCCTCTATTACTAAGATGTATTATTTGCCTCAGATGGTTTCGACAGCCTCTGGTTTGCCACAGGCTGCCTCTCCATCGATAGCACTAGATTCTTTGGATGTGTCTAATTTTATAGAATCATCCCAGGATATGATTCCCACGAAATCTACTCTTTTGGTATCCTTTTCATTTGAAGCTGATAAGAATGCAGTTATGCAACTTTATTTTCTAATAAGAATGCTGTTTTTTTGTGGAGGGAAATTTAATTTGTTCCCCGATGTATCCAGGCAAACCCAAACTAGACGTAGGGCCTTTTTGGCTTTAAAGTCACGAGCCCTTGCTTCTGGTGCAACGTTTTTCCTTAAGTTTCCCTGCAAGTGCCTGGTCACTATCGGGGGTACTAAGTACGTTTTTACTGAGGTAGATTCCTTGGAAACTTTTCTTAAGAATTTGGTTCCACAGGTACAATAGGTAATATTGGTATGATATATTTTCTTTTAAGTTTTTGTATGTTAGCAATGTTAGTATTAATTAGAGTTTGGATTGTAATACTGCATCACCTCTGATCCTTGCTTTGTGCTCCCCTAGACATGGACTGTTTTATTTTATTTATTTAACAATCACATATATACCGCACTTTCCCAAGGATCAGGTGCGGTTTACAAAAAACAAAGATAAAGAACAGAGCGATATAATTACAGTTCTTTTTACATGAAACATAAGCTAACATCGGTGAACTATATACAAAAGGCATGCGCCTTAATTCACAAAACATAATATATTGCATGAACTAATTACAGAAAACAAAACAATTTTTGTGGGGAGCATTGGAACTATATACAAAATAATTGTACCATTGTGTATGTACTATGTACCTTGCAGTATAGTTGGATGTCCAACTATAAATGTTAGAATAATTGTACAGAATAAAGGAGCATGAGTTAATTTTTATATGCAGTTTTTGAAGTGACATTCCTGGTTTGATCGCTAGTTTGTCCTCTGTTATCCATTTTCATTATGGGAGAGAGTGTTTGTCTGTGGGCCATAGTGTGTTATAAATAAATGAGTTTTTAGTTTCTTTCGGAGTTCCTTAATATCAGTTAGAACTCTGATTTCCTCAGGGAGGGAGTTCCAGAGGATGGGGGCTGCGTGGGAAAATGCCATGTTGTTTTTTTGACTTTTGTGAAGGTTTTCGGGGTCATTATTTTATTTGTATGACCTCTCCTATGAGCAGTTTTAGATGAGTCCATCGTAATGAGTTTGCCTAGTGTCGGTGGTACCATATTATTTAAAGCCTTGAATGTAGTTATTAGGATTTTGTAGTTTATCCTGCATTGTATTGGTAGCCAGTGAAGGTTAGCTAATATAGGTGTTATGTGTTCAAATGTATGAACCTTCATTATGATTCTGGCCGCAGTATTTTGTGCTAGCTGAAGTTTTTTAATGTTCTGTTTTGTTGTTCCTAGAAGAACTAAGTTAGCAAAATCAAACTGGGGTGTGATGATTGCTTGAATAATGCTCATAAAGTCTTGTATATGTACTAGTGGGTGAAGTTGCTTTAGGATCTTAAGCTTGTAGTGGATTTTTTTTATTGTGTTCATGATGTGGAAGTCCATACTAAGATACTTATCTAGGATCACGCCTAAGTATTTCACCTCATTTTTTATTTTGATATCGTGATTTTGAAGCGTGATAGATGATGGGGGAATGTATGATTGATTTTTCATAACAAATAAGATGTCCGTTTTTGAGTAGTTGATGTGTAGGTTGTGGTCATCTAGCCATGTAGTTAGTTCATTGAAGCACTCAGTTATTAATTGCATTGGTAGGTTTGCGATCTTGAAAGGTATGTACAGCATTATATCGTCCGCATAGATATGGTAATGGACGTTGAATTGTTTAAAGATGTTGCAAACAGTTGAATATAAATATTAAAAAGGAGGGCTGAAAGGGCCGATCCTTGTGGGAGGCCGAGTTCCTGTTTGTATGTATTAGAAATTTGAGCATTGATTCTTACTGTTTGCGTTCTGTTGTTTAGATATGAAGTAAACCATTTATGTACTGTTGATTTAATTCCTATTTGTTTGAGTCCATTAAGCATTATGGCATGATTTACACTATCGAATGCTGCAGAAATGTCTAGAAATAGAAGGATGTATGCTTGTTTAGAGTTGTCAATTCCTCTTACAAGAGTGTCGAGTAGGACTGTAAGTAGTGTTTCTACACCATGATAAGGGCGAAATCCGTATTGCTGTTCATCAAGGGGGGCTGAGTTATCAATGTATTCTTGAGTTTGAATATGAACTACCTTTTCAATTAGTTTAGCCATGAAAGGTATACTTGATTTAGGTCTATAGGAGTTCGGTGATGTTTTGTCCAGGATACCGTTCTTAAGTAATGGGCGAATTTGCGCATGTTTTAGGGTAGGTGGTAAGTACCCTTGTTGTAATGAAAGGTTGATCATGGGAAGAATGAAGGAGGATAAAGTTGACTGTGTTTGTTTTCCTTTTTTTCCTGTATAATGTCTTGTGATTGAATTTGAAAAATGTGAATAAAGATATAATTATAAAATCCTATAACATTATACTAAACATTTACCAAAGACCAGTTTTCTACTTACTAATTTTGCCTTTGTGGATAGTGAAGTCACATTTGACTAAATTTAAATATAAACTAGATTTTGAATCAAGATGACACCTATGTTACTTACAACAGCTCCTTATAGACTGTTACCAGATAGTATTTTAACATGGTCATATTAGACCATAGACCTGTATAAAGTTGACTAAAGTTGTATGTGTGTTGCATAGACTCATAACTTTAGTTAACTTTATACAGGCCTATTGTCGAATACTACCATTTTTTTTGTTTTATGATGTTTTCAGTTTGTTATTGTCTAATTTATTGTTATGAATGTTATTTTGTAAGCCTCTTAGATTTTGATAAGCGGAATAGAAATGCTTTTAAATAAATAAAATATGGAACTGATAAAAGTCTGATGTCATGGGGGGCACCATTATCACAAGTCGCACAGGGTGCAGTTATAGCTTGGTACGGCCCTGCTGGTCTCCCTCTCCCCTTTGGAGGTGTGGTGATGAGGAGCTGTTGAGGACGTTGAAGGTTGTGAAGATGGAATTGAATTTAATGTGTTCCTTTATTGGAGCCAATGCAGTTGTTTGAGAAGACGTGTAATGTGTAGAGGGGTTTTATTTGCATTGAGTAGGATTCATGCAACAGTGTTGACAGCAAGTTGGAGAGGGTAGATGGTTGAATTTGATATGCCTTGAAATATAATATTACAGTAGTCAAAGTGGGGGAAGATGGTTGCTTGAAGGACTGAATATAAGTCATGGTCAGTCAGTAAATGTTTGAGATGCTTGACCATTTTGGGCTTGAAGTAAATGCCCCGAGTGAGATTTTGTATGTTTGCTGAGAAAGTGAGGCATTGGTCCAGTTTGACTCCAGGTATCGTATATCTTATTTTACTTGGATTTGAGAGCTATCAATAGCTATGGAAGATGGTGGTTTGAAGCCATTGTCTCTTGTGATGAACATGGCCTCTGTCTTCTTGAGGTCTGTGTTCAAATTGTGTATTTTGAGCCAGTTGCGTATGGTGGAGAAGCAGGTTGTTATGGGTATGATGTCTGGATTTGATGGTTGATAGATGTGTATATCATTACATCATCGGTGTATATATGGTATAGGATGTTGCAAGTCTTTATTAGAGAGCATACTGGTTGTACGAAGAGGTTAAATAGTAATGATGAGAGGGTTGATCCTTGTGGGGCTTCTTGAGATTGGGGTGGTATTTGTTTGGTCTATTGGAGCTTTGTATGATATAGGGTGGAATATGTATGGTCTATTGGGGCTTTTTTCTTTTGTGTCTTGGTGCTGCGTGGCACCCCAATATCCCATCCTTATAATTTGTGTATAAATTTTGTAAGACAGTGCAAGTTATAAGTATATAAAGTGGGATATAACTCCTTTTAAATAAATAAATAAGTAAAAAAATCAATCTAATTTATTGAACTAGAATACACAGGTCTGCAGCAAATATAAATCTAACACCGTATTGTTATCCTGTGAGGCATAAAATGACATCACTCGATATAGAACTTCAGTTACTGTCTGCCCACTTCACATTCTACAAAGCACTATTTTATACATTCACGTCAGTTTTTTCTCTTTAACCAATTTGTCCCTTTTCCCTTATATGGTTATTCCTTACAACAGACTTGGAAATACATTCCTTCTTTTTCTCTTGTATGGTTCTTTGCAGTCTTATCTCTATGTTTCATCTTTTTCAACCTCCCCCAATGCCTGTCTTTTTCTGGTTTATATGTAGTAATGGCTAAAACATTCTGTCTGCAGTTTGTCTTGTCAGCTGTTTCAAAGGTAAATAACATACACACACAGAGATACAGAGACACTGTTTTCATTCACTCATTTCAAGATGGAGTTTTCAGAGAGGATTCTGGGGAGGGGAGGGGGGGGGGAGCTAGTCGCGAACGGAGATGGCTGCCTGAAATCTCAGCTCTCACCCAGACGTTAGAATCCTGACTTTCCTACACCTCAGAGGACCCCGCTGCAAACTAATCTTGAGAGAGAAAAGATGTCTGAGAAACCTACTTTGAAGCCGGCAAAGTTAGATTTCGCGCAAGGAACGGGACATGCCACAAAGCGTTTAAAACCAGAGACGGGGTCTCCGCAGAAAATGGTGGCAGGGAAAGACTCGGCAGAGGGAGTCCGGGAAATCCTGCAGGAGCTAAGGTCGGTAAAGGATATGATAGTCACCAGTAATGAAACGCTAGCGCAGTTAAAAGAAGATGTGAGTGAAGTCAAAGAACAGTTGAAAGGAGTCTGTGAGCGTGTCCGCAATGCGGAAACGGCGATTGAGCGCTATGAGCAGCTTTTAACTCAGCTGGGCCCACTACAAAAAAGAATAGCGGCGTTAGAAGACCTCAATGAGGACCAAAGCAATCGTGCTAGGAGAAACAACTTAAGGATCCTAGGTATCCCGGAGGGTAGAGAGGGCTCGGACCCACTGGGATACTTGCAGAAATTGCTACCTGAGCTGCTGCAAATAACTTTTCACAACCCATTTGAAATCGAGCATGCTCACCGCGTGCCGTCGCATGTAATAGAAAGGCAGAAGCATCCACGGCCTTTCATTATCAAACTGCTTCGATATCCACATGTATTACAAATTTTACAATCAGCCAAGCAGAAGTCTGAGCTCCGGCTGGAGGGTAGCAAGATCTTGATATTTCCGGACCTTTGCAAGAAGACTACAGAAAGGCGCAGGGCCCTGCTGGACTGCAGGCCAATGCTGCAAAAGCTGAATGCGCGTTATGGCCTTTACTATCCAGCGCGAATGCGCGTTACAATAGGAAACAGCACACGAACCTTTGACAATGGGGCGAGTCTGCGCACCTATCTAGAAGATTTCTCACATATGGAAATAGCGATCTGAAGAGGTCATAATATTCTGGTTCCTGTTAACATCGTTTTCACTAACTCACATAATGCGCTAACGGGAGGCACAGATCGGCTTTCAAAGCAGCTGATCTAGTGGAACAGATGACTTCATTTACTAAACGGAGGACATTGTTATATTTTCCTTAGCTTAGGTAGCTTCTATGAATAGATAGGGGAGTAGGAATGTTTTTTTTTTGACAATTTAAGCAAATCTGTGATAGACGGATGGGGTGGGAATTTTAGGTAGAGGGGCGATAAGTGGGTGGGCGGGCTTCACCATACAAGAACTGAAGTTGGATTGTAGTTACAGGATGTTAAGTTTAATTGTTAACGTATATGTTATGATTTCATTGTATAGGACTCTGGAAGCGACGCGTACCACCATAGGAGTAGACGATAGCTACCACTTCGGGTAGTGGGCATCTTCGAGTGGTATCCCTAAATGTACAAGGGATTCACAGTCCAGCCAAGCGCACAAAAATACTGAATTACTGTAAACGCCACCGCGCAGATGTCGTCTATCTACAGGAAACGCACTTGACGCGATCTGAGTCGTTGAAGGTCACCGGTGCCGGCTATCAAAATGTACTGTCTGCACCTACGAGCAACCGGAAAGGAGGAGTTATAATACTGCTGCGAGCCGCGCTATCACCAGTGATTGAAAGTACGGCAATTGACCCAATAGGGAGATGGGCTAGGGCCACAGTCCGGATTTTTGCCAAGGTGTACACTTTAATGACGGTCTATGGCCCCAGCCAAGATGAGCCCCAATTTTTTGAGGCGGTGGCTCACGAGCTCTTAGATTCGGGAGCCTCCAATGTGATTTTGGGCGGAGACTTTAATCTAATACAAGACCCACTGATCGATCGTACCCCCTATAAGAAACAGCACAAGCCGAGATCCAGTAAGCTACTAATGGATATGATCAACACACTTGGCTTACTTGACCCGTGGAGACTCCTACACCCTACAGAGAGGGAATATACATTTCACTCAATACCACATAATACGCGTACACGAATTGACTTCTTTCTTATATCCAAAACGCTGCTGCCAACGCTCGTCGTGGCGAAAATGTTAGCACAAACGGTGTCGGACCATTCGGGCATAGTAGTGGACTTAAATACAGGCCTAGCTGAAAAGGCTGCCCCTCAATGGCGTTTTGATCGAGCATGGATGAAAGATAGTGAATTCTTAGCAACAATGCGCCAGGAGATATCAGACTACTTCATCTATAACCAATTACATGACACACCAACCTGGGCGTGGTGGGAAGCGTTCAAGTCCACAGTCAGAGGTAGCATGACAACTTATAATATCCGCAGGAAAAAGAAGGCCGAACAACTCCTAGTAGAACTGGAAGGGGAGATACGCACGGGAGAACGTCTCCTTTCTAAAAGACGCGACCCACTTGTCCTGGCACGGGTGCAAAGATTACGCTACCAATACAATGCGATCCTCAATGAGGAAGCTAGTAAACAAATAGCGGCGCAGCAGGGAATATACTACCATGAAAATAATAGAGCTAGCGCACTGTTGGCCCGCACTCTCTGAGCTAAGAAGACAAGCTCGCGTATAGCGGGACTGAGGGACCAGGGGGGTGAGCTGCGAGTTGTTGATAAAGAGATTCTACAACTGTGTGAAGCGTTTTACTCCCAGCTCTATCACTCTGAAAATACCTATAGTGAAGATAAATTCTCTGATTTTGTCTCGGGGGTGATTGGGCCCAAACTCTCGGAATCTCAGCAGAGGCTATTGTCGGCAGACATCGCCTGCTCGGAGATACAACAGGCAATGAAGCAAATTGCAAGAGGGAAGGCCAGTGGACCAGATGGCTTACCTATCCAATTTTACTCAGCATTCCAGCAAGAACTGATACCGGAGTTACATGCATACTTTACAGAACTTAAAAATGAGTCCCCAGCAGTGGGATCCCTAGCAGCAGCAACAATTGTGATTCACCCCAAACCAGGTAGAGATGCCCAAAAGTTGGAAAACTACCGGCCAATATCACTCCTAAACACTGACTATAAAATCTACGCCAAGATTCTGGCTAACCAACTCAACAAAGTCCTCAGCACATTAGTACAGGCCGACCAGTGTGGATTTATGCTGGGTAGGACAACGGCCGACAACGGACGGCTCCTTTTGCATGTGCTTCGGAGAGCACAATGTTCGTCTCAGCCAGTGATAGGCCTTGCGCTTGACGCAGAGAAGGCTTTTGATAGAGTAGAGCTTCCCTACCTCTTTCGAGTTATGCAATGGATGAACATACCAGAGTCTTTCCTAGCTGGCGTCAGATTGTTATATACACGCCCAGTTGCACGAGTGGCCGCCAACGGTGGGCTCTCTCCAGAATTCGCTCTAACCAGAGGCACGCGGCAAGGTTGCCCTTTATCACCTTTACTCTTTAATTTAGCGCTTGAACCATTGCTTATAAGCCTCCGACAGCAACAGAGAGTCGAAGGGATGCAAATTGGAGAACAACAGATCAAACTATCGGCATATGCTGACGACCTATTACTGTTCTTAAACCCGTCGGCGCTTGATGCTGCAATGGAGGTTATCCATTCCTACTCCGGAGTGTCAGGCTATAAGCTCAACCTGTCCAAGACGGTGCTGATACCTTTCAATGGCCAACTTGATGACTCATTAACGCAAAAGTACCCATTCAAGATAGCGACTGAGTCCTTCAAATACCTTGGAGTTGTATATGGGACAACGGTAGCGACCACGATACGGCTCTGTAAAGAGCAGTGTATGAACATGGCGAAAGAATCCACTGCTAAATGGACCCCTTTGAACTTGACTTGGTGGGGTCGTCTTGAGACCATCAAGATGGTTGCTATGCCGCGAGTTAACTACATACTTACCATGATTCCGGTGCTGTTCGACCAGCAATTCTATAAGAGAATGGAGAACCTACTGGTATCCTTTTTGTGGGGAGGCAAGACGCCACGGATTGCGTTATGGAAGCTCAAGTCTCCTAAGCAGAGAGGCGGCATACACTTTCCGGACTTCTATAACTATCATCTGGCAGCTTTGCTGCGACAAGGAGTTTTGTGGAGTGAAGAGATACCCACACAGGCAGATCCCGTATGGCTGAAGGTGGAGGCTACTCAGAGTGGCCCTATCCCACTTTGGATGAGGCTAGGAGTTAGAAATGCTAGCGAGAGCTCTGTTAATGAAATTCTACGCGATACCCAGCGAGCATATAACATACTAAAGCCGTATGTACAGACAGCGCAGACATATGCGGATGTCACGGTGTTATGGCATAATGATGACTTCAAGATAGCGGGCCGTAGTTTTATGTGGCCTTTATGGTTGGCCCGAGGCATCTACTGCCTAGGACACCTGATAACAGCTGGCGCGTATAAGTCTTTCCAATCCCTGCAACACGAATATGACCTGCCTATACGATGCATGTACCAATGGTGCCAGCTGCGTCACTGTTTAAGCTGAGCTGGTGTGCTGCGGCAGTCTTGCGTACAGAGCGACCTTTTCATCAAGAAATCCAAAATTATCAATCCGAACCTCGGCTTTTCTCCAAGTTCACAGCGCTATTGCGAGAAGGGGAACAGAGGCGCTGTGTTGGACTGCAGAAGGTCTGGGAATCAGAAATCGGCGAATTGCCTGACGCAGAAGATTGGGGGGAACTTTGGAGAATTCAGCGAAGGATAACAAGAGCGGCCTCCCTCAACCAGATGCTATATTTTCTAGCACATCGAGCATACTTGACACCAGTTCGTACGGCTAAATGGAGTGCTAGCAAAGATGCACAGTGCTGGTCCTGTAGAGAAGCAGCAGGCACTCTCAGCCACATGCTATTTTACTGCCCTCTATTGCAAGATTATTGGCAGGGAGTTTGGCACTGCATCTCACAGCTGCTTGATTTACGCATAGGGCTCACTTATCGCATAGTCATATACAAATCCCTGGCTGAAGACATTGCCTTAGGGCACGAAGACGCAAAAGTCTTTGACTTACTACTGAGCCTAGCATTGAAAGCCATATTAAGTCATTGGAAAGATTTTCGGGTGCTGCGTGTCGCACATTGGTGGAATCTAGTGTTTTACCACCAAGGTTGTGAGCGCGCGTATGCATCCCACAACCCTGCCTTTCGTCCACGTCTAGACAAATGGGATGCCCTCGATCTGATAAGAATCCTGCTAAGAGTGGGCTATCAGAGTGTCTGACCTGGGTGGTACCCATCGCAGAGTCCTTCTTTTCTTTTTCTTATCTTTACCTTTTCTTCTAAGATATGTCTCTTACCTTTTGTGTAAGAGAATATGAGATACAGTTGTTGGAGGGAATCTGCTGTACCCAAAGATTAGCGAAGAGGAGACTGTGGGTATGTATTGTTAATATCGATCAAGTGTTGTTAGTTTGTCTCAGTTTATATGAAAGTACCTGTTTGTAAATTGATGTATAAAAGCAAAATAAAGAATTTAAAAAAAGAGAGGATTCTGGGAAAGTAGAGATTCATTCATACTCTCATCTTCTCAAGTCTATTCTTACTTGCAGTTTGTGGTCTGTCAAGTAGGACTTGAACCATCTGAGGAGTGTAACTGTTAATCCAATAATTTGTAGGTGCTGAATTATGAGGTCATGTGGAAATGGGTCAAATGTTGCTTCTGTGTCTAGAAAGATGAGTATGAAGCCAGATTTGGGTTTCTTGGTGCCCTTGATTAGATTGCATAGAAGTAAAATTGCCTGTTGGTACAACTGTTGTTATTGTTCCAAGCTCCTAATGTGGATAATGTTTCCTCTCTCTTTGCTGGTACGGGCAACCATCTTCATGGGCTTCTGTGACAGAACCTCCTCCCTCTTCCACTATTAGAAGAGAAGTCAAGCTCAAGCACTGACCCTGCAAAAGCCAAAGCTAGCCCCAGGGGTTTGGGCAGTGTGGGAGGGCAAGGGCTGGAGTTGGTGCTGTGGAGAGGAACAGGAGAATGGCTGCAGGGCTTCTGGCTAGGGTCTGGCTTTTTCTAAACACTTGCTTGGAAGGTCTGTCTGCTTGTATATGTTATTTATTTATCTTAGCATTGCTAGTGTGCCTTAATTTTCAGTATTTTTGTTTGTGATCTTGTTTAGCTCTCTCTCTCTCCTTTTCCTTATTATCCCAACCCATAGCTGAAAATCTCTTATAGCTGTCCTGTGCTCCTTACTATGATCACTCACGTGTGCATCTCATCACCTGCAATTTCTGCCACCTATCATTTCATTTCGTCCGACTTCTGTTCTCCTCTTCATCTCTCTTTTATGGCTCCTCATCACTTTCTCATCCTACTCCTCATACTCCCTCAATGTCTCCTCTCCTACCAATACGTTCAAGCCCCTCACCCTCATTTCCCCCATCTTGTCATCTATCCTATCATCAGCTGCGTTTCACCACTTTCTTCCTCCATTGCAGCCATCTCCTCTCTCTCTCTAAAACAACCTCTCCGTCGTTACTGCCATGCTGTCTCCTCTCTGTCCCATACTCTTTTACTCCTTCTCCTTCTCTCTTCCAGAGATATCAACCTCAACCCTGGACCTCCTAGACTTTTGTCACACTTCTTGAACAGATCGTCACACAACATCTCAAATGTTATTCATATCCCTCTCCTCTCCCCCATCTCTCTCCCTTTCTCATGTGCCTTTTGGAATATACACTCCATCTTACTTGAATATTCTGTAAATAGTTAGCTAGTTTATATAGCTTTACCCTGTTATTCCCAAGTTTAAAAAACCCTGTTACCTGTAAAATACATTTTTCAGTTCTATGTATGCATATGTTTTGTTCCATGTAAACCGAGCTGATGACAATAGCGCGGTATATAAAAGATGTTAAATAAATAAATAAATAAAATAAATCTCAAATAAACTTGCCTTCACTCATGATCTGTTTAACTCTAATGCTCTCTGTCTCCTTGCTCTAACTGAGACCTGGCTCCTCCAATAATACATGGTTTAATTTGCTGCTCTCTGTCATGGTGGATATCAGTTCTCCCAAACACCTCTTCCCACTGCCCGTGGTTGTGGTGTTGGGCTTCTACTTTCTCCTTCCTGTCAATTTCAACCCCTCCTGCTGCCTAAGTCTCACTCCTTTCCCTCATCTGATGTCCACTCTGTCCAGCTTTTTACTCTACTACCTCTCTGATTAGCTGTTATTTATCAACCTCCTGACAGGTCCACCTCTACCTTTCTCTCTGACTTTGATTCATGACTTTCCTTCTTTCTGGGTTCATCTTCCCCCTCCCTTATTCTTGTGGATCTTAACATTCGTGTTGATCACCCCTCTGATGCTGATGCTTTAAAGCTCCTTTCCCTTACCTCATCATTCAACCTCCAGCTTTGCTGTACTGCCCCCACTCCTCAGCAAGGTCGCTGCATTGACCTTGTTTTCTTCTCTAATTGCTTACCCTCAAATGTCTGTATTTCATTTCTTCGCTTATCATACCATCACCTGCTAAGCTTTACTCTTCATCACCTGCTACCTGAACTTCACCCTGTCTCCTCCATCCTCTTTAGAGATCTACATGCTATAGACCCATTGGACCTCTCCTCCACTGTCTCATCCCATCTTTCCTCCACTATGTCATCTGAGTCTGTTAATGAGGCAACAGCTTTCTATAATGTTGCACTCTCCTCTGCTCTGGATGCTCTTGCTCCACCCATGCCAAGTCATGTGAAACGTACTGTACCCCAACCTTGGCTGTCTTCCACTACCCACTACATACATTATAGTGCCCACTCAGCTGAGCATGCTTGGCTGAAATTCTGCAACCTTGTGGACTTTCTAATTCAGGTTTGTCTTTTGCATTCAGCCACAGCACTTGCCAAACAAGGCTATTATGTCTATCTGACTAACTCTCTTGCCTCTGACCCTCGCCGACTCTTTACAACTCTCAACTCTCTCCTGAAGGTGCCTCCAACTCCAACCCCTCCCTCCCTTTCTGCACAACTCCTGGCTGTTTACTTCCAAAATCCACAAGATCACACTCCAATTCCCCAAGAGGTCAGCTACTTCCCCTCCTCCCCTTCTTTACTCCCAACTTTCCCCCCTACCTCTGCTACCCTTTCTTCGTTTTTCTATGACCTCTGAGGAGGAAACCACTCTCTTCCTTTCCTCATCCAAATTCACTACCTGCCCCTCTGATCCTATTCCCACCCATCTCCATAGCTCCATCTCCTCCACTATAGTCCCTTCCATC
Source organism: Ichthyophis bannanicus (assembly GCA_033557465.1). Classification (NCBI taxonomy): domain Eukaryota; kingdom Metazoa; phylum Chordata; class Amphibia; order Gymnophiona; family Ichthyophiidae; genus Ichthyophis; species Ichthyophis bannanicus. The sequence goes on from CM066031.1 coordinate 75,098,519, forward strand.
TCTCATATTCTCAATCTATCCCTCTCCACTGCAACTTTCTCTGTAGCCTTCAAGTATGCTGTGGTCACTCCTCTCCTCAATATACCCTCACTAGAGGTAGCTGTCCCTCTATTGACCCATCTCCCTCCTTCCCTTAATTTCTAAGCTTTTTGAATGTGCAGTTCATCATCATCGCCTCAATTTTCTCTCAAGCCCTTCTGGATCCTCTACAATCTGGCTTTTGTCCTTTAATTGCACATTCTACTGAAACGGCTTTTGCCAAAGTCTCCAGTGACCTGATCCTGGCAAACTCCATGGGCCTTGACTCAGTTCTCATCCTTCTTGACCTTTCTGCTGCTTTTGAAACTATTGAACACAGCCTTCTCCTTGGTACCTTGTCTTCGCTTGCTTTTAAGGGCTCTGTGCTATTTTTGTTCTCTTTTTATTTCTCCCATCGTTCTTTCAGTGTTTGTTCTTTTGGATCCCTTGTAAAATCGAATTGTAGTAATCCAAGAGTGAGATGATAATGGCTTGACATACTGTTCTAAAGTGGTTGTGGTCCAATAGCAGATGGAGGTTGTGCAGGATCTTCATTTTGTAGTTTGCATTGGTTGTCATTTTCTTAATGTGCACTTGCAGATTCAGTCGCTAGTCTGATATGACTTCAAGGTATTTCACTTCCTGTTTTACAGACAGGGTGATGTCGTTGACCTTGAAAGTTTCTGAGGGTGAGTAGGAGATCTCTCTGATGATGATCAGGACTTTGGTCTTGTCACAGTTGATTATTAGGTTGTAGTCTTTTAACCAGTCGGTACTATAGGAGATCATACCTAAGCTTTCTTTAGAAGCTCAGATGACAAGACTTCGACTTTCATACTTTGGACACATCATGCAGAGAGAGAGATCATTAGAGAAAGACATCATGCTTTGCAAGATAGAAGGTCAACGCAAAAGAGGAAGGCCAGCAATGAGATGGATCGATACAATAACAGCAACTACAGGTACCAGTCTGTCAACAATGAGCCGCCTGACTGAAGACCGAACACAATTTAGGATAGCTATCCAGAGGGTTGCCATGAGTTGATTCCGCTCGACGGCACTTAACAACAACAACAACAACAGCCCTGTGACATGATTTTATAGGTGAATATTCTGAGTTTTTGGTGTTGAAGTGGGCAAATAGCATTAGGTCATTTGTGTATAAGTGGTAATTTATGTTGTGGCTCTGAATGAGTTAGCAAATTGGTTGTATGTACAGGGAGGAACCTTGGTGTATTTCACTTAGATGTTTAATCAATTTGGAAGTTTTGTCCCTTATGTTAACTTGCTGCATGCATGCTGTCGAGTAAAACTCGAACCAGGAGAGGAGGGTACTGTTTTTCCTATTTCTGTCAGCCAATCTCCAGGTATGTGGACTGCCCGCCCTCGCTCCTCCTCAGTGACGTCCCTTTGCATCCATGTCTAAGCCTCCCTGTAAAACACGTTGTTCATATGGAAACGCTTTTGCCGGGGCTGGCAGGGGAGCAAATAGCAGGGATAGAAAGTCCCGCTATTCACGGAACAGAATGACCTCCAGAGTGCTTACAAGTGATATGAGCAGTGTTGGCACATTGCAATTTGGTCTAAACTGCAGGGAGGAGTGGCCAAGTGGTTGGGGCAAGTCAGCTCAGGCCAGAAGGTCAGGGGTGCAAATCCCACTAGAGGACAGCAACCTTGGGCCGGAAGGACTGCGGTTTCTAGTCCCACAGGTGCTCCTTGTGGTCTTGGGCAAGCCACTTAACCCTCCATTGCCCATGTTCCCTGTAAGTATTAGTATATGTGTCTCATTTCCCATCGTGTTAAATGTATCCCCCAATTGTGTTGTGACCACTTTGATTGAAGGATAAGGTGGTATACAAAACTGTCTAAATAAATAAATAGATAAATAAATAAAATAAATTCCTTATCGTCACTCCAGTCCAGTCCCTTTACTTCAGGGTTACACAACCTTTCCAGCAGCTTGGAGGCTGAGCCCAACCTTTTTGGGATGGAGCGGTATATATACCACTGGTGCCACCCACCAACTCCAGTATTCTCAGCCTCCAAGCAGCTGGAGGGTTCCGTAAGCCTAGGGCTTACTGGAGTCCTACCTTCTCTTAAATTTGGCTAATTTTACTAATTTTAACTTTTATTTTAGCTTATTTCAACTTGAAATCTTATTTTTATTTCATTAGGCAATCTTATTTCCTATTTATTTCTCTGCCGTTTTCTGTCCCCCCCCCCCCCCTCGGCCGGGGCCGAGGACCGGAGGTGATACCGTCTTGCCTACAGCAGCGAGCAGGGGAATCAGGAGCCTCTCGCTGCTGGTTAGGCCTGATCCTCTTCAGTTCCCCAGAAGGCCTGCGTCCTCGCGCCGAAGCCCCCCCCGGTGGCTGAGCGCTGGAGGCAATGCAAAGCGGAAGAGGGAATTTTCAGCGCGCAGGCTTGATCGCTCCTTACCCACGAGGCAGCAGAGTGCAGGGGCAAGTTCCGGAGACGCGATCGCAGCGCCGGTAGACAGACGGCATTCCGGGCTGCGCAGGACACGTCCTTTTTCTGTCCTTTCTCCTCAGGCGGAGGACCCAGAGAAGCGCTGAGAGCAGTCGCGTTCCTCCGTTCAGAGCTCCACGTGGCCGCGGCCTACCACGTGTTGAGCCAACGGTTCAGGAATCGCGGCTCCGGTCCGGGAAACAGCAGAAGCCTACACAAAAAATCGCAAGTACCCAGCTCATGGGCTGGAAGGAGATTGTAATTGCTGGTTTAATTTTCTGTTTAATTTAATTGGTGTTTATTTTTCCAGTTATTTCAGGGGATTTTCGTTGCCTTATCCCTGGTACAGGAGAGAGCAATTCAGGGGGTTTAAAGTTTAATTTAAAGTTTAATTTAAGGTTTAATTTTATTTTAAGTTTAAATTTAAAGTTTATTTCTGGTTAACTGCCTGCCTAGGTGGAGCGCTTAAGTTTTCTTTTAGGATTTCCCCTGGAGAGCATGACTGGCAAGTCAAGGTGCCCATCTTGTGGCACTCGTAGGGGTACTGCATCTGAGGCAGGAGTCTGCAGGGGCTGCGCTGCAGTAGCTACCTCAGTAGAACAATAAATCAGCTTGTCCATGGCCCAATCATCGCAGGGGTCCTCAGATCCTATGGAGGGGGAAGTAGCGTCCCAGTTATCCCTTCCCTCTCGCTCGGAGGCACCCCCTCCTCCGCTCCCCCCCTCCGCCCTTCCCCTTGGGGAGGGGGGAGTCGGGGATTTCTTCTCCCCTGACTTCGTGCTCTTGCTACAGCAAGCCTATTGCATGCGTAAGCAGGGGCTTGGGACAGGGGAGGGGGGCTCGACAACCGAAGGCAGAGTAGCCAGACCCTTGAGGGCAAGCGTTCAGGACAGGGATACCCCCAAAGCGCCCCAGGCTGTTGAACGAGGAGCCACTCTCTTCTCTTTCCCAGGGCACCCTAGAAGAGGAGGGCTCTGAAAAGGATTTAGAGGAGGAAGAGGAGGAGCTGGAAGAAGGGGAGATCCCTGAGGAGGACCATTCTTGCATAATTAGAGTTTTCCGACGAGAGGAGCTGCCTGCCTTAATTAATGATTCCCTGAAAGCTCTCAACGTAGCCTCAGATACCCCAGAGGAGGATGAGGCATTGGAGGATCCCTTAATCCAGGCCATCAGGAAGTCCCAGAAGGTTTTTTCCGGTCCACAGAGTGGTGCGTCAGATGATACAGGAGGAATGGGATCAGCCTGAGTCAGGGTTAAGAGGGGTCCGGGCCATGTCCCGCCTCTACCCTCTCCCTGAATCAGACAAAGAGCTGCTGAAGTCCCCCAGGGTAGATGCGGCGGTATCAGCAGTAACAAAGAAAACTACTATCCCAGTTGAGGGCAGCGCAGCCCTGAGGGATCCCCAGGATAGAAAATTGGACACGCTCCTAAAACAAGCCTTTGATGTGAGCGCTCTGGCCTTACAAGCTTCAGTTTCAGGGGCCTGGGTGGTGCGGGCCTGTTTAAGGTGGGCTCAGCAACTCCAGGCAGAGGAGACCTCCGCCGAGGGGACATTAGCCAACGCGGCGAGGTTGGAATCCGGTACGGCCTTCTTGGCGGATAGTCAGTATGACCTCATCCGCAGCTTAGCTAAGAACATGGCCTCGGTGGTGGCAGCCAGACGCTATTTGTGGCTACGGAATTGGGCTGCCGATGCTTCCTCCAAAACTCGCCTGAGTTGTCTTCCCTTCAAAGGGAAGCTGTTGTTCGGGGAGGACTTAGATAAGCTGGTAAAGGACCTTGGCGAATCCAAGGGCGGCAGGCTTCCGGAGGACAGGCCGAAGCAAGCGCGGCCCTTAGCCCCAGCTCGGAACCAGCCTAGGGATCCCCGGAGGTTTTGTTCGGCCAGACCGAACCCCTTTCTTAGGGGTCGTTTTCCCGGTAGGGGACAAAACTTCTGAGGTTTTCGGGGAGCAGGCAGAGGTTTCTCCGCCTCCTCCTTATCCTCGGGCCCCAGGAAACAACAATGAGATTCCGGGGGTCCAGGAGGGCGGGATGCCGGTAGGCGGTCGCCTGAGGCATTTTCTTCCCGCCTGGTCCCGGGTCACGTCCGATCAATGGGTTCTGGAGGTGATCCGAGAGGGATACGCTCTCGAATTTGCAAAGCAAATACCTCCAGCATTTGTTCAGTCCCCTTGCGGTTCCCCAACAAAAAAAGCGGCTATAGAAACAACACTGTCCCGTCTTTTAGAGCTCGGGGCCGTGGTGCCTGTCCCGCCAGGCCAGTGCGGTACAGGTCGGTACTTGATTTACTTCGTGGTCCAAAAGAAGGAGGGCTCCTTTCGTCCGATCCTGGATCTAAAACAGGTCAACCGATGTCTCAAGGTGCCACACTTCAGGATGGAAACCCTGCGGTCGGTTATAGCGGCCGTAAGGGGCGGGGAGTTCCTAACAGCACTGGATTTGACAGAGGCCTATTTGCATATCCCAGTCAGAAGATCCCATCAGCAGTTCCTGAGATTCGCAGTGCCTCGGGGTCATTTTCAGTTTCAGGCACTGCCCTTCGGCCTAGCGACCGCGCCAAGGACGTTCACCAAGGTGATGGTTGTAGTAGCGGCTGCACTACGAAAGGAGGGAATCCTGGTGCACCCCTACTTGGATGACTGGCTCATCCGGGCAAAGTCGGAAGAGGAAAGTCGCTGGACAACAGCCAGAGTGATACAGGTTCTGGAGGAGTTGGGGTGGGTCATCAATCGCGCAAAGAGCAGTCTGGTACCCTCCCAAGAGCTCGAGTATCTTGGAGCAAGGTTCCACACAGGCAGGGGCAGGGTCTTCCTGTCCTGCACAAGGGTAAGGGACCTAAGGCTCCTAGTCACGCAGTTCATGACCAGGCGACTTCCTTCAGCGTGGCATTACCTGCAACTGCTGGGAACCATGGCGGCAGCCATAGAGGTAGTTCCGTGGGCCAGGGCGCACATGCATCCTTTACAGCGATCTCTGTTGCGTCGGTGGTCTCCACAAGAGCACCCATTGTTCCTTCAGCTACTCTGCACCCCTCGAACCAAGCAGTCCCTCCGCTGGTGGAGGTGCCCAAGGAACCTGAATCGCGGAATGCCCCTCGAGCCTCCACAATGGTTGCTGTTGACGACGGACGCCAGTCTAGCAGGCTGGGGAGCACATTGCGAGGACCAGTTTGTCCAGGGGCGTTGGACGGCATTGGAATCTCAATGGCCTATCAACCGGCTAGAATTGAGGGCTGTCACTCTGGCACTCAAGGCCCTCGAGTCTTCAGTGCTAGGAAAGGCAATTCGGGTACTCTCCGACAATGTCACCGCGGTGGCCTACATCAATCACCAGGGCGGCAACAGCAGTCCAGCCTTGGAGAAAGAGGCGGACGCACTGTTCCAGTGGGCAGAACTTCGTTTGGAAGCACTCTCAGCTCAGCACGTGGCCGGCACGGACAACATCACCGCCGATTACCTCAGCAGGTGCAAGATAGACCACGGGGAGTGGGAACTGCATCAGGAAATCTTCGACCAGATAGTAGCTCTTTGGGGTCCGCCAGTCATGGACCTCATGGCTCGGTTCTCATCCGCCAAAGCAAGCCGATTCTTCAGCCGACGGAAAGAAAGGATGTCCGAAGGCCTAGACGCCCTGGCCCAGAAGTGGTCCTCAGAGGGTCTTCTTTATGTTTTTCCCCCTTGGGCTCTGATAGGGAAAGTCATCCAGCGGATAGAAGCTCACCGGGGCCTAGTAATCCTCATTGCCCCGGATTGGACCCGTCGCCCCTGGTATGCGGATCTGGCAAGGATGATCGCCGACCGTCCCTGGTGGCTTCCCAACAGGAGGGACCTTCTGAGGCAAGGCCCGGTCCAGATGCCACACGTGGATCGATTCTCGCTTACGGCTTGGCTATTGAAAGGGCGCGGCTCTTGAAGCACGGCTACTCTGCGGCAGTAATCACCACCCTGTTGAGCGTTAGGAAGCGCTCGACTTGCCTCTCCTATGTGAGAGTGTGGCGCATCTTCGAGGCATGGTGTGCGGAGCGCCGGAGGAAACCCCTGGCAACTTCGATCCCGGAGGTACTGGAATTTTTGCAAGCCGGATTCGACAAGGGCCTGGCGCACAGCTCCCTCCGAGTCCAACTGGCGGCCATCTCTTGCTATAGGGGTAAGGTCTGCGGGAAGCCTTTAGGAGCGCACGCGGATGTTTCCAGGTTCCTGAAAGCGGTCAGACGGCTCCGTCCGCAAAGGAGATCGGTCATCCCCCCTTGGGACCTCAACCTGGTACTAAACGCACTAGTCGCGGAACCTTTCGAACCAATGAAGAAGGCCTCCTTGAAGGATCTGACTCTGAAGACAGTCTTTCTGGTTGCCATTTGCTCGGCCAGGCGGGTCTCTGAATTACAAGCCCTGTCTTCTCAGCCTCCCTTTCTGTCCTTTCTCAAGGATAAGGTAGTCCTTCGGACGGTTCCCTCTTTCTTGCCTAAGGTCATCTCCCCCTTTCATGTCAACCAATCGATCACTCTCCCGTCTCTTCCGGCGGAAGAGCTAGGAGGGGGAGATAGTAGGATCCTCCTACTCGACGTCCGCAGGACATTGAAGCGTTACCTCTCCCGCACAGCCCCCTTCCGGAAGTCCGAACGACTGTTCGTACAGTTTGAGGGTCCCCACAAAGGGGAGGCGGCGGCCAAAGCCTCAATCTCCAGATGGATCAGGGAGACGATTGCCTCCGCCTATATCCTCAAGGGGAAGCAAGTTCCAGGAGGGCTGCGCGCCCACTCAACTAGGGCACAGGTCACCTCTTGGGCAGAGTTCAGTTTAGTTCCTCCGCTGGACATCTGTAGGGCAGCGACCTGGTCCTCCCTGCACTCCTTTACCAAGCACTATAGACTGGACGTGCAGAGTGCTACGGACTCCAGGTTTGCGCATGCGGTTCCACGTTCCGGAATGGCGGATCCCACCCGGGCTGGTACTGCTCTGGTACTTCCCTGAAGTAAAGGGACTGGACTGGAGTGATGATAAGGAAGAAGTAATTAGATCTTACCTGCTAATTATTGTTCCTGAAGGAACGACAGTCCAGTCCCTGTTCCCTCCCGAGGTTGCCATTCCGGACGTTTTTCTCAGGGACAGGGCTTCGGCCCGAGGGCGGACTCAGGTCTGTCTGGAGGGTCACTGTGGTGGGAGGACCGTGCAGTAGCAGGTAATCGGCCTCCGCCCTTGACCCTTCCTCATTCTTTCTCATTTTCATTCTCATTCTCTCTCATTCTTTCTACTCCCGTAAAAAAAAAAAAAAAAAAAAAAATGTGTACAGCTAATATTGTTGGAGTTGGGTTTTTTTCCTTTAAGCTATTTTCGAAAGTTTGGTCAAGTCTGCTTTTGCAGTAGGTTACTGGAGTTGGTGGGTGGCACCAGTGGTATATATACCGCTCCATCCCAAAAAGGTTGGGCTCAGCCTCCAAGCTGCTGGAAGGGTTGCGTAACCCTGAAGTAAAGGGACTGGACTGTCGTTCGTTCAGGAACAATTATTAGCAGGTAAGATCTAATTACTTCCTAATGTTGTTGCTTGTCCAAGGAGTGGAGTGGAGGAGTGGCCTAGTGGTTGGCGCAAGGTACTTCAGGCTGGAAGGTCAGGGGTTCAAATCCCACTAGAGGACAGCAACCTTGGGCCGGAAGGACTGGGGTTTCTAGTCCCACAGGTGCTCCTTGTGGTCTTGGGCAAGCCACTTAACCCTCCATAGCCCATGTTCCCTGTAAAATAATTATCTCCAAGTTATAATGCCCTGTTCAATGTAATTTCAGTTTGTTCAATGTAAACCGCACTGATGCAGAATAGCATGGTATATAAGAGAATGTAAATAAATAAAATAATAAATAAATAAATAAATAAATAAGGGTGCAGAAGTGTTAGGAAGTCCTGTAGCTGTAATTGTAAAAATTTGGAAGTATCTTTGTATTGTAGGGATACTGCTCTGGACATATCATGTGTTTCAAGATGGATTATAACATCAGTTTTAAACCCCTTACTTTCCTCTGGGAAATCGCTAGCAAGATGGTTCTTATTCTTACTGGCTGAAGACTCTGGAAGGCATTTTCTCACCTTCTGACCCTTGAACGGAGTTCCTGAAATTAATGCCTCTGATAATGGAATCACCTAGTATTATCAGTTTTCTGTTTTGAAATACCTTGACAACACCCAGGACATTTCTCTTACACTGTATGTCAATCTTCCTGTCCAAGACTACACCTCAGTTTCCATTAATGGAGAATCCTCATTTACCAAGGCAGAGAACTTATTATGAAAGGATATCTCGAGGTGGAGTGGGTGTCTCCTTGTAATGGGTCGTAACCTGCCAGAACCCACTGTCATCCATTTATTCTTAAATTGCTGGATTTTTAAAAATGATTTATTTTATTTATTTATTTATAGTTTTTTTTATACTGCCTTTTACAGAAATCAAAGTGGATTCCAAACAACAAAACTTCTTACATTGAACATAATTATATCAGAGTGAGATGGTAGAACTATATACAGATTTTTCGTCCAATTCAATATCAACTTTGTACAGTGGCATATTTAAATAATATATTTACAAAGATAATTGCATTCCCGCCATATTTACTAAGTTTAAAGGTTGTCAACTGTATTGAACTGCATGGACGGGAAGGCTGGGTTGGGTAGATCTTGACTTGGTCCTGTGGGTTGCAAAGTGCTCAGCAAAGAGATGGGTTTTAAAGGCCTTACAAAATGCAGAGAGATCATTAATGGATCTGAGTTTATCAGGGAGGGAGTTTCAGTTCATGGGTGCAGTGTATGTAAAGGCTGTGTTTCTCATCAAGCAGTTAGCCTCGAGGAAGTCTATGGGGACTACGCTGGTGTTGAGAGTTGAAATATAATGGAGCTATATTCTTTAGAAATTTGGATGTGATCATGAGTAAATTGTATTATGTATGGCTATGAATTAGCAGCTAGTGTAATTCATATTATATGGGTGTGATATATTCAGTTCTATTAACTTTCCAAATAATTCAGGCAGCTACATATTGGGCCATCTGTAACTGGCTTATTGCCTGTTTGGAGAGGCCCTGGAAAATGCTGTTGCAATAATCAAAGTGTGGGGTGATCATTGCCTGAATGACAGACCGAAAGTCATAGCTTGATAGCAAGGTCTCAATTGCTGAATCATAGTAACATAGTAAATGATGGCAGATAAAGACCAGTATGGTCCATCTAGTCTGCACAGTAAGATGGCAAGAGTAGGTGCACCTGCTGCTCTGTGCAGGCCGCCCCTCCCCATGTCTTTGTTTAGGGGTGAACCCACCGCTCCATGTAGGACAACCCTATTTGTTGAGAAATTAGACGGTTGAGTTTATTTTGATTTTAACCTGTTGATATAAAGGGATCCACTGTGTCTGTCCCATGCTATTTTGAATTCCGTCACTGTGTTTGCCCCCACCACTTCCATCAGGAGGGCATTCCAAGCATCCTCCACCCTTTAAGTGAAAAAGTATTTCCTGACATTGCCTTTCAATTTACCACCTTACAGCTTCCCCGTCTTTGGAAGAGGTTTGTTTGTTCATTATTTCTCTTTTAGTATTTAAAGGTCTGAATCATATCTCCCCTGTCCCTCCTCTCCTCCAAAGTGTACATATTTATGTCTTCAAGTCTCTTCTCATAAAGCTTCTGACGCAGGCTCCAAATCGTTTTGGTTGCCTTCCTCTGAACAGTTTTCAGTCTTTTTACATCTTTTGCAAGATAAGGTCTCCAAAACTGAACACAGTATTCCAAGTGAGGCCTCATCAGTGACTTGTACAGTGGCATAAGTACCTCTTCCTTTCTGCTGGTAATTCCTCTTTTTATCCAGCCCAACATCCTCCTGACTTTTGCCACCGCCTTGTTGCACCGTTTTGCCACCTTGAGACCTTCAGAAATAATCACACCAAGGTCTTTCTCCTGATCTGTGTACACCAACCTCTCGCCCCCTGTAGCATACATTTTCCTTGGATTTCTGCTTCCCAAGTGCATGATACTGCACTTCTTCACACTGAATCTTAATTGCCAAGCATTAGACCATTCTTCCAGCTTTTGTAGATCTTTCCTCATGTTAACCACTCCCTCGGCGGAGTCCACTCTGTTGCAAATTTTTGTCATCTGCAAAAAGACAGACTTTTCCATTCAGTCCTTCAGCAATATCACTCACAAATACATTGAACAGTGCCAGGCCCAGGACCCAACCCTGGGGTACCCCGCTAATCACCTTCCTTTCATCCAAGTGAGCTCCATTTACCATCACCTTCTGTCGTCTCACAGTCAACCAATTTCTGATCCAGTTTACCACCTTGGGACCCATCCCCAAACTACTGAGTTTATTGATAAGCCTCCTATGAGGAACAGTATCAAAGGCTTTGCTGAAATCCAGGTAGATGACATCCATCGCATGCCCCTGATCTAGTTCTCTTGGCACCCGGTCAAAGAACTCAATGAGATTTGTCTGGCAAGATCGTCCCTCGGTAAAACCATCTTGCCTCGGATCTTGCAACCTGTTGGTTTTGAGAAAGTCCACTATTCGCTCTTTCAGGAGCGCCTCCATTACTTTTCCTGCCACCAAGGTAAGGCTCACGGGCCTGTAGTTTGTCACTTCTTCCCTGTCACCACTTTTGTGAAGAGATACCACATCAGCCATTCTCCAGTCCTGAGGAACATCTCCTGTTTCCAAGGATCTTTCGAAAACATCCTTTAACGGCCCTGCAAGAACCTCTCTGAGCTCTTTCAGTATCCTGGGATATATCCCATCCGGTCCCATAGCCTTGTCCACATTCAGTTTTGCAAATTGTTCTAACACTTCATCTTCTGTGAATGGTGTGGAATCTACTTCATTCCCAATTTTATATTTTGGAGTCACAGGTGGTCCTTCTCTAGGATTTTCTTTAGTAAAAACAGAGCAGAAGTATTTGTTTAGCAATTTCGCTTTTTCAATGTCACTTTCCACAAGTCCGTCCCCAGCACTTTTGAGTCCTGCAATTCCACCTCTGATGTTCTTCCTTTCCCAAATATACCTGAAGAAAGTTTTGTCGCCACACTTCACATCTTTAGCCATCTTTTCTTCTGCCTTTGATTTTGCTTTCCTTATTTTTCTTTTTGTCTCTTTGAGTTTGATCCTGTATTCATTTCTGTGTTCCTTTGTTTGCAAGCTTTTGAATTTTGCGAAAACTGTGTTTTTTGCCTTTATTTGAGCAGCCTCCTCTTTGGAGAACCCAATGGGTTTCCTTTTCCTCTTATTTTTATTTACTTTTCTTACATATTTATTTGTTGCCACCTTTATTTTAGCCCATTGCAATTCCACTTCCCTTATCCCCTTCCACCCTGCCAACTCCTCCTTTAGGTACTTGGCCATTTTACTGAAGTCAGTGTTTTTGAAGTTTAGGACTTAGAGATTGCTATGATTGGACTGCACCTTGGCTTTTATCTCAAACCACAACGTGTGATGATCGCTACTGCTCATAGGGGCACCCACCCAGACATTTGACACGCTATCAGCATTGGTGAGCACTAAATCCAGCATTGAGCTTTCCCTGGTTGGTTCCATCACCATTTGTCTAAGTAACGCAGTTTGGAAAGCATCCACAATTTTTTTTGCTTCTTTCCAGATTCTCAGAAGGAGTAATCTAATCCACATCGGGTAGATTAAAGTCACTCAATACGATCACTTCCCCCTTTGTGGCTATCTTGGCAATATCTCCTCCTCCTCTTCCATTTTCTCTTTCTCTTCTGAATAGATTATATCCAGCTATGGCTATATCCCAGTCATGCGATTCATTAAACCATGTTTCTGTAATAGCCACAATGTCCAAGTCCATTTCCACCATTAGGGCTTCCAGTTCCGGAATTTTGTTAGCTAAGCTTCGAGCATTTGTGCTCATTGCTTTCCAGCATTTAGCTGGCTTGCATGTATTTTGCATTGATTTTGTTCTGCCCTCTTCTTCCCACTTGCTTTTGATGTGTGGTTTAAAAGTGTGGTTGTTTCTGTTGTTATTCTGTTTTTGCAGGGAGTGATGTCCTGAACTTGACCTTCCCTATCCGTCACCCCCTTTTTCTAGTTTAAATGTATATCCACATACTGCCTGAATTTTTCACTTAGGATTCTTTTCCCTGTGACAGAGAGATGTAGTCCATCAGCACAGTATAATCTCTTGTTGTTCCATCTGTTTCCCCAGTCGCCTATAAATCTGAATCCTTCTTCTTTGCATCAGGTCTGGAGCCATGTGTTAAAGCTGTTAATGTGATGCAGCCTTTCTGCCCCCTTACCAAGAACAAATAGAACTTCTGAGAATGCTACAGTGTTAACAATGGGCTTGACTTTCTGTCCCAGAGTCTGGAAGTCTCTTTGAACTGCAGAGGCACTGTTTCTAGCCAGGTCATTTGTACCCAAGTGGATGACAACATCAGTTTTGGAGTGCTCGCTTTCAGCACTAAGGACATCAACAATTTGGTTTGTATTCCTGCTGGCTGAAGAGTCTGGGAGGCATTTGACTATCTTCTCTCCTTTGAACTGTGTTCCCAAGTTGGTACCTCTTATGATGGAATCACCAAGTAGTAGTAGTTTTCTGTTCCTTGAGTTTTTCTTCATATTTGGTGCTTTATCAGGAGATTGGGCATTCACTGTCTCATTTAAGGGCCGTTCAGTTTTTGTGGAATGGGCATCCTTATTAACCAAAGCAGAGAAGGCATTATGCAGTGATATCTCATGATGTACAGGGTTTTTCTGCATTACAGGTTGCAATCTACCAGAGCCCACTGTGATCCATTTGTTCCTGGGATGTTTGATTCCTTGTGGGATCAGTGGTGGACTTTGGTTTGTATCCTAGAAGAGATGCATTTCATTGTGGCTACTTCTTCCCTTAATAGAGTCAATTCTTTATGCATGGCTGCTAACTTGGGGCATATAGGGCAAGCTCTTAGGTTCCAGATGATTCTTCTCAGAATGAAGGCACCACAATTATTGCACTGAATACAAGACATGCTTGGTCCTAGAAGGAGAAGAAGAGAAGGTGGACGTAACACCAAATTAAGAGGATAGATGTCAACGTATGTGATCGCTATATAGGCAATGCAGCCCTGGGGTGGTTGGGGTGAGGGGTAGGGTGGGCAGGAACCTAAGTGTCCTTGGCCAGTGGGCCTTACATGAACTGAGGGCACACTTAGATATCTGATTTAAGGGCTACACTTCATCTTTAGTTTGTAATAGACCTGTCTAGAAATAGTGCCTCTACAATCCAAATCTCTGGGAGAAAAAACTCAAGCCCATTGTTAACACTGTAGCATTCTCAGAAGTTCTACCTGTTCTAGGTAAGGGGGCAAAAAGGCTAAATTGCATTAACAGCTTTAATACATGGCTCCAGACCTGGTGCAAACGAGAAGTTTTCAGATTTATTAGTGACTGGGAAAACACATGGACCAACAAGAAACTATACTGTGCTGATGGACTACACCTGTCTGTCGCAGGGAAAAGAATCCTACATTAAAAATTCAGGCAGTATGTCGATTTGCATTTAAACTAGAAGAAGGGGGTGACAGACGGGGAAGGTCAAGATCTGGACGTCACCCCCACCATGTTGCAAGATTGTATTGTAAATACAGTCAAACCTCGGTTTTCATGATTAATCCGTTCGAAAAAGTCTGACTAAAACCGAAACGTATGAAAACTGAAGCAATATTTCCCATAAGAAATAATGTAAATCCAATTAATCCGTTCCAGACACCCAAAAATATTCACAAAAAATACATTTTATAGAGAATAACTATATTTTTACTTACAGAAAACAATGAGAAATAAATATAAATGACTAATGAAATGGATAAATGAACATTTAACATCACTGAAAGCAAGCTAAGTACAGTACTGTACAGTACAGTATGTTAACATCTGGCCTTAGCCACCCCTGACAAGCTGCTGTGCCCAGCTCTCTTCGGAATCACATTGAATTCAGTCCATTAAAATACCTTTACATTATCTGCTCAATGCTTCAGAATGGCAGAAAATCTTAATGATATAGCTTCAGACGTACCCTGCAAGAGAAAGAACTGCCTCCCACATTCATGCAACATCTCCTGCTTACGCTGACAGCTTTTCTTCCCTGCTACCGGGACAAAATCTCAGTCAAAAGACGTTGAAAACCGAAGCAATGCATGGAAACCGGGACAAAATCTCAGTCAGAAAAGACGTTGAAAACCGAAGCGTATGAAAACCGGGGCAAATGAAAACCGAGGTTTGACTGTAGTTTACCCCTTGTTATCCAAGTTCTAAATACCTGTTCATTGTAAACACAAAGTACCCAAGGAAATGTGTAGTTTATTTATTTTATTTATTTATTTATATTTCTTATATACCGCGCTGTTCGGGATCAGCGCGGTTCACAGAGAACAAAACAAAGACCAGAACAACAAGCTGTTTGGTGTTACATATAACAGGAGCATAAACTTGGACAAACATGGGAGAACTATCTACATGGAGTATGTAGTCTGTTAACTAGATAACATACTCAAACTATTTACAGAAATTAGCAAAAAGTTAGTAACAATGGGAAAGCTGTGGTTACGTTTGCGGTGGGAATGTAAGTTTCACTTTATGTCGGGTAGTATTTGATGAAAAGGTTGAATTTGAGGGCCTTTCTGAACTGGGCTAAGTCGGTTATGGCACGGACATCAGGTGGTAGAGAGCTCCAGGATTTTGGTGCGCAAAATATGAAAGCTCTGTTTGCTGTTGATAGGCTGTAAGTTGTAATGGCCTTTGGTATTATTAGGGAGTTTAATGCTACTTGTCTTCTATTTCTGTTTGGTGGTACAGTTTGTATGAGCTCTGTGAGTGAGTTGGCTGTTAGACCATTGATGGCCTTGAAAGTGAGAATCAAGGTCTTGAACATAACCCTTCCGTGTATAGGGAGCCAATGGAGCTGCTTGAGGATAGGTGTAACATGTTCGCTCTTGGACGCTCCTTGTAGAACCCTTGCAGCAGTATTCATAGCAAGCTGTAATGGGCTAAGAGTGGATTGTGGGAGCCCTTGCAGAATGGAGTTGGCGAAGTCAAAATGCGGTAAAATCAGTGCCTGGTAAATGGTTCTGAAGTCCTCTTGGTCTAGTAAGGAGCGTATGTGCCTGAGCGTGCGTATCTTGAAGTACACCGCTTTTACAATATTATTTATGTGGGATTTCATGTTGAGACGATGATCCAGTGTGACTCCGAGGTATCCTATTGTTTCCTTAGTGCATAGATCAGCTCCCTTAACACTTATATGTGGTGGTGGAATGAAGTTGGGGTCTTTAGTGATAAAGAGAACTTCAGTTTTCTTATGTTGAATGCGGAGGGTCTGTGACAGGAGCCATTCTGATACTGCGTCGAAGCAATTTGTTATAGGTGATAAATCCATTTGTACTGTGGAAAATGGCATGTAGAGTAGGATATCATCTGCATATATCATACATTTCACATTGAATGATCTGATGATATTGTAGATAGGCTGTATATATATGTTAAACATGAGAGATGAAAGAGAGGATCCTTGCGGAACGTCTTGTTTTTGATGGAAGGGTTTTGATTCTCCTGTTGCAGATTTTACATATTGCATTCTGGTGTCAAGGTACGATTTACACCAATCCAGTGCGGAGTTGCAGATGCCTTTCTCTTTCAGTCGCCCGAGGAGAATCTCGTGGTTTACTGAATCAAACGCTGCTGCTATATCTAAGAAGATTAGAACAACGCCTTGCCGGATGTTGACTATGCTAGTGAGAACATCATTGAAGAGGGTGGTAAGCAGTATTTCCACGCCATGGTATTCTCTGAATCCATGTTGAAAATGGTCTAGAGGGGCTGCGGAATCTATGTTCTATGAATCTAGTTCTATGTTTATTGTAAACCGCATTGATATTGAATAGCGCGGTATAAAAGAGACTGGAAATAAAATAAATAAATAAAAGCAGAATGACAGAAACAACCACACTTTTAAACAACACATCAAAAGCAACTGGGAAGAAGTGGGTAGAATAAAATCAATGCAAAATACACACAAGCCAGTTAAATGCTGGAAAGCAATGAGCACAAATGCTCGAAGCTTAGCCAAAAATCTTCCAGATCTGGAAGCCCTATTGGTGGAAAAGGACTTGGACATTGTGGCCATTACAGAAACATGGTTTAATGAATCACATGATTGGGATATAGCCACACCTGGCTATAATCTATTCAGAAGAGACAGAGAAAATGGAAAAGGGGGAGGAGTAGCCTTGTAAGTCAAAAGCAATATCAAGGGGATCATCATTGCAACGAGACGGTTTCTCCCAGAGAAAGGCAAACAACCGTATAGACGTGGTGGTATATCATCTGATGACAACGGGAAGACAGTAGTGAAATTCTGTGACAAAACAAGAGGACATCGATTTTTCGGATTATCAAAGATAAGTGTGACCATATTATGTATATAAGTTAATACAAATCAAGTTACATCCTATAAGTCACACAATGATCTGTACATATTCCTCTAAGAGAACCAAAGTCGTTGATGCATGTTTCAGCACATATTCAGGGTAACGCCTGAGATTCAGTGCTTGTTTGAGTCTGAGACTTTGGGTTCCTCACCATTCACCATCCACACGGGTATACTATATATATCAGTGAATACCTTATCATTTTTGAGGGCCTTTTTGTAGCATAGTGATCAAAAGCAATATCAAAGCTACTGAAATGCAGGGGGCATGGGGAAAAGAAGAAGCACTCTGGATCGTGCTGGAAAGAGGAGATGGCACTATCATCCATACTGCTGTAATCTACAGACCTCTGACTCAAATTGAAGAGATAGATAACACAGGTACACTAAACAAAATTAACTGCCTCTAATGTTTCGATTGATTTTTATGTTTTTTGGTGCGCTGAATCCAAATCTGGTAACCAATTTGCTCCATCACGTACAGATATTTTGCTACATTGGGTTAGCAGCTTGAGGTGAACATTTCAGATTGAGTGCGATCGAGATAAAAGTTTCTTGGATGAATTCTTTATACTAATTGTTTAGTAGTTATTCAAATAAGAATAAAGAAAATTGTAACAAGGCAGCACATAAGAATAGAGTAATGTCAACAAAACACACTGTGATGGTAGCAAAATTGTCTGCACTTAAAACAGCCACATACATGTGCACAAACATTGAGCATATAAGAGCGAGGTTAGACACAAAGCAAAGCAAAGAAATGTGCAAAAAATGTTGTACAGGTATGTATGTAAGAATAGAAAACGCAAACCGCACCATTGCAGTACATGAAGACAAACACCCGATGGTGTGAAAATAAAATTCTAATAAATGAGATCCGACACTGTGGTAATAACTAGCAAATTTTTATTTCAAAGTTTAGTAAAAACACGATATTTGTCAACACAGTTTAGATTTTTTTTTTTTTAAACTTTTATTTTCATTTTACAACAAGCAAAAAGAAACAACACACCAAAGGAAACAAATACAAGCATACAATAAGGAAAAGCAACCCCAATTACCCCCCCCCCTATGCTTCTTCTCTAAGCTGATAAGTATCATCATATAAGCGCTTACAAACAACAGTAATTGTACATCAAAACACACAGAAATAGTATCTACGATACAGAATAATCATGTGACAGAGATTTACACAGATTTAAACAGTCAGATGAGAGCATTGAGCAGTTTGAACATAATCGTTGAGCATCTTCCATTTAGACAAGTGGTGGGGGGTCTGAACGGAAGAAGCTAACATACGAGGTAGTTGCTCATATTGACTGTAAAGACAGATATGATTCCACCATTCATTGGGGCTCAGAAGGGAGCTATTTTTCCAGTATTTCGTAATTAGGGAAATAGCTATGCCCAGCATAAAGTCTAAAAAGAAGTAAGCCGATTTGGGAAGAGAGGGGATCCCCGCAGCTGAGCGGAGTCCCACTATCTTCCAAGAGAGGGTCTCTTGAAAGTGCAAAATAGATTGAATACGACCCCAGACCCGACTCCAGTAATACTGTAATGCGGGGCAGTCATACATAACATGAGTTAGTGAACCAATGGCCGCATGGCATGTCCAGCATCTATTGCTCTGGGTGGCGTTCCATTAGCTAACCTGTCAGGAGTATGAAAACATCGGTGGGCTAGAAAGAAAAGTGTCTGAGTGAGTGAGGCGGATCGAGAGATCCGTGTCACCTTGCTCCAGACCAGGCTCCATTGCTCCGGGGTCAAAGTTACATGCATTTCCCGCTCCCAGGATTTCTGTGCTGTAGGAATGCCTCTGTTTACAGTATTACAGAAAGTTTTGTAAAAGTTAGACGCCACACCCGATAAGCTCCCGATAGATCGGATAATCTCCGACAATCCTTGGGTATGGGTTTCCGATGGCGGGGGCACCTTAGCACTCCGAAGACAATGCTGAAGTTGCACCGACTGAAAGTAGTGTTTCGCTGGGAGACCAGATTCAATTTATAGTTCGCTAAAAGTTTTCCAGCGACCAGCATAGAACAGCTGGTTAGGGGTCCAAATGCCCCTAGTGTACCAGGGGCTCCACGCCATCGGTTTATTTTGTATTTGAAATCGAGCATTGTGCCAAAGCGGGAGGCTATCTAGCGGACAAAGTCGGGAGTCTAGAGATTGCTCAAGGGTATTAGAGGCACCTAAAGTGTCTGAGAGCATTGGTGGATAGTGGGAATCTGATGGGAGAGTCATACCAGGGAGATAAATAAGAGGAATTGGTTTGCAAAGATCCTCCTCTATATCTAGCCACACTGGTCTACTCGGTGTGAGGTCTTCCAGCCAACGAGCGCCTTGTTTGAGAAGAAAAGAGTGGTGGTATATTAGGAAATCCGGGAATCTGACACCACCGTTTTCTTTATCTGCTTGTAACGTATGTTTCGCTATCCTAAGTGTCTTGTTTTGCCATAAGTATCTAGCCAGAATACCCTCTAAATCTTTATATGTACGTCGAGGTAGGAGACATGGCAGCATTTCTAAAATGTAGTTCACTTTGGGAACTATCATCATTTTAATGGTTGCTAGGCGGCCCCACCAAGTAAGTGTTAAAGGAGTCCAGCGGTGAGTAAGCGCCCGGACCTTAGAGGTTAAGTCTTTAGCATTAAAGGTGATGATGTCTTCCAAAGGAGAGCAGTAGTGCACCCCTAAGGTGTGCACGGGCCCATCTACCCTCCTTATCAGAGCTAGTATCCATTACAGTAGCTTGCAATGATTTCTTAACCAAGATGGCTACCCCACACCGTTTGGAAACGGCGGGAGAGTAGGCAGCCACCATGTAAGGCTTAGCATTAAGTTTCAGTGTTTCAGCGGAGTTTAAATGCGTTTCCTGAAGAAACACTAAATCAGCATGCTCATGATTAAGATAGCTAAGGATTTTCTTTCTTTTGATTGGACTATTGATGCCTTTTACATTCAGTAATAAGATCTTACATGAGGCCATTCAGAAGGATTAACGATTCTGAAAAAGAACATAATAACACACATAATTTCACAATGTCCCTCATATTAACTGTATATGGCTGTACACATGACATGATAGAAAATAAGCTAATGAAAAACAATGAAGCGCCCCATATAAAAAATAAGCACCGAGGTGCATTAGAGAAGAAGCAGAACCCCAAAATTACTGGCGACCATGTGTCTGCGGGGAGAAACCCCAGAGAAGGCCTAAATTGAAACATATAACCTGTATAGCTGTGCGTGTTCCGAGTCCAACCGAGGTGCACATCTTGGAGGGATAGGAGACCAAGAAAGTTATATATAGAAGGAAAGAAAAGTCCAGGCAGTCTCTGTTCCAGGCAGTGATCACCGCGTCGGGCCATTCAAAATGGCGGGCAGGTCCGACGGATTACAAATCCAAGCCGTTGAATTAGCGCATCTGGTCTGCTTCTTTGGAGTCTAAAAATGTTGCTAGTAGATCAGGATCTTCGAATGTTCTAGTTTGGTTATGGAGAGTCACTCTGAGCTTCGCTGGATACAATAGGCCAAAGCGAGCCTGTAGCTGTTGAAGTCTAGGACGAAAAGCAAGGAGTCTCTTCCGACGGTCAACTGTGGGCTTTGCCAAGTCAGGAAAGAAGGAGACTTTATGACTTTCAAACTCCAGATGATGATTCGCCCGGGCAGCATTTAGAATTTGCTCAACTTGCTGATATCTCAGTAATCGAAAGATGATAGGCCGGGGGGTCGTCCGATTGAGCGCCATGTTGGTAGGAACACGATGTGCTCGGTCAATTTCCAGATCTCTGTGAAAAGTGATCTTCAGCAAGGAGGGAAGAGTTTTGACCAGGAATTCTCTTATATCTCCTGCTTCCGCCCCCTCCGGTACTCCAATGAGCCTTACATTGTTGCGACGGGCTCGATTATTGCTATCCTCTAACTCCCTTTGAAGATTCTGTATCTGACGCTCAGCCTTGTCCAGTTTCACCAAGCGCACCGCGTGCGAGTCGAGGACCCCCGCCATGTCGTCCTGCCGTAGTGAAAGACCTTCAAGCCGGTCCTGAAGCATACCGAAGTCTTCTCGCATGGCTCGGAGCGCTTCTCCGTTGGACTGTACCAGTTCCTTCACACCGCGTATTTCCTCCAAGATCTCCTGTTGCATTTCGGGGTTTTCCCGAAGTGGAACCATCTTCTGTGGGGAAGACAACTCTGTTTTGGAGCGTTTTCCGTGTGAAGAAGAGGGAGACCCGAAGTCTAAGCGCGCTGGTTTGTGGGCCGCCATCCCCCCCGAGGTACCCCGGTAAGTTCGGAGCAAAATATTAAGATTATGTAGGTATTAAGTCAGGATTCTGAGTAGGCCTCTCGGGAGCTTCAGCGCGAAGCGTCTAACCCGCTGGACATCAGGCTCCGCCCCCCAAACACAGTTTAGATTTTAAAGTCATTATTGGGTCAATCAATCTCCTGGTGGGCCCGTTTCTTCTTCCCCCGAATGCTTCTCTTGGTGCGCTGCTTGGCGTATTTTTCATCTGGGGTTTCCCGCAGCAGCAACCAGCAGAAATCAGCCATCATAGTGGTGTTCCATCTTCCTTGGTACCTTCTCTCTGCGTCCTTGATGTCCTGGTGAAACCTTTCACCTTGTTCTTCACTGTACGCCCCCAAGTTTTCGGGAAAGTAGTTCACATGGGAGTGCAAGAAATGGCTTTTCAGGCTCATGTTACAGCCTTGTTCTTTGAAGGCATTGAGCATCCTGGCAACAATATCCTTATAGTTCTCATCCCGCCTGTTCCCCAAGAATTTGAGAACAACATCCTTGAAGGAATCCCAGGCTTCTTTTTCCTTCTCAGACATCGTTTCAGCGAATGCTCCATCTGAAATGAGTTTCCTTATATCAGGGCCAACAAACACTCCTTCCTTTAGCTTTGCTTCAGAAAGTCGGGGGAACTTTGAGCAAAGGTACCGAAAGCACTCACCATCTTTTGGAAGGGACTTGATGAATTGCTTAATGAGACCCAACTTAATGTGGAGAGGTGGTAATAGAATTTTATCACGAGGTACCAAGCTCTCATGAAGAACATTTTTCTCACCGGGTCTCAAATACTCCCGAATTGGCCAGTCTTTTTTCCCCCAGTGTAGGTCGCGGGCCCGGCTATCCCACAAGCAAAGGAAGCAGGGATATTTGGTGAAACCGGATTGCTGCCCTAATAGCAAGGATAGAATTTTAAAGTCTCCACAAATCATCCACTTATGCTCATCATAACGAATCTTCTGAAGAATCAGGGCCAAATTCTCGTATTTTTCTTGGAGAATAACAGAGTGAGCAATAGGAACTGAAGCGAATGTGTTGCCATTATGAAGAAGAACACCTTTTATGCTGTCTTTTGACGAATCAATGAACAGCCGCCATTCAGCAGGATCATACTTGAGTTTAAACTTTTCCATCACTCCGTATATATCGTTGCAAAATAACAAATCTTCCTCTTTGCTGAAATACTTCAAAAATTGTGTCTCGCGGTTGCGGTACCAATAAAAAGTTGTTCCTGGTGACAATAGATTTTTCTATTTAAGCCGAGAACCTAGCAGTTGGGCAGCATCTTTTGGGAGTCCTAAATCCCGGACTAAATCATTCAATTCAGCTTGAGAGAAAAGTTCAGGTTTCGGATCTGGTTCAGTTTCAAACTCGGAAGTACTGGACTCATCGGGAAAAGCCATCTGATGAGTCTCATCATGATCAGAACCGTCCACACAAATATGATCCAAAGATTTTGGTGGTTCAGGCACAGGTACTTCGTTGCTATGAGGCATAGGCCTAATTGCTGAGGGAAGGTTGGGGTAACTTATTACGTTCTTATTTTTTTAAGTTGTATCCCTTCACAATGCAAGAGCAAAAATAGCAGTCACTGCTGTGGTCTCTTTGTTCACGCCACATCATAGGTATTCCGAAACGAAATGCTTGTTTTTTACCTTTCATCCATAAGCGTAGATCTTCCTCACATGTCTTGCACACTTTGTGAGGAGCCCACGGTTTGTCTTGATCGCCTAACTTCAAACCGAAATAGGCGAAATATACTTTTTTAATAAATGCAGAAATGTTCCTCTGCCGCTTTTTCACGGTATATTCCCCACAAATAAAACCAAAACTGTCCGGAGAGTTGACGCAACCTCTGGCTCTGTGAGCCATCACAAATACACAGCACTGCAAACTACAACTGTAGTGAACCACTTCGGAATAAAGCTGGATTACGACTGAGCAAACAAAAGGTAATAATGAACTTGCAAGAAACTGAAATTTGACAGGAACGTTCATGTCGCAACCACCGTGTTTGAGCGAGCGAACGAGGCGAGGCGAACAGGAAAGAACATGCGCCAGCGCGAGTACTGGATTTAGCCCCCCGCCTCCCAATTGTCCTGTTAATGTATAAAATGAATACAAAACACTCTAAAATATCATGAGGGAGTGTTTCTAGTTAGTTAACCATTACAACCTCTATTTTGGGCCAAGAAAATAAACTGCAGTTGGCTAAAAAGAAATTATGTGAACATTCCTTATATGGGTAAGAAATCTAATTTTGCAAGAAAACGTGACGTGATGGAACATTTTGGCTATTTTTCCTGGATTCAGCACCCCAAAATCTATAGGAATCAGTTGCAAAACTGGAGGCAGTTTTTTGGTAGTGTACCTGTGTAATGAATTGATTATAGATATTGCCAAGATAGCAACAAAGGGGGAAACAATCATATTGGGTGACTATACCCGATGTGGATTGGATTACTCCTTCTGCAAATCTGGAAAGAAGCAAAAAAATTGAGGATGCTTTCCAAGCTGCGTTACTTAGACAAATGGTGATGGAACCAACCAGGGAAAGCTCAACGCTGGATTTGGTGCTCACCAACAGTGATAGCGAGTCTAATGTCTGGGTGAGTGCCCCTGTGAGCAACAGTGATCATCACATGGTGTGGTTTGAGATAAAAGCCAAGGTGCAGTCCAATCATAGCAAGCTCAAAGTCTTAAACTTCAAAAACTCTGACTTCAATAAAATGGCCGAGTACCTAAAGGAAGAGCTGACAGGGTGGAAGGGGATAAGGGAAGTGGAATTGCAATGGGCTAAACTAAAAGGGGCAATAAAAGGGGCAACAGATAAATGTGTAAGAAAAGTAAATAAAAACAAGAGGAGAAGTGTCTGCTCAAATAAGGGCAAAAAACACAGCTTTCGCAAAATTCAAAAGCTTGCAAACAGAAGAAGACAGAAATTAATACAGGATCAAACTCAAGGAGACAAAAAGAGAAATAAGGATAACAAAATCAAAGGCTGAGGAAAAGATGGCTAAAGATGTTAAGTGAGGTGACAAAACTTTCTTTAGGTATATTCGGGAAAGGAAGAGGATCAGAGGTGGAATTGCAGGACTCAGAAGTGCTGGAAATGGACTCGTGGAAAATGACATTGATAAAGCGAAATTACTAAACAAATACTTATGCTCTGTTTTTACTAAAGAAAATCCTGGAGAAGGATCACTTGTGACTCCCAAATATAAAAATGGGAATGAGGTAGATACCACACCATTCAGAGAGGATGAGGTTTTAGAACAACTTGCAAAACTGAAAGTGGACAAGGCCAGGGGACTGGATAGGATACATCCCAGGATACTGAAAGAGCTCAGAGAGGTTCTTGCAGTGCCGTTAAAGGATGTTTTCAACAGATCCTTGGAAACAGGAGAGGTTCCTCAGGACTGGAAAATGGCTGATGTCGTACCTCTACACAAAAGTGGTGACAGGGAAGAAGTGTCAAACTATAGGCCCGTGAACCTTACCTCGATGGCGGGAAAAGTAATGGAGACACTCCTGAAAGAGCGAATAGTGAACTTTCTCAAAACCAGCAGGTTACAGGATCCAAGGCAAGATGGTTTTACCGAGGGACGATCTTGCCAGACAAATCTCATTGAGTTCTTTGACCGGGTGACCAGAGAACTGAATCAAGGACACGCGATGGATGTCATCTACCTGGATTTCAGCAAAGCCTTTGATACTGTCCCTCATAGGAGGCTTATCAATAAACTCAGTAGTTTGTGGATGGGTCCCAGGGTGGTAAACTGGATCAGAAATTGGTTGACTGACAGATGACAGAAGGTGATGGTAAATGGAGCTCACTTGGATGAAAGGAGGGTGATTAGCGGGGTGCCTCAGGGTTCGGTCCTAGGCCCGGCACTGTTCAATGTATTTGTGAGTGATATTGCTGAAGGACTGAATGGAAAAGTCTGTCTTTTTGCAGATGACACAAAAATTTGCAACAGAGTGGACTCCCTCGACGGAGTGCTTAACATGAGGAAGGATCTGCAAAAGCTGAAGGAATGATCTGACGCTTGGCATTTAAGATTTAGTGCGAAGAAGTGCAGTGTCATGCACTTGGGTAGGGAAATGTACGCGATAGGGGGTGAGAGGTTGGTGTGCACGGAGCAGGAGAGAGACCTCGGAGTGATTATTTCTGTAGATCTCAAGGTGGCAAAACAGTGCGACAAGGCGGTGGCAAAAGCCAGGAGGATGTTGGGCTGCATTCAAAGAGGAATTACCAGCAGAAAGGAAGGGGTTCTAGTACCACTGTGTAAGTCTTTGGTGAGGCCTCACTTGGAATACTGTGTTCAGTTTTGGAGACCGTATCTTGCAAAGGATGTGAAAAGAATGGAAGCTGTTCAGAGGAAGGCGACCAAAATGATTTGGAACAATTCACTGAAGCAGGACATTTCTCCTACCACTTTTACAATACCTATCATTCATTCCTTATGCTGATCGTTCACTAAAGTTAAAGTTCTTAATTCAATTTCTGAAAAAATTGAATGTAAACAATGGTTTATTCAGATCAAACTCATTGAAGGAGATCAGTCTAGATTCAAACTGAATAACTATCTGCCTTGTTTAAAATGTTCTCTCATCAATCCATGATCAATTAGAAATAAATTACCACTGATTAAAGATCATATTACTGACAATAACTTGGATATTCTTTTTATAACTGAATCATGGTTAACAGTTAACGATATGGTTTTAATCAATCAATTAAAGCCATTAGGCTAAGACATCTTTAATTATCAAAGATTAAATAAAAGAGGAGGAGGAGTAGTAACTATTTTAACAAAGAAAGAACTGCAACTTTCTAAAGGTCCAAGTGACTTTTCTCTAAATATAGATGCTCTTTTAGTTGAAATCAAGAGTATGTTATTACTCTTAATTTATAGGCCCCCTTCTTCAAATGGTAAAGATCTTTTTAATATAATTTATTTTCTTTATAAAACAATTTCAGATAATAGATTCATAATCATTCTAGGTGACTTAAACTTACCTTCTATTGCTTCACATTTAACACAGAATTTCTTGGATTCGATGGATGCTATGGGTTTCAAACAAATAGTTCAACAACCAACTCATATTAAAGGAAACACTCTAGATCTCTAAGGGGTATGTTTACTAAGCAGTCTTAACGTGTGCCCGGTGATAGTGTGCAGGATGCCTTAAAAGAACATAAGATATGCCATACTGGGTCAGACCAAGGTCCATCAAGCCCAGTATCCTGTTTCCAACAGTGGCCAAGGAGTGGGAGTTTCGGTCTAAACGTAACAAAATGGGATTATCGCGCGATAATGTGCGCTGTGCACATTATTGTGCGAGAAGCCGCTAAGCACGTTAAGCGCGGTAATCTTAAGTAGGCACGCTGATGTGCAAACAGATCATCAGAGGTGTAGCACAATGGTTATTCCTTATCGTCACTCCAGTCCAGTCCCTTTACTTCTGGGTTACGCAACCCTTCCAGCAGCTTGGAGGCTGAGCCCAACCTTTTTGGAGGTGGGGCGGTATAAGTACCACTGGTACCACCCACTAACTCCAGTATTCTCAGCCTCCAAGCAGCTGGAGGGTTCCGTAAGCCTAGGGCTTACTGGAGTCCTTCTTGTTAGCAATCTTGCTTTAATTTTATTTAACCTATTTCATTTTTAATTTAATTTCACCTTAATTGGCTCTTATTTGCTTCTGTTCTTACTTGTGGTCCTGTTTCTTTAATTCTGCCTGCTCTCTCAGCCTTCCCCCCTCCTCCCCCCCCCCCCTCCGCTCCCCGGATCGGGCCTCAGAAGTGCTCTCTCCTCGCAGAGTCGGAGACAATTTCGCTCCTGCTACTCTGCCCGACAACGGCTCTGGCGATTTCTCCTGCCCCCTGCTCCGGATTGCATCTGCCTCGCGCCGAAGCCCCTTTGGCGGCTGAGCGCTGGAGGCAGCGCCGCCAGACAGCGCCTCTCGCCGGACCCGTCCCGAGAAAGTAGGACGCGGAGGCGAGTCTCGCCACTCCCCGGGAGCCCTACGGGGAAGAGAGAGAGAGAGACAGACATCAGACCGAAGCCTGCAAGAAGGCAGCACTTTACGGGGGAAAATCGCAAGGAGCACAGCGCGGCCCAGGAAAGTGTCTCGCGGTCCTCTGCCCGGGCTCCACGTGGTGAGGCCTACCGCGTGTAGAGCCCTCGGGCTAGGATCGCTGAGTCGGGTCCAGGGATACAGTCTGCCTAAACGCAAGTACCTCCGTGGGAGGAAAAGGAGATACATTTCTGCATTTAATTTATTTACCTTAATTTTATTCACCTTAATTTCATTTTAATTTACTTTAAGTTTGCTTTAAGTTTCTTTAAAGTACAGAATTTACTTTAATATATTTAAATCATTGATTTTCAGTTTATGCATTTAATTCTTAACTCCTTCAATCTTGAATCGTTATTTCCCTCCTCTAAAAGCTTCTGAGGGGGAGAAATATATCTGGAGTTTGGGCGCTTATACAGGGGATCCAGGGCATGGCGACCAAGCCCCGCTGCCCCTCCTGCGGAACACGCAGAGGCACCTCTGCAGAGGCAGGAATCTGCAGGAGCTGCGCCGCCGTGGCGGCTTCGGTTGAGCAGGAAATTAGCCTATCCATCGCTCCCCCTCCTCAGGGGCCAGGTGACCTCCTAGGGGGGGAGGGAGGACCCCAGTTACCTCCTTCTACTTCCTCGGATGTACCCCCTCCTCCCCTACCCCCCTCCCCCCTCCCTTCTGGGGAAGGAGGGACCGGGGACTTTTTCTCTCCAGATTTTATCCTTTTGCTCCACAAAGCCTATTGTTTGCGGAAGCAGGGGCGGGAGCCAGGAGACGCTGGTTCTTCAAGGGAAGATAAGACAGCCAGGCTCCTGGGAACAGGTACTCAGGAGCAGGGCATTCCGCCTAAGCGCCCCCGTCTGAGTGAGGAGGAACCTCTGGCAGCCCTCTCCCTGGGCACCCCAGATGAGGCCTATTCGGACAGGATGAAGAAGAGGAGGAGCTGGAAGAAGGAGAGATACCAGAGGAAGACCAGTCCAGAGTTATTAGGGTCTTTCGCCGGGAAGAGCTTCCGGCACTAATTAATGAGTCCCTAAAAGCGCTCAACGTGGCCTCTGATACACCTGCAGAAGAGGAGGCGCTGGAAGATCCATTAATCCAAGCCTTTAGAAGATCTCAGAAAGTCTTCCCGGTCCACAGAGTGGTTCGTCAGATGATCCAGGAAGAATGGGACCAACCGGAATCTAGCCTAAGAGGAGTCAGGTCCATGATGCGCCTATATCCTCTCCCAGAGACAGACAAAGAGCTCTTAAAATCTCCCAGAGTGGATGCAGCGGTATCAGCAGTCACGAAGAAGACTACTATCCCGGTTGAGGGCAGCACGGCCCTAAGAGACTCACAGGACAGAAAATTGGATACACTCCTGAAGCAGGCATTCGATGTAAGCGCTCTCGCCCTGCAAGCCTCCGTCTCGGGAGCCTGGGTAGCTCGGGCCTGTTTAAGGTGGTCTCAGCAGCTTCAGTCAGCAGAGACCTCCGCGGGTGAACCCCGGCCCAACGCCGCTAGGCTGGAATCAGGAGCAGCATACCTGGCGGATAGTCACTATGACCTCATTAGAAACCTGGCCAAGAACATGGCTTCTGTGGTGGCAGCCAGACGCTGTTTGTGGCTACGGAACTGGGCAGCGGATGCCTCCTCTAAGGCACGCCTGAGCCGACTCCCCTTTAAGGGGAAGCTGCTCTTTGGCGAGGATCTGGAAAAGTTGGTAAAGGACCTGGGCGAGTCCAAGGGTGGCAGACTCCCGGAAGACAGACCGAAACAAGGTCGCCCTCTGGCTTCGGCTCGTAGCCAGGCCAGGGACTCTCGCAGATTTCGTCCAGCCAGATCCAATCCCCCCCCCAGGGGACGCTTCCCCGCTAGAAGCCAAGGTTTCCGGGGGTTTCGGGGAGCAGGTCGGGGTTTTGGGACCTCCTCCTTCTCCTCGGCCCCCAGAAAACAGCAATGAGGCGACGGGGGTCCAGGGGGAAGTGCTGCCATTGGGATGTCGTTTAAGGCAGTTTCTGCCCGCCTGGTCCCGGGTCACTTCGGATCAGTGGGTACTAGAGGTCATCAGGGAGGGCTACGCTCTAGAGTTCTCAAAGCAAATTCCTCCAGCATTTATTCAATCTCCCAGCGGATCTCTGGCAAAGAGGGCGGCAATAGAATCAACCCTCGCTCGGCTAATCACACTCGGGGCAGTGGTGCCTGTGCCACCAGACCAGTACGGATTGGGTCGATACTCCATTTACTTCGTAGTACTAAAGAAGGAAGGGTCCTTCCGTCCAATCCTGGATTTAAAACAGGTCAACCGCTGTCTCAGAGTACCACACTTCCGCATGGAGACTCTACGATCAGTCATCGCAGCGGTAAGAGGCGGAGAGTTTCTGACGTCTCTCGACTTGACAGAGGCCTACCTGCATATTCCAGTCAGGAAGGCCCATCAACAGTTTCTAAGATTCGCGGTGCCGGGGGGCCATTTCCAATTCCAGGCCCTTCCTTTCGGCCTAGCTACGGCTCCACGGACATTCACCAAGGTGATGGTGGTGGTGGCGGCCTTCCTCCGGAAGGAAGGAATCCTAGTACACCCGTACCTAGACGATTGGCTGGTCCGGGCAAAGTCGGAAGAAGAAAGCCACATGGCGACGAGCAGAGTGGTTCAGGTGCTAGAGGAGTTAGGGTGGGTCATCAACCGAGCAAAGAGCAGGATGACGCCTTCCCAGGACCTCGAATATCTCGGAGCAAGATTCGACACAGGAAGGGGAAGAGTGTTCCTGTCTCGAGCGCGGTCAAGGGACCTAAGACTACTAGTTGCACAGTTCCTGAGCAGACGGAACCCCTCCGCATGGCATTATCTTCAGGTGCTGGGCACAATGGCAGCGGCGATAGAGGTAGTGCCTTGGGCCAGGGCCCACATGCATCCACTACAGCGCGCACTATTGCGTCGGTGGTCCCCACAACATCATCGTCTGTCAACTCAGTTACCCTGTGCTCCGCGAACCAAACAATCCCTGCACTGGTGGCGGTGCCCAAGGAATCTAGAGCGGGGGATGCCCCTCGAGCCCCATCTATGGATACTGTTGACGACGGATGCCAGCCTGATGGGCTGGGGGGCTCACTGCGAGGACCAGTTCGTCCAGGGCCTCTGGTCGCAGTTGGAATCCCAATGGCCCATCAACAGACTGGAGTTGCGGGCCGTCATCCTAGCGCTCAGAGCGCTGGAGCCCCTAGTGCTAGGAAAAGCGATTCGCGTTCTCTCCGACAACGTCACCACGGTAGCTTACATCAACCACCAGGGCGGTACCAGCAGCCCCGCCTTGGAGAAGGAGGCGGGGGCCCTCTTCCAGTGGGCAGAGACCCGCCTGGAAGCGCTTTCGGCTCAGCACGTGGCAGGCACGGACAACCTCACGGCCGATTACCTCAGCAGACACAAGATAGACCACGGAGAGTGGGAGCTGGAAAAGGATTCCTTCGACCAGATAGTGGCCCGCTGGGGGCTGCCAGTCATGGACCTCATGGCAACCTTCTCCTCAGCAAAGGTGGATCGATTCTTCAGTCGGCGGAGGGAAAGAATGTCCGAAGGCCTAGATGCCCTGTCTCAGAAGTGGCCGACGGAGGGTATTCTCTACGTGTTTCCCCCGTGGGTCCTGATCGGAAAAGTCCTGCAGCGGGTGGAAGCCCACCAAGGTCTGGTGATCCTCATTGCCCCGGATTGGCCACGTCGTCCTTGGTATGCGGATCTGGTGAAGTTGCTGGCCGACCGTCCTTGGCGGCTCCCTTGCAGAAGGGGCCTGCTCAGACAAGGCCCGGTAATAATGCCTCACGTGGATCGGTTCTCGCTTACGGCCTGGCTATTGAAAGGGCGCACCTCTTGAAGCGGGGCTATTCAGGAGCGGTAATCTCAACGCTGTTGAGTGCGAAGAAACGCTCGACCTGCCTGGCCTACGTAAGGGTCTGGCGCATCTTTGAGGCGTGGTGTTCGGAACACCGAAGGAAACCCCTCTTGGCCTCAGTCCCCGAGGTGCTGGAATTCCTACAAGCGGGTTTTGAGAAAGGCCTGGCGCACAGTTCCTTGCGGGTCCAACTAGCCGCCATCGCCTGCTATAGAGGCAAAGTCCACGGCAAGCCCCTTGGGGCCCACGCGGACGTCTCCAGGTTCCTAAGGGCAGTTAGGCGGCTGCGTCCTCAACGGAGATCCGTGATCCCTCCTTGGGACCTCAATCTTGTTCTAAATGCATTGGTCGGGGAACCCTTCGAGCCGATTAAGAAGGCTTCCCTGAAGGACTTAACCCTCAAGACAGTCTTCCTGGTCGCTATCTGCTCGGCCAGACGGGTCTCCGAGTTGCAAGCTCTGTCCTCTCGACCGCCTTTCCTATCCTTTCTCAGGGACAAAGTGGTACTACGCACGGTACCTTCCTTCCTGCCCAAGGTTCTGTCTCCTTTTCACGTGAACCAGACAGTCACCCTTCCGACCTGGCCGGCCGAGGGACCTGAAGGTAGAAACAGCAGGCTACGACGCTTAGACGTCCAGAGGATTTTGAAGCGATACCTCTCACGCACAGCTCCTTTCCGGAAATCCGACAAGCTGTTCGTCCAGTTCGGAGGCCCGCACAAAGGAGAGGCGGCGGCCAAGGCCTCCATCTCCAGGTGGATCAGAGAAACGATTGCATCCGCCTACATACTGAAAGGGAAACAGGTTCCAGGGGGGCTCCGAGCGCACTCCACCCGAGCTCAGGCTGCCTCGTGGGCAGAGTTCAGTCTAGTCCCTCCGTTGGACATTTGTAGAGCGGCGACTTGGTCCTCGTTGCATACCTTCACAAGGCACTACAGACTGGACGTGCAGAGTGCAGCGGACGCTCGGTTTGGTCGGGCAGTCCTTCAGTCCAGGTATGCCGGAACCCACCCAGGATTGAACTGCTCTGGTACATCCCAGAAGTAAAGGGACTGGACTGGAGTGACGATAAGGAAGAAGTAATTAGATCTTACCTGCTAATTATTGTTCCTGAAGGAACGACAGTCCAGTCCCTGATCCCACCCGGCACGGCCGGACTTGAAGGCCTATCAGTCAAGAGCGAAGCATCTGGCCGAGCGTAGAACCAGGTCTGGGGGGAGGAGGGCAGGAGAAAGTCGCCTAGGGCAGTATCGGGCACCCCTCCCCTTCCTCTCCGCGGCATTCCCTCCTCCCTGGCTCCTATTTCTTATTTAAAAAAAAAAAAAATAAATAAATAAATTTGGTTTTGGTTTCTTATCCCGTGAGGGAGTTTGATGTGTGTTAATTGTTTGTTGATTGTTCATAGAACTTTGGTTAGACTGCTTTTTCAATCGAATACTGGAGTTAGTGGGTGGTACCAGTGGTACTTATACCGCCCCACCTCCAAAAAGGTTGGGCTCAGCCTCCAAGCTGCTGGAAGGGTTGCGTAACCCAGAAGTAAAGGGACTGGACTGTCGTTCCTTCAGGAACAATAATTAGCAGGTAAGATCTAATTACTTCATACACTGACTGATGGTACAGGGGTCATGAGTTCAATCCACCTGTGTGCCTAAGCTATAAGGCTGTATGAGACATCACCCTTTACGTCTAAGCAGTGCTGTTTAAGAACATAAGATATGCCATACTGGGTCAGACCAAGGTCCATCAAGCTCAGTATCCTGTTTCCAACAGTGGCCAATCTAGGTCATACGTACCTGGCAGTATCCCCAAGAGACACAGGTTCCACAATGCTTGTATTGGGTCAAGCACTGATATCATGGGTCCCTTTTTAATAATGGTTTATGGACCTTTCCTCCATGAACTTGTCCAAACCTTTTTTAAACCGAGCTACACTTTTGCGGCATTTTATTTTTTATTTTAAACTAGCCCTGCCAGCAAACACACCCTCACAGTGCCGTAACCTAAGGTGTTGCATAAGGCGCCCTATAAGGCACTCCAGAGTGCACATTATAAAGTGCACTGTCCGCCAAGGCACCCTATAATGTCCCCTATAGGATGCCTTATAAGGCACCGTATTAGGCGCTTTATGGGGCGCCTTATGAGGCATCTTAAGGTTACAGCACTGTGAAGGTGTTATTGCTGGCAGCACTAATGTACATTAAAAATACAAAATGCCTCAGACAGCCCTATCAAACAACCCCACTGTGGGATCAAACCCATGACCTCTGGCTCCACAAGCAGTGAAGTAACCAGTGGGCTACAGCTCTATAGCTACTAACAAACCCCTGGCTGGCTACAGAAAGGACTGCACGTCACCACACAAACATTCTGCTGTGGTTACCAGGATAGGATCAACCCACCCGTACCCATGATGCACAGCACATGCAAATCGGCAGTCTACAGATGATCACAAGATGGGGTATGCACCCCACAGCACCTCATCCTGGTAGGGGGAACTGACCGAGTACACCCCCACAGCACCTCAGCCTGGTAGGGGGTGCCGATGGTGTGTATTAGTGGCACAGAGTAGTTACAGACTGTCAAATTGTGTGGGTACTGTGCTCACCCTGAGGGTGAGGTGGGGCGCCCAGAACCAGGTCCGCAGCACCTTCCATGGCTGCAATAGATCATGTTGCAGGTACCCATCAGTGCCAGTGTGTGTGATAGGTAGTTCCTCAGACACACCTAGGATACATTAGCATGTATCTGTCAATCAAGTCTAGCCTTTATGGGCTATGATGCACCCAGAATAGTGCATATTCGGTGTTGGTGCTATGGTAATATGATGTAAGTGAAGGGGGGTGTTTAGACCCATAGGCAGATTATGTACCACCACCCAACCTGCTCTCTGTGGCTCAGGGTGGGAAACAGGATCTCCCACCAACAGATCCACATTCTACCTCCCTGCAATGGTGGCAGCAGAGGGACCATCAACCCCAATCCTGCTGGGGAACAGACACCCTACAGAGCAGGCAATGCAGATCTGTATGCATCCATAAGGCAATGGCAGACAGACAGTAGGCCTGGAAATGCTCAGCTGTCCCCCACCACCATCTGACATCCTCCAGCAACAAGCACAGTGAGTCACCAGCCACTGCACCCTGCAAGGTGTTCCAGTTATACACATATAACTGCAGACAGTCTGCTAGCTAGTCCACAGTGCATGTTCCTGGAGGAGATGTGTGCACCCAAAACTGGGATGTGAGCACACCCACCAAGCAGATAAGTCAGTGATTAGACCCCAGAAAAGGGAACCTATACATTCCATTTGAGAGAAATACAAAATAGCACTATGGGGGAACCTAGCCATGCCGTGGTCATTGCTCAGTCAGGTTGAGAGTGACCTCCCAGCAGGACATGCTGTGGGCACCCTGTCTGTGCAGGTTGTGGCCGGGCACTACAATGTCCCAGCCATTGCCCTATGCCCTGTGCAGATGCATCCTGCCCAGGCCACCCTGTCCGGGCTATGCCCACAGTACCTTGCTCCTCATTATGCACATTGGCAGGCTAACACTGGCAACAGTGCAAGCAGTGTGGGCTGAAGAATGTGTTGGCAGCCACCACACACTGGATAGACAGACACACACTCCCACACCTATGCCAGCATTGTGCAAATATAGAGGCTTTTGGCAGCCCTGGCCACCGCACCACTCTTGGGCACAGTGCAGGCATGGCTATGGTACACAATACCCCCAGGGTGGTAAACACTGTCAGACACCAGACCTGAAACACACTCCACAGACATCAGAGAGGTTGCTATGATACAGCTCAATCAGCAGATTGTGCTTAACTTAGGAATTGCTATCTGCCAGTAATCATAGCAACCTTTTGATATATGTGTAACATATTCCCAGGTTTAGGGTGGCAGTGCTAGGGTATGCAAGTGCTAGTATTGGGAGATGCTGCTGCATGCAGGGCCCAACATCCTGCCTCTCCATGGGGCTTTGGGTAATGGAGCCTGTGGGTGCGGGTGTTTCTGCCCCTGTTGGCCACTGCTCTAGGGCAGAGGTTCCGCACTCCGGTCCTGGTGGGCGAAACACTGTTCGGGTTTTCATGCTGTCCCTAATGAATATTAGATACATCTGCATACCATGGGGGTGGTGCATACAAATGCAGCACAGGCATCTTTATTAGAGACAGCATGAAACCTAAATGGTGTTTGGCCCTCCAGGACTGCATTTGGGAGACTCTGCTCTAGGTAATGCACATGTTTATGGTGTCTGTGCTCTGTAGGGTAAAATATAGGCGTTTTGGGCATGTTTCATTTATCTGCAATACAGGTTCCGTCTTTATTACCACGTTTTAATAGTGGGTAAAATATGGCAGGAACCACAGCTGGGACTTGAACCTGTGACCTTCTGCTCCTGAACACACTGGCTGTGTGTACTGCACCACCATGTTGTCACAGGGACAGTTCATTCACTGGGGATACCATGACTGTTCGTCAGACAGGGCCTGTCTGTTCCAGTGCATGGCACCCACCTAAACAGGGCTAGGCCATGGTCTGCTGTGGGCAGCTGCCACTGCCCCCTCCACCACCATGCTGACATGCCCTTCTGCTGGTGGTGCTGGTGGTGCACAGTCTCAGGCCATCCAGTGTGCCGGTAGGCGGCTGCCTATGGTGAGGGTTCTGGGGTAGGGGTGCCTGCATATACGTCCACGCTTTCCACCACCACCGCCTGCCAATGTTCTGTTCCCTTGGGGGTACCTGCTGGGTACTATCCCCTGTGACACTGTGGGAAACACACTTGTGCCTATGTTGGGCCCTCATCAGTTGCTGTCTGGCTGCTCTACTGTTTCAGCATTCCTATGGGCCACCTAGGCATCACCCTAGTCCGCACTGTGGCCCAGCTGCACCACAGCATGTGCCACCTGCAGCCCTCTGTATCCCATTTTCCAGCATCTGTCCAGTTGCCCATTCCGACATGCCCACCCTGCTGTTGCGGAACATGTGCACGCCATAGGAAACCTGTCCAATAAAGAGGGAAAACCCTGATCAGCGCTATTTCACTGTGGGATCATTCACCTTGTATGACCTTCCTGTTAACTGTAAAAACCAGATATTTGTATCTTGGCTGAGGTTCTTTGTTCCATGTAAACCGCGCTGATAACGAATAGTGCGGTATATAAAAAATGTTAATAAATAAATGAATAAATAAATGGGGACAGAGCATAGACCCTTCTGAAATTAATATCTTTTTTTTTTAGCTTTCTCGGTAGTGTTTTTTGATGTTTCCCATTAATATCACTATTGCCCAGCTTGATTATGGTTTTTTTACATTTTGTTCAGGTCATTTTCACTGTTTATTTGTCCTTTTGTTCCGTGCACATGTATCACACTTATCATTTTTTCTAGGTTTCCCTGGCTTTGCTGTACATTGCTGACGGAAATGGTTTCTCTTCCCTTTAAATCTGCCGTAACGCCAGGGTTTCACTGGCGTTAGTTTTCAGCCCCGGATTCCACAGCGTTAGTGTGCAGGGAGCCTCTCCCCTCTCACTCTCCACCCATTGACCCTCTCTCTCCGCCCCTGGAGAGCCTTCCTCCGCCCTCCGGGAGCCTTTCTCCACCCTCAGCGCTCGTTTGCACCGCTGCGTGCATTATCACGCGTTAAGGTACATTATCGCCCGGTAAAGTACCAGTAAAGTGCTATAACGTACCTTATTGTGCGATACTGTCGCAGCAGCGCAAGTAGCACCCTTTAGTAAACATACCCCATATTTATCTTTCAAGAGATGTCAAGCAATATTTCTGATTCAAATGTACAAATACAACATATTCCTTAGTCTGATCACCACATTATCCAGTTTAACATTGCTTTCCTTCTCAGAAGATCAAATACAAATCAATTTTCTTATCAACGTAGAAAGTTCTGCAAATTTGACAAGGATCAATTTTTACAAGAAATTCTTCCTCAGCTTCAAATTAACGCCAGAGATACTGATTTCCTCATTAACAGATGGAATTCATCGTTGTTTCAAGCAGCTTCAGTTTCTAATAGCTTTGAAATTCACAAGTTTCATACAAGGGTTATTGCAGTTTGGTACACAAAAGACGTTTGTGTATTAAAAAGAAAACTTAGACAGTCAGAAAGGAAATGGAGGAAACATAAGGATTTAACAGATAAATTAACTTTCTTCAATATTCTCGAAGATTACAAAACATTGTTAAATAGTAAAAAGTGTGATTATCATATGAAATTGATTATGGCTGCTTTAAATAAACCAAGAGAATTATTTGACATAGTTAAAAAGTTAACAATCATTCCAAAGGAAGTCAATTCTATGCTTGCCCCAAATGCATCTACAATGGCTAAATTCTATAACGAAAAGGTGGGCATCTCTAAATTACCTTTGTATCATTTTTATTCTTCTACTTTTTCCACTATTCAAGCTTGGAATAAATTCACTACTGTAACCCTTAGACAACTAGAAGATATAATAAAGTCATTAAATACTACAACATCTGCTTTGGATCCTTGTCCAGCTGCATGGATTTGGTTGTCTCGTGATAGTTTAGCTCCCTATATCCTGAATCCAATTAACTCATCACTTGAACAAGGAGACATTCCAGATACCCTAACGAGTGCCTCTATTTGTCCTCTTTTCAAAGGTAAGAAGCTTGACATTTCTAAACCAAGCTCATACAGACCAATCTCAAGCCTACCTTTTATGGCAAAAATATTAGAAAAGGGAGCTCAACTCCAACTTCCAAGTCATGTAGACAGCTTTGCCCCACTTG
Source organism: Ichthyophis bannanicus (assembly GCA_033557465.1). Taxonomy (NCBI): domain Eukaryota; kingdom Metazoa; phylum Chordata; class Amphibia; order Gymnophiona; family Ichthyophiidae; genus Ichthyophis; species Ichthyophis bannanicus. The sequence continues at coordinate 75,136,471 of CM066031.1, forward strand.
ATCCTCAACAGCATGGTTTTAGAATTGGACACGGTGTTGAAACTCTTCTTTTGTCATTAATGGATAGGCTTCTCAAAAGAACTGAAAAACCCAATTCTGGTTTCATTTTAATTCTTGTTGATATATCAGTGGCTTATGACTCCATCTTACATGATTAGCTTTTATTTAGATTGCAAGAAATCGGTTTAAAAGATAGTTTTCTCTTTATTTAAATCATATCTATCATATCGATTGATCCAAGTAAAGATGGGTAATACTTTATCAAAACCATTTTTTCAAAAAGTAGGCATTTCTCAAGGGTCCGCGTTATCATTTCTCCTTTTTAATTTATACATCCAAACTATTTGTAATATAATCAAGAGTCATGGCATTTATTATCACCTTTATGCTGATGACATTATGCTGTATAATCATTTCAATACCAAGCAGCTACAATTAAAGAAAATAAATGAATGTTTGAGCAATATCACCACTTGGCTAGCAGATCAGAACATGTATTTAAATTTTGACAAAACAGAAAGTCTTTTTATTTCAAAAGACAATTTTTTTGTTCCTCTGGATGTACTAATTTTAAAGGAAGCAAACATACAAGTTAAAACAGAAGTTAGATACTTGGGTGTTATACTCGATCAACAAGTCAATTTTTCCAAACATGTGAGGAATGTAACAAAAGCTATTTTTTCAAAATTAAAGATGTTCCAACATTTAAGACCACTCTTATCTCCAAGTGACTTTAGAACAGTAATTCAGGCAATGATATCTCCTCACTTTGTTTATGGGCCTTCCTAAGCAAATTATTAATAGGCTCCAAGTAGTTCAGAACATGGCAGCAAGAATTATTCTACAAGTACCAATTAAAGAGCCTATTATGCCAATCTTAAAACTTCTACATTGGCTTCCTATAGAGAGTAGGATTAAATTCAAAGCCATTCATACAATCTTTAAATCAGTTCATTCAGAATCCTCCTCATGCTGGAAAGAGGTTATCCAAATTATTCCTGACAATAGAGCACGGAGAAGTATCTCTAAGGGGTATGTTTACTAAACTGCGTTAGTGTCATTCGTGGTAGGATCCACGGTAGAGGCAGAACTACCCAAATAAGGACATGGGCGGTACATCGTTACCGATAACGCACGTTACAAGGTGCCGTAAATTAACGAGCGTTACATGATGGAGCGCGTCACGTTACCGTGCGTTAATCTTAAGAAGGCACGCAGACATGCAAACACAGCAACAGAGCTGTAGCACAATGGTTACTACACTGACTGATGGTGCAGGGGTCATGGGTTTGATTCCCCAGTGTGCCTAATGCATAAGGCTGGCTAAGGCATCACCCTTTATGTGTAAGTAGGGATTGTTGAGGCATTATACTTTTATTTTAATTAGTGCTGCCAGCAAACACACCCTCACGGTGGCTTAACCTAAGGTGCTGAGTAAGGCACCCCATAACGCACTCCATAGGGCACATTATAAAGTGCACTGTCCGCCAAGGCACCCTATAATGTCCCCTATAGGACACCTTATAAGGCACCTTATAAGGCGCTTGATAGGGCGCCTTATAAGGCACCTTAAGGTTACAGTACTCTGAGGGTGTTTTTGCTGGCAGCACTAATGTACTTTAAAAATAGACAATGCCTCAGACAGCCCTATCAAAGAACCCCACCATGGGTTTGGACCCATGACCTCTGGCTTCACAGGCAATGAAGTAACCAGTGGGCTACAGCTCTATAGCTGCTAACAAACCCCTGGCTGGCTGCAGAAGGACTGCACGTCATCACACAAACTGTCTGCTGTGGTTACCAGGATAGGGTTAACCCACCCGTACCCATGATGCACTGCACATGCAAAGCAGCAGTCGACAGATGGGCACAAAATGGGGTATGCACCCCCACAGCACCTCGGCCTGGTAGGGGGAACCGACCGTGTGTGCTACTGGCACAGAGTATCCACAGACCGTCACATTATGCAGGTACTGTGCTCACCCTGAGGGTGAGGTGGGATGCCCAGCACCAGGTCCTCAGCACCTTTCATAGCTGATATACGCCATGCTGCAGGTCCCCATCAGTGCTAGTGTATGTGTGATAGGTAGTGCCTGTAGACCAGGGGTTCTCAACCCTGTTCTCAGGACCCACCTAGCCAGTTGGGTTTTCAGGCTATCCACAATGAATATGCATGAGATATATATGCATTAGAAATAGCCTGCCAAACTGACTGGTTTGTGGCCCTCCAGTGCTGGATTTGGGGACCCCCGCCTTACACCTCTGTCATTTAAGATTGTGAGTGGGCAAGGTACAGATGTCCAAGACATCAAAAAGATTAGATAGAATATGTCACATACCTCCTCGCTTCTCACCACCACCAAAATATTGTCGATTAGACAACTTTTTGGTGGTGGTGAGAAACGAGGAGGGATGTGAACAACCCATGAACAACTTATTGACGCTCCCACCCATATCGCTCCTCATGCAGTACTCAACACATCTCAGAAGCCCCCGATCTCCATAACCCCTATACCAGGGGTGGGGAACCCTGGTCCTGGAGAGCCGCAGACCAGTCAGGTTTTCGGGATATCCCTAATGAATATGCATGAGATATATATGCATTAGAGATATCCTGCCAACCTGACTGGTTTGTGGCCCTCCAGGGCTGGATTTGGAGACCCCTGCCTTACACCTCTATCATTTAAGATTGTGAGTGGGCAAGGTGCAGATGTCCTAGACATCGAAAGGGTATATAGAATGTGTCACATTCCTCCTCGATTCTCACCACCACCAAAAAGTTGTCTAATAGACAATATTTTGGTGGTGGTGAGAAGTGAGGAGGAATGTGACACATTCTATCTAACCTTTTTGATGTCTTGGACATCTGCACCTTGCCCACTCACAATCTTAAATGACAGAGGTGTAAGGCAGGGGTCTCCAAATCCAGCCCTGGAGGGCCACAAACCAGTCAGGTTGGCAGGATATCTCTAATGCATATATATCTCATGCATATTCATTAGGGATATCCCGAAAACCTGACTGGTCTGCGGCTCTCCAGGACCAGGGTTCCCCACCCCTGCCCTATACCCTGGTCTGATCACAATTTACTCCTTTTCTACATCCCCACTGAACACCTCACCAATGACAGCAACAAATCAGGTCGCCCCCCAAGTGCCCTTGAAACTCGCTTCTGTCCTTTCAATAAGATTGAAGTTTTGGAGAAAATCCTACCTGCCCTCCACAAGGACTTACCTTCTCAAGATGACTTAATAACCAACTGGGACAACACATTGAAAGCCGTTGCCTGCATCCCTGCTACTGACAGGATCAAGACCAAGGGCAAACAAAAACCATGATTCTCCTCTGAACTACAAGAATCTCTCCTCCACCTACGCAGACTTGAGAGATGCTGGTGTTCCTCCCGGTCTCCTGATGCACTCTGCTCATACAATTCATACTTACAAACTCACCGGAAGATGACAATGGAGAAAAGAAAGAAATACCACTCGGATACACTAATGCGGTCCTTAAACAAGCCACATGACCTCATCAATATTGTCAAATCTTTAACAGGTGATCCAACCACAACCCAACCACCTATGCCACACCCTCAAGATTATGCTGAATACTTACAATCAAAAATGATACAGACTAGTTCGATCCTCACATCATCAACACCTTCCACCCCACAGACTGTGACCCAACTAGCCACACTTGACAATTTCTCTCAGGTATCCAACAAAGAGATCGAAGAAATAATAGCAGCTATTAACTTAACTACTGCACCTAACGACCCCTGCCCAGCCAGGTGAATCAAAGAACTACGACATGAACTTAGCCCAACTATAAGTAAGATTGTCAACCATTCCTTCTCAACTGGATCCTTCCCCCAGAGCCTCAAGCATTCATCCATCCGCCCCCTCCTGAAGAACAGCAAGCTAGACCCAACAAAAGTCTAATCCTTTACACCTATCTCTAGCATCCCTCTACTAGCAAAAATCATGGAAAAAGTAGTCCAGCGACAAATACAACAACATGTTGACTCAGAAGCTCCCCTGGACCCCTTACAACATGGTTTTAGAGAAGAACATGGTGTAGACACCCTCCTCACAACCCTCTTCAATAACCTAATCATAAGCATCGACAATATCCATCAAGGGTTCATTCTCATCTTTCTCGACATAGCTACCGCATTTGATTCAGTAAACCACAATACTCTCCTACAGCGACTCAAAGATAAGGGTATTCAAGGTCTAGCCCTGAATTGGTGCAAATCTTACTTATCTGATAGACAGCAACAAGTCAGAACAGGAGAAGCAACATCTGATTCATTCCCACTTAAACAAGGTGTCCCTCAGGGATCCTCCTTGTCCGCACTAATGTTCAATATCTATATGCAGCCAATCTGTGATGTGATACGTACCTTCAACATTCAATGTCTAGCATATGCGGATGACATCCTGATGTATGCTCCATTCAACGTAAAACAACCAGATTTTACATCAATAGTTCATTGCTTCGAAGCTGTATCAAACTGGCTCCTCAAACAGAATCTACGTATAAATCACAACAAAACAGACGTCCTATTCGTAACACGGAATCCAACATTCATACCCCCTGCCTCATTACAAGTAAACAACATTGAGCTGAAGGCACAACCCACAATCCGATACTTAGGGATTACATTAGATCAGCGGCTTGATATGTCAGCACACATCAAGAAAGCAACAAACTCAATTTACCAAAAGATTAGATCCCTACGTAATCTCCGACCTCTTCTTGACTATCTCCGATTTCCGCACTATCTTCCAAGCCCTGGTACTACCACACTTGGATTTTGCCAATATCTTACTACACGGTCTCCCACAATCTACTCTAAATCCCCTCCGTCTGGCCATGAATGCAGCCGCAAGATTTCTCGTAGGTGCTCCACGCTTAGAGCACATAACTCCAATACTGAAGAGTTTACACTGGCTACCCCTCCAGGCCAGAACACCATATAAAACCTTGGTCATGACTTTTAAAGCTGCAAAGAGCCCATCTCTATCACCTATCAGCAATATGATACATGTCACTCCAACAAACAGATCCAGGAGATCTGCTGCTTTGAACTCCATTGACCTTCCGAAACTCCTTACGAAATGCTCTAAATCAGGGGTGGGGAACCCTGGTCCTGGAGAGCCACAGACCAGTCAGGTTTTCGGGATATCCCTAATGAATATGCATGAGATATATATGCATTAGAGATATCCTGCCAACCTGACTGGTTTGTGGACCTCCAGGGCTGGATTTGGAGACCCCTGCCTTACACCTCTGTCATTTAAGATTGTGAGTGGGCAAGGTGCAGATGTCCAAGACATCAAAAAGGTTAGATAGAATGTGTCACATTCCTCCTCACTTCTCACCACCACCAAAATATTGTCTATTAGACAACTTTTTGGTGGTGAGAATCGAGGAGGAATGTGACACATTCTATATACCCTTTCGATGCATTTGGGAGACTCTGCTCTAGGTAATGCGCATATTTATGGTGTCTGTGCTCTGTAGGGTAAAATGTAGGTGTTTTGGGCATGTTTACATCATCTGCGATAAGGTTCTGTCTGTATTAGCACGTTTTAGTGGTGGGTAAAATATGGGGACTGGGTTGGCAGGAACCACAATTGGGACTTGAACCTGTGACCTTCTGCTTTTTAATACATTGGTTTTGTGCACTGCACCACCGTGTGATCACAGAGTCAGTGCATTCCATGGTGATACCATGACTGTTCGTCAGACAGGGCCTGTCTGTTGCAGTGCATGGCACCCACCTACATAGGGCTAGGCCACGGTCTGCTCTGGGCAGCTGCCACTGCCCCCTCCACCACCAGTATCCCTCTGCCACCATGTTGACATGCCCTTCTGCTGGTGGAGCGCAGTCTTAGGCCATCCAGTGTGCGGGTAGGCGGCTGCCTATGGTGCGGGTTCTGGGATAGGGGTGCCTGCATAGGTGTCCACGCTTCCCCCCAGCACCGCCTGCCAATGTTCCGTGCCCTTGGGGGTAGCTGCTGGGTACTATCCCCTGTGACACTGTGGGAAACACAGTCGTGCCCATGTTGGGCCTTCAGCAGTTGCTGTCTGGCTGCTCTGCTGTTTCAGCATTCGTATGGGCCACCTAGGCATCACCCTAGTCCGCACTGTGGCCCAGCTGCACCACAGCATGTGTGCTCTGTATCCCCTTTTCCGGCATCTGTCCAGTTGCCGTTCCGACATGCCCACCCTGCTGTTGCGGGACACGTGCACGCCATAGGACATCTGTCCAATAACAAGGGAAAGCCCTGATCAGCACTATTTCACTGTGGGCTCATTCATCTTGTATGGGGACGGAGCATAGACCCCTCCACGATTAATATCTTTTTTTTTGGAGCTTTCTCGGGTGGGGGGGGTTGATGTTTCCCATTAATATCACTATTGGGCAGCTTGGTTATGTTTTTTTTCCAGTTTGTTGAGGTCATTTTCAATGTTTATGTGCCCTTTTGTTCTGTGCACATGTATCACACATCACTTTTTGTAGGTTTCCCTGCCTATGTTGTACATTGCTGACACTTAAATGGTTTCTCTCCCCTGCACATGTGCATCTAATGGCAGGTTTTCAATCGCGTTAGGATTCAGCTCTACAGATCAGCGCGTTAGTGTGAATGGAGCCTCTCCCCGCCCACACTCCGCCCATTGACCCCTTCTCTCCGCCCTCTCTCCACCTACTGTGGTGTTTTACCGCGCCGCGGATCGTCTACGATCGTTAAGTTACGTTAACGCTCGTTATGAGACGTTAACGATTGTTAACGTCTCATAACGTGCGTTAACGTTACTTAACGATCGTTAACGTTACATAACGTGCATTATGTAAGGTTACCGCAGTTTAGTAAACATACCCCTAAGAATCTGCTGCTTACTCCCTCTGCAGTGTATCTACATCAAAAAAGCTTCTTCTCTTTTTGCTCCTTCTTTATGGAATTCACTTACTCTTTTAATTAGATCTTCAGATGATCCAAAGTCCTTTCAAAAACTTTTAAAAACATTTCTATTTAAGGACTATTTTGGCGATTTAATTTCTTAAATATAATTATAATACATTTAATTTAGAGAGTTTTATTACTCTTCATATATGAGTTTCTAGAACCTTTTAACATTTGTTCCAACTCCTTTTTTTTTTTTTTTTTTTAGTGCCATCAAGTCATTGTTGACTCATAGTGACCCAGCTACCTCTTGGTTTTCTTGGCAATGTATCACCGGAAGTAGATTGCCAACCTTTTCTTCTGAGGCAATGGAGGGTAAAGTGATTTGCCCAAAGTCACAACTTACTCTGTATTTTATTTTAATTTGTTATTTGTTAATTGTATTTTTCTCTTATTTTCAAATTTTACTATAAACCACTTTAATTCGCAAAAAGCGGTATATAAGTTCAAATAAATAAGTAAATAAATAAATAAATAATCAGATGGAGGTTAGGGCTTGCAATATCAAATGGGAGTTATAACGCAATACCGTCTGCATAGATGTGATACTGCGCTTTAAACCTATGGGAGATACTACAGATTGGCTGGAGATAAATGTTAAATAAAAGGGCTGATAGAGATGATCATTGAGATAAGCCCGTCTCTTTGTCCATTTAGTTTACATGTCTGTAAACCAATGTTGACTTTCTTGTCTAAGGCCACCTCAGTTTCCATTAAGGAGAATCCTAATTTACCTAGGCTGAGAAGGTATTCTGCAAGGATATCTCGAGGTGGAGTTGGTGTTTCCGTGTAATGGGTCATAACCAGCCAGAACCACTGTCATCCATTTTTTCTTGCATTGTTGGATTTTTTGGGGGACTTCATGGATTGTTTGCAAGCTGTATCATGGGGGGGGGGGGGTTTGTTTCATTGCAGCTAAGTCTTTCCTCAATTGAATCAATTAGTTTTCCATAGCAGAAAGCTTAAGGTGAATAGGACAAGCTCAAAGGCTCCAAATTGCTTTCCTGAGGATTAAAGCACCACATCTATTGCACCGATTAAAAATAACTTTCATTAGTGTGTCAAATATGGGGCAGTTGTCAGATGAAAAATCAACAGAGAAGTGCTTTCCACTAAAGTTAGGACAAGCGACTGTGTGGCTTGGGGTGACTAAGAACATCCAGCCCTGGGGTGGGTGGGTGAGGGGTGGGTGGATAAGAAATAAGTGGCAGTGTTACGAGTTTGACTTCCTAAGCCAGAGACCCTGCAGGGCAGCTGTTACATACCGGAGCACAGGCAATACAGGCCAAATATATTATATTAAAGCTACTTTTCTAAAACAGGCTGAAAATCTGAACTTTTTTTTTAAATTAAAGCTAGGTAATTCCTATATTGCATCCACTATTTTCTCAAAAGCTAAAGAAATCAACATAGTGGATGCTTGAAATGCCCTCCCGATGGAAGTGGTGTTGGCAAATACAGTGACAGAATTCAAAATGGCATGGGACAGACACAGTGGATCCCTTTATAGCAACAGGATAAAATCAAAATAAACATAACTATCTCTTATATCTCAACAAATAGGGGTGACTTACACAGAGCGGTGGGTACAACACTAAACAAGGCATGAGGATGGGTGACCTGCACAGAGTGGCAGGTGCACCGACTCTTGTCGCCTTGCTGGGCAGACTGATGAACCATACTGGTCTTTATCTGCTGTCATATACTATGTTAGTATGTTAAACAAAGGCAATTAGTAAAGCAGTGCAATTACAGTAATTCCAAAAGACCAAAGAGGTACAGGCAGCTAAAACTATTCAAAGCAAGCAAAAGAAAAAGAATAAAAACTTAGCCAGAAAGATCCACTCAATGTGCTTCCACCCTTGGTGCTCTGGAGACCAGCAATAGCTTCTGGGTCTGTTCCTACAAGTTTTAAATGCAGAGCTCCCTTGGATTTCTAGGGGAGGAGAATAAAGCCAGCTGACATTTAATGTACTCTGAGCACCTCCACGTGTCCCTGAGTGTGTTTCTGGTTTGTGTTTCAGATGCGGGTGACGTTTGAAGACATCACTGTCTCTTTCTCCCAGGAGGAGTGGGAGTATTTAGATGAAGGGCAGAAGGAGCTTTACAGGGAGGTGATGAAGGAGAATTATGAGACTCTGATCTCCCTGGGTAAGGACTGTATGACTGTATCTGCATTTCTAGCAGATGGTGGAGCTGATCTTATTATACTGTATCTACCATTCTTCCAGGTTCCAGAGATAGGACACATCCAGAAAATGTGCTCACATAGCAATTTCTAGACATATTAACACCCAGTACCCACCAGGTACAATAAGCAGTATTTTATAAATTATCAATATATAATTCAACTCTAGGTACAGAACCTACATACCGGAGTGGGGGATGAGTCATTTGAACCCTGAGGTGCTGGGTTTAAGGCTCCCACAGGGACTGTTCTACCTTACTCCATACATATATAGATGGTTCCTATAACTTCATCCCTTCAGGAATATCTTGGTACATTACTTAAAAAATAAAATAGTCCATCATATCTTCAGTCAGTCTTTCTCTACATTGCTTCCTGTTGTGCTTATGTATATTTTTCTCAGCAGCACATCTGTGTTGGTCCTCTGCTTTCTTGAATTCAGATACTGTCCTAATCTCTACTATATCCACTGTGAGTTTATTCCACTTATCTACCACTCTTTCCATAAAGAAATAGTTCCACATATTACTCCTGAGTCTATACCCTTTAACCCTCATCCATCATGCGCTGCAGGACTGCACCCTCAGACCCAGAGCCCTGATTTGCACCAGGAAAGAGAGCGGAAGGCTGAAACCCCTCCCATTTTCCATCTCAAGGCCATTCAGGGCCCACTACTGCAACTTTAAAAATGATGCACCATCAGGCGCGCCCGTGGCTGGTGGACCTGTGCCAGAGAGGCCTTTGGCACGGCCCTTAGGAGGGGAACACAGGCAGGTATGCAAAAATCAGCTCAACCAAAACAAAAAACTACCAACACTAAGCCCAACAACCTCGAAGACCTCGCTGCTGATCTCATCCCTATCTGATCTACTCACAAGCAGACAACTCTCGTCCCACAAATCTCATAGACACTTTGGATTCTATCAGGACACACTTTCATCAGGAAAATGATATACCGTAAGTACCATTCATCAGAAATGGAATTCACTGCTGAAAGAGCCCCAGCACTACATTCCTATGATTCTACCAAAATGCATAAAACTGCTATAATGCAATGGAATCCAATGTTGCCAGTAAACCTAATATTGTATGCCTTTTTTCCCATCTGGATCCTACTCTGCCACTCGTCAACAGCTACCTGTACCATAAACATACCCACAACAGCCGTACAACCTCCCCTACTACACAAACCTTGCCACCCACGCATCTAGATGAATCACCATAAGCTTGCCAACAGATGAACCCCCAGATTAATACGAATTCAAACCAGCACTCACACAACTGGCTACCACACCCTACACACACTAATCACTCCAATTAACATTGGATTAATCAATGCTAGGTCCATCAGAAACAAGACGAACACCATCATAGACTATATTCAATATCACCAAACTGACATCCTCTGCATCACCGAATCCTGGCTATAAAGCATTGACCAGGTCATTCTATCTCAGATCACTCCACAATCCCATACTGCCTTCAACTGCCCGCGCACCCACAAGAGAGATGCGAATGGACCTTAAATTTAAATTTAAAATATCCCGATCTATAAGCATTTAGCCATTTATCTTATCTACAGAGCACCAAATACTCCTTGCCACCCACACATATGGATGAATCCCCAGAAGCTTGCCAACAGATGAACCCCCAGATTAATACGAATTCAAACCAGCACTCACACAACTGGCTACCACACTCTACACACACTAATCACTCCAATTAACATTGGATTAATCAATGCTAGGTCCATCAGAAACAAGACGAACACCATCATAGACTATATTCAATATCACCAATCTGACATCCTCTTCATCACTGAATCCTGGCTATAAAGCACTGACCAGGTCATTCTATCTCAGATCACTTCACAATTCCATACTGCCTTCAACTGCCCATGCACCCACAAAAGAGATGCAAATGGACCTTAAATTTAATTTTAAAATATCCCGATCTGTAAGCCACAAACACTGTGAGTTATATCACTATAGGAAACAGACATTTAGCCATTTGTCTTATCTACAGAGCACCAAATGCTCCCGCTGATGATACATCCAACATCCACGAAGCCATATGTTCAACCACCTCTCCTCATAAGCCACTTATACTACTAGGTGACCTAAACCTGAGCTTTGCACCAACCAGAGAAGAAGCTAGTTTCCACAAGGCAATGGAATCACTTAACTTCTGCCAAATTCTCAAGAGTCCCTGTCACCGTTTAGGCTCTACTCACAGGACAGCATAATGATCCCTCTTGCCATACCAATACCCTGGTCAAATCACCATGCTATATCATGAAAGGTGGTATATAAGAAATGTTAAATAAATAAATGCTATGCACTTCAAGATTCACCTCCCCCAACAAGGAAAATCACAGAGAATACACTACTCTGAAAGAAGGTTTAAAGGATATAACCTAGACCAGTGATGGCTAACCTTTTTGAGCCCGAGTGCCCAAACTGCCGCACAAAACCAAAGAATTTCCTCAAAGTGCCAGCACGTCAATTTGCATAAATATTTGCATAATGCTAACATACACTAACTTTTAGTAAACATGTCTCTTAATGAGTGTATGGATAAAGACAGACTAAAAGATTTCTACATTACTATAATCCAGTGCCAACCGCCAGGCACATTAGGAACTACTACAAACACTGCCCATTTAGAACCAATAGCAAACCTGCCGTATCCTAACAGCACTACCAGGAGTCACAAAGCACCATACCATACCTATCAAAAGGCAACACTGCAAATATTAAACCAATACATTTCAGAGAACAACAATACATGACCTACTGGGGAAAGAGAACAAGTGGCAATGTCAAAAAGGAATTACATAAACAGAATACCTCAGCTCAGTTACACAGTTGCAATTGCTCCAGCCACTTTCTTCTGGTTTCTTCATGTTTTCTGCTAACTCTCCATCATCTGCTGTCCATTTGTCCTTTCTTCTCTCTTCTAGTTTTTTTTTCCATTCTCTCTCTCTACATCCGCTTTAACATACTAATCTTTCTCCTTTTGCTCTTTCCTCATTCCTATTTCATCCACTCAAATTTTACCCCTCCATCCTCAATCCCCACTTACTCTCCCAATACCCGGCCAATTGTACATTTTTCTTCCCTCACACACAAAATATTTTTCCCCTCTCCATTTCATTCTCCCAGCCCCATCCCCTTCTAATCTCCCCCAACATCAGCTCCCTTTTAGTTCCAGCCCCACCCAGTATCCGCTCCCTTCTAGTCCCCTCATCAGTCCATTTCCAGTCCTAGCTCCCCCATCCATTTCCAGTCCTATCCGAGTCCCTTCATCAGCTCATTTCCAATACCAGCCTCCCATCAGCCCATTTCTAGTCCTTTCCTAGCCCCACCATCAGCCCATGTTAAATCCTAGCTCCCCTCCACTCAGCCCATTTCTAATCCAAGCCCCCCATGAGCCTACCTCCAGTTCTAGCCCCTCCATGAGTCCATTTCAATCCAAGCCCCCACCACAGCCCATTTCCAATCTTAGCTCCCCCAACACCCCAATTCTCAGTTCTATCCTAGCCCATCCATCAGCCCAGTTCCTGTCCTAGCTCCCTCCCCTAAGAGCCCATTCCAAGCCCCCCTTCCCATCAGTTATTTGCAGTTCAAGCCCCCTTCCACTCAGCCCATTTCCAATCCAAGTCCCCCTCCCCATTAGCTATTTGCAGTTCAAGCCCCCCACTTCCCCTCAGCCCATTTCCATTCCAAGCCCCGTCCCCATCAGCTATTTGCAGTTCAAGCCCCCCACTTCCCCTCAGCCCATTTCCATTCCAAGCCCCATCCCCAACAGCTATTTGCAGTTCAAGCCCCCTTCCACTCAGCCCATTTCCAGTCCTAGCAACCCCAACCCATTACCAGTCCTAGCCCCCCCATAGCCCACTCCCAGTCCTAATCCCACCAGCCCATTACCAGTCCTAATCCCCCATCACCCAATTTTCAGTTTAAGCCCCCCCATAGCCCATTACCAGTCCTAACCTCCCCATCAGCCCACTCCCAGTCCTAATCCCCCATCACCCAATTTTCAGTTTAAGCCCCCCCATAGCCCATTACCAGTCCTAACCCCCCATCAACCCACTTCCAGTCCTAATCCCACCAGCCCATTTCCAGTCCTAATCCCCCATCACCCAATTTTCAGTTTAAGCCCACCCATAGCCCATTACCAGTCCTAACCCCCCATCAACCCACTTCCAGTCCTAATCCCACCAGCCCATTTCCAGTCCTAATCCCCCATCACCCAATTTTTAGTTTAAGCCCCCCCAGCGCCCATCACCACTCCTAACCCCCCCAGCCCAGCGCCCATCACCACTCCTAACCCCCCCAGCCAGCCCAGTGCCCATCACCACTCCTAACCCCCCCCAGCCAGCCCAGTGTCCATCACCACTCCTACCCCCCCCAGCCCAGTGCCCATCACCACTCCTAAATCCCCCCAGCCCAGCACTACTCCTAACACCCCCCCCAGCCCAGCCCCTCACTACTCCTCACCCCCCCCAGCCCAGCCCATCACCACTCCTAACCCCCCCTCCAGCCCAGGGAAAATTTAAACAAAAGAAAACCTGTCTGTTGCCGCTGTCGGGGCCGCCGCCCCCTGTATCCGGCAGAGCCTGCCCTCCCCGTAGCAGCTCTCTCTTTGGAGCTGCAGTCAGACGCGCCGGCTTGCAGAGCGCGAGGGAAGAGTTTCTCCCTCGCTGCTCTGTTAAACCCGCGGGGGCTGATGGGAAGTTCCCATCAGCCCCCGCGGGCTTAACAGAGTCGCAAAAGGGAAACTCTTCCCTTCGCGCTCTGCAAGCCGGCGCGTCTGACTGCAGCTCCAAAGAGAGAGCTGCTACGGGGAGGGCAGGCTCTGCCGGGTACAGGGGGGCCCCGCGGCACGCTCGATTTTGCCGCGGCGGCCCCGACAGCGGCAGCAGACAAGTAAAATTGAAAAAAAAAAAACCTAATTGTGGACCTTCCCGCGTGCCAGCTGCAAGGCCTTCGCGTGCCACAGCTGGCACGCGTGCCATAGGTTCGCCATCGCTGACCTAGACCATTCCCTCAAAGATATCCTTCCCAGGCTCCCCCAGGACTTTGCAGATCCAGATTAGGCAATTAAAACCTGGAACTCCACCATCAATGCAGCAGCAAAAGCTCCTTACCGCCATCTGCAATTTGCTCCTAGAGAAGGTCAGGACAACCAGGGACTTAAAGGACTTCAGAAAACATCTCAAAACCTTCTTTTTCACTGATCACTTCAGAGACAATACCTAGTTCTTGCCCCTCATCTCACATGCCTAAAACAATATCTAACTCTTGTACATATGTTGCAGTGTATATATTTTGCCTCTGTGCAAACCCTGCATGTCACCCATACCTAAGTTTACACATTGAGTTCTCTGTAATGTTTATTTAAGGTAAAGGTGAAAGAAGCCGATCTCCAATCAGAACCTTCCATTCGATACCTTGGGGTCACCTTGGACCAACGCTTGGATTTTAAACTACATATAACTAACGTAGTCAGAGCAATCTACCTCAAGATCCGGACACTCCGACATCTTCGCCCCCTGCTTGATCCTGATGGCTTCAGAACAATATTTCAAGCCTTAACCCTACCCCACCTCGACTTTGCTAATGCCATCCTTCAAGGCCTCCCACACTCCACCTTAAACCCTTTGCAACTCGCCATGAACACCGCCGCTAGAGTCCTCCACGGAGCATCAAGAAGGGACCATATAACTCCCATCCTAAAGCAACTCCACTGGCTCCCCATACATGGCAGACTATTATTCAAGACATTATTACTCACCTTCAGGGCCACCAAAAGCATCACTTCCTCCTCTCTAATTGACCTCATTCAAGCCGTTCCACCCAATAGATCGAGGAGAACGATATCAACTAATGTGCTAACTATCCCTAAAGCAGCGACAAAATGCCTATCAACTACATCTAACAGAGACTTCTGCTTCTATGCCCCTAAGTGCTGGAACGCCCTACCTCCAGAGATCCGGGCTATCACAGATCTATCTATTTTCAGAAAAGCACTCAAATCCCACCTTTTCCCCCATTATTACTAGACCATCCAACCAATCTCGATTACTACCCAAACTAAGAATAATCCTGTCGTGTATATACGTGTAAATACTCATGTAAATAGTTACAGTAATAGATCCCCTTGTTTTATCCAAGTTCTCTGACCTGTTCTATGTAAAATCAAACAGTTTGTTGTTCTGGTCTGTTGTTATACTGTGAACCGCGCTGATGCTGAATAGAGCGGTATATAAGAGCCTGTAATAAATAAATAAAATAAATTTAAATGTAAACCGTTTTGATTGTATGAGAAGGCAGTATAAAAATCTTGTTAAATAAATAAATTGTCCCCTCATTGCAGAGCTTGCTTTCAATCGAAAAAGGCTCTCCTCCTGAGTATTTATTCCACAGAGATATTTAAACATCTCTGTCATATCTCCTCTCTCCCATCTTTCCTCCAAAGTATTACTACTGCTACTCCTCGATACCTTGTCCTCGCTTGGTTTTAAAGGCTCTGTACTGTCCTGCTTCTCCTCCTATCTCTTCCATCGCTCATTCAGTGTTTGTTCTGGTGGATCCTCCTCTGCTACTCTCCCGCTCTCACTTGCCGTATCCCAAGGATCTATCTTGAGAACTCCTTTTCTCTCTCTGTATACCCATATCCTTGGTGCGTTCATCTCTTCCCATGGCTTTCAGTACCATCTTTATGCTAATGACACCCAGATCTACCTCTCTATACCTGAAATCTCTTGGGCAATCCAGACCACGATCTCTGCCTGCCTTTCTGACATTGCTGTTTGGATGTCTCACCGCCACTCGAAATTGGATATGGCTAAAACGGAGCTTCATATTTTTCCCTCTAACTCTTGTCTCCCCTACCTCTTTTCTCAGTCTCTGTGGATAATAAAACACTTGTCATCTGCCATCTAGACTACTGTAGCCTATTCCTTGCTAGTCTCCCTCTGAATCATCTCTCTTCCCTACAATCTGTTCATCACTCTTCTTAATGGCTAATCCTGTGCCAGCCTCATCATGCTCATATTACCCTTCTTCTCAAGTCACTTCATTGCCAAACTACTACTCCTGCTGACCTATAGGTGCATTCTCTCTGCAGCTCCTCACTACCTCTCCTCTATTTTTCTCTCCCTACAACTCTCTTCAGGAACTCTGCTCGTCTTGCAAACCTCTTCTATCTGTGCCCTTCTTTTCAATTACTAACTCCAGACTTTGCTCCTTTTGCCTTACTGCTCCTTATGCCTGGAATAATCTACCTGAGTCTATATGTCAGACGCCTTCACTGGCCCTTTATTTTATTTATGCTTCTCTTCTATACCACTTTTTCCAAAGATCAAAGGCGGTTTACATTTAACATATAATGAACATGGTTTTTACATTGAACAGTGTTTTGTTTTTTTCATAACTATGTACAATTAACTTTTCATAACTATGTATAATTAACTTTTCATGAACAATAACATGGAACAGTGTTTTTTCCATAACTATATACAATTAACTTTGGCTAGTAATGCTGTAACTATTTACAGCATTACAGCATTCTCAAATTGAAGCTTAAAACTCACCTCTTCGCTGCCGCTTTTGTATGTTGAGTCGCCTGATCTCCTTTGTGTTTCCTTACTTTTCCCCCTAGCTGTATCTCATGTCTATAGCAACTGTGTTGTCTGTCTTGACTAGATTTTAAGGTCTGATGAGCAGGGACTGTCTTTTACATGTGTCTGTGCAGCGCTGCGTATGTCTTGTATCATTACAGAAATGTTCAGTAGTAGTAGATGAGTGTCTCAGTAGTGTGTGTAGAAAGGAAGGGGCAAATGTTTCTGATGTTGTTATAGAGAAAGAAGCGACAGGTTTTAGCTATCTTTTGGATGCTGCAGAGAAGGAGAGAGCAGAGTCAAAGATCGTATGGAAGGGCAGAAGGGAGAGGCCGTATGGTCTTTATCTGCCATCATATTTCTTTGTTTACATAAAGAAGGTGCTTTGAATACTGGCCAGTAATTTGTAATTATTTAATTTTAATGCAAATTGCTTTGCTTTTTTTTTATGAAAGGAGGGACATAAGGAGATCACGAAATTAAATTAAATCAAGTAAGAGATTAACTTTCTCCCTCTGTCACATTAGTCACAGCTGATTGGTCAGAGATGTGGGAAAATCTCAGAGCAGGGATACCTCTGTGGTCCCAACATGTGATTAGTGCCTTCTTTTTATGTCCAGCAGGTGACGGGGTCACACAGGAAAAGAAGAGAGAAGAATGGGGAAACTCTTTCACACACAAAGTGCACCCAGCACTCCACCTAAACTCTCACATGCAAGAGAGACATTTACTACATACTGAGTGTGAGAGCGGTTTCAATCATAGAGATCGCATAAGAAGCCACCTGGAAACCCACACAGCAGAGGGAACTACCCCAACAGAGAGGCCTTCTACATCTTTTAAAAGCCGTAAATGTGGAAGAAATTTCGCTCTTAAGAAATCCATAACAATACACCAGAAAATCCACAGGGCTGAGAAAAAATTTCACTGCACTGAATGTGAGAAATATTTCCTCAAAAACTCACAACTTGTGGTGCATCTTAGAACCCACACTGGGGAGAAACTCTTTAGGTGTATTGACTGTGGGAAATGTTTTCTCAGGAAAGCACAATTAGAGCAGCATCACAGAACCCAAATGAGGGAGAAACCTTTCCATTGTACTGATTGTGGGAAATGTTTCCTCTCTAAAGGAAATCTAGTGATGCATCATAGAACCCACACAGGGGAGAAACCTTTTAGTTGTACTGATTGTGGGAAATGTTTCATCACAAAAGCAAAACTAGTGTTGCATCATAGAACCCACACAGGGGAGAAACCTTTTAGTTGTACTGATTGTGGGAAATGTTTCATCTCTAAAGGAAATCTAGTGACGCATCATAGAATGCACACAGGGGAGAAACCTTTTAGTTGTACTGACTGTGGGAAATGTTTCCTCTCTAAAGGAAATCTAGTGACGCATCATAGAATCCACACAGGGGAGAAACCTTTTAGTTGTACTGATTGTGGGAAATGTTTCCGCACAAAAGGAGAACTAGTGTTGCATCATAGAACCCACACAGGGGAGAAACCTTTTAGTTGTATTGAATGTGGGAAATGTTTCCTCCTGAACGCACAACTAGTGCGGCATCATAAAACACACACTGGCAAGAAACCTTTCCATTGTACTAATTGTGGGAAATGTTTCCTCTCTAAAGGAAATCTAGTGATGCATCATAGAACCCACACAGGGGAGAAACCTTTTAGTTGTACTGAATGTGGGAAATGTTTCCTCCTGAAAGCACAACTAGTGCGCCATCATAAAACCCACACAGGGGAGAAACCTTTTAGTTGTACTGAATGTAAGAAATGTTTCCCCACGAAGGCAGAACTAGTGTTGCATCATAGAACCCACACAGGGGAGAAACCTTTTAGTTGTACTGATTGTGGGAAATGTTTCTGCAGGAAAGGAGACCTAGTGTTGCATCATAGAACCCACACAGGGGAGAAACCTTTTAGTTGTACTGATTGTGGGAAGTGTTTCCTCCTGAAAGCAAAACTAGTACGGCATCATAAAACCCACACTGGTGAGAAACCTTTTAGTTGTACTGAATGTGAGAAATGTTTCCGCACAAAAGCAGAACTAGTGTTGCATCATAGAACCCACACAGGGGAGAAACCTTTTAGTTGTACTGAATGTAAGAAATGTTTCCTCACGAAAACAGAACTAGTGTTGCATCATAGAACCCACACAGGGGAGAAACCTTTTAGTTGTACTGATTGTGGGAAATGTTTCTGCAGAAAAGGAGACCTAGTGTTGCATCATAGAACCCACACAGGGGAGAAACCTTTTAGTTGTACTGATTGTGGGAAGTGTTTCCTCCTGAAAACAAAACTAGTGCGGCATCATAAAACCCACACTGGCGAGAAACCTTTTAGTTGTACTGAATGTGAGAAATGTTTCCGCACAAAAGCAGAACTAGTGTTGCATCATAGAACCCACACAGGGGCGAAACCTTTTAGTTGTACTGATTGTGGGAAATGTTTCCTCTCTAAAGGAAATCTAGTGATGCATCATAGAACCCACACAGGGGAGAAACCTTTTAGTTGTACTGATTGTGGGAAATGTTTCATCACAAAAGCAAAACTAGTGTTGCATCATAGAACCCACACAGGGGAGAAACCTTTTAGTTGTACTGATTGTGGGAAATGTTTCATCTCTAAAGGAAATCTAGTGACGCATCATAGAATCCACACAGGGGAGAAACCTTTTAGTTGTACTGACTGTGGGAAATGTTTCCTCTCTAAAGGAAATCTAGTGACGCATCATAGAATCCACACAGGGGAGAAACCTTTTAGTTGTACTGATTGTGGGAAATGTTTCCGCACAAAAGGAGAACTAGTGTTGCATCATAGAACCCACACAGGGGAGAAACCTTTTAGTTGTATTGAATGTGGGAAATGTTTCCTCCTGAAAGCACAACTAGTGCGGCATCATAAAACACACACTGGCAAGAAACCTTTCCATTGTACTGATTGTGGGAAATGTTTCCTCTCTAAAGGAAATCTAGTGACGCATCATAGAACCCACACAGGGGAGAAACCTTTTAGTTGTACTGAATGTGGGAAATGTTTCCTCCTGAAAGCACAACTAGTGCGCCATCATAAAACCCACACTGGCGAGATACCTTTTAGTTGTACTGAATGTAAGAAATGTTTCCTCACGAAAGCAGAACTAGTGTTGCATCATAGAACCCACACAGGGGAGAAACCTTTTAGTTGTGCTGATTGTGGGAAATGTTTCTGCAGAAAAGGAGACCTAGTGTTGCATCATAGAACCCACACAGGGGAGAAACCTTTTAGTTGTACTGATTGTGGGAAGTGTTTCCTCCTGAAAGCAAAACTAGTGCGGCATCATAAAACCCACACTGGCGAGAAACCTTTTAGTTGTACTGAATGTGAGAAATGTTTCCGCACAAAAGCAGAACTAGTGTTGCATCATAGAACCCACACAGGGGAGAAACCTTTTAGTTGTACTGAATGTGGGAAATGTTTCATCACGAAAGCAGCACTAGTACGGCATCATAGAACCCACACAGGGGAGAAACCTTTTAGTTGTACTGATTGTGGGAAATGTTTCATCACAAAAGCAAAACTAGTGTTGCATCATAGAACCCACACAGGGGAGAAACCTTTTAGTTGTACTGATTGTGGGAAATGTTTCATCACAAAAGCAAAACTAATGTTGCATCATAGAAACCACACAGGGGAGAAACCTTTTAGTTGTACTGATTGTGGGAAATGTTTCCTCACGAAAGCAGAACTAGTACGACATCATAGAATCCACACAGGGGAGAAACCTTTTAGTTGTACTGAATGTGGGAAATGTTTCATCACGAAAGCAGCACTAGTACGGCATCATAGAACCCACACAGGGGAGAAACCTTTTAGTTGTACTGATTGTGGAAAAGTTTTCGTCACGAAAGCAGAACTAGTGTTGCATCATAGAACCCACACAGGGGAGAAACCTTTTAGTTGTACTGAATGTGGGAAATGTTTTATCACGAAAGCAGAACTAGTACGACATCATAGAATCCACACAGGGGAGAAACCTTTTAGTTGTACTGAATGTGAGAAATGTTTCCGCAGAAAAGGAGAACTAGTGTTGCATCATAGAACCCACACAGGGGAGAAACCTTTTAGTTGTACTGATTGTGGGAAATGTTTCATCACAAAAGCAAAACTAGTGTTGCATCATAGAACCCACACAGGGGAGAAACCTTTTAGTTGTACTGATTGTGGAAAATGTTTCATCACGAAAGCAGAACTAGTACGGCATCATAGAACCCACGCAGGGGAGAAACCTTTTAGTTGTACTTATTGTGGGAAATGTTTCCGCATGAAAGCAGAACTAGTGTTGCATCATAGAACCCACACAGGGAGAAACCCTTTAGTTGTACTGATTGTGGGAAATGGTTCCTCTTGAAATCAAATCTAGTGACACATCATAGAATCCACACAGGGGAGAAATAATTTTGTGTTTGTGAGAAACTATGTAAACTATCTCATGAACACAGTCTTCTGAAAATTGTTCAGATGCCACTCACTTCAGTTCCTGTTTATGGGTGTTTTCTGAGGTCCTGCTCCTGGTTTCTGAGGTTCTGCTCCTGGTTCTTCATCTCTGAGCACAGAAGAGAAATATTTGTTAAGTAATTCTGTTTTATCCATATCAGCTTCTACATATTCCTCCCCTTCACTCTTGAGTCTGACAATACCACTTTGCCCTTCCTCTTCTCACTAACATATCTGAAAAATGTCTTAATCCCCCCATTTTATTGCATTGGCTATTTACTCCTCTTATTGGATCTTTGCTTTCCTGACTACTTTGCTAGCTTCTCTAAGTTTTCCCAAATATAGATACCTGTCTTCCTTTCTCTGTGATTTCTTGTATTTTATGAAGGCCTCCTTCTTTTTCTTCACTTTTTCAGCTGCTTCTTTCAAAAACTATAGCAGTCTCCTCCTTTTCCTTTTACCTTTATTTATCATTTTAACATGGTTGGTTGCCCTTAAAATATCCCCTTTTAGTTTTGCCTTCTGTTTTTCTACATCCCTAGCTATTCCAATCCCGCTAATGACTCACGGAGATATTCTCAGGTAGGAAACCACATCAAGGTTAAATCTTAATATACTTTGACATTTCAGCTGCCTCTGACACTGTCTGTCACATCATCCTCCTTCAAAGAATACAAAATGAAGTGCTAAAATTGTTTCACTCCTACCTATCTGAGAGACAACAGCAACTGAAAATGGGCATCAACACCTCATCCTCCTTCCCTCAAACCCAAGGCACTTCTCTTCAGCCACCATGCCCAATTATCCATGCCCATAAAGCGGTATATAAGACCTGTTAAATAAATAAATGTACTTCCACATCTGTGCATATGATAAAATTATTTATTTATTTCATCATTTTTATGCCACTTTATCATTTCAGTCAAAGCACTTTACATTGTAATTTAAACTTGGTGATGTACATTAAATGGGGACATTGATAACTTGGATTTTTCTGAGGTAATGGAGGTACGCACCTTTCAACATCAACAAAGCCATATACAAAGGAATATCAAGCTGCTTCACAGACATCACTCAATGACTGGCAAGAAACTCATTGACAGTTAACTATAAAAAATCCCAAAATACTCTGCATCACCAAGGATGACACATTCCACCCACCCTCATCCCTGACAATAAATGAGATTGATGTGAAAGACCGGACAGAGGTTTAGTATCTAAGTAACAGCCTGGACCAACAACTAATACTGAAACCACACATAAACAACATAATGAGGACAACCTAACACAAAATCTGAACCCTGCAACACCGGCAGCCCCTACTGGAACCATTGGACTTCTGTATAGCATTCCAGGCCATCATCTCACCACACTCTGACTACTGTAACTCAATTTACCATGACTCAAAAAATTCAACACTGCTCCCACTACACATTGCATTACATAGAACTGCATGCATCATTAAAGGAGCCCCAAAATATGACCACATAATCCCTATCCTGCGACATCTCCACTAGCTTCCCCTGCAAAGCTACCAAAGGCTGCATCAGATACTAAATACTGATCTTAACTTTCAAAATCATCAACAAGCAATCCTCCTCCCATCTACAAACTCTACTAAACACAACCAAAACCAACAAACAAAGCACTAAAAACATAGGGCCTGATATTCAAAAGTAATTTACACAGTTAGTGACGCTGAATATCCCGTCTTCTCCCTTGCATGCTCTGATGCTAACCGCTTAGCATCAGGGAGTTCAGGGTGACAGTCCCGATCTTGTAGCTGCAGGGGCTAACTGAGAAGCATGGAATATTGCTGCTGCCTGATTAACTACAGCAGCCATGAGGCAGTCCGGCAACCCCATATATTCAATGATATTCTGAATGAAATAGAGACTGAATGAATGTTTTGCTTCAGTCTCTACTGAGGAAGATGTAGGGAAGTTACCCATGACTGAAATGGTATTTAAAGCTGGTGCATCAAAATAATTTAAAAAAATATTGATAAACCTGGAAGTTTTATTACAACTATTTGATAAACTGAAGAGTAGCTAATCACCTGGACCAGATGGTAAACATCCAAGGGTGTTGAACGAACTGAAATATGAGATTGCAGACCTGCTATTAGTAATCTGTGAACTATCATTAAAATCATCTGTAATATCTGAAAATTGGAAGATGACCAGTGTTAAGCCAATTTTTAAAAAGGGTTCCAGGGTTTATCCGGGAAACTATAGATCGGCGAGCCTGATGTCGGTACCTGGAAAAATGGTAGAAACCGTCATAAAGAACAAAATTACCAAAAGGGAGGAGTAGCCTAGTGGTTGGGACAAGGTACTTCAGGCCGGAAGGTCAGGGGTTCAAATCCCACTAGAGGACAGCAACCTTGGGCCGGAAGGACTGGGGTTTCTAGTCCTGCAGATGCTCCTTGTGGTCTTGGGCAAGCCACTTAACCCTCCACTGCCCATGTTCCCTGTAAGTATTAGTGTATGTGTCTCAAATCCCCACGTGTTAAATGTATCCCCCACTTGTGTTGTGACCGCTTTGATTGAAGGATAAGGCGGTATATAAATACCATTAAATAAATAATGTAGATAGTCAGGGTTTAATGGGAGACAGCCAACATGGCTTTAGCCAAGGAACGTATTGTCTTACTAATTTCTTATGTTGGTCAATATAGTATATCTGGATTTTCAGAAAGCCTTTGACTTGGTCCCTCATGAGAGACTCTTGGTGAAATTAAAAAAGTCATGGGATAGGAGGCATTGTACTACTGTGGATCAGGAACTGTGGGGTACCCCAAGGATATGTGGTTGGTCTGCTGCTTATTAACATATTCATAAATGACCTGCAAAATGGAATAATGAGTGAGATAATCGAATTTGCAGATGAAACAAAATTATTCAAAGTTGTTAAAACTCAGGAGGATTGTGAACAATAGCAAGAGGACCATGATAAATACGAAGACTGGATACTCTAATGCCAGATGAAATTTAATGTTGACAAGTGAAAACTTATGCACCCACAATAACCCAATCAATGGTTACACGATGCAAGGTTCCACTTTAGGAACCACCACCCAGAAAAAAGATTTAGGTGCCATCATAGATAACATGTTAAAACCCTCTGCCCTATGTGTAGCAGCGGCCAAGAGAACAAATAGAATGCTAAGTATCATAAGGAAAGGAATGGAAAATAAAACAAAGTATATCATAATGCCTCTGTATTGTTCCATGGTGCAACCGCATCTTGAATATTGTGTGCAGTTCTGTTCGCTGTATCTTAAAAAGGATATAGTGTTATTAGAAAAGGTACAGAGAAGAGCCATCAAAATGGTAAAGGGGATGGAAGGATACTCCTATGAAGAAAGGCAAAAATGTTTGGGCTCTTCAACCTGGAAGAAAGACGGCTGTGGGGAGATATGATAGAGGTCTATAAATTAATGAATGGAGGAGAACAGGTAAACGTAGATTGATTGTTTACATCTTCAAAATATAGAAAGACTAGAGGACATGCAATGAAGCTACAGTGTAACCTATATAAATCTAATAAGAGAAAATATTTTTTCACTCAACACATAACCAAACTCTGGAATTTGTTACTAGAGGCTGTTATTTATTATTTATTTATTACAATTTCTTATATACCGCACTATTCGGCATCAGCACGGTTCACATTATAACACAACGACCATAACAACAAGCTGTTTGGTTTTACATCGAACAGGGGTACAAACTTGGATAACAGGGGTAAACTATATACATGAGATATTTATACGGCTAGAATTGAAGTGAATAACAATATCATACTGAAAGTAAGGGTCGTTTCCAAGTGGGTCATTTCTTCGGACAATATCATACTGAAAGTAAGGGTCGTTTCCAAGTGGGTCATTTCTCCAGAGGGAGAGCCTAGGTGCCATTGCTGGTTTGGTAGTATTGGAGGAAAAGGTGGTATTTGAGTGCCTTCCTGAACTGCGATAGGTCGGCAATAGCCCTAATGTAAGAGGGTAGAGCATTCCAGCATTTAGGTACATAGCAACTGAACGCCCTGTTTGTGGTTGCTATGTTGGTTGCTATGTTGCACTTCATCAATGCCTTTGGTGTTATTAGTAGGTTTACGGCTATTGCTCTTCTGGATCTGTTGGGGGGCACCATGTGAATAAGTTCTGTGAGGGAGGAGGATGAAATACCCTTGATTGCCTTGAATGATAGAAGTAGGGTTTGAAAGATGATCCTCCCATGGATGGGTAACCAGTGAAGCTGTTTAAGAATGGGGGTCACGTGGTCACTTCTGGAGGCTCCGTATAGGACCCTTGCTGCGGCATTCATAGCGAGCTGTAATGGGGCCAGTGTGGATTGAGGGAGACCTTGTAAGATAGCATTTGCAAAATCGAAGTGAGGCAGGATTAGCGCTTGGTATATGGTCCGGAAGTCATCTGGGTCCAACAGGGAGTGCAGATGCCTGAGCGTGCGGATTTTGAAGTATACAGCTTTGACTATGTTGCTTATGTGGTGTTTCATATCCAGACGTTGGTCCAATGTAACTCCAAGGTATCTTATTATTTCTTTGGTTTGTAAGTCAGCTTCCTTGACACTGACATGGGAAGGGGGAGTAAAGTTGGGGTCTCTGGTGATGAAAAGCACCTCCGTCTTTTTATGTTGAATGCGTAGGTTCTGTGAGACCGCGTTGAAACAGTCTATCAGCGGTGCTAGGTCCATTTGGGCTGTAGAGAATGGCATGTATAAAAGAATGTCATCTGCATATATCAAACAGCTCACGTTGAATGATCTTATAATGTTGCAGATGGGCTGCATGTAAATACTGAATAATAGGGAGGACAGCGAGGAGCCTTGAGATACACCTTGTTTTTGATGGAAATGTTTAGACTCTTCTGATCCAGACTTCACGTATTGCCATCTTCCTTCCAGATAGGATTTACACCATCCTAGCGCAATGTTGCAGATGCCCTTCTCTTTCAGTCTACCGAGGAGAATTTTGTGACTCACCGAGTCGAACGCAGCGGCGATGTCTAAGAAGATGAGCACAAAACCTTGTCGGACGTTGTCAATGCCTGTGATGATATCATTGAATAGACTAGTGAGTAGGGTCTCGACTCCATGATATTCTCTGAACCCATGTTGGCAGTGATCTAGGGGAGCTGCGGAGTCTATGTGATCTTGAATTTGCCGTTGTACCTCTTTCTCAGTTATCTTAGCTAGGAGGGGAATACTAGCTATTGGCCTATAAGAATCTACCTTTAGCGGGTCAAGCTTGGGGTTTTTTAATAGTGGCCTAATGGATGTCTGCTTGAGTGTTGTGGGGAAGTATCCTGTTGTGAAGGAGAGGTTCATTAGATTTGCGATGAAAGGACTGAACACACCACGTAGCTCCTTAATCCAATAAGCTGGGAATGGATCGGTCTGCGCAGTGGAGGTATTGAGAGATGCTATGGTATCTTCAATGCATTTAGTGGATGGTGTGGAAAATTTGTCAAGTGGGGTTAGGCCTGTTGGTTCTTGGTACGGGATTGCTGAAACCTTGTTAGTTTGTACGATCTTGGATTGCAGGTAGTTAGCGAAATCTTGTGGGTGAATCACACTGTGATGTTCGGGAGATGGTTCCTTCGAGAGGGATTTGACCAGGTTGAAGAGGTCACGTGGTTTATTCAGTGATCTCTTTAGGGTGTCGGTGTGATATTGTTTCATTTTGGTTGTGATTGCTTCACGATGTATTGAGAGGTGGGTTCGGTAGGTGGTCTGATCTTCAGTAGAGAGCGATCGTCGCCATCGGCGCTCAAGTCTGCATAGTTGAGTCAGAGAAGATCGCAGCTCAGGAGAAAACCACGGGGCAGAGCTTCTCTTCATCCTTGCTGTGTTGTTGGAGTTCGGGCGTTGTGAGATGGCATTTAAGTTGGAGTTCCAGGATGAGATCAGCTCATCAAGGTCAGGCGTGGTATTGTTGAGGAGGGATTGGGTCTCAGATAGGATGTGTTCCCTGTTAAATAGGTGAAAGCTTCTTGTGGATGTTCGTGATGTGCTGTTCGGGTTTTGACTTCTGTGCAGCTGCTCATTGTTGATGGGTATCTGGATAATAATCAATTTGTGGTCTGACCAAGGTACATCAATGACTGATATTGGTAAATTGTGGTTTTGATCGATGACTGGCTGGGGAGCAAATACCATATCAAGAACATTCCCCTTTATATGCGTGGGTTCATTGATGATTTGCTTGAGAGCTAGTTCTTCCATGGCACCAAGGAAGGCATTTGCGTGGTTTTGAGGTAGCGATGGGAGATTGAAATCACCCATTATCCAATTTGGTTTATTGGAACTGAGGGTGTTGGCCGCAAGGTCAATAATGGTTGAGAGGTCATCTGGACAAGCAGACGGCGTTCTGTATAACAGGTTGAGGGAGCAATGCTGGTTTGCAATAGAGAGAATGTCTAGATTGTTTGTGCTAGAGGAATCTGATATGTGAAAGTCAAGGTCTGATCTGGTGATTATGAGCACCCCACCTCCTTTTTTGTTTTCTCTATGTCTCGTGTGTATGGAGAAATTGGGGGGGTAGGAGTTGGTTGAGGAGAACGTTGTCCTCCGATGTTAACCAGGTTTCCGTGATCATAAATATCTCTAGGTCATAAAGTGAGATTGTGTCTAGGACAACAGGCCATTTTTTGCGAATAGAACGCGCGTTAATGATGGCACATTTTAGTGGTCGGCAGCTCAGAGGCTTTTCCTGGATGGGTGTTTTGGATAACTGGAGTGCTACATGTATAAGGTGGGAGCGGCGTGTATAGGCGTCACTTCCTGGATGGGAGTATGGGGGTCCAGACCATCTTTTTCCATGGCTATTCAGGACAGGAATATTGCTGTGAGACCTGGGTGGCTCCAAGCCAGTGAGTAAGGAGGTAAAAGCTAAAGAGGGAGGCGAACTGGAGGGCCATATTGAGAGTTGAGGTTGTGTGTGAAACACTGTAGATCTGATGCAGTCAGGTGCAATAATGTGACAGTACAGTGTAGCAATGAGGCACAGTAGAGGGGTCTGTCGTAGAAAGAGGCCTCAGGGTATAGATTACATACCTACGATATTGAATACCTTTCAATCATGTCACGGAGATACATAATGATATGATTCAATACTGGGATGATGCAGTAATATATATATTATAAAAGCTGTTAGTGTAGCTGGGTTTAAAAAAAGTTTGGAGAAGTTCCAGGAGGAAACATCCATAAACCATTCTTAAAGGGGACCCAGGAAAGCCACTGGATGCCCCAGTACAAGCTTTATGGAACCTGTGTTTTTTGGGGAAACTGCTAGGTACTTGTGACCTAGATTGGCCACTGTTGGAAACAGGATACTGGGATTGATGGACCTTGGTCTGACCCAGTATGGCATATCTTATGTTCTTGATGCTGGGGCCGCATTTGACCCCAGCATTGAATATCCGGGGTTAAGTTCAGCACCGACAATTAGTTGCTGTACTCGTGTGTAGCCATCAATGGAAATATTGGACCCATACTGACCATACCACAGGAGAATATCAAAAGCAACCAATATGTATGCATGACAGCATTCAAACTACATGCACCAAGCCTCTGTTACCCTCTACCAGAAAAATGCAGAAACATCACCGAAAAATCTCAAGAACATTCTATTCATGGACTACTTTGGACCTACCACATAAACTCTTCCTGTCCCCCTCTCCCCAAAGTCTTCCCCCTTTGCATCCCTCCCACCCACCCCAAGCCTATCCACTGCTCAGACATGCGCACATCCATTCTGTTGCTGTTCACTATACATATGACGTGTTGCACTGTATTATAGTTCATCTCATATGAAATGCATATAAGTTTTGTTGCTGTACATAAGTTCTCATTGTTTCTTGTAAGAACTTTATAGTCATCATTAAATGTACAGTGCTTTGTCCTGATTCAAAGCAGTAAGATAAGAGGCATCCCTCCATCCTGGTGGTATTAGGAAGGACGGCGTGGTAAGCCTTCAAGCCAAGGAGTGGTCCTCATTATGTACCTCCAGTTAAGTTAGACATGCTGCAGGCGGTGAGCCATATTTCAACATAAAAGACTCCCAGACAGGCACATTCTCCCAACTGCTACCCCCCCCACCCCCCGTTCCATTGTGTATAGGTCCCACATCCATTCCAGCCAGCGTGATAGTGTCAGAGGCGATACCTGCTTTTTAGGCAGTCGCCAGTGTCAGCCTAGCTGCATTCACACTATGATGAATCAGCACTAACTGGGGGAGTCGTCCTCGAGGGACCCTCCTCCCAAAAAGAAAAATACCTGGATGCCACAGGATATTCAAACCAATCATTTGTTTCAGGCAATATTGTATCCCCCTCCAAAAGCACTGAATTCAGGGGCAGAGTCACCACACATGCGCCAAGGTGCCTCTCCCACCGCAGATCCACCAGCATAATTCTGTCGCCCTCCGGGAAAGCTCAGGTAGGGGTGGTTCTATCATTAGGCTGAATGAGACGGCTGCCTCAGGTGGCAAAGTTTTAGAGGTATGGGGAGTACCTGAAAAAGATATAGGAACCATGGAACTACCACCATTTTTGTTACAGCAATGCATCCAAACCATGACAGCATCAAGCCCGTCCACGTCTCCAAATCCCTTTTAACCTGCTGAAGGGTCCAAAGTTTGCCCAATACAGTGCAGCCCTATCTACCGTGAGATATACACCCAGATGGCAAAGGGCTTTATCCACCCATCGAAAAGGAAGGTGTGCTTTCAGTTGTGCGCACACCACTTTCTTGACACCCACATTTGAGATTTCCGATTTAGCGTAATTAATCTTAAACCCTGAAACCTGTGAAAAAGCCACAAAGATTTGCATTGCACAGGGAAGGGAGGTTCCAGGATTAGTTAGGGACAATATAATATCTTCCTCAAAAAGTGCTATCTTGTGCTCTCCAGAGCCCACCCTTACTCCAGCTACGTCAGGGTGCTCGCGAAAGCATTGCGTCAATGGTTCCATTACTATTACTAACAAGAGTAGGATAATGGGCACCCCTGTCATATACCCCTTTCCAATTCAAAACTCTTTGATTGACCCCGATTGACTTGGAGGCTGGCTCGGGGCCCCTGATAAAGACTATGCACCCAACTCAAAAAATGGGGCCCAAACCTCATTTTATCCAAAACGTGCCACAAGAAGCCCCAACTGACCGTATCAAACTGCTTTTTGGTATCGACACCCACCAAGTGCTGGCTAGGAATCCTGTTGCGCAGCATGTATGACTTGCAGCATCCATCGAATATTGTCAGCTGCCTGAGGGCCAGGCACAAAACTGACTTGGTCAGGATGCATCAAGCTAGGAAGAGCCTGATTTAGCTGAGCAGCCAGCACAGAGGCCAATATTTTAACGTCTGTATTTAACAAGGAAATGGGTTGGTAGGAAGCTGCCTCTTGGATTGGATTACTTGGCTTAGGTATTACTGCAGTGATAGCTTCTAGCTGTGTGGAGGGCAGCGACAACCCTCGCAACACCTCGTTAAAGAGCACAGCCAAAGTGGGTGCCAACTGAGCACTATATTTTTTATAATATTCTGAGGGGAACCTATCACCACCAGGAGCCCTCCCAGCAGTCAATCGACGGAGAGCTCCCTCCACCTCCTGCACTGTAATTTCTGCCTCTAGCTGTTCCCTATCCAGGTCTGTCAGATGCGGAAAAGAGATGTGGCGAAGATAGCCATCCACTTGGGCAGGGTTGAAAGGCTCTGCTTTATACAGATGAACCAGGTATTCTGTGAACATGGTGCATATATCCCAGGACTCTACCCTTAAGACCCTCAATGAGTACTGAATCTCATGCACCACTGGCGAGGTTTGTTGCTTCCAAAGCCTAAAGGCAAGGTAACACCCAACCTTGTTTCCCTGCTCATAAAATGTTTGACACAATCTGCGTCGCATGTTATCTAAATCTTTTTGTGTGTAGTTATCCAATTGAGCTTGTGTCTCTTGCCACTGGTGCCAAACATGCTTAGAGCCAGTCCGCACATCTTCTAACTGGAGGCGCCTGGTTTCCCCTTCCAACCGTTGGGATTCCCTTGTCCAATCCTGCCTAGCTCAAGCTGCCTCAGCTATGAGGCATTGTTGGGCTGTGGCCTTAAAGGCATCCCAAACCACCGGCATTGCAACTTCTTTTGTGGCATTCAGTTCAAAGAACTCTTGTATAAACCATCCATGGTCCCACACAGCAGGAGCCCAATGGAAAAAACTCCTGTCCAACCTCCACATCCTTCTCATAAACCCACCAAGGTCACAAGGAAGGGCAAGCCAGCAGGGAGCATAGTCTGACCATTTTAGAATGCTATGTCCTGCCTCCACACCCCCCCCCCCCCCATCCCTTAGGCACTGATCCAGCAAAAAATAGTTGATACGCATATGAAGCTGATGGACTGTCGTGTAGTAGGTATAACTTTTTCCCTCGGTGGATATCCCTCCAGACATCCCGTAGACCCAAGTCAGTCATAAACGTCCGAAGTGCTCGACTTATTCCATTTCCCTCCTGGGTATTCTTCCCCGTGGAGTCTAAGTGTGGTATCATATGGGCACTGCAATCCCCACCTAAAAAACAGGCCCTTTTGCAAACTTGGCTAACATAGTTTTCAGTCAAGAAAAAAATTGCACCTGGCCCCCATTAGCCATATATATTTGCCAGAGTGAGAGGAGGTCCTCACAGGTGGACATTCATGAAGAGCCAGCTCCCCATCTTATCCTTCCTCACTTTCTCTACCCTTATGGGCAAAGCCTCATGGAACAGTTTGGCCACTCCACATTTCTTCCATCCCCTCGCTTCTGATGCTACCACACTTCAGAATAGGGCTTACTTCTCAACCAGCCCTGATTGGTGCTGCAAAGTTGTGTCTCTTGCAGGAACATAAACTCACCCTTCAAAGTCCCCTACTCTTTAATTGGCAAAGAACATTTTTGAGGCGAGTTGAGGCCTTTTACATTAAAGGAGACAACTTTCAGCATTGTATACGATCCTCTCCGCCTCTCTCTCCCCCCCCCCCCTTGAATCTCATGCCCCACGTGATCTATAAAGGCTTCAGACCCAG
The DNA here is from genome assembly GCA_033557465.1 of Ichthyophis bannanicus. Lineage (NCBI taxonomy): Eukaryota > Metazoa > Chordata > Amphibia > Gymnophiona > Ichthyophiidae > Ichthyophis > Ichthyophis bannanicus. Next base: position 75,168,833 of record CM066031.1, read on the forward strand.
CCATAGGCACAACCAGAGCCCTCAATGATTGCCCCCCCTCCCAGCTTCCCCTTGCAGAAAATCTCCATCCTCTCCTCTCCCCACCCTTCCTCTCTCAAACCGCTTATCTGATCTCCTCCTTCTCCCCCTTCCCCTCCGCTTCCTCTCCCTTTCTCTGCTTTCCCCATATGCCCCACCTCATCATTTCCTTTTGCCTGCCTGCTAGTCAGGTCTTGGGAATGACAAACCCAAATCCGGGCAACCCAAGTTCCCCCCTCCTTCATCCCATCCATTCCAGAATTATCCCCTCTACCAGTCACAAACAATATCAACAGTTAACATGGCATCATACAAAAAGAAGGGCGCCAACTGTAAGAAAGCAAGATAACTACCCAATACATCAAGTCGAGGTATTCACCCATTTATAGGGATTATCTACTTGTAGCTCCTCTTCTTCAGTGGCATAAGCCACCAGCCGTGATCTCTCCTGTTGCAAGTTCCACCAGTTTCCCAAACAACATCCAGGCAGGAAAGTTCCTTCCTTTGAATTATTAAGTATTCTTTCCTACCCATTTCCATTTCAAATTCTGAGTCCTGGGGGCTGAGGCTACTAGCGCTGTGTTACCCTCCACGAGGCCTGCTTGTCTAAGTGCTCTCCATGCCTCAGTATGTTCTTTTGCAGAGATCTTTTTCTCCCCAACATTTTTATTTATTTATTTTATTTATCAGGTTTTATATACCGCTTTATCGTTTCATTCAAAGCAGTTTACATTGTAACTTAGACTTTGTAATGTACATTAAACAGGGACATTGATAACTTGGATTTTACTGAGGCAATGGAGGGTTAAGTGACTTGCCCAAGGCCACAAGGAAGTTCATTTGGAAAAGAAAGGACCATGAATATCGAATCCCCTCTTTGTTCAGCACCTCTATAACCGGTTTCATCTCTTGCCGATGCACCAACATGAATGTCAAAAGATCTTGGAAGAGGGAAACAGCAGCATCCTGATATTGCATAGTTTTCCTCTCTCAGCCTCTCCTTAGCAGCAGTTCTGCATCACTGTAGCATAGAAAAAGGGCAATAACATCACGGGGGTGATTATTGGGGGCTTACCCAGCGCCCAGTGCACCCTCTCAATCTCCATATTAGTCCTGCAGGACAAAAGCTCCTCTGCAGCTAAACGTTCTTAGGTTAAGACTCGCACCACCTCGACCAAGTTCTCTGCCCCACCTGCAACTTCTGGTATGCCTCTGAAACGCACGTTGTTTCTGCTGGCCCTGTTTTTTTATGTCATCAATCTTATAAGTAAGTTCCATTGCCTGAGAGTGTTGTCTATCTGCTGTGCATTGCAGATAGACAGACTCCAAACAATTGGGATCAAAGGTACTGTACTCCAATGGTTCAGGTCCTGTCTAACCAACCGACAGCAACTGATCCGCACCAAAACCTCCACCTCATCCCCCTTCCAGCAACATCAAGGAGTACCACAAGGATCCACACTATCAGCCATGCTTTTCAACATCTACCTCCGTCCACTCTGCTAAGTCATACGCACTCACAATGTCAACTTCCACATATATGCCGACAACATAATGCTCTACGCCCCAATTACAACAACGGACCCAACAAACGACCAGCTATCAACCTGCTTCACCGACGTATCCAACTGGCTACAAGAGAACAACTTATCCATTAACATAAAGAAGACCGAAGCCCTTATAGTGACAAAAGACCCAGACTTCAAACCACCCACTCACCTCACCATGGGAACCACGCAAATTCAAGTACAACCACACATAAGATATCTCGTCATTATCATTGACCAAGCCCTAACTCTTAAGCAACAAATCAACAAGACCACAAGAACTGTATTCCACAAGGCGAAAACGGTACAACGCCTCCGACCCCTCCTCGAACCACAAGACTTCAGGACAGTAATGCAAGCTCTAACACTCCCTCATCTGGACTACTGCAACATAATCTACCATGGCCTACCTGCCACACAGACCAATCCCCTCCAAACTGCCCTAAACACCACGGCGAGAATAATTCACAATGCAAGGAAACGAGACCACATCACCCCAATACTGAGGGACCTTCATATTCTCCCCATCGAAGCAAGAATCAAGTACAAAACTCTTCTACTCACCCACAAAACCATCCACCAAACACAGGGCACCCCACTCCGCACCCTACTGCCTCGCCCAACCCACAGCAGAACAACCAGACAATCCTCCAACAGCTCCGTTGCCATCCCCCACAAAAGAACCAAAGCAACTCAATGGACCTGCAACAGAGCCTTTGAACTCTATGCCCCATCCCTCTGGAACTCTCTACCAAACCACATCAGGAACAACGGTGATCTCCCATCATTCAAAAAGCAGCTAAAAACCATCCTATTCCAAGAACATCTCTGAATAGGAACCCCCCCCCCCCTATTTCTCTCCAAGATCTCCAAACCAGTAACTATGCTATCTTGTCAGTCTCTATGTTCACCCCAAAAATCATCAATGTTGAACCCCCGGTGATGGCCCCCCCCACATTTGATTTCCCCCCTCCCCCCGGTTATATGTCCCACCGCTTTGACCCGGTGAAAAGCGGGATATAAATACAGTTAAATAAATAAATAAATAAATAGATTTCAGTAAAGCCTTTGACACTGTTCCTCACAGGCGACTTATAAACAAACTGAGCACCCTAGGGATGGACCCTAAAGTTACTGCTTGGGTTAGAAATTGGTTGGGTGGGAGGCGACAAAGAGTACAAGTAAATGGAGCTCACTCTGAGGAAAAGGATGTTACCAGTGGTGTGCCCCAGGGATCTGTCCTTGGTCCGATTCTTTTTAACATCTTTGTTAGTGATATAGCGGAAGGGCTGTCGGGTAAGGTTTGCCTCTTTGCGGATGATACCAAAATCTGTAATAGAGTAGACACCCAGGAAGGTGTAGATAACATGAGGAGGGATCTAGCTAAGCTTGAAGAATGGTCTAGAATTTGGCAGCTGGGATTTAATGTTAAAAAATGTAAGGTCATGCATTTGGGCTGCAGCAATCCAAGGGAGCAATACAGTATAGGAGGTGAAGTACTTTTGTTCACTAAAGAAGAGCGGGACCTAGGCGTGGTTGTGTCTGATGATCTTAAAGTAGCTAAACAGGTAGAAAAGGCGACGGCAAAAGCTAGAAGGATGCTTGGGTGCATACGGAGAGGAATGGCTAGCAGAAAAAAGGAGGTGATAATACCTCTGTATAAGTCTTTGGTGCGACCTCATTTGGAGTATGGTGTGCAATTCTGGAGACCGCACCTTCAAAAGGATGGGAACAGGATGGAGTCGGTGCAGAGGGTTGCTACTAAAATGATTAATGGGCTTCATTATAAAGCATATGAGGACAGACTTAAGGATCTTAATATGTACACCTTAGAGGAAAGGCGGGATAGAGGTGATATGATTGAGATGTTTAAATACCTCCGTGGCATAAATGTTCAGGGAGAGAGCCTCTTTCAATTGAAAGCAAGTTCTGCTACGAGGGGACATGGGATGAGGGTGAAGGGAGATAGATTCAGGAGTGATATGCGGAAATATTTCTTTACGGAAAGAGTAGTAGATCCATGGAATAGTCTCCCAGTGGAGGTGGTAGAGATGAGGACAGTAACTGAATTCAAAAAAGCATGGGACCAACACAGAGGATCTCTAAAGGTAGAAAGTGGACTGTTGTAGTTGTTGTTATGGAAGGACAGACTAGATGGGCCTTGTGGTCTTTTTCTGTCATCATGTTTCTATGTTTCTATGTTAAATAAATAAAATTGCATATCTGCCAGGGTTTCAGTGTAATCTTCCATTTTAATTTCCACCTTCTCCACCTGGTCGCCTAAATCCTTAATGTCTCCGCGGAGCTCTGTGATCCTAGACGTCACCTCCTCCCACATAGATCGAAACTCAGCAGCAATTTCTTCAAAGCCCCCTCAGAGCTCACGCTGTAGGAGAGAGTGTTTTGAGGCTGTTTCATTTCCTTGCTCTAATTCACTTAACATGTCCTCTCCAGATTCCTCTGACGCTGGGCTCTGTGGGGAACTGCCTTGCGGTCCAGCCCTGCCCATCAGCCACTGTGGGCCATGCGGCTTTTCATTCACTTCTGGCAGTTTAGTTTTTATAGCCATTTGCTCCCAGTCACTCCAGGCACCTTCTACTACAGTTATTAGTGGCTCACCTGTCCAATTTGGTAATTTTGGGCGCTTTTTGTCTCTACGGTATGGCGGTGAAAGAGACTCCAGCCGCCATTTGTTTCAGTGAGGTCATTATCCCAATAAGCTTTATGCTTTTGCCCTTCAGATGGTTACAGTTGTTTGTTTCCTGAGCTGGAGAATGAGTCTTAGGAAGGCTTAGCCAGCACTCCCACGACAATCCGTCCTAGGAAGGACTACAGCTCCCAGAGTGCACTGTGATACTCCCACACAGTAATACCCCCTAGGAAGGACTACAGCTCCCAGAGTTCACTGCGAGAGTGTCAAAGAGACAATCCCTCCTAGAAAGGACCCCAACTCCCAGAGAGCACTGTGACACTCCCACAGAGTAATACCTCCTAGGAAGGACTACAGCTCCCAAAGTGCACTGTGAAACTCCCACACAGTAATACTCCTAGGAAAGTCTACAGCTCCCCAACTGTGACACTATCAACAGTAATCCCTCCTAGAAAGGACTACAACTCCCAGAGTTCACTGTGACACTCCCACAGAGTAATATCTCCTAGAAAGGACTACAGCTCCCAGAGTACACTGTGAAACTCCCACTTCTAATACCGCCCTAGGAAGGACTACAGCACCTGAGCATGCACTGTGACACTCCCACACAGTAATACCCCGTAGGAAGGACTACAGCTCCCAGGGTGCACTGTGACACTCCCACAGAGTAATACAACCTAAGAAGGACTACAGCTCCCAGAGTTTACTGTGACAGTGTCAACCAGACAATCCCAGCTAGGAAAGACTCTAGCTACCAGAAAGCACTGTGACAGTCCCACACAGTAATCCCTCCTAGGAAGGACTACAGCTCCCAGAGTGCACTGTGACACTCCAACACAGTAGAAACATAGAAATATGATGACAGAAAAAGACCACATGGCCTATCTAGTCTGTCCTTCCATATCAACAACTACAACAGTCCCCTTTTTACCTTTAGAGATCCTCTGTGTTTTTTCCCATGCTTTTTTGAATTCAGTTACAGTCCTCATCTCTACCACCTCCACTGGGAGACTATTCCACGGATCCACTTAGGGTTGCCAACTGGCTCCAGATGCGCCCGACAGGCTTGTTCCAGTCCTGGGTTTACCCCATTGCATGCAGGGAGATGTAGTCTTGCTTTTCTTATGGAATGCAATGGAAAAATCAGAACTACATGTCCCTGCATGCAGTGGGGTAAACGTAGGACTGGATCAAGTGTGTCGGGCGCATCTGGAGCCAGTTGGCAACCCTAGATCCACTACTCTTTCCATAAAGAAATAATTCCGCATACCACTCCTGAATCTATCCCCCTTCACCCTCATCCCATGTCCCCTCATAGCTAAGGTTGCCAACTGGCTCCAGATGCGCCCCGTGATGTTATTGCCCTTTTTCTATGCTACAGTGATGCAGAACTGCTGCTAAGGAGAGGCTGAGAGAGGAAAACTATGCAATATCAGGGTGCGTGCAGGGACATGTAGTTCTGATTTCTCCATTGCACTCCATAAGAAAAGCAAGACTAGAAGTCCCTGCATGCAATGGGGTAAACACAGGACTGGATCAAGCCTGTTGGGCGCATCTGCAGCCAGTTGGCAACCCTACTCATAGCAGAACTTGCTTTCAATTGAAAGAGGCCCTCTCCCTGAACATTTATGCCATGGAGGTATTTAAACATCTCAATCATATCACCTCTATCCTGCCTTTCCTCTAAGGTGTACATATTCAGATCCTTCAGTCTGTCCTCATATGCTTTATAATGAAGATCACTAATCATTTTAGTAGCCACCCTCTGCACCGACTCCATCCCCCCTTGGAAGGACTACAGCTCTTGAGAGTGCACTGTGACACTCCCACAGAGTAATACCTCCTAGGAAGGACTACAGCTCCCAGAATGCACTGTGACACTGCCACAGAGTAATACCCACTGGGAAGGACTACAGCACCCAAGAGTGCACTGTGACACTCCCATACAATAATACTCCCAATGAAGAACTACAGCACCTAAGAGTGCTCTGTTACACTCCCAAACAATAATACCACCTAGGAAGGACTACAGCTCCCAGAGTGCACTGTGTCACGTCCACAGAGTAATACAACCTAAGAAGGTCTACAGCTCCCAACTGGCTGCAATCTCAAAACCTCAGGATCCAACACAAGAAAACGGAGGTTTTGTTCATCACGAAGGACCGAAATTTCACCGCCCCGTCCTTTTTGAAAGTGAAGGATGCAGACCTCCAGATCAAACCCACTATCAGATACCTCGGGGTCACCTTAGACCAGCACTTGGATATGAAGGCGCACATAGGAAACATTGTAAGAGCGGTCTACCATAAAATCCGTTCCCTTAGACACCTTCGATCCCTGCTAGAGCCGGATGATTTCAGAACCATCTATCAGGCCCTAATCATACCACATTTTGATTATGCAAACTCTATCTTACAAGGACTCCCTCAAGCCACCTTACACCCATTGCAACTGGCAATGAACTCCGCAGCAAGAGTCCTTCACGGAGCATCCAGGAAAGATCATATCTCACCCATCTTAAAACAACTCCATTGGCTTCCGATACGAAGTAGACTCACTTACAAGCTATTACTACTTACATTCAAGGCCATCAATGGACTCACATCCACGTCACTAACAGACCTGATCCAGATGACACCTCAAAACAGGGACAGATGGTCAGTAACACTCAACACACTAGTAGTCCCAAAATCCATAACACAATGCACCAAAGCAGCAGCAGACAGAGCTTTCAAGTTCTGTGCACCAAGGTGTTGGAACAGCCTCCCTCAAGGCATCAGAGCAATCCCGGATCTATTGCAATTCAGAAAAGCCTTGAAACACCACCTCTTCCTCTTGTATTACCCAGTAACCAATGCAGACACCTCAACCACCTCACAGTTCTCCCAAAACCCCTAAGACAGAAACAAGAAAAGCTCATGATTATGTTATAAATTGTAAATAGTTACCCCTGTTATCCAAGTTGTTTATGCCTGTTCAACTGTAAACACAAAGTACCATCGGAAATGTGTAAATTCTTTGTTCACTGTAAACCGCGCTGATGCCGAATAGTGCGGTATAGAAGAGACTATAAATAAATAAATAAAATCCCTCCAAGGAAGGACTACAGCTCCCAGGGTGCACTGTGACACTCCCACACAGTAATATCTCCTAGGAAGGGCTAATGTTCCCAGAGTGCACTGTGACACTCTCATACAGTAATACCTCCTAGGAAGGACTACAGCTCCGAGAGTGCACTGTGACACTCCCACACAGTAATTCCTCCTAGGAAGGACTACAGCTCCCAGAGTGCACTGTGACACTCTGAAACAATAATACCCACTGGGAAGGACTACAGCACCCGAGAGTGCACTGTGACACTCCCATACAATAATACTCCCTAGGACGAACTACAGCACCTAAGAGTGCTCTGTTACACTCCCAAACAATAATACCACCTAGGAAGGACTATTGCTCCCAGAGTACACTGTGACACTCCCATGCAGTAATCCCTCCTGAGAAGGACAACAGCTCCCAGAGTGCATTGTGATTCTCCCACACAGTAATATCCCCTAGGAAAGTCTATGGCTCCGAGAGTGCACTAAGACACTCCCGTAGAGAAACATTTATTTATAAGGCTTTGTGGATGGAACTTGTTCTGTGCACATAATGTCTTTGTTTGTATAGATCACACAAGTGAAATCCAACAGGGCATTCTGTTGTTAGTAATTCCTCTCTCCTTCCCTGCTTTTATCTGCCTGAATATCTCAGGAAATGGATATCTGAGATGACCCAGCATTAGTACAGCCCCTTTCTCAGGCTTCCAAGGGCTGTGGGAGGGCAGCCTTACACCTGAATGTTTTGCACATTCTTCAGGAGGTTCAACATCGGCTTCCTCCCCCTGGTCTATGGTCCCTTCCTGGGATCTGGGTGTGGTGCTCAGGGCCCTAATGTTGGAATCCTTGAGCCATTGAATCACACCACTCTGAAGGACTTGATGCTGAAGACAGTCATCATTATCAAGGGTTGTGCGACCAAATATTAGTGAAGGGTGCCATTAATCCTGTCCAGGCCTATTTTGGGTTTTTTTTCTCAGAAATTACTACATCTAAGTTGCACAAACAACTTTTTTTTTGTTGTATACTTTTGAACAGACTATTTTATTTATTTATTTATTTATTTAAAGTTTCTTTTATACCGCGCTATTCGACATCAGCGCGGTTTACAGTGAACAGAAATTACACTTCACAACATTGATCAGTGCTTGCAATGAACAGGGCAATACATTAAACAGGTTTACATTAAACAGGTTTCTTAAACAGCGAACATAATAAACTATGTACAAAAGGCAACTATATACAAAGCCGCTAAGTGCAGCTATATGATTCCTGATGAGAGCGGAAGCAAGGTGAGATTGCAGCTCTTCGTGTTAAGACTATAGAGCGCATGGGTTTAACGTGTTGACCTGGGATGTAGAGGTGGGTTGGTGTGAGACGGTGTCGGAAACATTGTAGTGAAGCAAGAACAGGTGGTGCTTCAGTGCCTTCCTGAACTGAGAAAGGTCACTGATGGTTCTGATGTCTGTTGGTAGGGCATTCCAACATAATGGTGCGAAGTAAGAGAAGGCTCTGGATCTAGTGGCTTGAGAGCACTTCGTGATTGCCTTAGGTAATACAAGGGAGTTAGAGGCAGTTGATCTCCTTGCACGATTAGGGGGTGTAATTGATATCAGGTCGGTGATGGAAGATGCGGAGTTGTTATTAATCGCTTTGTGAGTCAAGGTTAGTATCTATTAAAAAATTATGATGACGTACAGTTGGAATATTTCCAATTATTTCTCAAGATAGTATACACAACATTCCTAAAATGCAAGGGTGCCAATAAGGTTGACAACGACTGTACAGGGCTGCCAGAAAATGGAAAGCTCCATCACTGCAAATTAGTTTGTTTCCTGCTTAGCAGATGCTGGAGCGTTTTAGCAGATCCGCCTGAACTGCAGTTTGACCCAGAATCTTGGGTGTCGAGTGGTGGCTTTGTTCTATTACTACTACTACTACTTATCACTTGTATAGCACTACAAGGCATAAGCAGCACTGTACGGAGACATGTAAGAGACAGTCCCTGCTCATAAGAGCTTACAGTCTAATCAAGACAGACAATACAACAAGTGGGGACTAGGATATATCTAGAGGAACAGTAAGGAAACATATAGGAGGTGAACAGGAGACTAGGAGGATCAGGATCCAAAAACAGTCTCAAAGAAATGAGTTTTTAGCCTGGGATTTGACCAGGGACACAGAGGGAGCCTGACATACCGACTCAGGACTTTTGTTCCAGGCATAAGGAGCAGCAAGGTAGAAAGATCGAAGTTTGGAGTTGGCAGTGGAAGAGAAGGGCACAGATAGAAGGGATCTGCCAGTAGAGCAGAGTTCCCGAGGAAGGGTGTAGGGAGAGAAAAGAGAGGAATGATAGGGAGGATCCGCTGAATGAAGGAACTTGGAAAAAGTCATTGGAAAAAGTCAATGAAGTCATTGGAAAAAGTTTGAACTGGATGCACAAACGGAAAGGGAGCCAATGAAGTGACTTGAGAAGAGGGTGCCATGAGCATAGCGAGACTGACAGAAGATTAGCCGTGCTGCTGAGTTTTGAACAGATTGAAGTGGGGAGAGATGATTCAGAGGAAGACCAACGAAGAGGAGGTTGCAGTAGTCTAGATGAGAAGTGACAAGAGAATGGATAAGGGTCTTAGTAGTGTGTTCAGAAAGAAAGGGATGATATTTGCCGGTGTTACAGAAAAATAAGTGATAGTTTTAGCTACTGTTGGATAAGTGCTATATGCCTTGTCTCCAAGGGATGACATGGGTGATATCTTGCAAGGTTTCTTTCAGCAGGAGTGAAGCACTTCTGCCCGCCTGAGTGTCATGATGGGTTTTGGTGGACTCCTGTGGTAGAGGGCCCTGGGTCCATGTGTAAGGCTTCCATAAGAGGTTGATCCTTCACTATCCATTCCTGTTGTCTCTGGCATCCATCGAAGGGCATCCATACTGCTGACCTGGGCTTCAAGTACATCTTTCTCATATTTTGGATGGTCCTTTTCTTCAAGAAGGCTTATATCATTCTGACTGGATTGTAGGCCTGCCTTCCTTCATAGAGAAGGGCTTTCCTACGGACTCCTCGCATCTGATGGATGGGCAGACGATGTTGCAAGAGTTACGCTCCTTCTCCTGACCCCCTGGCGTCTGGCTCTACGGTCCCTCCTAAAGGGCAGGAGGGATCGTGGCCAATGGCGACGGCGGAGTCTGCCTTCCCGGATTTTTCTCCTGACTTTGTTCTGCTTATGCACCAAGCCTTTCGCTTGGGCCGCTCGGGTAAGTTCCCTGGCGCCTGGCCGGCGTCTGCTTCATCCCTTCAGGGCGTGGAGGCCCAGCAAGACGGTCAGCCTTCGGCCAAACGCCTCCGCGCCTTGGATCTCGACCATGACGACTTGGGCTGGCAGGATCCTGATGCTGAGGGGGATCCGGAAGGTGCTATGGACGAATTAGAGGATGGAGAAATTCCAGAACCTGAGGATCAAGCCCGGATTATTCGGGTCTTCCGTAAGGAGGAGCTAGTGCCTCTAATTACGGACTCTCTCCACGCTCTCAATCTCGCTGCTCCTCGTCCTCTCAAGGAAGACGGCTTGGAGGATCCCCTTATTCAAGCGGTGCGGGACTCCCAAGTGATATTTCCAGTGCACCGTGTAGTGGAACAGATGATTCAGACTGAGTGGGATCATCCCGAGTCCGGCCTTAAGGGGATTCGGACTATGCACCGCCTTTATCCGTTGTCGGATAAAGACAAGGAAAGATTTAAATTGCCGCGAGTTGACGCCGCGGTGTCGGCGGTCACTAAGAAAACCACTATCCTGGTGGAAGGCAGTGCGGCTTTAAAGGACGCGCAAGATAAGAAGATGGATGGATTGTTGAAACAGTCCTTCGAGACCAATACTTTGTCTTTGCAGGCCTCCATTTGTGGGGCTTGGGTGGCTAGAGCCTGCTTGCGATGGGCTCAGCACTTGCGTCAGGGCCCTGGCTTAGATCAGCAGGGTTTGTTGGAGGTGACTCGGCTTGAGTCGGGGTCCGCTTATCTGGCGGATGTCCATTATGATTTGATTCGGACATTGGCGAATAGTATGGCCTCTTTGGTAGCGGCTCGCAGGTCTCTCTGGCTGCGACATTGGGCGGCCGACGGTTCTTCCAAGTCCCGGCTCAGTAAGCTTCCCTTTAAGGGTAAGTTGTTGTTCGGGGACGACTTGGATAAATTGGTTAAGGATCTTGGGGAGTCCAAGGGTGGTAGACTCCCCGAAGATAAGCCTAAGCTGGGTAGAGGTGGGCCGACGGTGCGGGGTCAGTTTCGCGACTTTCGTAGATTTCGTTCGTCCCGCCTTTGGCCTTCCCAGCGCGGTCAGTATGATACCAGAGGGCACGGATTTCGAGGTTTTCGAGGAGCTGGTAGAGGTTTCGCCGCAGTGTCCTCTTCGGCGTCCTCTTCCTTTAATCGAAAGCCACAATGAAACGAGGCAGGCCCTGGAAGGGGGGTTAGTCATCGGAGGTCGTCTTCGGGATTTTCTTCCTTCCTGGGCCCATATAACATCAGATCAATGGGTGCTCGAGATAATCCGAGAGGGTTACGCTCTCGAGTTTGCCTTTCCAATTCCCGACGCCTTTGTCCTTTCCCCCTGCAAGAGCGCACAGAAGGTACAGGCTATTCGGGAGACGTTATCTCGGCTTCTCGATTTGGGAGCAGTGATCCCCGTTCCGCCTTCCGAACGTGGCGTCGGTCGTTACTCCATTTATTTTGTGGTGCCAAAGAAGGACGGGTCTTTACGTCCGATTCTCGATCTCAAAGGTGTGAATCGCTTTCTCCGGGTCCCACATTTCCGGATGGAGACCTTGCGGTCCGTCATTGTAGCGGTGCGTCAGGGCGAGTTTCTTACCTCTCTCGATCTCTCGGAAGCCTATCTTCACATTCCCATCCGAACGGTACATCAAAAGTTCCTGCGGTTCGCCTTTCCGTGGGGCCACTTTCAATTTCAGGCAATGCCTTTCGGTTTAGCCACAGCGCTGCGCACCTTCACCAAGGTCATGGTGGTGGTGGCGGCGGCTTTGCGCAAGGACGGTATTTTAGTCCACCCTTACCTCGACGACTGGCTGATTCGGGCCAAGTCCGAGGACGAGAGTGTGCAAGTCAAGGCCAGGGTGGTAGCGTTGTTGAGTTCCCTCGGCTGGGTGGTCAACGAGAAAAAGAGTCATTTGTTGCCGACGCAATCTCTCGAGTACCTCGGCGTTCGTTTCGACATGGCGAGAGGGTTGGTGTGCTTACCGGAGCGCCAAATTCTCGCCTTGCAGAAACTCGTGCGGGTTTTCTTGGGGATTCCCGCTCCGTCCGCGTGGTGGTACCTGCGTCTGTTGGGCACTATGGCGGCAACGCTGGATGTGGTGCCATGGGCCAGGTTCCACATGCGGCTGCTACAGAGGGCGCTATTGCGTCGCTGGTCGAACCAGTTGGATTCCTTGAACAAGCGGTTGCCTTGCCCAAAATCGGTCCGGTTGTCCCTCCGGTGGTGGCTGTGTGCGAAGAACCTCCGGATGGGGCTTCCTCTGGAGCAGCCCTCTTGGGTCCCGTTCATCACGGATGCCAGTCTGTTGGGCTGGGGAGCCCACTGCGAAGGCCGATATGCGCAGAGGACCTGGTCCACCCTCGAAGCGACTTGGTCGATCAACCGTCTCGAATTACGGGCGGTGAGACTCGCGTTGAAAGCCCTCGAGACGTTGATCCAGGGGCATGCAGTGCGAGTTCTCTCGGACAACTCGGCGACAGTGGCGTATATCAACCGCCAAGGCGGAACGGGCAGTGTAGCCATGGAGAGCGAGGCAGAGGCCTTGTTCGCTTGGGTGGAGACCCGCCTTCCGGCCCTTTCAGCGGCGCATATCGCCGGAAAAGACGTGATGGCGGACTTTCTCAGCAGGGTGCAGGTCGATGCTGGCGAGTGGGAACTGAACCCTCAGGTGTTCGCGCAGATAGTTCGCAAATGGGGGCTGCCGATCATGGACCTTATGGCAACGTTTCAGTCGGCGAAGTCGGGGCGGTTCTTCAGCAGGCGGAGAGAACGCATGTCCGAGGGTATCGACGCGCTCATTCAGCCGTGGCCGACGAAAGGTCTTCTGTATGTCTTCCCCCCGTGGGCGTTGATCGGTCGCGTCGTTCAGCGCATCGAGGCGCACCGGGGGCGGGTCTTGCTCGTGGCTCCAGACTGGCCAAGGAGGCCATGGTATGCGGACCTGATTCGTTTGCGCCACGGAGTGGCTTGGAGGCTGCCTTCGCTTCCGGATCTGCTTCTCCAGGGGCCGTTGCGGATGCCTCAGGTGGATCGATTCTCGCTTACGGTTTGGCCATTGAAAGGTCTCGGTTGAAGAAGAAAGGTTATTCTCCTGAAGTGGTGGCCACGCTCCTCCGGGCTCGGAAACCCTCCACATCACTGGCGTATGTGCGGGTGTGGAGGTTGTTTGAGGATTGGTGTTCGCGACGTGGAGTTCGTGCGGCTACGGCCTCGGTGGCGGTGATTCTCAGTTTCTTACAGGACGGTTTCGACAAGGGCTTAGCGGCCAGCTCTTTGAAGGTGCAGGTGGCAGCGCTGGCGTGTTACCGCGGCAGAGTTCTGGGGGTTTCCCTCGGGGCGCATGCGGACGTTCAACGCTTTCTCAAAGCGGTTCTCAGGTTGCATCCTTCGCGCAGAGCGTCAGTTCCTTCGTGGGATTTGAATCTCGTTTTGCAGGCCTTGGTTCGCAAACCCTTTGAACCCCTACGAAGTGCGTCGGTTAAGGATTTGACACTGAAGACGGTCTTTCTGGTAGCGATCTGTTCGGCGCGACGCATCTCTGAGTTGCAGGCGCTTTCGTGTCGAGAGCCGTTTTTGTCTTTTGCGCGCGATCGTGTGATTCTGCGGCCAGTTCCTTCCTTTTTGCCTAAGGTAGTATCGCCTTTTCATTTGAATCAGTCTGTTTTTCTTCCAGTCCTTTCTTCCGAAGCGGAAGGTCCTGCGGACGGGGGTTTGCATTGTCTTGATGTGAAGCGAGTCCTTCGTCGTTACCTAAAGGTGTCGGAAACGTTCCGTAAGACTGATCGTTTGTTCGTGCTTTTTGGCGGAACCCGCAAAGGAGAGGCGGCGGCAAAGTCTTCCATCGCTCGGTGGCTGAAGGAGGCGATTGCTTCGGCATATATTTTGCAAAATCGACCGGTTCCGGTGGGTTTGAGAGCCCATTCTACCAGAGCTCAGGCGACATCCTGGGCAGAGCACTGTCTGGTTCCGCCTGCGGACATTTGTAGGGCGGCTACTTGGTCGTCTCTTCATACCTTCAGTTAACATTATCGGTTGAATGTCCTCGCCACTCAGGATGCTGCTTTTGGTTCGGCGGTATTGCACGCCGGATGGCAGGGTCCCGCCCGGTGTTGACTGCTCTGTTACATCCTGGATGTGGAGGACTAAACTGGATTACCGCTCAGGAAATAGAAATTACACTTACCTGGTAATTGTAGTTCCTGGAGGATCCAGTTTAGTCCTCCTTCCCTCCCAAGTGTCACTGTGATTAGTAGCGGCGCGCTTGCGGTGAACGACGAGGGGTTTCTTCTGTCTACTTTCTACTTCCTTTTTTGCCAGTTTCTGTTCAGATGGCTGGCTTAGGACTGCTTCTTTCTTCGGGTGGAGGCAGAGGCGCTGTGCAGAGTTGGCTCCCTCGTTTGGGGAGGGGGTCGTTTATCCATTAGGGGGATAAGTTCTGGTTGATATATATTTCATTATCTCATGTGTTGCTTCTTTGAGTCTGCTTTGTTAATAGTTCACTGGGGGCTGATGGGAGCTCCAGCAGCAGATATCCTGACAAGAGAAGATTCTGATTGGTCCAGTCTCCAGGCTGCAGGAGGAGGTGCACTACCCGGATGTGGAGGACTAAACTGGATCCTCCAGGAACTACAATTACCAGGTAAGTGTAATTTCTATTTATAGTAGATCAGCAAACCTGGGAGCCGAAGGGGGAAATGGATTCTAGGACCACACACAGGTGAACACACGTCCAAAACATCCACTAAGCTGCACCCACATTCCTGGTGGTGGAGATGGTGCATCAGTATCACATTTTCAGTGACAAGGGACAGGAAGTTCCACAGGAGTCCCACAGATCCTGCCTGTGACTGTCCCCTGCAATGGAAAATGTAACACTGAAGCACCATCCTTTCCAGCTGAAATCTAAGGCATTCTGAGCACCTTCTCTTGCTCCTGAGTGTTTCTGGTTTGTGTTTCAGCTGCAGGTGACATTTGAGGACATCGCTGTCTCTTTCTCCCAGGAGGAGTGGAGGTATTTGCATGAAGGACAGAAAGAGTTGTACAGGGAGGTGATGAAGGAGAATTATGAGACTCTGATTTCCCTAGGTAAGGATTGAATCTGTATTTCTAGCAGACACAAGAATAGGAGATGTTTTTGTGTACATCCTCCACTCCAGGAACTTGCAGATATGAGCAGGATTCTGTCTTAGTCCTACCGACTGTCTTAAGACCCAGGTCTGAGGGATCATAAGGCCTCCTATATGTCCTACGAGTTTCCCCCTTCCAGTTTTAGCTCAAGGGAACTTACAGCATTTTTATAATTGAGACACATTCTGTCCCTACCCTAGTAAGCTTACAATCTAAGTGGGCACTTGAGGTGAGGGGAGATAGGGGAGGGTAATTTTCCAAGCTATTTCCTTGGATTAAGCAGTGCTTTTACCGTGGAAATTGGTTTTATATACTGTGATTGTGCCCCCTTTGTAAAGTTACATCTGTATGGTTTGTATGTACCTAAATTAAGTTGCTGTTTGAGGAGGGATTTCTGAGGGAGGAGTTTGCACTTAAGTGATACTTTTGAAAAACAAAGCATACATTTCTCACTAATGTCAGCAGTTATAAAATTACTCCCAAAGGGATTTCCCTGAAGTCAGAAGGAATGATGGGGGGAGAGTAAAATTTGAACCCTGCCCTCATTAGGCCACAATTTCCCTTTCATCAGCAGGTGTATCTCCTCTTTAATTCGCATAGAATTTCATACTCTCAAAGTGATGGTGTGTAAAATCTTGCATCTGATTCTGAGGGGTGAAGGTGACGAAGAGCTCAGCAATCATCCCACAAGACAGTCACTGGGGCTTCCTAAATCAACTGTTAATACCAAGGGACCACATAAAGTGCAGTTTCTTGAAAATCTATTTAGTCAATATCAAACGACCACAGCCTCCCTTTCTTCAGTGATTCAAGTTATTTATTATAAAAATATATGACTTGTTCCACTACCAGAATACTCGAAGTGAGGAATAATAACCTCCCCAGATTCTTCTGCTTTATGTGTGGACGCCAGTAGTAGACCTTTCCTCTTCTCCCCCATCATGTACTGCTCCCTGAGAACTACTGCTGTGTATTTTTCAGTGACTATAAGAGAAACATAACTAATTTTTCATATTAATTCCTGGAAACAGGCTTTGAAGGAATCAATCCTGATATATTATCAAGGATTAAAGAAGAGGAAGAGCCGAATGTCTGGGATCTTCACGAATCAGGAGAAAAAGCAGTTACTGACTCATATCCAGTTGAGTAAGAATAAATACTGTTCTGAGAAATATTACAGAGTACAGCTGAGTAATGCACTCTATTTACCTGTATTCTGTATAGAAGTCCTCACAGGTTAGTGATGCTATTCATCGGAGCCCTGGGGAATAAGCATGTTCAAGGCAGGACCGGAGGAATTCCCATAGGGCCCAATTCTGTCCCGCAAGTCCATCCCTTCTGTGCGTCCGGTGCGAACTGGATGCACAGAGGGGAACGCGATTCTGATCCCGCCGGACACGTCTAACCCCACAAGATCAGAATCGCGAACAGTCCTGCACGTGCAGCCTGGGACAGCAATTTTGTCCAGCCTGCAGGTACAGGACTGCACCTGGTAACTCAGTCAGGAAATTTAAATGGAGTCAAGGCACCATGGCGCCATTTAAAAGCTGCAATGCTGGCCACCAACTAAAACTGTAAATTCCCCACAGTCCTACCCCCGATCTGGCCTCCAAAGTCCAGGGTCGGGCTGCATGGAATGTCCCCTGGCCCTCCCAGCCCCTTCTGCACCCCGAATTTAAAAAACAAAACAAACAAACATCCAGGGGAGTTATTCCACCTCAGATGTGGAATAACTTCCCCGGCCATTTCACCAGCCCTGGACGTACAGGGCCGACATTAGAATTGGCCCTGTATGTCCAGGGCTGGCAACCGCCAGCTGCCTGCCCACTCTCTGCCCCCAGGCCGCCCATTCCCCCCCTCCGACTAACTTCCCCGCACAACCGGCAGGGAAGTTAGTCGGGGGCTGAAGCTGGCACAAATAGCTATTCATGTTCAGAATGACCCCCATAGTGTTTTACAGGAGGCTGTGCCAAATAGAGAGCCTCTCGTAGAATCGGTGCAGGACTGCATGTGTATATCTCTCCACATCCAGTGGGAGCAGTGATTTTAGAAAACTGCCCATGAGTAAAAAACATAGAAATAGCCCTCAGATACTATATATGTGGGAGTAGCTTGTAAAATTACTGCTCCTCCTGTAGACAGGCAGCCAGGCCTGCAACACCAGTACCCCTGTCATCTGAATCCCTCAGACACTTCCTTAGACTGTCTGATCCTCTACTACTACTACTATTTAACATTTATAAAGCGCTAGCATATGCAGCGCTGTACAGGCATATAAGAGTGACGGTCCCTGCTCGTTAGAACTTACAATCTAATCAAGACGAAAAACACACAGAGCAAATTTCTAGTTAGGGCAAAACCAGGTTGGTTGTCTCCCATTACTACTAATAGTATTACTGCGCATTTCTATTTAAAACCACATTACATTGGGCATCAGGTTACAATACATTACATTACAGTACATAATATCAGGTTACAATACATTACATTAAGAGTTAAAATACAGGCAGGTTAGGCATCATGGGGTACAGTACAACACATCATGGGATATACTTGGAGGATGCTTACATGGTGACGTTTCACGTGGTTCCGCTGCATCTGGCCAGTTCTTCAGTGGAATTGCTGGAGTGAGGGGGAGGAGGAGGCCGCGGCCCTTCCACAGTGCTGCGCCTAAGGGCCACACCAAAGGGCCCTTTGGCATGGGCCCACCAGACGCGGGCGCACCAAGGAACGCTTCACTTTCAATTCTGGTGCTGGGGTGTTTCTTCGGCCTGATTGGCCATGCGGTGGGGAGCAGGGAGGAGCATACCTGCCTGCTCCCTTCCCCATCGCCAATCGGGCCGGTGGCTGGAAGTCCCGCATACTGTGATTATATCTAAGTTGGTCAAACAGGTTAGATAAGGGGAAAATGCAACCTTAGCCCTAGTAGTAAAACCATGAGATTATGTCTGTGGGTCCTGGTACCAAGATCAGGAGCGACTGGGGGAGTTCTCCTGCTCCACTTTGCATGAGGGACACCAAGTAAGGCCAGGGATGGTATTGGAGGGTGGGGAGCTTAAGAACATAAGATATGCCATATTGGGTCAGACCAAGGTCCATCAAGCCCGTTATCCTGTTTTCAACAGTGGCCAATCCAGATGTAATCATCTTTGCTTCATTGGAAAATGGAACTCTGGGAGTTTTTTGGAGGGCTGGTTGCTAACGGTATTTCCACTAGTAGCTGACTGTAGCCCTTTGGTTAGAGAGCGGGTTTATCACCTGGGAGTATTGCGAGAGGGTGAAGCCTAGCCTCGAGTGTTCCCCTCTATCCTAAACTTAATTTATGGGTAATCTGTTGTTGTTGTTAAGTGCCGTCGAGTCGGAGTCGACTCATGGCGACCCTCTGGATAGCTATCCTAAATTGTGTTCGGTTTTCAGTCAAGCGGCTCATTGTTGACAGACTGGTACCCGTAGCTGCTGTTATTGTATCAATCCATCTTATTGATGGCCTTCCTCTTTTGCGTTGACCTTCTATCTTGCCAAACATGATGTCTTTCTCTAATGATCTCTCTCTTCGCATGATGTGTCCAAAGTATGAAAGTCGAAGTCTTGTCATCTGAGCTTCTAAAGAAAACTTAGGTTTGATCTCCTCTAGTACCGACTGGTTTGTTCTTCGGGCAGTCCATGGTATATACAGAATTCGCCGCCAGCACCATAATTCAAAGGCATCAATTTTATTCCTGTCTGTCTTTTTCACTGTCCAGCTTTCACATCCATATGATGTTATTGAAAATACCATGGCTTGAACAAGTCGAATCTTTGTATGGAGAGAGACATCTCTGCTCTTGAGAATCTTATCTAGGTCTTTCATAGCCATTCTGCCAAGAACAATGCGTCGTTTGATTTCTTGACTGCTTGTTGCTTCTTTATTGATAGTTGATACAAGTAGGTTAAAGTTGTTCACAATTTCAATTTCTTTTCCTTCAACAATGAACCTGTTGATTATGCCAGTTGTCATGATCTTTGTCTTCTTTACATTAAGGTGCAGGCCCATTTTGAGACTATGTTCTTTGATTGTGAGAAGCAAATGTTTCAGATCATCTTCACTTTCAGCCAGTAATGTAGTATCATCAGCAATAGGGAAGGTTGTTGATGAGTCTTCCACCAATCTTCACACCTCTGTTGTCTTCATACAATCCTGCTTCTCTGATGATTTGTTCTGCATATAAATTAAACAAGTAGGGGGAAAGTATGCAGCCTTGTCTTACACCTTTGCTTATTTTATTTATTTATTTGCAGTCTCTTTTATACCGCGCTATTTGACATCAGTGCGGTTTACAATTAACATAAGAGTTGCACATCTCAATTTCGTGATTTGTGCTTACAGTGAAACAGGTATAATAACTTGGGTATACATTAAACAGGAAAATTAAACTTGGGTATGCATTAAGCAGGTATAACAGGTAAAATAGGATATAAATAACCAGTCCCTTAACAAGGAGACACGATGAATAAATACAGTCTACTTTATGCAACAATATAATGAGTTATGTGGCACTGCATAAGTTTCTCATGGTGGTTGGAGGGGAAGGTGTGATTGCGATTGATCAGTCTGGGAATGTGACGTGCATGAGTTTGAGGTGCTGCATTGAGATGTGAGAGTGGGTGAGTGTGGGGAGAAGACTGCATCATCGTAGTGATGAAGAAAGAGGTGCTGTTTCAGTGCCTTCCTAAATTGGGAGAGTTCACTGATGGTTCTGATAGTTGCTGGTAGTGCGTTCCAGCAGGATGGAGCAAAGAAGGAGAAGGCTCTGGATCTAGTGAATTGAGAACACTTCGTGCTTGCCTTAGGTAATATGAGAGTATTTGCGGCATTCGATCTCCTTGCTCGATTGGGAGGTGTGATTGAAATTAGATCAGTAATGGCAGTAGCAGGGTATTTATTGATGGCTTTATGGGTCATAATTAGGATCTTGAATGAGATCCTGGCTTGTATGGGTAGCCCGTGCAATTGTTTTAGTATTGGGGTAATATGAGAACTTCTTGAGGCTCCATGAAGGATTCTTGCAGCTGAATTCATTGCAAGTTGTAAGGGGTTAGTCGTGCACTTAGGTAGACCATACAAGATCGCATTGGCATAGTCAAAGTGAGGCATTATCAGGGCCTGAAAGACAATTCGGAAGTCATCAGGTTCTAACAGTTGACGCAAATTGCGGAGGGTCCGGATTTTATGGTACACCGACTTTGTTATATTTTTGACATGAGCCTTCATATTAAGTTGCTGATCAAGCGTTACACCTAGGTATCTTACTGTAGTCTTGCATATGATCTCTGCGTCGCGAACCTTGATAGACAGGGGTGGAGTAAAAGCCGGATTCCTGGTTACGAAGAGGGCTTCTGTCTTTTTGAAATTTAACTTAAGCATTTGTGCATTTAGCCAGTCTGTGACAGCGTCAAAGCACCTGATAAGTGGGGATAGTTCAAGATGTTCTGTCGAAATTGGCATGTACATCAAGACGTCGTCAGCATAGACCAGGCAGTTGATATTAAATGATTGGATGAGATCACAAATGGGTTGCATATAGACACTGAATAGCAAGGCGGATAGAGATGAGCCCTGTGGAACACCTTTAGTTTGGGGGAAGGAATCGGAGTTGGAGGGGCCAGAACAGACATGTTGCCAGCGATCAGTGAGGTATGAAGCGCACCATGACAAAGCTGAAGCTTGAACTCTCTTCTCTCTGAGGCGTAGCAGGAGAACTTCGTGGTCTACGGTGTCGAATGCGGCAGCAATGTCCATGAAGATCAGTGCAAAGCCTTGTCTGATGTTATCGAGACCTAAGGTTATGGTGTTGAATAAGGTTGTGAGTAATGTTTCAACACCATGTGCTTTGCGAAATCCATGCTGGCAGGGATGCAGGGGTGCATTAGTATCTATGTGATCTTGTAATTGGCGTTGGGTAATCTTTTCAATGATTTTAAACCATTCTGTTTCTCCTTGTTCCGTTCGAACTGTTGCTTCTTGATTAATGTACAGATTGTGCAAGAGTACGATCAGATGTTCTGGTATACCCATGCTTCTTAATGTGGCCCAGAGTTTCTCATGGTTTACACAGTCAAAAGCCTTGCTATAGTCGATAAAGCACAAATAGATATCCTTTTGGTATTCTTTAGTCTTTTCAAGGATCCATCTCACATCCGCAATGATGTCTCTCGTTCCTCGCCCTTTCCTGAACCCTGCTTGCACTTCAGGTAGTTCTTGCTCCAGGTATGGTTGTAGTCTCTTTTGAATAATCTATAATAATCTATACTTAATAATCTATGGTAATCTATACTTCTATTAATCTTTCTACAATTGTTATCTGCCTCTATAATCCTCCAAATTTAATTATCTTTTTCTTTGTACTTTGCATAGTTATTGTTATAATGTAAATCACTTTGAATACCTAAGGCGGTATAAAAAAACTTGTATACCTAAGGCGGTATAAAAAAACGTGTTAAATAAATAAATAAAATAGCACGCTTCCAGCTGGTGATTCTTTCCACAGTGGGATCGACAGGAAGATTGGATCTAAAGGTGGGGGGGGGATGCTGACCGAGGTGGTCAGGGCCGTTGCCTCTCAAGAGGGGTCCAGAGGGAATTGGATGTTGTCAGTGGTAATTGGGGGATGGTGGACTTCCATTAGGCACTTATACGTGCTTTGGGGCAACTATAAATGCCGTCTATGCTTTTTCCTGAAGATATCAATTCCCTATTTGACGTGGGGAATCCACATCTATATTTTAGGCCTGCCGAAGCACTCTCTCTCCCTGCCCTGGCCACACCCCTTGACATCTAAACATACTAAGCATCCCCAGGTTTACCTAGCTCCTGTTGTAAAATGGCATGTGCACATGTGTGCCAGTCTCTACATGTAAATGCTGCCATTTACACATGAGGTGTTTCTAAAATACCCCCCCATTATCATGCAATTACCCGCTCAGCGTCCAGGCCATGAGGACCATGGTCCTGATGCTGGGAAGTAGCAGAGCTCCCTGAAGCTGCATGATGAAGGTTAGGGAACTTTCCTGTTCAGAGGAGATAGGAAGAGGTTCTCCACTCTGGTATGTGGTTGTAGAACACGACTCAGTTAGTCTGCGAGGACGTTGTCTTTTCCAGCCAGATACATGACTCTGAGAGTTATCTCATGTGAGATGGCCCAGTTCCCCATTCTGACAGTCTCTGACACAGGAAAGTAGAATCCCATTCTTTCTCGCTTGTCACATGGTACATAGCTGCTTGATATGAGCAGAGATACCAAGGCTGAACCATCCCAGAGAGTGAACTGCAAAGAGTGAGATCTTTTCTAATGGTGTATCCACTGTATAAATCTAGAAAGATTTAAATGTAATATTGCTTTCCAAATGTAAAAGAAAAACAGCATAAAATATTTGCTTGTCTTTGGAGCCTCTGAAAGGATATAGACATAGGGGCAGCAATATGGGTAAATTCTCTGGGCTGAAAATTGCTCTTCACTCGGTGGCTAAAACTTTGTGCCGAGGTTTCACAGCACCTGGACTGGCACTGGGGGAGACGGTACACAGGAAGCTGGGCTCGGATTTCTTCTCACTGGCTGGGCACTGATACTGAGGCTGTAATGCTTGAGAGAAGGGGCTCAAAGTGTGAGAGTGAGAGCCTTCAGATGAGAGGGACACACTCCTAACGAATGAGACTTGGCACCTCTGTAGGAGGGTGTGCATGGAAAAAATTCTGGTTTATTTCCAAATCTTTTTTTTTATTTCTTTTGGCTAATTTTTGGGTTTATTTCAGTTTGTTTCAGAATTAATGCTTGTAAAATTAGATTAACAAGAGAAAAAACGGTTAATGTAAATGAATCAATTTTATATTTATTAGATAAATAAACAGATAAGCGATGCCAAGCTGAGTTAGATTTAGGGCATCCTGTTTCTGCCAGTTGCTAAACTGGGTCACAAGCACCCAGCACATCCCATAATGCAGACCTGATCCTGATGGTTAATTTCACCAGTGTGCAGTGCTAAGTAAATAAATAACAGTCAAAGCAAAGCAATGGAGCCTAATAGCCACACAGTCATCAGTGCATGCTTTTACCTGCAGGAAGAATGGGCAATATGCAAATAGTCGAGTTAGCTTTGCAAGTGGCTTTTTGAAATGCTCCTCATTATGCATATATTTACAAAACAAAGTTTAATATTTAAACATGTGATGTCCAAATATGCATTTTTCTTGCATTGTTTTTGGAGGGATAATGTTGAGATGATAACACATGTGATTAGTAATCAAAATCTTGGGAGGTGGGGGACTTGGGGTCTAAAAGACCATTGCAAAAGAGTGCAGTGCTGAAGTTTGGCCTAGGGCACCTAATACACTTGCAACTGCCCTGCAATTATGCACATCACCTGAAATTCCTATAATGACTCTTCACATGAATAGTTCGAGGCACCTGTGCTATCCCATGGAATTTTCTGACTATCACAGAACCCATTATGTTATTGTGTGAGCCCAGAAAATTCATTTCCTGAATCATTAGTAGCATTGCATAGTCATTAATGCATCATTAATGTCTTCTATTTGTATCCTGCAGAGAATCAGGCCATACAGGAACAGAAGAAGGAGGAGAATCAAGAACCTCCTGTAGAAATTGAACAATCAGGAAATGTCTCTGAGAATATTTCCCATAGGACTGAGAGGAGAAACACAAGGAACTGCCAGGAATCAGAGAAGGAGCACAGAGACCCGGCAGGAGACTCACCGGATGGAGTCACTGAGTGTGAGAGAAGTGACAGGGAGCTCACAAACATCCCTGAGCCCTAGAGACACCAGAGGGCAGAGAGATCCTTCCAAAATAACAGCAGTGATCAATTGAATTCTAAATGCCACCAGGAAGGGACTAAAGGGAAGAAATCCTTTTTGTGTGACACCAGTGGAGAGAGTTTTGATAAGAAATATCATTTATTATTGCATCAGAGGACATACAATGGGGAGAAACAGTTTAAATGTTCTCAGTGTGGAAAATATTTCAAACAGAGGTTAAGCTTGAAAATACACCAGAGAATTCATGCTGAAGAGAAACCACTTCCCTATATTGAATTTAGCAAAGGTTTCTGTCATAAGGGACTATTAATTACAAACCAAAGAACACACACTGGAAAAATGTCTCTGATCCACAGTGGAAAGAAACCTTTTACATGTACTGAATGCAATAAGAGTTTCAGTTATTTATCAATCTTAAAAACCCATCAAATGATCCACAGTGGAAAGAAACCTTTTACGTGTACTGAGTGCAATAAGAGTTTCACTCAGTCATGGCATCTTAAAACTCATCAAATGATCCACAGTGGAAAGAAACCTTTTACGTGTACTGAGTGCAATAAGAGTTTCACTCAGTCATCGGATCTTCAACGCCATCAAATGATCCACAGTGGAAAGAAACCTTTTACGTGTACTAAGTGCAATAAGAGTTTCACTCAGTCATTGACTTTTAAAAGGCATCAAATGATTCACAGTGGAAAGAAACCTTTCACATGTACTGAGTGCAATAAGAGTTTCACTCAGTCATCGCATCTTAAAAGTCATCAAATGATCCACAGTGGAAAGAAACCTTTTACGTGTACTGAGTGCAATAAGAGTTTCACTCAGTCATCGCATCTTAAAAGCCATCAAAGTATCCACAGTGGAAAGAAATGTTTTACATGTACTGAGTACAACAAGGGTTTCACTCATCGCGGCTTGTACATGGCCTCCGAGTACTCTGGCCAGTGGGAGCAAGATAACAAGGGGAAATCAGCGTACCTGCAGGAATAAGAATATGCGGGTGCAAGTGGGGACAGTGGAGAGAACAAAATGGTGACGAGTGGGCCACAGCAGCCCAAGGAGACAGAGCGCATGGAATGGGAGACACCTGCAACCAATTTAGAAAAAGGAGAAGGTATCATTCAGGGCATAACTCGAACCAAGATGCGGGGAATGTTTTTTTCCCCTTTACATAGCATCTAGTAACATACATAAATACTCTTGCATGTAAACATCAACATTCAACTGGTGTATATAGCGACCGATAATTTGGATATAGGGACTGATATTTTGCCACTGGATGCAGTGCCAAATTAAAATCTCCCCCAACATGAGTTTCCCCTGCACCGCCCGTTCCAATAATTCTCTCACTTCTTTCCAGAATGGAACTTGCCCCCCATTAGGTGCATACAGATTTACTATCGTTACTTTCTCCCCACTCAACTTGCCCACGAAAATGAAGATTCTCCCCTCCCGATCCCTAATCACTTCCCCCACCTGAAATGGACAGCGGGGAATGGTTTAATGAAATTAAAACTGAAGTAAGGGCAGTTAAGATGGAACTTGGATAGCTCATCGGGAAAATGAAGGAGGAGTTTGCAGAATTGACGCATCAGGCGGGAGAGCATGAAAACAGACTGCAGGACTTGGTGCAGCAACAAGAAGTATTGGAAAACCGGGTAGGAAAAGGAGAGGAGTGGCAGGACAAACTGCAGTACAAACTGGATGACTTCAAAACAGATCCCGTAGAAACAACTTGCGATTCAGAAGCATACTGAGGACTCAAAATTTAAAGACAGTGCAAAAGTTGCAGTAGTTTGCTCAGAAGCCTTGCAAAAGGGAGGGGAAGAGGTAGCCCCCTAGAGAAATACTGCTGGACAAAGCACACCGAGCACTGGGTCAGCCAAGAATCAATAGAGACACCATCATTTGCTTGAAGGATTACAAACGTAAGGAGCGCTTAGTGGCAAAAATGAGGGGACTTGGGAATTTCACCCGGCAAGGGTACCCGGTCTCCATCTATGATGATCTGTCAGCAGGGACTCTGCAGTGGCATAGAGCACTGAAAGCAATCACTCAAGCTCTCCGGAGCACTGAACTGTGCTATCGCTGGCTGCATCCATCTGGAATCTTGTTCTTCGGGGAGAGAAGACATGGCGAGTGCATACAATGACTGAGGCACTCAGAGCTTTAAAAGATGTTGGTTTCCAGCCGCAAGAGGTAGCAGCCCATCAGGAGTGGGAGACTCGAGTAAAGCATCTTGAGGAGACAAAGTGCTGAATTAGACAGCTAAGGAGCAGGCCGCATGGGATGAAAATTGAGCTGTGAATGGACTGAGGGGACTGATGGAAGTGAAAGAGGACAGCATAGACTGATTGGTCGGTAAAGGCTCACCAGACTACATGAGGGAGGAGCTGATTTGGGCAGAGTTAAATGGTTAGGTTGCCAGAAAATTGGGAAGGGTAAAGGACACTCTAATTTATATTTGCTTCTGGAACACGAGGGGGAAGGGAGCGGGGGACAGGGGGAGGAGATGGAGAGGGAGGGGTTAGAGGATGCAAGGAGGGGACCAGGGTGGGAATAAATCAAAGGATAAAGGGAACTGGAATAGGAAGCAGCTAACAGTGACCACAGTGAATTCTAAAGGGCTCCAGACATGGCATAAAAGACACTTACTGGAGAGAGAGGGTAGGCGTCTTAATGCGGACGTCTTATGTGTCCAAGAAATGCATCTGAGGGTGGGGCTGGGGCACCTATTATATTCAAGATATTACCCAGTAGTGATCCTTGCCGGACAAAGAGCAACTCCAAGGAAAGGAAGTATGGGCATCTTAGTTCATGAGACATGTCAACATGCAATTGTGGGAGAATGTAGGGATAAAGCTGGGGCAGTGGGTAGGGGTGCGGCTGAGGGTTATTGATGAAGAGGTTTGGATCATCAGTGTTTACTGCCCAAATGAACATTGGGGGGAGTTATATGAGCAGATGTTAAAGGAGATGGAGGGGCTAGGGGAGGCCCTGATTAACTTGTGGGGGGACGATAATTTGATCAGCAACCCGCACTTGGACAACAGTGGGGGACAAGCCAGCGGGGGCTGCTGGGGAGCAGAAGAGTTTGAAAAATTTAAGGAATATCTTGGGTTTGTGGACATTTGGAGATGTAGACATTCAGAGTAGCGTAAATATACATTCTACTCCCATTCCTATGGGACATACAGTTGATTGGATATGATCTGGGCTAGTGGAAGCTGGATTTCTAAGGCTAGGACCATAGAGCAGGACCGATACCCTGAACAGACCATGCCCCCATTAGTGTTACATTTGACACTGGAGATCGAGATGAAGGGGTTAAATTCTGGAGGTTAAATTTCACTTTTAGATGAGAAAGCACAGGTAAATAAAATACATAAAACTATACAGGAATACGTCTGTTTTAATTTGAATGGAGAAATGGGCACTGTTTGGGAGGGGCTGAAGACTGTCACTAGAGGTCACCTCATCAATATGGCAGCCCAGGCCAAGAGGGAGAGGAGTAATTCTGAAAAGCAGAAATTTCAGTTAAATTGTAATCTGTTCTATTCAATTTGTTCCATGTAACTGTTCCACTGTTTTTGTTCTTGTTATCTCCAGTTCTATGTGAAATGTTTGATTGCTCATGTTATTTGTAAACCGCACTGATTCCAAAAAGCGCGGTATATAAAAGCAAATAAATATATAAAACAAACTCTTAGAAAGAATTGTGGAGTTAGAGGGGAGGCAACAGAGTGATTGTGATCCATAATTAATTAATAGCTGAATTGATTAAACTATGGGGAGAATTGAGCAGATTGCGGGCTCAAGAAATTGCACACAGGTTAGCCATGTTGCAGCAAGCACATTTTGAACGGGGTAATAAGTCTGGTAAGATTCTGGCTAGCTGTCTGAAAGCATTTGAAACCACAAGGGGGGATGGTACATTGACTGTCTGAAATTAGTCAGGTATTTAGAGAATCTTATGAACATAAGAACATAAGATATGCCATACTGGGTCAGACCAAGGTCCATCAAGCCCAGTATCCTGTTTCCAACAGTGGCCAATCTAGGTCATATGTACCTAGCAGTTTCCCCAAGAGACACAAGTTCCACAATGCTTGTACTGGGTCAAGCATTGATATCTTCGGTCACTTCTTAATAATGGTTTATGGACCTTTCCTCCAGGAACTTGTCCAAACCTTTTTTAAACCCAGCTACACTAACAGCCTTTACTACATCCTCCGGTAACAAATTCCAGAGTTTGATTACACGTTGAGTGAAAAAATATTTTCTTTTATTAGTCTTAAATAGTTTACCCTGTAGCTTCATTGCATGTCCCCTAGTCTTTCTATATTCTGATAAGGTAAAGAATCGATCTATGTTTACCCGTTCCACTCCGTTCATTAATTTATAGACTTCTATCATATCTCCCCTCAGCCGTCTCTTTTCCAGGTTAAAGAGCCCTAACCTTTTTAGCCTTTCTTCATAGGAGTATCCTTCCATCCCCCTTACCATTTTGGTGGCTCTTCTCTGTACCTTTTCTAAAATTGCTATATCCTTTTTAAGATACGGCGACCAGAATTGCACACAATATTCAAGGTGCGGTCTCACCATGGAACGATATAGAGGCATTATAATATCTTTTGTTTTATTTTCCATTCCTTTCCTTATCATACCTAGCATTCTATTTGCTCTCTTGGCCGCCGCTGCACACTGGGCCGAGAATTTTAACATGGTATCCACAATGACGCCTAAATCTTTATATGAGAGCCTATATAAAGTGAAACATAAGGGGGAAAAGAGAGGGAGGTCTCAGTAGGCTTTGTACGATGGAGTGTACTCCCTTGTAGCATCCTCCATCTTACAAGGGGTGGGGGGGGAGATGTAGGGCTGGTACCCCTGCAATTCTACATGCAAATCTCCGGCCTGCTCAGCAACTCAGGCCTGAACCAAAATGAACCACACTACACAGACAAGATGGATTCTTCACTACACTTTTGCTGTGTTCAGCTACAAACCTGTCCTCCAAGCAACTGCTTGCACAGCGTTTCTAAGTGTGCATACAGAGGCTATTGTCCGTGGCTGGCCTTGGACACTTGTGCATGCCCAGAAGTTACATACTGTTGCTTCTGACTGACTTTTTACCATGGCTCCTTTGTTTGCAAGAAGCTGCTCATCATCTACCTCCTGATTCGCTGAGAACACCTCAGACTGCCTGGTGCCCACCAATCATCGGACCTATGACGGAGGATTCTCACACAGAATTCTGCATTCTGCGCTGAAAACTTTAGTAGTAGTAAGTGAGAGAGAGAGTTGGGGGGCTTTTCCCACCTGTTCATATAGACTCCTGCACCGGTTCCTCTCTGCTGTGCACTACGTACCTGATTCCTGCGCCCTGAGCCTTCCGCCAGACGGCCCCTACGTGTGGGCTAGGCCGTCCTCCACAGGTCTGAGATAAGACTTTCACAGATACCTACGGTTCGTACTTACTGCGGCTCGCCTGACGAGGCTAGAGCCCGCACTAGCTAGAAGCTGCTTCTGAGTGCCGACGGAGCTAAGGTACTGGCTTATCTCTCCTCTCCTGGATGGGCAAAGGGGTTAGCAATATATTTCTTGCTTTTCCTCAGTGCAGAGCGAATCAGTTACGTCTGGTTACTAATCTGTGATTTATTACGTTGTCCAATTGTATATTTGTGCTATAACAAATTGTTACCTCATGTTCCTAATTAGCCATATATGTGTGTGTATATTTTTCTATTTGGTTACCTATAATAAAGTCTAATATATATATATCTGCAGACCAGACTTCTTTCGTGGCTCATTGCCAGAATAACTCACCGAACTTTGGGCTGGGATAGTAGCCATATTCCCCTAGACAACAGAGAGTCTAACTTATTTTTATGCTACTAATATACCCTACAGTATCCACAATGACGCCTAAATCTTTATATGAGAGCCTATATAAAGTGAAACATCAGGGGGAAAAGAGAGGGAGGTCTCATTTTTGAATGACTGTAATCTAAGGAAGCTGGGGCAGAGAAGGAGGAGAGAATAGGATGGGAAATCAGTGAGGAGGAGGTCCAAGCAGCCATTAAGATCCTCAAGTTGGGTAAGGCCCTGGGGTTAGATGGCTTCACTGCAAATTGTATCACTTAATGCAAGACCAAATTACCCTGGTGTTAACTAAAGTCTTTAATGGGGAGCTCCAAGGGGAGGAGATCCTGAAGTTGATGGAAAAAGTGGGTATCACAGTCCTACCTAAACTGGGCAAGGATAACACAGTCTGTGGATCGTATCGGCCAAACTCTCTAATTAACCTCAATGCTAAAGTACTGGCCAAGGTGCTAGCTAATCGCCTCCAAGGGGTAGTACCTAAATTGGCACACAAAGACCAAACGGGGTTTATGATGGGGCGACAAGGAGGTGACAACATTCAGAAACTATTAAATATTACTTGGGACCTACAGAGGTCAGGAGAGCAAGCAGTATTTGTTACGTTGGAAGCTGAAAAAGCATTTGACTAGGTATAGTGGCAGTTTATGTTCCAGGTTTTAGAATGAATGGGCCTGTGGAAGAATTTTCTAAAATGGATAAAAGCACTGTATGCCCATCCAAGAGCCCGCATCAGAGTATATAGAGGTTATTCCGATAGTTTTGCTCTTGGGAGAGGGACATGCCAGGGATGCCCACTATCACCTATTTGCCTTGGCGATACAGCCCCTCGCAGAGTATATTAGCAAGAAGACATACAGGGGGTGGAGGTGGCGGGGGGGAGGGGGCAGAGGACCAAAATCTCCCTTTTCGCAGACGATATTATTTTTACCCTACAACAGCCCCTTACCACACTGCCAATATTGATGACAGCGATGGGTAGATACAGTGAGGTAGTGGGCTATAAATTAAATCAGAGCAAGACTGCAATATTTAATTTACTAAAAGCATTGGAGGCCCACCTGTGGGGCATTTCCCCATCAAGTGGCTAAATAAGCAGTTCTGATATCTGGGGATACAATTAGTCAGCCTGCTCAAGAACCTTCAGGATTGGAACTATAAACTGCTGGTGGAAAGCCTCAAATGAGACCTCTTTCTTGGATGGGACTTCATCTGACCTGACTGGGGTGCATAGCCATAGTCAAAATGAATGTGCTACCGCAAATTTTATTTTTATTTGTGTCTTTGCCCAGTGCGCTGCCCTAGGGGGTATTAAAAATGCTTCAAAATATGATAATGCAATATGTATGGAATGGGAAAGTCCCCAAGGTGGCACGGTCCACCATGTATAAGTGGAGGGAAGAAGGGGGGCTGGGAGTACTGTGTATAGCCCCCTACTATGCCACAGCACAACTACATGCTCTGTTTGCTTGGAAGGATGGAGGAGATGCCCTACAGTGGGCGCGAATGGAAGTGGGCAGCAAGGTACTCTTAGAGTCATTGATTTGGGACCCGACTGAGATACCCAGAGTGGAGGAGGCTGAAAATCCCCAATGGAAATTAACCTTTCAAATTTGAAAAAAAGGAGATGGTTCCTTTTGAGGGGGGGAGAAGAGATTCTCTAAATACACCTTTATTTGGGTGATGGGGACGTTTACGCCAAGCAGAAAAGGAAAGTTATTTGAGGAATGGGTCTGAAAGGGCTTGACACATGTAGGTCAAGTGGTGGATCGGGAGATTAGCAAAACAAGGAAAACAAGTGGCAAGTACACAAACACAGTGGGAAATAGAGTGTTACTCCAGAAACCCTTGATCAATCAATACCGGATGCAAGAATGGTTATGGAGAGGGGAATGAACTCAATGGATGAGAGATTGATAGTTCCAGTCCAAGAGAATGGCTTACAGATGGAATGGTTTACAGAGGGCATTGAAAAAAACATTAAAACAGACATACATAGATTCTATAGCTGGCTGCAAAGTTCTGATGGCAAAACATTTCTATACAGAAAGGCAGAATAAAGCAGCACATCTTATCCATCTCATCCCGCCATTCCTCATATCATTGCCATGTAAACACTACAGCATCATTATACAGGTAAAGTACTGGGAGCATGACCCTAGGAGAATTATGGAGAATGAAGAAGTTATGATCATCTGGATTGCTCCCATTCCAACAGATAAGAAGCTGGATGAAGGAAGCCGGTCCTATTGGTAAATGAGAAGAACACCCAGAATTGCATTGATTATAGAAGTATCAGTTCCAGGTGACCATTCTCTGAATCACGTTGAGAGGGAGAAGACCTTCAAGTACCAAGAAACACAGTCAGAGACAAAGAAACTGTGGCAGAAAGAGACTGAGCTTTTTCCCATCATGTTAGGTACCACAGGCTTGATTAAGAGGAATTTCCGAGCATACCTTGACAAATTACTACTACTTACTAATCAGTATAGCGCTACAAGGCGTATGCAGCTCTGTACATGTAAGACGTAAGATACAGTCACTGCTCATCAGAGCTTACAATCTAATCAGGACAAAAAATCACAAAACTGGAAACTAGAGTATGGCGAGATACACATAAGTAGTGAACAAGAGAGTGAGGAGCATGAGGATCCAAAAGCATCCTCAAAGAGTTGGTTTCATAGCCTGGATTTGAATAGGGCTAGAGAAGGAGCCTGACACACTGACTCAGATAGTTTGTTCCAGGCATATGGAGTAGAAAGGTGGAATGAACAAAGTTTGGAGTTGGCAGTGACAGAGAAGGGCAGAGATAAAAGGGATCTGCTAGGGGAACGGAGTTCCTGAGGATGGGTTTAGAATGAGATTAGAGAGGAAAGGTATTGAGGAGCCACAAAATGAATGCACTTGCAGGTCAGCAGGAAAAGTTTGAAGTGGATGCAGAAATGGATAGGGAGCCAGTGAAATGTCATGAGAAGAGGGGTTATATGAGCATAGCAGGCAGAAGATAAGCCATGCAGCAGAGCTCTGAACAGATTGATGATTGAGAGGGAGACCAGTGAGGAGCAGGTTACAATAGTCAAGATGGGAGGTGACTAGAGAGTAGATGAGGATCTTGCTAGTCTGTGTAGAAAGGAAGGGACGAATTTTACTGATATAGAGGAAGAAGCGACAGGTTTTAGCTATCTGATTGGATGTGTGCAGAGAAAGAGAAAGTAGAGTTAAAGATGACCCCAAGGTTAGAAGCTAAGGGAACAGGGAGGAGTGTGGTGTTACCCACCGAACCAGAGAAGGGAGGAAGGGGGGAGGGTGAGTTTGGGGGGAAAGATAAGGAGCTCAGATTTGGCCATGTTCAATTTCAGATGGCAGTGAGACATCCAGGCAGCAGTGTCAGATAAGCAGGCAGAGATCCGGGCCTGGATCCCCTGGAAGGATTTCAGGTGTAGAGAGAAATTACCCATACATGTTCCATCTTATGAACTCCAGAAGGAAGCTGGACGATGCAAGTACTACACCAAGCATTAGCAGTAAATTTAATAGACTGAGCTCATACTCCACATATCCTGGCTTAGGCATGAGGTTCATGACTACCTTGGTGTGCAGAAAACTATCCCATTTGGAGATATTGCCTCAAGGGGAGCCAGTGTATAACTGAAGGGAGTCCATATCTCTTACCAAATCTGGTTGACTACCTTCCCATGATGACTTCAGGAGCGAATGTGATGGGGGATGTCCTGTAGTTCTAATCCATTTTGCCCAGAGATGAGGAATCAGTATCTTCTTCCATTGCTGCAGAAACAGTAGTAGTTTGAAGATTATATTAAGCTCCAGCATTACTGGACGTGGATCCCTGCTAACTGTGGATTGAGTCAGAATTTAGAATGGGCAGCCTATAGATTGTCTGGGATGCTGGTTAATCAGCAATGTGTCTGATCTCTGGTGCAGCTATTGGACATGGAAAACTTGTTCAGTAACCTACTCTATCGGGACAGAGAACAAAGAGCTAATGAAAAAAATTAAGAGGGCAAATTACAGTTATATGGACTTTTGAAGTTTAAAAGGCAATAAGGTTCTGCTATTTTGAGAACACAGGTTCTAAATTTAAATCCAGAAGGTTCAAAAATTGGAAACAAGAGCAAATCAATACAAAATAACCTGATGATCCACAGAGAAGTTCTCAAATTAGAAAAACAAATGAGAGAAGTATGCAAGTGATAACATCTCAGAACAATTGAAGGATGAGAGAGAAAGTGAAAGAGAGGCACCAGAAGAAAGATGCCATAACAGCCGGAGAAATAGGAAGAGGTAACTGGCCTGATACAGAAACCGATGAATGGTAAGGGGGCAACAGAGGAGGTGAAACATGATGTAAGACAGACCAAGGAACAGAGTCCGGAAGATGGAAGGACTCCGAGCTGAGCTTCTGGAATATGTGGAGATGGTCTGTAGTCCTGGAGATGGAAGGGGACCTAAGCTAAACTTGATACCCAAAGTAAAGTATCTGATTAGGAACATGACCGAGTTCATAAAATGAATAACCTTACAGAAATCAATTGAATTCAGTATTGTGTAATGAAAATTATACCCCAAAATTTAATCAATGAGGACACAATGCCAGAAGAAAACTAACCACCTGTATAGGGAAAAACAGAATCACTGAGTGCAGAGGTGTCACTGGTAGAAGAGTAAATCTATGCATTACAGACTCCAAAGACAATGAGGAAAGGGATTATGTTAAAATATCACCAAACAAAGCTGAAACAGAGAAGTTCTTGCTGTGCCCATGGGGCATATTCAGTTCAAGGCTCTGCCATTTGGCCTCACGACCACGACTTGCACTTTCACCAAAGTCATGGTACATATCAGATGCTCGATAGCTTTGTCCACGAGCATTATAAATTTGATGTATTAGTGGAGAAATCACAGAGGTGAGTCACAGTCGTGTTATTCCATGTTCTGAACTACATGTATGTAATAAAGATTCTTGACTCTACCTGCCTTTTGTCATGAGGCACAAGGATCAGAGCCCAGGGAGATAGAGAATGTACTTCAGAATGAATCCACTTTTGACAGGTCAAAGGAAAACATGGAGGAAGGTTGGCATAGAAACCCCAAACAAACTATGTCACACAGTACTAGGGAACGCCCAAACCAGGAGCTAACCCATGACTCATTAGGAGAGGGGAAGCAGCTGATGAGGGGCGGAGCCCAAGCAAACGGGAAAGGCAACACATTTAAAAATCCCCTAGCTGGGAGTAGTGAGGAGAGAGGGAGGAGAAGAATTAACAAAGGACCCAGCCAAAGGAGAACTGTCTTGGGAACAGAGTGGAAGGATGAGAGAAGGGAAGGGAGTCCCAATCTCACCCAGGAAAGCTCCTCTGAAGAAGGGAGTCGTGGGAGACACGCTGACCCAAAGAGACAGGCAGTTCCACGCTGTAGGAGGCAGTGCACGGCTAGTCAGTGCACTGAGGAACTCTATTCCCCAGAAAGCAAGGAACATTGCTTTAAAACCCAGATAAGGCAGTCTCAACCTTATAATGCTAAGTACTCTGAAGTAAAAGTTTATTTCCCAGAAGCTGAGCTGCCTGTGAGAAAACCCAGGAAAAGCAGAAAAGAAAAGTTTTACCTTGAGCCGTGTTGCAGCCAAGAGAGGTTCCTGGAAAGGAGTTTGCTGGAAGGTAGGAAAATACCACCTAATAGCAGAGCAGAGGAATCTAACCAAGTTCCTTGTACGTACCAGGAGCTGTGTGAAAGAGCCAATAGTAATTATGGTAAACACCCAGGCTCCTCTAGGCTGTTGGGGGAAGGGAACCTTTTACCCTTTGCAGAGGAAGTGATTAAGCAGGGAAAAGAGTTCACCCCACGGGAAGCTGAGGAGGACGTTGATGGTATGCAATGTGATTTTTACCAAGCTCCAGACACGGAGATATTCATGGACTGTACGTACACGCTGTCAGATAGCATACACTCTCTATGCTAGTATTGCTATAATATTATTATAAGAAGGAAAACAGTCCAAAGAGTGTTTGGAAGTTAAACTGTTTTCTATGCCTTTTTGTGTTACCTTAAGAAGCTGAAGACAAGCATTGCCTAAGTTTGGTTATCCTTTTGTTTCACTGTACCAGAAGTATGGACTTTATGTTGCTGTATTTTCAAGGTTAAAATCCAACCCTGGGAAGGGAATAAATCCTATTTTTACCTTACTATCTCGTGCACAACTATTTACTTCATAAGCTATTGAACTACAATACCCAGAAGGCTTTACCCAGCCTCAAAATAGTGGTTCACAGCCTCAAGAAGAACATTACCCCGCTCACCTTACTCACACTAAGGCCTCTGGGAGGGTGAGTGGGTGACAAGCTGGCGTAGTTTTTCGGATTTTGACCCGGGAGAAAGACGCAGCAAGAGAACTACGGCTCCAGAAGACCCTAGAGAAGCAAGTTGGCAAAACACGGCTGGTGAAGCAAGAAAGACACAGTGACCTTTCCTGAATGCTAACCTCTACACGAAGCCTCAGGTAACGTCACCTGGGCATAAGCGTGGGAGGATTGTGCAGGAAAAGGGGGCGCTGTGGGGCTAAAGGAAAAAGGGAGCCGCACTTGTTTTTTTTTTTCTCTCTTCTTTTGCTACAGGTGCTGAAAAGAAGAGATGGAGCCCAGAGACGTAATGTACTGGTTGCAACAGCAATGGGACAAGCAGCTGGAGCTAGCAAAGCACGTCCAGGAGCAGAACACTATCCTAATGAGGGAGCAACAGA
Source organism: Ichthyophis bannanicus (assembly GCA_033557465.1). NCBI lineage: Eukaryota > Metazoa > Chordata > Amphibia > Gymnophiona > Ichthyophiidae > Ichthyophis > Ichthyophis bannanicus. Next base: position 75,205,982 of record CM066031.1, read on the forward strand.
AGCCCCTATTGGACGCTATGAAGGCGCTGCTGAGTAAGCCGCAGGAGCTACTGACTGAGAACCCCATGGTCATACCAGGGACAGGACTAAACGCAAGTCATGCTTTTTCCCTAGGACAGGGGTCGGCAACCCACGGCTCCGGAGCCGCATGCGGCTCTTTCTCACCTTTGCCGCGGCTCTGGAGCACACTGCCCGCCCGGTATTAAAACGTGACGTTATGGGCTCCCTCCATTCTTCTGCAGCCGCGGCTCCCTGCCTCTTAAGGAACTGCGGCTGTGCTTTTAAAATCATCTCGGAGCCCTTCCTGTCTTGACGGGCTCCGTGCAGCATTGTCCCGCCTCTAAAGGAAGTTTTGGAGGCGGGACAATGCTGCACGGAGCCCGTCAAGACAGGAAGGGCTCCGAGATGATTTTAAAAGCACAGCCGCGGTTCCCTAAGAGGCAGGGAGCCGCGGCTGCAGAAGAAGGGAGGGGGGCTGACATGGAGGGAGGGGGGCTGACATGGAGGGAGGGGAGCTGACATGGAGGGAGGGAGCAGATATGGATGGATGGAGGGAGGGGGGCTGACATGGAGGGATGGAGGGGGCTGACATGGAGGGAGGGGGGCTGTTATGGATGGATGGAGGGAGGGGGGCTGACATGGAGGGAGGGAGCTGATATGGATGGAGGGAGGGGGCTGACATGGAGGGATGGAGGGGGCTGACATGGAGGGAGGGAGCTGATATGGATGGAGGGAGGGGGGCTGACATGGAGGGATTGGGGAGGCAGGCTGACATGGAGGGAGGGAGCTGATATGGATGGAGGGAGGGAGGGAGGGAGGGGGCTGACATGGAGGGATGGAGCACTGGTAATGGGGTTGAGGGGACGAGCACTGGAAATGAGCTGATTAGGGGAGGCTAGGACTGGTAATGATTTGATGGGGGTAGGACTGGTATTGGGCTGATTAGGGGAGGCTAGCACTGGTAATGGGGTTGAGGGGGGATTAGCACTGGAAGCGAGCTGATTGGGGGGCTTTGACTGGGCATGGGCTGATTGTGGGGAGGGGAGGATAGAGCTTCTGGCCCTGGAAGATAACTGGGGGCTAAGGCTACAAATGGGCTGATATGAGGGGATGGGAGAATGGAACTGGATCTGAGAGGGGCTGCCATGGTATTTGTACTAGAAGGGACAGGTCAGTGGGGAAGGAGGGGGATTGGAAGGAAATGGACACCAGTGGCAATCATGGGAATGCAAGTTGACATTGGAAGGTACTGGGAGTGAGGACTGGAAAGGGGCTGATATTGGGGAGGGTTACTGGGACTGGAAATAGGCTGATGGAAAGAAGTGAAGAAAACGAAAGAAGAGATAAGAAATGGCAGATGGACCATAGACCACAGAAAGAGAGCCAAGAGAAGAAAGGAAAGCAGAAGCCTCAGATCGGGACCAGCATGATCAAAGAATAAATTGGTCAGACAACAAAGGTAGAAAAAATAATTTTATTTCATATTAGTGATTTGACTACAAAATCATCATCATTTTGAAATCAAATATTGTTACTTGTTGTGATATTTTTTGGCATATTTTTTTTGGTGTGCGAAGGAAGAGGGGTAGTCTTATACGGCGAGTATAGGCCAAACACCTTTATTTTAACAGGAAAAGTAGGGGGTCGTATATAGCATTAAGGTAAGAAACAATATATGCAGTGTTAGATTTGTTTTAAATGTCGCAATGGTTTTGTGGCTCCCAGTTTTTTTTTTCCCTTCGGAAACGGGTCCAAGTGGCTCTTTATGTCTTAAAGGTTGCAGACCCCTGCCCTAGGACAACTAAGTCCAAATGACAATGTGGATGATTTTATTGACGTGTTCGAACGTATTGGGGGAGCGCTAAAATGGCCTAGTGAGCAATGGGCAACCCGATTTGCGGTTTCACTTACAGGTGAAGCCCTATCGGCCTACAAGGCCATGCCAGCCACTCTTGCCGCTGACTATAATGAGATTAAAAAAGCGGTAAAGGATAGGTTGGGGCTCACTACCTCTCATTACAGGAGGCTATTTAGAGAAGCCTGCCTGAAAACACAAGAGACCCCAAAGGCGTTGCAGCAGCGGTTAAAAAACTTAGCCTGGAAGTGGTTAACTCCAGAGACGAAAACTTTTGAAGCTATATTAGACTCAGTAGTCTTGGAACAGTTCATCCAAGCTATGCCTAATGAGATGAGGACGTACCTTATGTTGCAAAACTGTCAGTCTACAGAGGAAGCAGCTATACTAGCTGACCGGTTTTTGGAGGCTCAGATAGCTGACCCTTCAGGGTTTGGGGTAATGCAGGCTGCAGGTTTGGCAACTGGAAAAAGGGAAAAAGATCCCAGAGGAAAATTGTATACCACGCAAAGTGTAAATGCTAATAATGATGGTGATGTTTTTGTATACAAGGGGAAATGTTACCTGTGTGGAAAAGCGGGGCATTTCAAGAGGGATTGTGCCAAACGAACTGTCCTCATATCTGGACTAGATAAGCCATCGTTGGAGGGATTTCTGCTGCATGCTCAGGTGGAGGGGGTAGAGACGTTGGCATTGCTCGACTCGGGGGCCGACCAGAGCATGATTTCCTCCAGGCTCTGGGAGGCCATCAAGAGGTGCCGTTCGTCGCCCCCGAGTCAAGCCGAGAACCAGGTCAGGATAAAATGCATACATGGTGCGTTTACATTTTATCCTCTGCAGAATCTTGCTATAACCGCCCTCAATATGGAGCAAATAATGCCCGTAGCTGTGATTTCCACACTTCCTAGGGATCTTATATTAGGCAGGGATTGGCTACCCTTTTATAAAGGATTAATAGCAGGTTTAAATACCCGAGCCAACTTAGTCTCCACTAGATCGCAGGCCGGAACCTCAGGGATGGGAGAGACATCCTCCGGGGACAGGGAAGAGCTGGTATCCCAAGAGGGGGGGGGGGGGTTGGATGAGGAAGAAGTAAATATTCTCCCTGCACACGTTGATTTAGTACATGAACCCGTTAGGCAGGGTAGAAAAGCCAAGGCAAAGAGACGCCACGAGAGGCAGTCTAGATCCCGAGGCAGGTCCGAATTGGAGGCGGGTGCGAGCTTACCATGGGTACCCGCCGAACTGGTAAATAAGTTCCCTGCCGAACAGCGGGCTGACCCAGCACTCAAGAGAGCCTTCGAATGGGCCCGGGAAACCCGGCCTACGTTGCCTAGGTTTTTCCTAGAAAGTGGAATTTTATATAGGGAAAGCTTGGACCCCTACACTGAGGCAGTTAGGAAACAGCTGGTAGTGCCGACGGCGTTTAAGGCTATAGTCCTGCGCCTCGCACATGACCACCCTATAGGAAGCCATAAGGGCATTCAGGGCACCCTGGACCAAATATTAGGTCGCTTTTATTGGCCAGGGGTGTTCAAAGAAACTAGGCAGTACTGTGAGTCATGTGCCCCATGTCAAAGTGTAACAGCTTTAAGGCCAAAAGCTGTACCTTTAATACCAACCCCCACTATAGCGGTGCCTATGAGTCGCATAGGCATGGACATGGTAGGCCCTATGACCCGAACACCTAGGGGTTTCCAGTACCTACTAGTAATAGTTGATTATGCCACCCGATTCCCCTGGGCTATTCCCCTAAGGAACACCTCTGCAAGGATTATAGCCCAGGAGCTCGTAAAACTATTTTGTATGGTGGAATTCCCCAGGGAGGTCTTGACGGACCAGGGCAGCAATTTTTTGTCTAAGCATTTGTCCACCGTATGGGAAGCTTTTGGAATAAAGCATATATGAACTTCAGCGTACCACCCCCAAACGAATGGTTTGGTAGAACGTATGAATCAGACCATCAAGCAAATGCTTAGGAGGGGCTTAAAAAAAGGGGAGATAGCGGACTGGGATACCTTGCTCCCGTTCGTGTTATACGCGTGCAGAGAACGCGTACAAACCTCTTTAAAAGCATCACCCTATGAGCTCATGTTCGGTAGGTCCCCTAGGGGAATATTAGATATATTACACGAACAATGGGTGGAACCAGACATTTCAGAAGTGGAAGTACCTCAATTCCTAAAAGGTCTGAGGCAACGATTAGAACGGACGGCAAGGGCCGCAAGGGAGAATTTACAGGCCAGCAAACAAAAACAAAAACAATATTATGACAGGGGCAAGAAGCCCAGAACGTTAACAATAGGTGACAAGGTGATCATCCAAGTGGCAGATCCTGGCCCAAAGTTTGAGGCCCATTGGAAAGGGCCATGCACGATTGTGGAAAGGGTAGGGCCAGTCTCTTATAGGATAGAGAACGCAAAGGGTCGCTGACAGGTATATCACCTGAACCTTTTAAAACCTTGGAAGGAGAGGTCCGCCACCGCCAGTATGGCGTACGTGGAGCAGCGATACAGATCCAACACCTGGATTACGCACTGTCCGACAGAAGATTCGGCAGCGCGTAATATTTTAAGGCGGGGGATCTGTCATGAGGCACAAGGATCAGAGCCCAGGGAGATAGAGAATGTACTTCATAATGAATCCACTTTTGACAGGTCAAAGGAAAACATGGAGGAAGGTTGTCATAGAAACCCCAAACAAACTATGTCATACAGTACTAGGGAACGCCCAAACCAGGAGCTAACCCATGACTCATTAGGAGAGGGGAAGCAGCTGATGAGGGGCGGAGCCCAAGCAAACGGGAAAGGCAACACATTTAAAAATCTCCTAGCTGGGAGTAGTGAGGAGAGAGGGAGGAGAAGAATTAACCAAGGACCCAGCCAAAGGAGAACTGTCTTGGGAACAGAGTGGAAGGACGAGAGAAGGGAAGGGAGTCCCAATCTCACCCAGGAAAGCTCCTCTGAAGAAGGGAGTCGTGGGAGGCACGCTGACCCAAAGAGACAGGCAGTTCCACGCTGTAGGAGGCAGTGCACGGCTAGTCAGTGCACTGAGGAACTCTATTCCCCAGAAAGCAAGGAACATTGCTTTAAAACCCAGATAAGGCAGTCTCAACCTTATAATGCTAAGTACTCTGAAGGAAAAGTTTATTTCCCAGAAGCTGAGCTTCTGCCTGTGAGAAAACCCAGGAAAAGCAGAAAAGAAAAGTTTTACCTTGAGCCGTGTTGCAGCCAAGAGAGGTTCCTGGAAAGGAGTTTGCTGGAAGGTAGGAAAATACCACCTAATAGCAGAGCAGAGGAATCTAACCAAGTTCCTTGTACGTACCAGGAGCTGTGTGAAAGAGCCAATAGTAATTATGGTAAACACCCAGGCTCCTCTAGGCTGTTGGGGGAAGGGAACCTTTTACCCTTTGCAGAGGAAGTGATTAAGCAGGGAAAAGAGTTCACCCCACGGGAAGCTGAGGAGGACGTTGATGGTATGCAATGTGATTTTTACCAAGCTCCAGACACGGAGATATTCATGGACTGTATGTACACGCTGTCAGATAGCATACACTCTCTATGCTAGTATTGCTATAATATTATTATAAGAAGGAAAACAGTCCAAAGAGCGTTTGGAAGTTAAACTGTTTTCTATGCCTTTTTGTGTTACCTTAAGAAGCTGAAGACAAGCATTGCCTAAGTTTGGTTATCCTTTTGTTTCACTGTACCAGAAGTATGGACTTTATGTTGCTATATTTTCAAGGTTAAAATCCAACCCTGGGAAGGGAATAAATCCTATTTTTACCTTACTATCTCGTGCACATCTATTTACTTCATAAGCTATTGAACTACAATACCGAGAAGGCTTTACCCAGCCTCAAAATAGTGGTTAACAGCCTCAAGAAGAACATTACCCCGCTCACCTTACTCACACTAAGGCCTCTGGGAGGGTGAGTGGGCGACACTTTATCATTTGTTACACACCACCACTGAATCCATACCCTCAGGAGTGAGGAATCTCAAATGTGTTGACTTTTGAATTACATGAGTGTTATCTTTTATAAGTCACTTTGGGCAGCTCTTTTTAGATTGAAAATGCAGTGTGTAAATGCAAATAGATATTTAAAAAAAAGCTTAGGATAGCATCTGTCTTTATGAGCTGTGATATGGTGTGCCTTGGAGAGCCGTATGTTTGTTTGATACTAGCATCATGGCTGAAGATCTTTCTCAAGCAAGGCAAAAATGTCTCCTGCCTCTCACACTCTAACTTGAATATAACCCTACATGAGCTCCAGCCAGTGGGAGGCTATTTACCGAAGTTTGTATTGCTGTAAGTTTCCAAGGCCGTTTATAGAGATTGTGACAGAGGGGCTGATTTACATAAAGAAAAGGCCTTTTATTTAATTGTGCAGCTATATACATGTATGTAAGCATGCACACCTACAAGGTTACCTGTTCTTCTATGTACGTTACATGTAGGCATTCCACAAGGGTGAAGTTTGGGTCGAGCTGGGGTAGGGTTGCTGTGTAGAAGTATATTTTATACAATACATGGGTACACGTGCAGAGTTCCTCACACATTTACAGTAGGTTCGGGGCGGGTGTAAGTGTGTGTGTGTGCGCGTGCATTTGTGTACTATCGGGGCTAGTCCTTAGGGTCTATTTTATAAAGGTGGATGGGAACCTATTTTGCCTTAATAAAATAGCCTTAAAATATGCCCCTTCATGGACTTTATACTTTAGGTGTTTTGTTATAGAATCTGGCTCAAAGTGTTAACTTGAAGTTTACAGATCATGAGAATCACAAACATTGTCTGAGCAGTGCCTCCATCCTATCCTGTGAATTACTACACAATGCATGGAAGAGAACAGCAACGGCTCATAATGGGGAGGGAAAGGATATAAAAAGACAGTGGGAAAGATGTCCGTCTGAAGAGCTCCCACTGCCCCGCCCAGAACAGAGGCAGCCAATCATCTTTCAGGGAATCACAAGTACCACACGTTATCAATTCATAGCTCAGTGTGTTCCTATTAAAGATCCTGGTCAATTCCTGAATTTTACATGTTCCGCTTCTGCTATTTATCATTCCCAGAGTGTTACTAGATGTGTGGAATGCCATAGACATACCCAGGACAGATGGTTTCTGCTTTTTGCCTATTCAGGAAAGATTAATTTACAGTGAATAAAAATGTTTACTAAGAAAGAGTTATAAGTCCGCTAGATCTTAACATTGTGGTCAAAGATTAACTCACACACTTCACCCATAATTCACCTCTTGCTGCACTTTTTAGGAGGCATCACCCACAGCCAGACGTTTTCCCTACTGCTGTGCCAAACGGCCCCCTCCCATCAGCAGCACTACTACTCCTGTGGCATTGTCAGCCGGTGCGTTTGCAAGATGAAAGCTGACCCAAAGAGCCCTGGCTGGGAATCCCCCTATCCCATTTCCTGCTTTTCTTACATGGACTGTTTTTACAGCACAAATTCCACATATCACAGATTTAGATAAAGAAGGTCTGTCAAACTAAATTCCATAAACTTTCAGACTTCAAATCTCATCCCTGACTCACACCAAACACCTATTTATCAGGCCTGTCTTTCTTCAGTAGACTGTAAGCTTCAGGGAGTAGGGACTGTCTCTTTTGTGTATCAGTTTAGCAAGGCATACGTTCTGTACCACTATATAACTGCTTAGTAGCACTAGTAGTAGATTAGAGTGCTCCAGGCTAAGGGTAACATCAAGGTCAGGAAACCTCGGGCAGCATGCCTTCCCTTTCCAGAGGCCCCAACAACATATCTTCAGAGCCCTGCAGAGTAGAAGCTGCCACTGCTCAATCAAAGTGTCTATAGGAGAAGTCGAGTAAGGGCAGCTTCTGCCGGGAGTAGCTGCACTTTCCCTTACACTTTCCCATCAGACAAGCATTTCAGGGAATTTAGAAGAAAAAGAATCAGTCCAGTATGAACAGCGTGAAACAACAACTCCTGCTATCTTGGGTCCTTGCATATTTGAATGTTTATCTCTTTACCCTTCCATTCTCAGACACTTCTTTCTGGTTTTCTTATTATTACCTAATTCCTAACATGATGTTTTATGAACTTTACTATAGATCCTGTTGCTCTGCTATACAAAGAACTCCTTCTTCCAGCACTTTGGGAAGGGTGAGCCACTTGGTGCAGGAAATTCTGCGCTGGTCCTGTCAGACTTGAGACCCCAAGACCAGTGCCGGAGTTCCTGCACCACACAGATCACAGTCACAGAGAACCACATGGTGCAGAGAGAAGGAAGCCACAGAAAATAAAAGGCAGGAAAATCCCTGGTGCTGGGGGAAATTTCTAATCGCATTGGTGACTTGGCACTTGGAATTTGTGTAACTTGCATTACACAGCATATAAAATACAGCAGAAGAAAACAAATCAAAATATCAAAAAACCTCACCATGTCTCACTACTTATGCCAGAAGAAGAGGCATCAGGGAGTTACTATTGTCCCAGTCCTTGGGTGTCTGAGTTCTACGGCATGATCAGGTCTAAATCTGGTTCTTGAATGGCGGGTCTCTCTCCAATCTGTGACATTTCCTTATCAGCTGGTGCTCATTTCCGAGCCCCGGGTAAGACTGGAAACAGTAACCAGAGGGCATTAGGGGCAATTCTCATTCGAGGCAGTAAGAACATACATTTCAAGAGCTTGTGGAACATTCAGAGACTCCTGAATATCTAATGAAGCTACAGTTTAACCCATTTGAGACTAATAAGAGAAATTATTTTATCATTCAACACATAATCAAACTCTGGAATTTGTTACCGGAGGATGTGGTAAAAGCTATTAGTGTAGCTGGGTTTAAAAAATACTTGGACAAGTTCCTGGAAGAAGGGTCTATAAACAATTATTAAAGAGGACCCAGGAAATCCACTGCTTGCCCCAATACACGCATTTTGGAACCTATATGTCTTTTTGGGAACCTACTAGGTACTTGTGCCCTGATTGTTCACTGTTGGAAACAGGATACTGGGCTTGATGGACATTGGCCTGACCCAGTTTGGCATTTCTTATGTTCCCTCTGGAAGCCAAAAATCATTTGATTGAATTCAGTCGTCAACTATTTTGATTCATTGTACACGTTGAACTGTTCAGCAAGGGATTTACAGTCCTACTGCACTGAAGATATTATCTACAAATCTTTAAACCACATATGATCACAGATGAGGTCCATATAATTTTGCTTTTTAATTTCATTTGTAAGCTCTATGGAGCAGGAACTGTCTCTTCTATGGGACGTGATAGTGTTGCACCTAAGTGCTGAAACAAAGCTGTATTAGGGGCAGTTCCACCATGTTAACTGTCAAAGGCATTTATTTACATTCTCTTATATACTGTGCTATTCTGCATCAGTGTGGTTTACATTGAACAGGGCATTATAACTTGGAGATAACTATTTTACAGGGAACATGGGCTATGGAGGGTTAAGTGGCTTGCCCAAGACCACAAGGAGCACCTGTGGGACTAGAAACCCCAGTCCTTCCAGCCCAAGGTTGCTGTCCTCTAGTGGGATTTGAACCCCTGACCTTACAGCCTGAAGTACCTTGCCCCAACCACTAGGCCACTCCTCCATCCACTCCATTTCCCTGGCTAATAGCACAGAGCCCTGTCCCCTAGCACGTGCAGTGTTAGGGTGGGTGCCCCCAATGCCACCTACTGAAGTGGCGTTAGGTGGTTCCTTGCTAATTCAGTTCGCATGCGGTGTGAACCCCACGCTGACTTCGCAGGGGAAACCACGCCCACTCTGCCCTTACCCCTACTCGCAACCTTAACTTGAGTTAGATGGTTACGGCAGACATCATCCTATGCTGTCATGACCTCGCTCTAGCTGGAAACACATGTTCCAATGCGCATTCAGCATTGACATGTGCCAGAACACGTGTTGACAGCGCCCTCTAGTAAAAGGGTCCCTAAGTGTCTGCACAGCGCTTTGTATGTCTTGTGCTGTTATATAAATGATCTCCCCATCCCCCATCCATACACACCCTCTCACCTACCCAGAACTCCCCTATCAGGCAAAGTATCTCACCAAGCATCTGGTGGGAGTGCACACACACTATGGCTTTTTCCCCCCAAAAATTAATTGTGCACACATAGGTATATTTGTGCACAAGCAATTTGAGCACACTTTTATTTTTTAGACACCAAAATGAATGTCCACACCATCCTGAAATGCTTAATACATACATGGAGAGAAAGATCATTATTCTTAATGGAGTTGGAAAATACAGTTTTAGGAAGGAAAAGCTCCTCTGCAATGTACCACCATCCAGATCGGGTCTGGCATGGAGCAGATTTCAAGTGCTCTTCAGGCTACCTTAGACTTGTCTCATGCTGATGCTGGTGCTCACGGCTGCCACAGATCTATATTAGATGGGAAGTCATGATAGAAGGAGAAAGGCTGGGTACAGGGACACAGAGATGAATGGAACCCACTGACTACATATCCAGCCAATGATCATGAGTTCTGTTGGAAGAAAAATGAAGCCAAGATGGCAGACTCTGTTTGGACAGCTGTTGACAAATGGTCCTGTGAGACTCCTGCTACAGTTTTGGGAGCAAAGCTGGCCAGGCTGCTCCAGTTCATGTACTGGGTAGTTCTGAGAGGCTCTACTGGCTCTGACATAGTCCAGCTGCCTTTGATTTGGGTGATCAATCCGACCAGGCATTGCTTCCCGCTCCTGCTTGGGCACTGGTGATATCAGATGAGCTTCCAGTGCTTTTACTCTTTAGAGCAGGGGTTTCCAAACCTGTCCTGGATTCTTCCCAACCAGCTGGGTTTTCCAAATATCCACAATGAATATGTATGAAAAGATTGCATACAATGGAGGCAGTGCATGCAAATCTCTCTCATGCATATTCATTATGGATATCCGGAAAACCCGACTAGCTGCGAGGCAAGTTTGAGAACCGCTACTTTTTGGGTTTCCATTGTTTATCTTTGCCCTCTTCAACCCTCCTCAGTGTTTGGAAATAAACAAATGAATCTCTGTGGTTAGAGAGAGACACTTTCTCCTGCCAGGATTCTGCTGTCATAATGCCCTCTTATGACATCAGCACCTTTCACTCTCTCTAGGTTACATAGAGATTCATTGTAGGCTGCATCATAAAATGTATCCAGATGGATTTTTCACATGAACTCTGGAGATCATGTCAAGACTCCTTTTCATATTCCACCCACTGGGAAGGAAAACACTTTTTCAATTATCAGTAACTAAAAACCAGCTTAACTAATATAGACACATAAAAAAATTACCAAGATGATATGCCGGGCACTTCCTATTGCCCTACACACATGGCTGAGATGGCTCTCCAAAGAACAAAAGCCATAGATTAGCAGAAGAAAAGCCACAGTACAGAGGAGAGGCAGTTCTTGTTCCAGCATTACAGTCACTGATACTGAACTTGAAGCTGGTGTAGGATGTTTAACTAGGCTTGTTGGGGTAGGAACCGGGAACATGGCTGACTGGAGTAATGGTGCAGAGGGGGGGAGGGGGGTGGGTCAGGGCTGATTTTAGAGGAGGAAGATGGTAGGATGGGTAGGAATATGCTAAAAGGGAAAGACTGGTTAACAGCATGGTGGGAGGAGAAAGAGCAAGACTGCACAGTGAACGGAAGAGATCAGCAATGACTCATAATGTGAAGGAAAAGGATATAAAAAGACAGCGGGAAAGATGTACGTCTGAAGAGCTCCCACTGCCCCGCCCAGAACAGAGGCAGCCAATCATCTTTCAGGGAATCATTAGCATCATGCGTTATCAATTCACAGCAGTTTGGTAAATGGTAATGTAGCAGCAGAGCGCAGACAAACCAATGATACCAGGAGTCTGTTCAGAAGGTCCAAATCATTTATTTGTGCACAAGTCTCAAGCAGAATCAAATTCAAAATGGCTGAGCAAAGTTCTCTGGCAATACAACAACTTTTATAGACTTTAGCTTCATTCTAGGTATAGAAAAACATTTCATTGGTCCCGGTAACCTCCCGTACCTCCCGTACCTCTTCTATTGGTCCCGGTACTGATATGATTATCCAATTATATTCTTTCAGTGGGTTCAGCACCTGCTTACCCTCCTTCTAGTCCCAATTACAATGGTCAGTTCACTAACTTGTTACTTTCCTACTTTCAAGGCTATTGGGCTAGTTAATACGTGCAGGGAAGCAGGGCTCTATAACTTCTCTGTCAGCAGTTTTAAACATGAATTTCTGTATTTTTCCATCTGTTCTGCTTGTCTAAGCTAATTCAATACTTTTACTGAGTTTTTAGTTCTATAGCAGCATATTGGGGGATGTGCAATTCCTATGGGCCTCTTCACAAGCTTCATTTACAGGTCAAGCTAGTTAGGCTTGCTTATTTATTTATTTAACAGTTGCTTATATACCGCTACCTTCCACAGATCAGGTGCGGTTTACAGTGAACAAGGAATGAACAGATTAACAGGTCTGTTTTACATGAAACATTAATTAACTAGGTACAATTTTGCTAAATACATGAAACATTAATTAACTAGGTACAATTTTGCTAAATACATTAAACATGATTGGACTAAATATGGTAAATTTGTTAAATAACAATTTAACTATTTACATATTTTGAACTATTTACATATATATTTACAGGATTTACAAATAGTTATTTAATCGACTTTAATTGTAGTTAGATAGAGTAATTGGAGTTGGTGTACCCTGAGGTCGCTATTAACCATTTCCTGTTAGTGGTAAGGTATTTTCTAGTTTGCCGAAATGGGAGATGAATAAATATGTTTTTAATTTCTTGCGGAGTTCCTTTGCATCATTTAGTGCTCTTATTTCTTCAGGGAGGGAGTTCCATAGGGTGGGAGCTGCATGAGAAAACGCTTTTTTATTAGTTGTTTTTTTAGTAGTTGTGAAATCTTTCGGGATCCTAATTTTATTCGAGTGGCCTTTCCGTAGCGCAGTTTGGGATGTGTCTTTAATGATAAGTTTTGTTAAAGAGACTGGGGCCATTGTATTTAATGTCTTAAATGTAGTGATAATCAATTTATGATTTATTCTGGATTGAATTGGGAGCCAGTGAAGGTTTGCTAGTATAGGGGTAATGTGTTCAAATGGTGGAACCTTCATTACAATTCTTGCTGCTGCATTTTGGGCAAGTTGGAGTCTTTTAATGTTTTGTTTTGTTGTTCCTAGTAGGGTGAGATTTGCGAAATCAAAGTGTGGTGTGATGATAGCCTGGATAATGCTCAGAAAATCATGTAGGAGTACAAGAGGACGTAATTGTTTTAAAATTTTAAGTTTAAAGTAGATTTTCTTAGTGATGTTTCTAATATGTGTGTCCATACTAAGGTGTGAGTCAAGGGTGACACCTAGGTATTTTACTTCATTTTTTATAGTAATGTTGTGATTTTGGAGAGTGATGTGTGTTGGAGGTATGTAGGATTGATTTTTAGTTACTATTAATATATCTGTTTTAGAATGATTGATATGGAGATTGTGGTCTTTTAGCCAGATTGTTAATTGTGCATGTATAGAGTTAATTGTGCATTAATTGTGCATGTATAGAGTTAAGAATTGTACATAGTTTCCCCCAGTTACTTCCAAGTTGATCTCCCTGTTTATTGTAAATACAACTCAAAGTTCCTTGTGTTGTATAGTTGATGTTAAATGTAAACCGCTCTGATCTAAAATAGAGCGGTATAGAAGAACTGTTAAATAAATAAATAAATAAAATAAATAAATTCAGAGAAGCATTCTGTTAACAGTTGTAATGGGAGTGTTGGGATTGTAAATGGTATGTACATCATCATATCGTCTGCATATATGTGATAGTGGACTTTAAATTTCTTGAAAATGTTGCAGACTGGTTGAATATATAAATTAAATAGGAGGGCAGAGAGGGCGGAGCCTTGTGGGAGACCAATTTCCTGTTTATATGTTTTAGATGTTTCTGTGTTAGTTCGGACAGTTTGGGTTCGATCAGTTAGATATGAGGTGAACCAATTATATACAGTTGAGTGTATTCCTATTTGTTTTAGTCTGTTAAGCATTACAGCATGGTGTACACTGTCAAACGCTGCAGAGATGTCTAGAAAGAGGAGAATGAAAGCTTGTTTAGGGTTATCAATACCTCGTGTTAAGGTATCGAGGAGTACTGTTAATAGAGTGTCTACACCATGATAGGGGCGAAAGCCATATTGTTGGTCATCAAGGGGGGCTGAGGTTTCTATGTGATCTTGTGTTTGAATTTGAACGACCTTTTCAATCAGTTTAGCCATAAATGGAATGCTAGAGATAGGTCTGTAGGAATTGGGTGATGTTTTGTCGAGGGTGTTATTTTTGATTATCGGTCGGATTTGTGCATGTTTGAGGGAAGGTGGTAAGTATCCTTGGCGCAGCGACAGATTGACTATAGGAAGGATAAAGGGGGATAGTGTAGAGAGGGTATGCTTGATCCAGTTTACCGGACATGGATCAAGTTGAGAGGTCGTAGTGTTCAGGTTTGAAATAGTCATCTTAAGAGTGTCTTTGGTTATAGAGTGGAAGTCAGACCATTTTTCTAAATGATGTTGGTGGGAAAGTGAAAGAGGATTTGGTGTGAATGCAAATGTTTTTGATTTATTTATAGTGGTTTGCTAGAGTCTGGGCAGAGATATCAATAGTATCGTTGTTGGTCCCATATGAGTTATTAGTTAAGTTTTGGACGATACTGAAAAGTTCTCTTGGTCTATTAATGGATTTGGTTAGTATAGTTGTGTGGTAGTTTTTCTTTGCGCCGTCTGAAGCTTCTTTGTACTTTTTAAGGTGGCTGTGATAAGCGTCATAAGAAGAGATGGATTTGGATTTGCGCCATTTAGATTCAATATTTCTCAATTCTCTCTTCATTCGTCTTAAGGTGCTGTTGAACCAGGGGGCATCTCCTATTCTAGAGTAGCTTTTCTTCTTGATGAATTGTTTATATGCCGCTGCATTGTTAATTGTATTGTGCCAAGTTGCGACTGCTTCATCTAGGTCAGTTGGTGCAAGGGTGAGATAGGGAATAGTTAGATCAATGAATTCATTTGCGTTAAATTTTGTGAATCTAGGTGGAGGGGTAATTAGTAGGTTATTTTTGTTGTTTCTTCCAGTGTAGGCTAAGGTGAATTTGATCAGGTGGTGGTCTGACCAAGGAATGGGTATACACTCAAGCGATGACTGGTTAAAATGTTTTTGGAAAGCTTCTGGTAGAAAGACTAGGTCAAGGGTTCCACCTTTCTTATGTGTCTTTGTATTAATTATTTGGAGGAAACCCATATCTGCTAATGATTCCAGGAAAAGAGCTGAGTGTGAGGGGGGCAGGGATGGGAGGTTAAAATCTCCTAGTGATATTATAGGGTTGGAGACTGTGGATGAGCTGAGGAGTTCTATTAGGGCGTCTAAGTTTTCAGATTTTTGATCCGGTGGTCTGTATAATAAGCAAATTTTGAAATGAGCTATTTTTAAGATGAGGGTGTCAATGTTATTTGGGAGATCAGATGGATGTGGTTTAGCCTTTAGTTCTTTTTTTGTCATTATAAGGACACCACCTCCTTTTTTAGAGTTTCTGTGTGTATGGGATATGTCATAGTTGTTCGTGTTGAGTTGGTTTAGGTAAACAACATCAGAGTCGGTTAGCCAAGTTTCAGTAACACATAGGATGTCTGGCTTTTGATCTTTTAGTAAGTCAATGAAAATAGGTAGTTTATTTTTCATAGATCTTGCATTTATTAATATACAGGACAAAGTTTGAATGGTTGTCGGTTGAGTGTGTGGATGGGCGAGTGTAGTAGGTTTTATATGTATTAGCCTGTGATGATTTATTTTTGTATTGATGCCAATATGTATTTGAGATGAAGGGGGATCTGGGCGGATGATTCTTTGTATTATTGGGATTGGTTTGTAGATTTTGTTGTTTAGACTGTTGGTCAGTGTGATTAGTGTCATAGTTGTTAAACAGCTGCAAATTAGTTTTAGCCAGAAGGTATTTGAGCAAGACATTTTAGATGTAATTGTCCTGCTTATGTCAGACACTGTGGATCACAGGCCTACACCTGCCACATTCCCCCCTTTGATTAATCTCACCCTATTAGTTAATAAGGTCTGAGAATTAAATCACTTCAAAGTAATTATACTACAGTTAGAGGAGTCCGGCTATATCCAGGAGGATGAGGTTGGTATAAAGCCATTATCTTAGTTGCGGTCTTCCGCTCTACGGTACTATCAATAGCACTGTGTATGGAACGCATACAGCATGGGATTATACATGGCAATAGGAAAATAACAACAACAATCAGTAATACTAGTATTAGAAAAGTCTTCAGTCCTCCTAGCCATGAGAAAAGGTTAGCAAACCAGTTAGGTAATCTTAGTGGGTGCCAAGTCTGAACTGGTACATAGGCATGTTTACGCATATCTTCAGCAATTTCTTCAACTACTTGACCTTTGTCATCTATTTTCAAACAGCAGTTGGTTAGATTCAGTTTACCACATACTCCTCCTTCAGCTGCTAACAAATAATCAAGTGCTAGACGATTCTGGTATATGGCAGTGCGCATTTGGGTGCTTTGTCTAGCTAAAAGTGTGAGAGCGTGGCTAGTTTCATTAGTTATTATTTCAACTACTGCCTGTAGGCGAATAATACGATTAATCATATAGATTGGTGTTCGATAACCATACATACCATCATCATTCCAAGTGGCAGGCCCATAATACTCAATAATTCTTTCTGGTGGCCAATCATCACCCTTCCACTTCTCCCATTTACCTACTTGAAGGGGTGATCTTTTCTGTCGCAATGCTCTTTTGTGTCTATGAGTAGTGTATACTGGGTATCCTAATTGTTCTCCATGTTCTGTGGGTAGGAGAAAGAAAGAAGGTCTGATGGTCCCTAAGACACATGCTCCTCCCCAATGTGATGGGAGTTGAGCATATGCTCGGTTTCCACAGATCCAATACAGGCCAGGTGGGGCTTGCCAAGCATGAGTTTTGGCAAGATTAGTCCATAAACCAGCAAGTTCGGGAAATCTGGCTAATGGGTTAGGAGGTTCAGGGTGTTTTACTCCTGACCACCATGACGTCTTTTTGGTAGTGGCATTATAAAACTTCTGGCTAAGACAGACCAGCTGTCCTACCTGTTGGGTGAACTGAGGTCCAGTTCTGGCATAGCAAAGACGTCCAACAATTGAGTGCGCTAACACCCATTCGCTAGTAGTCTTGTGTAATTTAGTCTGATTGTAAGTCAGAGAATAATTCAATTCTTGGGCCTCCCATGGCCATTGGTCACCCATCTGGGTTCCGCCACAGAAATAACAATCTGAGATCTTTAGACTGGATACTACTGCTCCAGCTAATTCTAAAAACAAATTCTGGGATGGATGGGGAATTTCAAACTTATTTACATGCATAGCTTCATAGAAAGTGTTATGGATGTGATATTTAGATGACTTGTAAGCTTGGGTGTTCAGTCTTATATACACAATGGTTCCTGGATCTACTGCTCCACCTGCAATACGTAAACCAAACTTGTATCCTTGTTTCCATGCATTAGGATTATGGATCCGTAATTGCAAAGGGTTACAAGCACCTTTCTTACATTTGTCATCTGTTTTCGACTTAGTCAAAGTGGCAACTCGATTATCTCTCTGTTCATCTGTGATACCAGCATTCCATGTAGCATAAAAAACACACTCCCAGTTTGGGCAATAGTAATCTGCAGCTGGGGCAGTACTATATGACCCTTTCTTACCAGTACACTTTCTCCATCCCGTGGCACCTTCTGGGCACATATACTTATGATCATTGTGATAGGCTTTTTCCCAGGTACCACATCTGGAACGACTATCTCTGTTTATAACATCACATGCATCAAAATATAAAACAGCAGGTATACTAGCATCTTTAAGTGGTCGTGTAGCATCATTCCATCGTATTTCCAACGTATAATATGATGGGTTCTGATGCGGGTTATAGCATACTCTGGAGTTACCTTTAATGCAAACATTTAGTTCAGTGGTGTTATAAATACACCGAGTCACTTTACCAGTGCATTTATAGTGAGAATGATAAATCAAAGTCTGAGTTACTTTCAGTCCAGTTCGAGTAGAAGTAACGCAAGCAGTGCATGGAGGTAAAGCATGAGTCAGTTCAAAACCTCCAAAACAGGCAACCAGGGCCAAGCAAAGATAAAAATACATGTTGATTGGAGTTCTTCTGAATCCTCAGCTTGCAAATCTTGACCACGACGATCTTTTCTTCGTCCCGTGCGCTAATAAAGCAATTTCAACGGGTGCTGAGTGTTGATTGAAGATCCTCAAGTTGTCCATCACACAGTAACCAACTTAGCAATTTCAGTTGGCTTTTGAAGTATGGTTAATCAATGTAGTATCAAAGTAGTGTGCAAAATCACACGCAGATTGGGTTAGTTGAAACAAAACTGTTGCTGCATGGAAAACAGCAATCCTCTTCGAAAGACTTGGCTACTGCAAGGCACTGTGACAAAGTGTCTACGCTGCTGGTTGCCGTCTCAGAGTAACTCGTAAAGGTGCATCGTGATGCTGCTCCATGGTCCACTGCTCAGGTTCTGGAGCTGCTGCGGGCTTGACTCTGCTGTGGTGGATCCAGGCGTCGATCTCCGCTACCTTTACTGCAGTTGGGGTAGACAGGATGACGGTGTATTGTCCCTTCCAATGGGGTTCCAGCGGTGTCTTCTTCCAATCTTTGATCCACACCGAGGTACCAGGCTGGTAGGGATGCAGGGGTTCAGTCAAGTTGATAGGCAACTGGTCTTGAATCCACGCATGGAGAGTTTGCAGAACAAAACTAAGAGCTAGGAGTTCTTGCCTGGTTATTTCTGAACCAATTTGGGCAAGACTTCCTTTAATTCCTTGCACTATTGGTGGGGGTTTACCATACAGAACTTCAAAAGGGGAAAAACCTGTTGACTTCACAGGAGCTGAGCGTATTCTGAGTAAAGCTATTGGGAGCACTTGGGGCCACTTCAAGTGTGTCTCCTGGCAAAGCTTAGACATTTGGGCTTTTAAGGTACGATTCATTCGCTCAACTTTCCCTGAACTCTGGGGTCTGTATGCAGTGTGGAGTTTCCATTGTATCTGTAGGGCTTTTGCTAACTGTTGAGTAACCTGGGAAACAAGTGAGGGTCCATTGTCTGACCCTATTACTGCTGGAATTCCAAATCTAGGGACAATCTCTCTCAATAAAACTTTGGTGACTTCTCTAGCTTTTTCGGTTCTGGTTGGGAAGGCTTCTACCCACCCAGAGAAAGTACAAACTAATACTAATAGGTAGTGGTATCCACTGGCTTTTGGCATTTCAGTAAAATCAATCTGCAGGTGGTGCATGGGGGTTACACCTCCTGACTGAACTCGAGGTGGTGGTGTGGGACCTTGCCTGGCATTGTTTTTGGCACAAATTTGACACTGGCGTGCTACTGAGGCTGATAGAGCTGGTAACATGGCAATGTAGAAATGTGGTCTAAGTGCTTTTTCCATAGCGGTCTTCCCATAATGTGTGGCTTCATGGAAAGCTTTGACAAAGGCTGGTCCTAACAATTCAGGAATTACTATTTGTCCTGGGGGTTGACTGCCCTCTGCTGGTGGCAGTTCAATCCACCCATCTTTCAGTACTCCATCTTCTCTGTCACAGTAGTAGTCTAATTCTTTGGTGGTATATCGTGGTGTCCATGAGTTCAAGGGTACTGGAAACAATGCTGCCTGCATCGGCGTGGCTTGTGGCGAAATTTGTCCTGTCATAGCTGCTTGTCGTGCTGAGGCATCTGCAAATCTGTTCCCTCGGGCAACTTCTCCTTTTCCTGCTTGATGTCCTCTGCAATGCATGACAGCTACACGAGTTGGGGCCCATACTGCATCAAGTAGCATCAGTATCTCGGGGCCATGCTTGACTGATTTTCCTCCGGATGTGATGAGCCCTCGTTCTTTATAGAGAGCTCCATGGGCATGTAAGGTGGTGAAGGCATACTTAGAGTCTGTATATACATTCAACACAAGTTTTTCACCTAGTAGTAGTGCTCGGGTGAGTGCTATCAATTCTGCTTTCTGGGCTGATGTGCCTGAGGCTAAGGCTGATGATTCAACAACTTCATGTTGAGTGACTACTGCATATCCGGCACAGCGTCGTCCATTGATGATGAGACTGCTTCCATCAACATAATAGATTTGGTCAGGATTGTCTATGGGCACATCTGTCAGATCAGGTCGGCTTGAGAATACAGTGTCCATGACTTCTATACAGTCATGCTCTGGAAGTTCTTCACTAATAGGTATCAATGTGGCTGGATTCAAGGCATGGCTCACTTCCAGTTGTATCTGTGGGTTTTCACATAGCATGCTCTGATATTTCAACATTCGGGAATTGGTGAGCCAATGATTTGCTTTCTGTTCCATAAGGGCAAGGACTGCATGTGGCACAGTGACTCGTATATTCTGTCCTAGTGTGAGCTTGTCTGCTTCACTCACCAACAATGCTGTAGCTGCAACTGCTCTCAGGCAAGGTGGCCATCCTTTGGCCACCGTGTCCAATTGTTTCGATAGGTATGCTACAGGTCGTTCCCAATTTCCCAATTTCTGAGTCAACATGCCTAAGGCATTTCCTTGTGCTTCATGTACAAACAAGTGGAAAGGTTTGTGAACATCTGGTAGTCCAAGGGCTGGTGATGACATCAATTCTTCCTTCAATGTCTTGAAGGCTGTATCCTGCTCAGGTCCCCACTCCAGTGGCGACTTTTCGTCTCCTTTTGTGGCTTCATACAGTGGCTTAGCAATTTGGGCAAAGTTGGGAATCCAGATTCGGCAATATCCTGCCGCTCCCAGAAAGGCTCTGACTTGCTTTCTGGTTGTTGGGGTTGGAATTCTGCATACTGCTTCTTTTCTTTCTCTGCCTAATTTTCAGCTTCCTTGGGTTATGCGAAAGCCCAAGTATTTCACTTCTTTTTGGCATAGTTGTGCTTTTGCTCTGGAAACTTTGTATCCAGCTTCATCTAGTAACTGCAAGAGGTCTTTGGTGGCTTGTATACATTCACTCTCTGATACAGCAGCTATCAGCAGATCGTCCACGTATTGGAGAAGCACTCTCTTCCCCGGGGCCACTGGATAGCTGGAAAGGTCTTGATTCAGTGCAGCACTAAAGATGGTAGGCGAATTCTTGAATCCTTGGGGTAATCGCGTCCAGGTAAGTTGGCCCCCTCTTCCAGAGATGGGGTCCTGCCATTCAAATGCAAGAATATCTGACTCACGGGGGCTAATCTTATGCAAAAGAATGCATCTTTCAAATCTAGAACAGTAAAGTGGGTGGCTTCAGCAGGAATTAGTCCTAGAAGAGTGTAAGGATTGGGTACAACTGGATGGATAGTTTCAACTGCTTCATTCACTCTTCTTAGATCTTGCACTGGGCGGTAGTCATCTGTTCCAGGCTTTTTCACTGGCAGAAGTGGGGTGCTCCATGGGGATTGACATACTTTCAGTAGGCCATGTTCCAGTAATCTTTGCAAGTGGCGGTGGATGCCTTCAATTGCAGCTCTAGGAAGAGGGTATTGTTTGACATGTACTGGTGTAGCACTAGGCTTGAGAATTACAATTGGGCATCAATACTTTTCAAGGTTTGTTCAAAATAGGTGTCTTGGATAGAATCATCACTGTAATATCTCCATTCTTCTTCTCGGGGAACTGTGAGCAGCATTATTCCTGCTGGTTTGGCTTGCGAATTTACTGTCATTTGCATTTCTCCTCTTTCAGTGAAGGATATTTGGGCCTGTAGCTTGGCTAACATATCTCGTCCCAGTAGTGGCACTGGACATTCTGGCATGTAAAGGAATTGATGATTTATTTGCTGTCCTCCTAGACTGCATATGCGATTCTGAATAAAAGGTTTTGTAGCTTTGGCACCAGTTACTCCTACAATGGTGACTGCTTTTGTAGAAAATGGGGATATCTTCTTGTCCACTACTGAATGTTCTGCTCCAGTATCAACCATAAAGTTCACAACTTGGTCTCCTATTTGTATTCTGACCACAGGCTCCTGGAGACCTAAAGCAAATTCGGAGCCCGGTCTGTCCTAATCCACGTCATCTTCATCATAGGCTGTTGCCGCCAATGCTTGCACGGCTTCTCCTCTTTCACGCTGATGTTGCTCTCGATTGGCTCCTCCGCGATGTCGGGGACGGCCTCGTTTTTCTCCTCTCCATTGATGATTGTTTTCATCATCTTCGTGGGCGTCTTCGAGTTGCGGGCATGCATCTCTCCAATGTCCTTCCTCCCTGCAGTAGGCGCATTGGTTTACGCCTAATTGGAGCCGGCTTCCACCTCGGCCCCGCCCCCTTCCTCTGCTCCTTCGACTAGGGACACCTCCCCTTTTCTGTTCAACTATGGCCGCAGCCAAAAAATCAGCTTTCTTCTTCATCTTTCGATCACATTCTTTCTGTCTTTCATTATCACGATTCACATACACTTTATGAGCGACTTCCAATAACTGTGTTGCATTCATGCCCGCAAACCCCTCTAATTTCTGTAATTTACGTCTAATGTCTGGTTGAGACTGATTTACAAAAGCAGAATTCACCATGCATAAACTTCCTGGTGCATCGGGATCATAGGGAGTATACATTCTGTATGCTTCAGTTAACCTTTCATAAAACACTGCTGGACTCTCATCTATGCCTTGGTTAACGTCAGTAACTTTGGAAAGGTTCATAGCTTTCTGGCCCCCCCTTTTCAGGCCTTGTAACAAGCCTTGGCGGAAACGGGCTAGGGCTCTGGATCCTCTTTCAGTATTCGGATCCCATCGGGGGTCTTCATTCGGGAATTGTCTCTGGGCCGCTTCCCGATGGTCTATTCTTTCTTCTCCTCGTTCTGGAGCTACAGGGTTATCTGCCAGCCAGTCTATAGCTGCTTTTCTAATTCGTGTCCGCTCCTCCGTGGTAAATAAGGTGGACAGGAGCTGACGACAATCTGCCCATGTGGGTTGATGGGTTTCCATAATAGTATTCACTAATTCTGTAAGCTCTTGGGGTTTATTGGTATAGGAGGCATAATGCGTCCTCCAATTTAACAAATCAGTTGTAGAGAAAGGGACATACACATAGCTTGGGGGTCCCGCTACCACCTCATTATCGTCATTCCTTACAGGCACTCCCGGGACTTGCCGTAAAGGCATCATCTTGGCAGTAGAGGTCTTTTGGGATCTAAGCGATATTTTTGTAACTTTCCTATCAGGGCTCTTTTTCTTCTTTTCTACAGGCTTATCACGGGTTACTTTCTTTTCTATATGCTTTGTCTTGAATTTACTTTTTACTGGCAGGCTAACACTGGCGGTCGCTTCTACACTGTCAGTCTCACTCAGGGAATTCTCAATTTCTTCCTTCTCTGTTTCTGAATCTGACTCGCCTCTCTCTGTCTCTGTCTCAGTAGAATCATCTTCTTCAACTAAAGGGAGCTCATCTTCCTGCTCTTCGGGAGGTGGCTCAGGGGTTGAGTCCCGCACCCGCTGTCTCCGGGGCTCTGGGGCAGGACGCCGGGCTACTCTTACTGGGCCCGGGGTTCTAGGCTGTCGGGGAATTACTTCTGGGGAATCAGGATCGACCAGGATGGGTTTCTTCCTGGACTTCTCATCTTTCCCTTTCTTACTAGACTGTTTATTTTCTGTTTTCTGACTATGATCTGTTTTCGCTAACATTATTCTGCACTGCTCTTCATAGCAGCGCTGCGCCCAAGGGGGCGGATCTTCGCAAATACTTAACCAAGAATCTATATAGGGGTACTGATCGGGGTGCGCTATCCGCACTCTATGATGAACTAACTGGATAATTCCTACATTTAAGGTTCCCTCTCGGGGCCAGGTAGGGTCTAGATCGGGCCACTCCCTAGTACACAAAATCTGTAAACGGGCTGCAGTCATTTTAATACCATAATCTCCGGAATATCCCTCTTTAAAATGTGCGATTATACATTCTAATGGAGTGTTCCTAGTAGACCCCGCCCCTCCCATTTCGATGTGACAGACAGAAGGGAAAAGGAGGGCGGACCGTGGGTAAGGGGTCCTCACGGCCCTAGAAACGTATAAGGGAAACAAATAACAAGACAAGACGACAATCGCTTCCCCCTTTTTGCGACCTCAACGCGGTCGCCCGGTTAGGAAATGCGCTACTCAGGGGTCCGCCTTCGCTTGGTCCGTGCTGCCAGACCTCTCATACACACTTCATTCACACAATCATGCTAGCAACGTATCCCAGAATGCATTCATTTCTATCTATTCTGACTAGTCTTGTTCAATTACCAAAATACAAGAAGATGGGAGTTTCGCCCTGCGAATACTCATGCGGGGGTACTCGGTCCGTCTTTGAGAGGTGATCAAGCTCTCTTACCAATTTCCAAGTTCCAAGTTCAAATGGCAGCACTGCTCTTTCTTATCTGTCTAGACAACAAATCAAAACTATACTCACCGGATCCGGTCCTCAAACTTCCCAAGCAGGTGCATGAGTTGGACCTCGGACTCCCCTCACTCGGGTTCGAGGCGTTGGCTCCAGCCGGGCCCGGCACCCGCCGAGGTCCGACCAACTTCCTCCGATGCAATGGACCGGCGGCGCCAGGAAGCAGCCCCCATCGGAAGGGCGTGATCCCGGCAGGACCAAGCCTATAGAGGCGGAATGTCGTGGTATATTGCCCTATATACACTCTGATTCCACAACTTCCCGGCCAACGCACCAAGAATATGTAGCAGCAGAGCGCAGACAAACCAATGATACCAGGAGTCTGTTCAGAAGGTCCAAATCATTTATTTGTGCACAAGTCTCAAGCAGAATCAAATTCAAAATGGCTGAGCAAAGTTCTCTGGCAATACAACAACTTTTATAGACTTTAGCTTCATTCTAGGTATAGAAAAACATTTCATTGGTCCCGGTAACCTCCCGTACCTCCCATACCTCTTCTATTGGTCCCGGTACTGATATGATTATCCAATTATATTCTTTCAGTGGGCTCAGCACCTGCTTACCCCCCTTCTAGTCCCAATTACAATGGTCAGTTCACTAACTTGTTACTTTCCTACTTTCAAGGCTATTGGGCTAGTTAATACGTGCAGGGAAGCAGGGCTCTATAACTTCTCTGTCAGCAGTTTTAAACATGAATTTCTGTATTTTTCCATCTGTTCTGCTTGTCTAAGCTAATTCAATACTTTTACTGAGTTTTTAGTTCTATAGCAGCATATTGGGGGATGTGCAATTCCTATGGGCCTCTTCACAAGCTTCATTTACAGGTCAAGCTAGTTAGGCTTGCTTATGTCAGACACTGTGGATCACAGGCCTACACCTGCCACAGTAAAGATTTATCTATGTGATAGAAGTAAATGTAATTCAGTGTGTTTCTATTAAATATCTTGGAAGATGTATAAATTCAGGAATTTACCACTTCTGCTATTTATCATTCCTGGAATGTTATTAGATGTACGCAGTGCTGTAGACATACATGACAGATAGTTCTTGTTATGTGTCTATTCAAGAAAGACAATTTATAATGAATAAAAATGTTTATCAAGATAGACTCGCAAGTCTGCTGGATCTTAACATTGTGGTCAAAGATCAAATCACACCCCTCACTCATAACTCATGGCTTGCTGCACTTTTTAGGTGGCATCACCTGCAGCCAGAAGCTTTCCCTACTACTGTGCCAAACGGCCCCCTCCCATCAGCAGCACTGCTACTCCTGTGGAGTTGTCAGTCGGTGCATTTGCAAGATGAAAGCTGACCCAAAGAGCTCTAGCTGGTAATCTCCCCTACCCCATTTCCTTCTTTTCTTACATGGACTGTTTTTACAGCACAAATTCCACATTTCATAGATTTACCCAATTAGATAAAGAAGGTCTGTCAAACTAAATTCAGGTACCCTTCAGACTTCAAATATTATCCCTGATTCACACCTAACACCTATTCATCTGGCCTGTCTTTCTTCACCAGACTGTAGGCGTCAGGGAGTAGGGACTGTCTCTTTTGTGTATCTGTTGAGTAAGGCATAAGTTCTGTAGCACTATCTAACTGCTTAGTAGCACTACTAGCAGTTTAGTGTGCTCCAGGATAAGGGTAACATCAAGGCCAGGAAACCCCCGGCAGCAAGCCTCTCCTTGACAGAGGCCCCAGCGAAACCTCTTCAGAGCCCTGTGGAGTAGAAGCTGTCACTGCTCGATGAACAAGTGCCGGTAGGAGTAAGGGCAGCTTTTGCCAGGAGTAGCTGCACTTTCCCTTACACTTCCCCATCAGACAAACATTTCAGGGATTTTAGAAGAAAAAGTATCAGTCCAGGATGAGCAGCGTGAAACAACTCTTCTGCTATCTTGGGTCCTTGCATATTTGAATGTTAATCTCTTTACTCTTCCATTCTCAGCCACTTCTTTGTGAAAACCACATCAGTCTTTTTTATTACTATTATTTAATTCCTAACATAATGATTTGTTACCTTTACTATAGATCCAGTTGCTCTGATATACAAAGAACTCCTTCTTCCAGCACTTTGGCAAGGGTGGGACACTTGGTGCAGGAAATATTGCGCTGGTCCTGTGAGACTTGATACTCAGAGACCAGCGTGGGAGTTCCTGCACCACACGCATCACACTCACAGAGAACCACATGGTGCAGGGAGGAGGAAGCCACAGAAAATAAAAGGCAGGAAAATCCCTAGTGCTGGGGGAAATTTCTAATTTCACTGGTGACCTGGCACTTGGGAGATGTGGAACTTGCATTACACAGCATATAAAATACAACAGAAGAAAACAAATGAAAATATCAAAAAACCTCACCATGTCTCACTACTGATGCCAGAAGAAGAGGCATCAGGGAGTTTCTATTGTCCCAGTTATAACCACATTGGGTGTCTGAGTTCTGTGGCATGATGGGGTCTAAATGTGGATCTTGAATGGCAGGTCTCTCTAATCTCTGACATTTCATTATCAGTTGATGCTCACTTCTGAGCACTGGGTAAGACTGGAAACTGTAGCCAGAGGACATTACGGGCATATTTAAGATAATACCTCATCCGAGGCAGTAAGAACATATTTTTCAAGAGCTTGTGGAACATTCAGAGACTCCTGAATATCTAATGAAGCTACAGTTTAACCCATTAAAGACTAATAAGAAAAAATATTTTTTCACTCAACACGTAATCAAACTCTGGAATTTGTTACCAGAGGATGTGGTAAAAGCTGTTAGTATAGCTAGGTTTAAAAAAGGTTTAGACAAGTTCCTGGAGAAAAGGTCCATAAACCATTATTAAAGAGGACTCAGGCAATCCACTGCTTGCCCCAAGACAAGCATCATAGAACCTATGTACCTTTTGGGAATCTGCCAGTACCTGTGACCTGGAATGGCCACTGTTGGAAACAGGATACTGGGCTTGATGGAGCTTGGTCTGACCCAGTATAGCATTTCTTATGTTCCCTCGGGAAGCCAAAAATCATTTGGTTGAGTCAGTCCACAACTATTTTGGTTCATTGTACACGTTGAACTGTTCAGCTATGGATTTACAGTCCTACTGCATTGTAAGTATTATCTACAAATTTATAAGCCACTTAGGATCATAGATGAGGTCTCACATCATTCTGCTTTTTTATTTCATTTGTAAGTTCTATGGAGCAGGAACTGTCTCTTCTATGGGGCCCTTTTACTAAAGGACGTGATAATTGCAAAAGTGCTGAAACAAAGTTGCATTTAGGGCAACTGCGCCGCGTAAACTGTCAGGGGTATAGAACACATTTCCCTGGAAGTTAACACAGAGTCCTGTCCCATAGCGCATGCGATGTTAGGGTGGGTACACCTAGGGAAATGCTGTTAGGTGATCCCATGTTAATGCAGTTGGCTCATGGTGTGAACCCCATAGTAACATCGCAGAGAAAACTATGCCCACTGTCTGTCCCTAACCGTACCCATGACTTTAACTTGAATTAGACAGCGCAGACATCATCCCATGCTGTGATAGCCCCACGCTAGCTGGCAACACGTGTCCCAATGCTCATTCAGCATCAACGTGTGCCAGAACACGTGTTGTCACTAGCGCCCTCTAGTAAAAGGGCCCAATGTGTCTGCGCAACGCTTTGTGTCTTGTGCTGTTATATAAATGATCTCCCCATCTCCCATCCATACACACCCCCTCACCTACAGAGGTTCCCTATCAAGCAAAGTAACTCACCAAGCATTCTGCGGGAGTGAACGCTATGGCTTTTGTACACACATTAATTACTGTGCACACATACATTCATAGGTATATATATGCATAAGCAATTTGAGCACACTTTTAGATAGCAAAACAAATGTCCAAACTATCCTGAAATGCCCAATACATACATGGAGGGAGAGATCATTATTCTTAATGGAGTGGGAAAATACAGTGTTAGGAAGGAAGAGCTCCTCTGCACCATACCACCATCCAGATCGGGTCTGGCAAGGAGCAGATTTCAGGTGCTCTTCAGGCTTCCTCAGACTTGTCTCATGCTGATGCTGGTGCTCAGGGCTGCCACAGATCTATATTAGATGGGAAGTCAGGATAGAAGGAGAAAGGCCGGGTACAGGGACATCGAGATGAAGAGAACCTACTGACTACATGTTCAGCCAACGATTATGAGTCCCCCTGGAAGAGAAATGAAGCCAAGGTGGCAAATTCTGTCTGGGCAGCTGTTGACAGATGGTCATGGAATACTCTTGTTACAGTTTTGGGGGCAAAGCTGGCCAGGCTGCTCCATTTAATGTGCTGGGTGGTTCTGGGAGACTCTTCTGGCTCTGACTCAGTGCAATTGCCTTTGATTCAGGTGATCAACTTGACCAGGCATTGCTTCCAGAACATGCTTGTGCACTGGTGATATTTGTTGAGCTTCCTGTCTTCTTACTCTTTAAGGGTTCTTCCCAAACTTGTCCTGGGGCCTACCCAGCCAGTCGATTTTTCTGGATATCCACAATGAATATGTATGAGAGAGGTTTCCATACAATGGAGGCAGAGTATGCAAATCTCTCTCATGCATATTCATTGTGAATATCCTGAAAACCCGACTGTCTGTGAGGCAAGTTTGAGAACCCCTGCTTTAGGGTTTCCATTGTTTATGTTTGCTCTCTTCAAACTCCTCAGTGTTTGGAAACAAACAAATGAATCTCCTTGGAGAGACACTTTCTCTTGCCAGTATTCTGCTGTCATAATGCCCTCTTATGACATCAGCATATTTCACTCTCCTATAGGTTACATAGAGATTCATTGTAGGCTGCATCATAAAATGTATTCAGAGGGGATTTTGTGTTAGAAATGTTTTTAAGGTTTTTAAATGTGTTGTTTTTACAAAATATATGCAGAACATAGAATAGAATTAGAAATCTATAAGATGTTGTTTGCTTGCACTAACACATTGGTTCACATATTCCATTTTCTTGTGCTGTACAAAATAAAGATATTTTTCTTGGCTTTGCAAAACTTAGGTTTCCCCCATACACCCCTCCCTTAGCTTCCAGGCTATTGCACATAAAACTTAGAAACTCAATGACAAGAACACTGAAACATGCTGATACAAAAAAAAAAATGCTAGATACAGAGAAAGAAAAGAACTCTGAAAAACAGGAAAAAACAGGCCATGGGCACAGGGGAAGGGGGGGGGGGGGATCTCTGAGAAACCATAAGACTGGTAACATAACCATAAAAGGAATAAGGTAAAAAAATGGGAGGGGGTAAAAGGGGCAGGGATTAAGAGAAGTAAATGGAGGTGGAGATTCACATAACCTAAATAACAATCACTAATAGGTAGGAAATTAGAAATACTTACACCAATAGAATAATAGAGGAGGAATTTGTAGAAGAATGAATGTAATAAATATGGAACTGTTCATATGACAAAGTGTGGTCACGGATAACAAATTGTGGCCACCCATCTTGCAAGATTGAATAATAAATAAATAAAAGAAACTGGTTTCACTGAAGTGTCTGTTATTGTGACAAAAAATTACTGTTGTTTATTACAATCACCAAACAAGGAATCACAGTTTAGAAACTGGGAACCCCAAAAGCCAAACTTGGAATGTACAACAGTGTAGAAATAAAACTATAAATTCATTTCCTCTTGTACTAAACAAAGCACAGACGTTAATGATGCACATTTCCCAGAGCTGAAATATTCAGGTTAATAAATTCAAAATAAAGAGATATTTTTCTACTTTTTGTGCATTTTTTTTCAGTTGCAATTGCTCCGGCCACTTTCTTCTGGTTTCTTCGTGTCTTTTGCTGATTCTCCATCGTCTGCTGTCCATTTGTCCTTTCTTCTCTCTTCTAGTTTTTTTTTTCCATTCTCTCTCTACATCTGCTTAAACATACTAATCTTTCTCCTTTTGCTCTTTCTTCGTTCCTCTTTCATCCACTCAAATTTTACCCCTCTATCCTCAATCCCCACTTACTCTCCCAATACCTGGCCAATTGTAGATTTGTCTTCCCTCCCACACAAAATATTTTTCCCCTTTCCATTTCACTCTCCCAGCTACATCCCATTCTAATCCTCCCCCAACATCAGCTCTCTTCTAGTTCCAGTCCCACCCAGCATCCGCTCCCTTCTAGTCCCCACATCAGCCCATTTCCAGTCCTAGCCCCCCATCAGCCCATTTCCAGTCCTAGCTCCCCCATCCATTTCTAGTCCTATCCGAGTCCCTCCATCAGCTCATTTCCAATCCCAGCCCCCCATCAGCCCATGTCAAATCCTAGCTCCCCTCCACTCGGTCCATTTCCAATCCAAGCCTCCCATGAGCCTACTTCCATTTCTAGCCCCTCCATGAGTCCATTTCAATCCAAGCCCCCACCACAGCCCATTTCCAATCTTAGCTCCTCCGAACAGCCTATTTCCAGTCCTATCCTAGCACCTCCATCAGCCCATTTCCTGTCCTAGCTTCCCCCCACTCAGCCCATTTCCAGTCCTAGCTCCCTCCCCTCACAGCCCATTTCCATTCCAAGCCCCCCTCCCCATCAGCTCTTTGCAGTTCAAGCCCCCCTTCCAATCAGCCCATTTCCATTCCAAGCCCCCATCCCCATCAGCTATTTGCAGTTCAAGTCCCCCTTCAACTCAGCCCATTTCCAGTCCTAGCAACCCCCCTAGCTCATTACTAGTCCTAGCCCCCCCATAGCCCATTACCAGTCCTAACCTCCCATCAGCCCACTTCCAGTCCTAACCCCCCAATCAGCCCATTTTGAGTCTTAGCCCCCCATAGCCCATTATGTCCTAACCCCTCCCATCAGTCAATTTCCAGTCTTAGCCCCCCCCCATAGCCCATAACCAACCAAACACCCCCCCAATCAGGCCACTTCCAGTCCTAACCTCCCCATCAGCCCATTTCCAGTCTTAGCACCCCCCAGCCCATTACCAGTCCTAACCCCCTTCCATCAGTCCACTTCCAGTCCTAACCCCCCATCAGCCCATTTCCAGTCTTAGCCCCTCCAAAGCCCATTACCAGTCCTAACCCCCCCCCCATCAGCCCACCTCCAGTCCTAAACCCACATCACTACATTTCCAGTCCTAGCCCCCCCAAAGCCCATTACTAGTGCTAACCCCCCCCATCAGCCCACTTCCAGTATTATCCCCCCCATAACCCATTAGCAGTCCTAACCCCCCTCCCCCCCATCAGCCCAAAGATTAAAAAAAAAAACAACTGGCTGCTGCTGCTCTCCCGGCATCAGCTCTCAAAGCGCGGGCTTTTCAGAGCCACGAAGCGAGAGTTTCCCTTTCTCGTGACTCTGTTAAACCCGCCAAGGCTGATGGGAAACAGGAAGTCTCATCAGCCCATGCGGGCTTAACAGAGCCTCGAGAGAGAAACTCTTTCTTCGCGGCTCTGAAAGCTCCCGCTGATAGAGCTGATGTAGAGAGGGCTCTGCTGGGCAGGGGGGGCCCCGCGGGACACTTGATTCTGCCGCTGCCATGGCGGCAGCGGCAGCAGCAGCCAGTTGTTTTTTTTTAATCTATGGGCTGATGCAGAATGTTGTTTGCGTGGGGCCCCCTGAAATGCGGGGCCATGTGCAAACAACATTCTTGCTCAATGGACAGGCCGGCCCTGCAACCTGGAGCAGCCATCTGGCTATGCAATCTCTTCAGATCAGAGCCTCCTTGACACGAGATGCGTGGACCCACGTCGGATGCTTGTCAGTCAATACTGCCATTCTAGTTACAGCAATAGCTTCCTCAGGTTCTCCAAATGGTGGGTCCCATTGGCCCCTTTTATGGAACAGTTTCACCAAGACCGTGTCCCCCAGCTTAAAAGCTTGCGTCGGCCCTGTGGAAGGAAGTGGGAGAGCATCATAAACCTTGCTAGAAACACTGCTAATATATTTCACCAGAGCACATGCGTAATCCTCTTGTGCAAGCAGGAGATCATCTGAAGTAAGGTAACTATTTTCTGGCCATTTCCACGGAAGGGGAAACGGCCAGCCCATTAAAATCTCAAAAGATAAAATCCACTCGGCCCCCTGGTTAACATTATCTCTGCCAATACTGCAGGTAGGTATATGGGCCACTTACCTGGGGCCTCCTGGGTGGCCTTTTTCAATTTTTTCTTAATTGTACGATTCATCTGCTCTACTATTCCCCGATGATTGGGGGTGATAGGGTACATGGTATTTCCATTCAATGGCAAACATTTGGACATCCTGCTGTAAATGTTTTGCCACAAAAGCCGAGCCCTGATCCGAATCAATTGTTAGTGGGCACCCAAATCTAGGGATAACTTCTTTGCATAAGAGTTTGGCTACTGTGCAGGCATCCTCCTTGGTTGTGGGGAAGGCTTCAACCCATTTAGAAAATCAGTCTGCAATCACTAACAGATACTTAAACCCTCCCACCAAACGGGGCATACATGTAAAGTCAATCTGGAGAGCCTGAAAAGGTCCTTCGGGTGGGGATAAATACTGTAGCTGTCCTACCGGTTTCCCCTGCTAAACATTATTCTGGGCGCACATAAGACATTGCCCTAACTGTGATTCAACTAACTGGACCAAATCACGACACACAAATACTTCCTGCAGCTCTTGTAATACCTTCTTCCAGTTTTTGTGACCAACTCCATGTACCTGGCTAATCAAAAGAGGTGCTGCTGCTTTTGTTAAGCCCCGCCACCCTCCCCCCCATTTCTCCTGCCAGATGTTTGCATCTGTTAATCCCATGTTATGGCTTTCCCAGTAGGTCAGGTCCTCCGGATCAGCCACTGCCTGTAGATGATGGAGAGGAAAGGAGTGTTCCAGCAGGGACACATACATTTCTACTAACTGAGACTGCATGTGAATAACCCCTATAGCCTTTTCCAATTGTTCTACCTGTTCCAGGGCTATTCGCTTGGCTATACTATCAGCAAATGCATTGCCTTGAGACTCCATGGACAAATCATACAGCACACTTAATAATAGCTACCGCCCGGGGTTTACACAGGGCTGTCAGTAAATTATTTACCAATGGGAAATGGGTTTCCCATCCGCTGCCTTCCACCCTCTCCGGCTGGCCCCAAAATACACCAAAATCATGCACCACCCCAAAGGCGTATCTAGAATCAGTGTAAATATTGACCTCTTTATCCGCAAATAGCTCACACGCATTAGTTAGGCTATTAGCTTGGCTGCCTGTGCCGATGCATAAGAGACCAGTTGGGCATCATAAACAATATCAGGGAGCTGGACAATAGCGTACGAGGCAACATATACCTTATAGCTAGGGCGCATGCAACTTCCATCAACAAATACATGCGGTGTCCCAGGCAAGAGGGTGGAGCGTAAATCCGCCCACACTGCCATTTCTCAATTAATCAGCTCAAGGCAGTCATGCATTTCTTCAGGGACTGATGTCCCAATTGGGCGTAACAGGGCCTGCAAGGCTAATAAGGGAGTAAACGCAGTTGATTGCTGCTTTACGGTCAGTCCCTCAGTTGAGGTTAAAGTGATCTCATAACCGCTCAACCACTGGGTGGTCATATGCTGAGTAGTTAAATTTTTTAACACATTAAGGACAGAGTGGGGGGAGTATAAAGTAGCCACATGTGACAAGGTTATAGAGGTGATCATTTGAGGGCAATCGCCGCCACTGCTAGCACTCGCTGGCACATGGGCATCCCCTGCACCTGGACTGGTAATTTTTTGGATAGATATGCTACTGGCCGCAAACCACCCCCATGTTCCTGGGCTCAGATGGCTGCCACTGTTCTCCCCTCTTCCTTTACATATGTGGAACATGCGAGCGTAATCAGGCAATCCCAAAGTCGGGGCTGAAATGAGCAGCTGTTTCAGCACTGTGTGCGCTTTAATCATATCATCAGTCCCTTCCATGTGCGCAGACCCAGGTAATTGTAAGGTGGAAGCTCGCAGGACGGAATCCCAATATGAGCAGTCAGGGATCCACTGACGACAAAAGGAGATAAGCCCCAAAAAAGCCAACATCTACATCACAGTTTCTAGCAAGGCAAGTTCCATAATTGCTTGTACTCAGGCGAGAGAGAGCACCCTATGTCCGGGGGAGAGCACAAACCCTAAATAAGTCACCTGCTCACAGCACCACTGAAGCTTATACAAAGATGCCTTATGTCCGTGGGACGCCAGGTGACATAACAAGGAAACAGAATCCTGCTCGCAGGACTCTTTGAGCTAGCACAGATCCAACAAATCATCCATATACTGGAGGAGGGTGGAGGAACAGGGGGGTTGCCACATTTCAATAGATGCCTTAAGTACAAGAGAATATGCTGCTAGAGAATCAATGTATCCCTGCGGCAGTCGAGTGCAGGTGTACTGTCTGCCGGCATGCGTGAAAGCCATAAGTGGCTGGGTCGAGAAATCAAGGGGAATACTAAAAAACACATTAGCTAAATCAATGACCGTGAAGCAGCAAGCCTGGCTGGGGATTAACGTGAGTAATCCAGTAATATCGGGCATTACTGGTGCCAGTGGCACTATTAACTGATTCACTGCCCTTAGATCTTGGGTAAATCTAAAGCCTGCCCCCTTCAGGACGGGATTAACGGGGATATTATTTGCCGACACAGTGGGCACGACCACCCCGGCTTGCAAAAATGCTGAAATCATCTGGGTCAAAGCTGCCTCCTTAACGGCAGAAAATGGATATTATTTTATATAGACAGTAACTTGGGGATCCTTTAACTGGGCAATATATGGAGTGCAGGGAACAAATCCCGCATCCATAGGGGATGTAGACCAGAGGGTCCGGGGGACCTTTGCTAAGGGATGCGTACCTTCCTCCTTGGCTTCTTCCATATTCATGGAGAGCAGGAAAGTGGAAAAGAAAGAAAAGGAACCATCTGGGTTACTAATGGTAGTGGCTTCAAGCAAGCATAACAGGTCCCGTCCTAGCAAGCTAATGGGACATGAAGGATAATAGTAAAGGAATGGGAGAAAATCCCCTCCCCTCCCACAACAGAAACTGATAGCTGGGGAGTCATCCACGTAGGGACAGATGTTCCATTAATACCCACAGAGACTGGACCAGGGGATTAGTTTCCCCTTGTAAAGAGTCACCTGCAAGGTGGAACACATGGCTCCCATGTCCACCACAAAAGACACTTCCTTGCCATTGATACATAAGGTGCAACAAGGGGGATCCTTCCATCCTTTTGTTAACTGTATCCAGGCCAGAACAACAGCTTCCGGGCAGCCCTATGCCTGCCTTGGCGGAGGCGGCTGCCATGCAATGGGAATAACGGGGGCAGGCACAACCCTATGTCCCATGCCAGGCCGGGCCCCACCTTCTGGTTCCCCCACCTCTCTATAGGGACACTCATTCTTCCAATGTCCTGGCTGCTTACACTTAAAGCATACCTGATTCCTAGGTCTGAAATTTGGGGCCCTTGCCCTCCCCCTCTGTCCCATGCTGCCATCCCTTCCTCACCAGCATCCTCTTCCTCTGCTTCTGGAGTTCTGCCACCCTTGCGGGGAGTTTCCTGTCCCCATTCTATACCTGCTGCCAGGCATGACTAACCGCCGATGGCTTGCCCAATACCTTCTTCCCTTCCATGTCTGCAAAGCACCCTGTCGCTTCCTTCATCAAAATAACTCACTCCAAATCTTCGGGGTTCATTTTGAGCCCCTCATCTATCATGCGCTTACAGGCAACCGCCACCTCCGGGCGCATTGCTCCAAACATGGTCTGTATATACATACAGTAGACCCCATTAATCCTATCCAGGACAAACTTGCTTCCTCCTTCCAACACTTACGGAACCTTATAACAAATTGGGACACCCCCTCCCCCACCTCCTGTATGCAGGTGATTGAAGCGGCCAAGTTCTGCTTTTCACCAAATAATCTCTCAAACTCATCCTGCACTTCCTTCCACATCCCCTTCACTGCCTCGGGGAAATTGAAGGGATACAGTGCCACATTATCCGGGACCTTAGGGTCCTTTAAAATCGTTACCCTGGTAAAATCAAAGGGTGTCTCCTCATCATATCCCATAACACCCTCAATTATCAACCGATAATCCTGGGCAGTACATTGCAAGCCGCGAGTCATTCGCTGCAGATATTGGACAGTAGCTTTTGGGGCTTTCGTAGGACTAGTGGCATTCTGGACAATTGCAGCCATGGTCGCAGCATCTATAGGTTTAATGACCAGCTGCTGACCAATAGTAATAAAGGGGTACTCTTCTACAATCGTTGTGGCATCCCCTCCACCCTCTTTCAAGGTGAAGGGGTTAGCACACCGATTTTCAGTTGTTGGCCCCACACAAGCCAATTCCCCGTCAATAGCCAACTCAAAATGATCAGCTCTGAATAGAATATAGCCTGAAAACATGGACAACATTGTAAATAAGCTGTAGAAATGTTACCCCTTTTTAAATCCAAGTTTTAATCCCTGTTCAATGTAAACACTATGTGGCTCGTCCGCACAGTATATTGTTTTGTTCAATGTACACCGCACTGATATGTAATAGCGCGGTATATAAAAAAAGTTAAATAAATAAAAAGGTGTCGCGGGAGAGAAGGCGAACCATTTAGAAGCTGAAGGGAAATTATGGGACAAGGATGGCGGTGAAGGAGTCACCAACTCACCCTTAAAGTTCGGTGCAGTCTGCAACCCTTTCTTCCTCATCCCTTCCAGGATGTGTGAGGTTCGTTCTATTACTTCCTGCAGGGATTGAGTACTGCGGGCTATTAGCTCCCCCATCCCCTGCATAACTTCCTCCCAATATCTTTTATCTTCTTCTGATTTAATATGACTCGGGGTTGGAATACAGCCCCTATCTGCACCCCCCTTATCCACCCCCTTCTTGTTGGGCTCACCTGCTTGAATATCAGCAGCGGCCAGTAGAATATCGTCATCCTCAGCACTAGGGAACAGGGCAGGATACAGTCCCTCTTGAGGTTCCGTGGGGGTCGTGAGAACTGCGGTTCCCACTGCCTTAACCTCAACATATAATGGCGAGGAAGTGCATAGGGAGGGGACGCCATTGTAGTAAGGAGCTAACTGAAGCCATACTATCCCACATTCCTTCATGTAAGCCTTGCGCCACTTCAGGTCACCAGAGTAAAAGCGGAATGCCTTCTTATCCCCTAAACATAAACCTCTAATCATATCTAAATGGCAGACAGAGAAACTGCCGTCCCTAGGAAAAGGATTGGAACTACAGAGCCCTTCTGTCCATCCAGCCATGTTATCCACCCATGGGTTAGTATAGAAGTCCCCGCCACACGGGCAACATATTCCTTGGGAGTTTCCTTTTCAGTCGGGGGATCCCCAGGGGGCGTAGGAGTCCTGCTTGCATGACCCTTACGCTTGGCTGCAGTTTTAAACCTAATTAACACTTTAGACTGTGATGCATCAAGCACTCCCACGGATTCTGGGGGAATTCCCTTATCTTGGGTTCCACCCATCCTCTAATAACACAACAGATGCACGTCTGACCACTTGCTTTCTGCGACAGCTGTCACGAGTGCTATCACTTCAGGCTGTAACAGGAGCATCTTGTCAGACTCACACTCGCACACAAGCCACAGAGAAGGAAAATGACAGCACAGACCCAGGCGGGACTTCCCCTGTTGCCACCCCGCCACCAAAGCGGGTCCCGTTTAGGCAGGCTACCAAAGCTGGGCCAATTTTAGGAAGTCGGGAATTTCCAGTGCAATGGGGAAATCGCACTTCTAACACCAAATTTTTACGGGTTCTTATTCATTTCCCAGCACTCATTAGTACCAGGGCCGGATTTACCTTGAGTGAGGCCCTACGCCAACAAAAATTGTGGGCCCCCAGCAGGGGCGGCCCAAGGGGGGTGCGGACCTCATTTGCATAAGGGGCCTCATTTGCATAAATATTTGCATAATGTTACCATATACTAACTTTTAGTAAACGTGCCTCTTAATGAGTGTATGGATAAAGAAAGACTAAAAGATTTCTACATTACTATAATCTAGTGCCAACTGCCAGACACATTAGGAACTACTACAAACACTGCCCATAGTAAACCCGCCGTATCCTAACAGCACTACCAGGACTCACAAAGCACCATACTCTACCAATCAAAAGGCAACACTGCAAATATTAAACCAATACATTTCAGAGAACAACAATACATGACCTACTGGGGAAAGAGAACAAGTGGCAATGTCAAATAGGAATTATATAAACAGAACACCTCAGCTCAGTTACACATGCAGAACATAGACCATCACCAAACAAGTAATCACAATTTAGAAATAGGAAGACAATAATTAAACTGGGAATCCCAAAAGCCAAACTTGGAATGTACAACACTGTAGAAATAAAACTATACATTAATTTGCTCTTGTACTAAACAAAGCACAGATGTTAATGATGCACATTTACCAGAGCTGACATATTCCAATTAATAAATTCAAAATAAAGAGATATTTTTCTACCTTTTGTGCATTTTTTTCAGTTGCAATTGCTCCAGCCACTTTCTTCTGGTTTCTTCGTGTCTTCTGCTAACTCTCCATCGTCTGCTGTCCATTTGTCCTTTCTTCTCTCTTCTAGATTTTTTTCCATTCTCTCTCTACATCTGCTTTAACATACTAATCTTTCTCCTTTTGCTCTTTCCTCATTCCTATTTCATCCACTCAAATTTACCCCTCCATCCTCAATCCCCACTTACTCTCCCAATACCCGGCCAATTGTAGATTTTTTATCCCTCCCACACAAAATATTTTTCCCTTCTCCATTTTACTCTTCCAGCCCCATCCCATTCTAATCCTCCCCCAACATCAGCTCCCTTCTAGTTCCAGCCTCACCCAGCATCCATTCCCTTCTAGTCCCTGCATCAGCCCATTTCCAGTCCTAGCCATCCATCAGCCCATTTCCAGTCCTAGCAACCCCCCAACCCAATACCAGTCCTAGCCCCCCCATCACCCCACTTACAGTCCTTAACCCCCCATCACCCCATTTTCAGTCCTTAACCCCCATCACCCCATTGTCAGTTTAAGCCCCCCCTATAACCCATTACCAGTCCTAACCCCCCATCAGCCCACTTCCAGTCCTAACCCCATCAACCCATTTCCAGTCAGCCCCCCATAGCCCATTGCCAGTCCTACCCCCCCCATCAGCCCACAGCCCATTACCAGTCTTAACCCCCCCAAAGCCCATTACCAGTTCTAACCCCCCCCAACAGCCCAATACCAGTCCTAACCCCATCAGCCCACCTCCAGTCTTAACCCCCCACCCCATTTCCAGTCCTAGCCCCCCCCCATAGCCCATTACCAGACAGCCCCCATCAGCCCACAGCCCATTACCAGTCTTAACCCCCCCCCCAAAGCCCATTGCCAGTTCTAAGCCCCCCAACAGCCCACAGTCCATTACCAGTCCTAACCCCAGCAGCCCACCTCTAGCCTTAACCCCCCCAGCCCAGCCCAGCCCAGCCCAGCCCAGCCCATTTCCAGCCCCAGCCCCACAATAGCCCATTACCAGCCCTACCCCCCCAGTCCATTTCCAGCCCCAGCCCCCCCAATAGCCCATTACCAGTCCTACCCCCCCATAGCCCCTTACCAGGTTTTTTTTTTAAAATTAAATTTTACTTTAGGCCGGGGGGGGGGGGGTAGGACTGGTAATGGTCTTTGGGGGGGGTTAGGACTGGTAAGGGGCTATGGGGGGGGGTAGGACTGGAAATGGGCTGGGGGGGGGTAGGACTGGAAAGCGGCTCTGGGGGGGGGGTAGTACTGGTAATGGGCTATGGGGGGGGTAGGACTGGTAAGGGGCTATGGGGGGGGTAGGACTGGTAATGGGCTATGGGGGGGGGCCCCATAGCCCCTTACCAGTCCTACCCCCCCATAGCCCCTTACCACTCCTCCCCCCCCCCTCGCCCCTTACCTTTCCCACCCCCCCCCTAGCCCATTACCTGTCCTACCCCCCCCATAGCCCCTTACCAGTCCTACCCCCCCCATAGCCCATTACCAGTCCTACCGCCCCCCTAGCCCATTACCAGTCCTACGCCCCCCATAGCCCCTTACCAGTCCTACCCCCCCCCTAGCCCATTACCAGTGCTACCCCCCCCCCCGGCCAAAAGTAAAAATTAATTTAAAAAAAAAAACCTGGTGGCTGCCGCCGCGGGGCCCACTCTGCTGCCGCGGGGGCCCCGTCTACAAGCTGGTCGGGTCCGGTCGGGTCTCTCTCCCTCCCTCGCTGCAGGCTGCAGGCTGCAGGCTGCGAGAGACGCGAAGGGAGAGTGTCTCCTCGCGTCTGTGTTAAGCCGGCAGGGGCTGATGGGAAATCCCATCAGCCCCTGCGGACTTAACACAGATGCGAGGAGACGCTCTATCTTCGCGTCTCTCGCAGCCTGCAGCGAGGGAGGGAGGGAGGGAGAGAAGCCCGACCCGACCCGACCCGACCCGACTCGACTCGACTCGACCCGACCAGCTTGTAGACGGGGCCCCCGCGGCAGCAGAGGGGGCCCCGCGGCGGCAGCCACCAGGTTTTTTTTTTTAATTGAGTTAAAAAAAAAAACTGGTTCTTTTTTTGTGGGCCCCTGCCGGCTGTGGGCCCTACGCCATGGCGTACATGGCGTATACGTAAATCCGGCCCTGATTAGTACTCTACTTACCACAGGGGAATTCCCTGTCCCATTCCCTGGGCACCTACCTCCTCCGTCTGGATCTCCAGGGGAACAAACAACACACACACACACTAGGAAAGTATGTGAGTTTATTCCATCTGAGAGGTGGGATTATCCCACTTATATACAGTATAATAAACAATATCACATGACCCTTAGCACATTTGGCACATATACATGAAGGCTAAACATCTGAGTATCAACGACATAAGCTGGAAAAAGAGCTAATGTTTGTAAATCTGTGTTTTACTCTGTTCAAACATACTGGAAGCCTTTCCTGCCAGCATGCTGTTAGACACGTACACATATTCATGCAGGACAATATCCAAAGCATATCCTTTCAATCATCAGACCCAACATACAATTTACTGCCACATACATGATCAAACAATTGATTTTCTAGATATCACAATTTACAAAAGGTATAGTAAACTGCTGACAAAGTTATTTAGGAAACCTGTTCAACGTTTCATAGTCATCATTTAGGACCCCTGCACAGACAATTTTTGAGACTCCATTGTATTTGCTCCACAGTGAGGACTTTCAACAACAGGCCCACATTCTCCGGGGTCATTTATCGGCAAGAGGTGATCCGATTCATATAATCAAGCGGGCTTATACTTGGGCATGGTTTGTTCAGCGGGAGCAGTTGTTGT
Organism: Ichthyophis bannanicus; assembly: GCA_033557465.1. Lineage (NCBI taxonomy): Eukaryota > Metazoa > Chordata > Amphibia > Gymnophiona > Ichthyophiidae > Ichthyophis > Ichthyophis bannanicus. Next base: position 75,247,573 of record CM066031.1, read on the forward strand.
CTGAAGATGCACCTTACTACTCACTACTACTACTACTCAACATTTATATAGTGCTACCAGTCATATGCAGAGCTGCACAGCACAGACATGTAAGAGACAATCCCTGCTCATCAGAGCTTACAATCTAGTCAAGACAAAACACAAAACACGGAAGGTGTTGGAAGGGGTAGAACAAAGGAGAGAAAATGAGATCAGGTGAGTCAAGATCCAAAAGCAGCAGCAAAGAGGTGAGCTTTCAATCTGGACTTGAAGAGGGTTAGAGAAGGTGCCTGACGTACAGACACAGGTAGTTTGTTCCAGGCATAAGATGCAGCAAGGTGAAAGGTGTTAGCAGTAGGAGTGCTGGGCATAGATAGAAGCAGTTTGCTAGAAGAGCGGAGTTCCCAAGGGGGGGTTATAAGGAGAGATAAGAGATGAAAGGTACTAAGGAAATGGATAGGGATCCAGTCAAGTGACTTCAGAAGAGGAGTAATATGGGCATGACGAGGCTGGCGGAAGATTAGCCGTGCAGCGGAATGTTGAACAGATTGAAGGGGAGAGAGATGACTCAAAGGGAGACCAGTAAGGAGTAGGTTACAGTAGTTAATTTATTTATTTATTTATTTACATCTCTTATATACCGCACTATTTGCGATCAGCGCGGTTTACATAGAACAAACAATATCCGACAATAAACAAGAGTCAGGTCATTACAATGAACAGGAGCAGTAACTTGGATAACAGGGGAAACTATCTACATATGTGGAACATTGAACAAGGTAACTGTATATATGAGAGATGGAGTTATTGTGTGTTGCTCATACATGGTGGCTGGGGTTCGGGGGAGGCTGTGAGGTATTTAATGAAGAGGAAGTGTTTTAAGACCTTCCTAAACTGGCTCAAGTTGGGGATAGCTCTGATGTGTGGTGGTAAGGAGTTCCAGAGGCTTGGGGCACTCAGGACTGAAGGCTCTGTTTGAAGTTGATATGGCGCATCTTGTCATCACTTTTGGTATTGCTAGCATGTTGGCTGCAGAGGTTCTTCTTATCCTGTTGGGTGTGGGTGGTTGTATGAGGTCACATATTGAAGAGGCGGATAACCCGTTGATGGCTTTGAATGTCATCACTAAGGTCTTGAAGCTAATCCTGGCTTGGATGGGGAGCCAGTGAAGCTGCATCAGGAGGGGTGTGATGTGCTCTCTCCTTGGTGCTCCAAAGAGGATTCGCGCAGCGCAGTTCATGGCAAGTTGTAAGGGATGTAAGGTTGTCTGGGGGAGTCCTTGTAGGATGGCGTTTGCATAGTCAAAATGAGGGATGATGAGGGCTTGGTAGATGGTACGGAAGTCGCTCATCTCGAGTAGAGGGCGTATGTGTCTGAGGGATCTGATTTTGAAGTAGATTGCTCTTACTATTTTTGCTATGTGCTGCTTCATGTTGAGGTTCTGATCCAATGTGACTCCGAGATACCGTATGGCTGATTTTACTTGTAGTTTGGCGTTGTCTACTTCCAGTTGGTTAGGTGGAGTGAATTCTGGATTTCTAGAGATGAACAGGACCTCAGTTTTCTTATGTTGGATACGCAGATTTTGGGAGAGGAGCCATTCTGATATTGCATTGAAGCAGTTGGTTAGTGGGGTGAGGTCCGGGCAGTCCAGTGATATTAGCAGGTACAGTAGGACATCGTCTGCGTAAATCATGCAACTCACATTGAAGGACCTAATGATGTTACAGATGGGTTGGATATAAATGTTAAACATAAGTGACGATAGGGAGGATCCTTGAGGGACTCCTTGACTTTGTAGGAATGGCTTGGATGTGGTCCCGTTTGTTCGTACGTGTTGCCATCTTCCAGATAGGTAAGACCTACACCACTCAAGCGCTGTTTCGGTAATGCCTTTCTCTCTTAGTCGAATCAGGAGAATCTCGTGGCGGACTGAGTCAAAGGCTGCCGCAATATCTAGAAAGATAAGTGCGAAACCTGTACGTGAGTTGTCGATGCCTGAGATTATGGTGTTAAAAAGGGTAGTGAGTAGTGTTTCCACTCTGTGTGACTCTCTGAACCCGTGTTGTGATGGATCTATAGGTGCGTTAGTGTCCACATGATCTTGTAGTTGCCTGTAGACTATTTTTTCAACGATTTTGGCGAGCATCGGGATACTGGATATGGGTCTGTAAGACTCGACCTTTTGAGGGTCTAATTTGGTGTCTTTAAGCAGCGGTCTAACGGAGGTCTGTTTGAGCGTAGATGGGAATGACCCGGTGCTGAATGATAATCCTATCATTTAGCTAAGATTGGGGCAAGGTCGGATCGTAGATCTTTTATCCAGAATGCTGGACATGGATCTGAGTATGAAGTGGAGGTATTTAGGGTAGCAATGGTGTCTTCGATAGTTCTCTTAGACGGAGTGGTAAAAGAGGTTAGAAATGCTGTGCGTGCTTTGTCATCAGGAGGGTCTGGTATGATCATCTTGTCAGTCTTGCATAATTTTGATTGCATAAATACGGCGTAATCCTGTGGGTGTATAGATCCTGTGCATTCCGGGGTCGGTTCTTTGGCAAGATATTTGACCAGGTTGAAGAGGTCATGCGGTTTGTTTAATGAACGTTTCAGAGTGTCAGTGTGATGTTGTTTCATCTTGTCTGTGACTGCCCTGCGATGTGTGTGTAGGAGTTGGATGTATGCTGCTTGGTCACTGCTGGTACGTGATTTCCTCCAGCGTTTTTCCAATCTTCGTAGGAGGGTTAGAGACGCCCTTAGGTCAGCTGTGAACCATGGTGCGGATGGTCTTTTCTTTGGGGCTTTGGATGTGGGGGGACGGATTGCGATCAAGCTGAGTCTGCTGTTAAGAAGGGAGGTGATCAAGGAGTAGATAAGCATTTTAGTAGTGTGTTCAGAAAGGAAGGGGCGGATTTTGCTAATGTTATAGAGAAAGAAATGGCAGGTCTTAGCCATGAGATGGGTATGTGGAGGAGTGGCCTAGTGGTTGGGGCAAGGTACTTCAGGCTGGAAGGTCGGGGGTTCAAATCCCACTGGAGGACAGCAACCTTGGGCCGGAAGGACTGGGGTTTCTAGTCCCACAGGTGCTCCTTGTGGTCTTGGGCAAGCCACTTAACCCTCCATAGCCCATGTCCCCTATAAAATAGTTATCTCCAAGTTATAATGCCCTGTTCAATGTAATTTCAGTTTGTTCAATGTAAACCGCACTGATGCAGAATAGCGTGGTATATAAGAGAAAATAAATAAATAAATGTGTGGAGAAGGAGAGAGAGGAGTCAAAGACAACCCCCAGATTGCGGGCCGAGGAAATAGGAAGGAGTACAGAGCTGTCCACAGAGACTGAGAAAGGAGGAAGAAGAGGAGGGGAGGTTTTAGGGGGAAAACTAAGAAGTTCAGTCTTGGCCATGTTCAATTTCAGGTGGCGGTGAGATATCCAGACAGCAATGTCAGAAAGGCAGGCTGTTGGGAAATTTGAGTTAGGTCTGCTTATATATTGGCTTTATATGACTGCACCCTTGCCTGGTGAAACTATGATTGGCACAGAAGACAAGAAGACAATATCTATATGAGAGTATATGCTTGCCATAAGATAATAGATGTGGCCTGCTATGGAGGATTCTGGGTAATCATATTCTGGGTAGGAGTATGCAGAATATTGGGGCCTAGCAAAAGAAAGTACAGGCCAAGCTAGGAATTCAACGAATTCAAACTAATGAGCAAAAGCACTCTCTTACCCTGCCCGGTTTCAATTAGTGCCAAAAGAAGAAAAACACAGGAAGGGGCAGGGGTCACAGGCCATGCATAGATGAGCAGACCTAAAAGCAGATCCAGATGTATAGAGGTCACAGGCCATGCATAAATGAGCAGATCTAAAAGCGGATCCAGATGTATAGATGTAGGGGGATTCTCCCCTGGGGAAAAGTGTTGCAGGACCCTGAGGCCCTGCTGACACCTAAGAAGTTATGATGGATTCACTGAAACTAATTTGAAGCAGACATTTGAGACAAGGAGAAATGTATATAAGGCGGTTATTTTGGAGGAAGGGTGGGCAGTATTTTCTCCCCCTTTACAGAGAGAGAGAAAGTACTGTCCGCCATTTCTATAGACAGACCTTGTTGTTCTGCATGATGCTGGAATAAAAGTCTTTGTAGATAAAGCAACTGCTGTCTAAGTAATTCTTTGATTGGTGATATTTGGGCAACTGTTGTGGGAACCAGAAGCTACAATTATTGGTGCCGAAACCCCTCTAAATTTTCTAAATTGCCCAAGGACTCCTCTGACTGCAGTTTTACTTGTCAGAGGGACTTCCTCCTGTTTTTCACTGAAAAAAAAAAACAGGGGATGAGAATACCTTCTCATTAGGAGAAGAGGATTCCTTCTGCTGGTACAGAAGATGGGAATACCGCTCTGAGTGACATCGAGAGAGATTTTGATACCCTAGGATGACTCTATTGGTGAGTGTTCAGTTTCCCTGTCTGTACGAAAGGACAGAAGACTTGCCCGGGTTCGAGTGGTGGGTAAGTATGTAATTAATATTTTGTTATGTAAGAAAACTGTTAGAGTGTCTCTGTATTTAGTTGTAACATTAGGGAATGATTAGGGAAAGGAAGGTTTGCCCAGACATTAGGTCTCTTTCTGGGATTGATTGATGTACGCTTGATACTGTACATATCATTGATATGAAGCAAGTGTGTGTCTTTATCCACGTTTCCATACCCCCATCACTGTGAGGGGATTGGCTGGGTTTAGACGAAGCGCAAGAGTTGTATGTTTGTATGAGTCCTGGATAAGTAACTTCTCACCTTTGTAAATAAAAAGGTCTGAATTTTCCGTCTGTAAAAGCGAAGTTACCCCCCCCCCCTTTGCAAATAAAGAGGGGTTTGCCCCTGTTCCCAAACAGTGAAAACACCAGGTTTACAGATCTTAGAAAGAGGGACAGCTAAGGAGAATATTTATAGAAAAACAGGGATGATCACCTTATCTGGGATGCTCACAGACCAGAGAGGGTGACAATTAGATCTATTGAAGAATAGCTTTCTAAGTATCTTTTTGACTAATTATAGCTAGATAAATGAATTACTTTACAAGTTCCAGATCAAAGCGAATGAAGGAGCTGACTGCAGCTGAATTAAATAACAAAGGGGGAGTGGGTCTAGTTCAGTTTCAGTATTCTGATCAGATAGGCTGTTAGGTATAATGCATTTAACTCTGTCCTGTGTTTTTTAGTTTTAGTCTTTAGTAAACACTGTTCTTTTATTACTGGCTACTTCAGTAGATTTTATGGTCCCTGGAGCTGAACTGATTAGAATTGTTTGCTAAAGTTGAACTAAGTGGAGAATTCCTGGGGAGCGTATCTGTTTGCTTTTATTTTCTTTCACAATATTCATGTGCTTGTAAGACGCCCCAGTCTCTGGAGAGGGTAAAACCGTTGGCCCGGAGTCCCTTGAACGCAAGTGAGAAGTGGTGTTTGTTTATCTGTCTCTATTCTTCCAAGTCTTTCCTGTCTTCTTTAGAACATTGAAAACAACGAAAAATCTTCCAGGGTCTGCTGTAGCTATTGATGTGCTGAGACAGCTAGTTTTTTTTCCTCCTGTCTGTCTGAGTTTGTATTGTAACATGGAATGGATTTTCTGAGTTAGTGGATTGGGATCTGAATGTATTGTACACTGAAGTGAGAATCTTAGAAGCAGACCGCACAGATAATTGACAGTGTTTTATTCTGAACTGCCAGCTATTGTGTGCAGTGATCTGACTGGTAGAAAAACAAAGAAAAATAGTTTATAGTTACAAGTACAGCCTGAAAATTTCAAATTGTTTCTTTTTCCCCTGTGCATATTTGTGTGCAGTAAATAAGTCTGATCCATATGTGTAAGTTTTATTTTTTTAATTTGGGATCTGAGTATATCCTGGTTAAGAAAAATTTGTCTGCTGTTTTCTGTGTGTCAGAAGATTAAATAGCTCTGCCTGGGTCTGTTAGAAAGCTTGTGCTGATAGGTCATAGGGCAGTTGCACACAATGCGGAACGAATTCCTATGTATGTGTTACTTTTTGAGAAGCTTATTTTGATTTTTCTAACAAATTTGGAAGATCCTAATTAACCAGAGATTAATAAAAGATCGTAGTGATGCTAAGATTAGTTTTGACTCAGTGATACAAGATCAGTTTTGTCATGTTCTTATGACTTTACAAATACAAGATCAACTGATAAAGGGTGAAGGGAAATTGGCTGATAGGTATGTCTAGTATGGCTACATCCTTGCCTGAGGCTGTAATACATCATGATGGCATGGAAAAAACACGTGGGCTAAGAAAATGAGTACCCAGAGCCCAGCACAACAAGAGTAAAGCCAGGGAACCATACTCTGAACAGAAGTGCACAGAAAATGGACCCGGCTAAGAAAAGCTAAGTCAGGCCTGAACAGATTGAACAGGCCTGAGCAAGTTGGGCAAGCCTGGACAAGTTAAACAGGCCAAACAAAGCTGGTGATACAAAGTATTCATAAGCCCTGAAGACTACAGTGCTGAAAGCTACAGTGATTAATGAAACAAAAGGAATGGCAGGGTGTAGCCAGAATGACTCAACACTAGCAAGAATAAAAGCCATTAATATGCTAATAAGGGTGGATCCCAAAGGAAAGAGGCCTCTGCAAACTTTTTGCACATGCCCTCCTTTGTCCCAAAGGAAAGAGGCCTCTGCAGACTTTTTGCACACGGCCCTCCTTTGTCCCAAAGGAAGGAGGCCTCTACAGGCCCTACAACCTTTTACAGACAGTATAGCAACTTTTGCACACGGAACAAAACTCTTGTGTATGAGTTGCTACAGAGGGTATAGAGCAGGGGTCTCAAACACGCGGCCCGCGGGCCGCATGCGGCCCGCGAGAGAACGTTGTGCGGCCCGCGACGGCTTCTGCTGCTGCTGCTGATGCCGTTGCCGCCGTGGCAACGGCAGAATCGACGGTCAATTAAAAAAAAACAAAACTGGCTTCTGCTGCTCAAGCAGCAAAATCAGCTGTCCTGCGGCCCCTTCCTCTCTGCCCGGAGATCCCCGAGAGTGCTCCATCAGCGGGTGCTTTTCAAGCCGCGAAGAGAGTATTTCCCTCTCGCGAGGCTTGAAAAGTGACTAGGTTTAAGCCGCGCGAGAGGGAAATACTCTCTTCGCGGCTTAAAAAGCACGCCGCAGATGAAGCACACTCAGGGCTCTCCGCGCAGAGGGGAAGGGCCGCGGGACAGCTGATTTTCTGCTGAAGCAGCAGAAGCCAGGTTTTTTTTAAATTTACCTGGGGGGGGGGGGGGGGTAGGACGGGAAATGGGCTATTGGCAGGGGGGGGGGTTTGACTGGAAATGGGCTATTGGCAGGGGGGGGGGGGATGACTGGAAATGGGCTATTGGCGGGGGGGGGGGGGGTTATGACGGGAAATGGGCTATGGGCAGGGGGGGTTATGACTGGAGATGGGCTATTGGCGGGGGGGGGTTATGACTGGAGATGGGCTATTGGCGGGGGGGGTTATGACTGGAAATGGGCTATTGGCTGGGGGGGGTTTGACTGGAAATGGGCTATTGGCTGGGGGGGGGTTATGACTGGAGATGGGCTATTGGCAGGGGGTTACGACTGGTAATGGGCTATGGTGGGGGCTAGGACTGGAAATGGGCAGGTGGGGGTTAGGAAGGACTGGAGGTGGGCTGATGGGGGGAGTTAGGACTGGTAATGAGCTATGGAGGGGCTGACTGAAATGGGGTAATGGGGGTTAGGGCTGGAAGTGGGCTATTGGCAGGGGGGGGGGTATGACTGGTAATGGGCTATGGGGGGGTAAGACTGAAAATGGGGCGATGGGGGTAAAACTGGAAGTGCGCTATGGGGAGGTTAGGACTGGTAATGGGCTATGGGGGGTCTAGGACTGGTAATGGGCTGGGGGGGGTTTGCTAGGACTGGAAATGGGCTGAGTGGAAGGGGGGCTTGAACTGCAAATGGCTGATGGGGAGGGGGGCTTGGAATGGAAATGGGCTGTGAGGGGAGGGAGCTAGGATTGGAAATGGGCTGATGGGGGGCTAGGATTGGGAATGGGCTGATGGTGAGGCTAGGATAGGACTGGAATTGGACTAATGGGGGACTAGAAGGGAGCGGATGCTGGGTGGGGCTGGAACTAGAAGGGAGCTGATGTTGGGGGAGGATTAGAATGGGATGGAGCTGGGAAAGTGAAATGGAGAGGGGAAAAATATTTTGTCTGGGAGAGAAGACAAATCTACAATTGGCCAGGTATTGGGAGAGTAAGTGGGGATTGAGGATGGAGGGGTAAAATTTGAGTGGATGAAATAGGAATGAGGAAAGAGAAAAAGGAGAAAGATTAGTATGTTAAAGCAGATGTAGAGAGAGAATGGAAAAAAACTAGGAGAGAAGAAAGGGCAAATGGACAGCAGACGATGGAGAGTTAGCAGAAGACATGAAGAAACCAGAAGAAAGTGGCTGGAACAATTGCAACTGAAAAAAATGCACAAAAGGTAGAAAAATATCTCTTTATTTTGAATTTATTAACTGGAATATGTCAACTCTGGGAAATGTGCATCATTAATGTTTGCGCTTTGTTTAGTACAAGAGGAAATTAATTTATAATTTTATTTCTACAGTGTTGTTGTACATTCCAAGTTTGGCTTTTGGGGTTCCCAGTTTAATTATTGTCTTCTTGTTTCTAAATCTTTTAGTCTTTCTTTATCCATACTCATTAAAGAGGCATGTTTACTAAAAGTTAGTGTATGGTAACATTATGCAAATATTTATGCAAATGAGGCCCCTTATGCAAATGAGGCCCCGCGTCTTATGCGGCCCCTGGGTTACTTTACAAGTCCTCATTTGGCCCTCAAAGCAATTTGAGTTTGAGACCCCTGGTATAGAGTATATAAGGATGCAATTACAGAGCTCAGGGCGGCCTTCTCTGTCTCATCACTGTGGAGATAGAGAACGCTGCCTGTACTCAGATCCCTCAGATAGACACTTGTGTATCTGTGCTTACAGCTTTTGCTTGTGCCAAATAAAAGAATTATTGTTGCTGGCAAATAATTGTGATCTGAGTTCCTTTTTATTTTTCTGGTGCACGACTCCCATGTGCCCAGGCAATTGGAAATATTGGTGATATTTTAGGAACTTTTGTGGGAAAACCAGGCCCACAAGGGAAAAGACTACAGCTGGATTTTGTAACCAAGGAAAAATAGCTCTAAAAGTTAAGAAAATCTGTTTAAGAAAATATGTAACCTTGTGATGCAAAGATGTTTAGTTAGTATTACATTGATGGAGAAAATCCTTATATAAGATTATGAAGAAAAGACTTTTTTAAATTGTTTTTTTAAGGTCCTGAGTTTCTCAAGCTGAAAAGCATACTGCTTCAGAATTCCCCAAAGGGGAAGGGTTTAGCGAAGTTTCTCAGGAAGGGCTGCTTACAGATGGGCTGGCAGATTGCAACTTGGAAATGATTTAAATCCCGAGTGAATGAGAAGTTATATGTTTGGTTTTGATCGAGCAAAATTAAAAGTAAAACAGAATTTTATATATTGTTGCAAGCATTTCATAGAGGACATGCTTATTGTTCATAAATTACAGAAACCCAAAAGAGCTGTACCTAAGTTTTATTTTAACTTTTAGTGTTGCTTTAAAGGACAGAAGAGAGATCTACTGTTTGCTGTCAGTTCAGTTTGACACCAGTTTCATTCAATTTAAATGTGAAAGGGAGTGTTTATATTCTTAAACTCAGTGCTAATGACTAAGGACTAAGGACAGTAACACGGGAGTTGCTGAATTTTAGGATAAATTCATCTGTTTTTCTGTATTTGAATTTCATATGTTGGGGTCCAGAGAAAACACAGTGTACTTTGTTTTGAAAGATTTTTTTTATATTTCAATTTTAGGAATACACTATATTGTAGCACTATGACATACAAATTTACTTTAGTTTACACACTTGCACTTATGTTACCAAAATACTTGTTGTAGCAGTATATTATGTAAAGGTCCAGTATACACAGAAATTATAGAATTTTGGACAGAGGCTGATCTGAAATTGCTTTGTTCCCAAGCATATAGAATAAATTTGGTGAAAAATGGAGCTTAGTTCCCAGAAAAATATGTGAATATTTGTAAAGTTATTTACACATAAAACAATAACATTAAGTTTAATTGATTAGACAAAGTCTCCTACAGCCCAGAGTTTTTTTTTTTAAATTTGTCTGTCTAGTTCTGTTGTCCATTTGCATTTCTTAAGATAGCATGCCGGTAAGATGAAGCTAGCCCGAACACTGACTTGAGGTCTCCCCCTGACATGCAAAAGTATCAGTGTAATGAAAGACTCAGGATAATTACTTTGCCTTGTTCAGCACTCTCACTGAGAACAGTATATACAATCGATTCTAGTCATACGTGAGAGAGAGAAATGTGGTTGTCATGTTAAAAGTCATGATTTGTCCTATTACGACTGCCATTATAAAAATGTTACAAAAATAATATTTTTATACTGTAGGGACTTTATTCAGATTGTTTAAGACATTTGCTATTTTGAATGAGCACATATGTCCATTTTTGAACCATACCAATTAAGTTGGTGAGAAAAAAAAAGGACACTGTTTACTCATGCTGTTATATTTATTAAGAAAAATCCAAGTTTATATTTCCTATATACTATTTGTTTACCACAATGCTAAGTTTTTAACAATTGTCTGATGTTCTTAACAGCCTTGCCCAAATAAGGATACATTAGTATGGTATACAAACATGAAAGGACTTTGATGGACATTAAACTGATGAAGGTTATTTAAAGTGACATATCTGCCTAATGAATATGTAAACAAACTTTATTGAACTATGCTGTCTCCAGAATCTTTAATTCAGGAAGTCATTTAAGCCCCAACACATACTCAACAATTGGAAATAGACACCTGGAGACAGGCTAGGTGCATTTTGCACCATGATATGCTTTGGAACATCCACACTGGCCATGTGGTACTTCCAGATGCTTTTTGCCTCATTTTGCCTTTGTATGTCCTGGCCAGACATGCAGGGGTAAAAAGAGGGATGATTTGATGACAAATTTTCATAAATAAAAATTGGAGTAATTCTGAAACTTGCCAAACTTGCAGAATACATGTGTGCAACTTGTCTAATCTATTAATATGTAAAGATCAGTTAAGGGTATGGTGGAGTATTTCCTACCAGCAAATGAATCTTCAGTGATGGAGAGATAAGAAGTTTATCAAACTGAGAGACACAGTTGATACCATATGAGATAGTTATGATCTTAAGTAAATGTGGATGAAATTATGTTTGTCACATTGCATTGTCTCATTGTATAAAAAAAAAATGTTAAATAAAATAAATTGTAAAATCTAATCTAGAATATTTAATCTTTTCATTTAATATTGGTTGCTGTTCTTCTGAATGGGACCTGGAACCATGTCACCAATTGCAATCCAGAGATTCCAGCAGAGGGAATTGGCCATAATCCAGATGGAACAGTCCACCCCAAGACCTCTGAACTAAACCACACTTAAACTTCAGAGACAGGTGAAGCGCACGACGCAGTCCTGAAAAACTGCTGGGAAGCAGGCCCAAATTATCTGAAAATAAAGACTATTAAGACTGATTGGGACCTTTGGGAAAATCTACAAGCCATTTGGGCTACAGCAATTGCAATACCCACCACTGTTCCCTCTAAGCTGTGCACGTGTGCGTGCGCGCACACCTCACTGAACGAGCGCACATACTTTACAACAGAGCGCACAAAAATTACGGTTCTGATTCTGATAGAAAAAAACACAGATGTCTTAAAATTTAAAAGTTGTGATTGTAATTGCTGGAAATTTTCCGCTTCATTTAGTAATTGTCTATTTTCATTTAATTTGATTAAAATCAATGTGGTGTACATCTTTAGCCGGTCTTCCACTTACTCAGCTTCGTCGTCTTCAATTAGTACACCACACTGCCGCCCGTCTTCTGACTCACTCTCCTCGATCAGCGCACGTCACCCCTTTGCTTCTTCGTCTACACTGGTTACCTGTCCCTTTTCGCATTCAGTATAAAATTCTGATTTTCGTGCACCGGTCTTTGCATACAGGTATTCCACTCTATCTCTCTGATCTGGTCCATTTTTCTTGTCCTCCCAGAGTGCTTCGATCTCTCCATCTAAACCGTCTTTTTCTACCACCTCCTTCCCAGGCTCATCTCGAATCCACACGCTCTTCTGCCTTCTTTTTCCTTGGTCCCCGTCTTTGGAATTCACTGCCACTTTCGCTACGATTGGAATCTTCCTTCTCTGCTTTCAAAGCCTGTCTCAAGACCTACCTTTTCTGCACAGCTTTTGACCTCCCTTTCCCCCCTCCCCCTGTGACTGTATGATTGTCTGGTTTTTCTTTTTTTTTTTATCTCTCCTTTACTTTTTCTATATTTTATCTCAGCACTGTCCTTTACTCTACTTAAATGGCGTTCCTTTCTGTTTCCTTCCCAGTAGCTCCGTTTTGTTTTTATTGTGAACCGCTGTATGCCAATTTGGTTTAAGCGGTATATTAAATTTTAAATAAAGATAAAGATAAAGATAAAGATACTGTATTTTGATGTGTAGTCAAATTTTAAAGTATATAACTCCGAGTGTCATTATGTGGTGCACAAAAATTTAACCTTCCTTCAAAAGCTGCACAGCTGATATTTTATGTGCACACAGCCTACAGAAAATTAGAGGGAACATTGATACCCACACCAACTCAAGTTGTACTGTAACATCTTCAAAGCTTTCTTCATCACTTTGTTGAATATTTGATGTGTCCAGTATTATTGCATGCTGTATGTCTTCCATTCTCTTAGAATGTTGCCTGCTGGTATTCCAGACTCGGAGGAGGCCTAACAGCTTTCTTTATAACTCGTTTAAGTATTGCTGTTTTTGGTATTCTTGCCTGCTGTATTTTTCCTATTTTATTAGGATGCTGTAAAAGAATGATATTGCAAAGTACAGTACCAAAAGCTGCCCCTTGATGATCCCTCCCTGTCTCAAATGGTTATTGTTATCAATGCCCCTTAGTGGGATTACTTTTGCCCCTCCACATAAAAAAGAAAAAGGAAAAGAAAAAGTGGAGAATGTTGGGAAATTTGAGTTAGGTCTGCTTATATATTGGCTTTATATGACTGCACCCTTGCCTAGTGAAACTATGATTGGCACAGAAGACAAGAAGACAATATCTATATGAGAGTATATGCTTGCCATAAGATAATAGATGTGGCCTGCTATGGAGGATTCTGGGTAATCATATTCTGGATAGGAGTATGCAGAATATTGGGGCCTAACAAAAGAAAGTACAGGCCAAGCGAGGAATTCAATGAATTCAAACTAATGAGCAAAAGCACTCTCTTACCCTGCCCGGTTTCAATTAGTGCCAAAAGAAGAAAAACACAGGAAGGGGCAGGGGTCACAGGCCATGCATAGATGAGCAGACCTAAAAGCAGTTCCAGATGTATAGAGGTCACAGGCCATGCATAAATGAGCAGATCTAAAAGCCGATCCAGATGTATAGATGTAGGGGGATTCTCCCCTGGGGAAAAGTGTTGCAGGACCCTGAGGCCCTGCTGACACCTAAGAAGTTATGATGGATTCACTGAAACTAATTTGAAGCAGACATTTGAGACAAGGAGAAATGTATATAAGGCGGTTATTTTGGAGGAAGGGTGGGCAGTATTTTCTCCCCCTTTACAGAGAGAGAGAAAGTACTGTCTGCCATTTCTATAGACAGACCTTGCTGTTCTGCATGATGCTGGAATAAAAGTCTTTGTAGATAAAGCAACTGCTGTTTAAGTAATTCTTTGATTGGTGATATTTGGGCAACCGTTGTGGGAACCAGAAGCTACAAGGCCGAGATCCGGGTCTGGATTGCCGGAGAGAGTTCAGGTGTAGAGAGGTAGATCAGGGAGTCATCAGCATACAGATGGTACTGAAAACCATGGGAAGAGATAAGCACACCAAGGGACTGGTTATAGAGAGAGAAAAGGAGTGGACCCGAGATAGATCCTTGGGGTACACCAATTGGGAGCGGGGTAGCGAGGTAGCGGAGGAGGAGGAGGAGCCACCTGAATACACACCGAAGGAGTGATGGGAGAGATAGGAGGAGAACCAGGATAGTACAGAGCCCTTAAAGCCATGCAAGGATAGGGTATCGAGGAGAGGATTGTGGTCAATGGTGTCGAAAGCAGCAGAGAGGTCAAGAAGGATGAGGACAGAGTACAGGCCTTTGGATTTAGCCAGGAATAAATCACTGGAGACTTTGACAAGAGCCGTTTCAGTAGAGTGTAAAGGACGAAAGCCAGACTGTAAGGGATCCAGGAGGGCATGAGAGGAGAGGAAGTCAAAGCAGTGGCTGTGAACCACACATGTGAACCACACATTCAAGTAGTTTAGAAATGAAGGGAAGGAGGGAGATGGGTCGATAATTAGAAGGACAGGTGGGATCAAGTGATGGTTTCTTGAGAATAGGTGTGACCACGGCATGCTTGAAGTCTGCAGGGACAGTTGCAGTGGAGAGTGAAAGGTTGAGACTATGAGAGATAGAAGGGACAATGGTGGAGGAGATGGGGCTTAGGAGATGGGTGGGGATGGGATCAGAGGAGCAGGTGGTGAGTTTGGAGGAAGAAAGAAGGTGTGCAGTTTCCTCTTCAGAGATGACAGGAAAGGAAGAGAGGGTAGTAAGGGAAGGGGGGAGGGAGACTTGGGAGTGGAGAGGAGGAGGGGAAATAGCTGAGTTTGTGGCGAACTGGAGGGTGACCTTGTGGATTTTGTCATGGAAATAGTGAGCCAGGGTTTGGGCAGAGAGGGAGGGAGGGATCAGAGGCGGAGGCACTTTAAGGAGAGAGCTGAAAGTAGTAAAGAGATGGCGAGGATCAGAAGCATGAATTTGACGTGTAGAAAGTCTTCAGGGGACCGGGATTTGAGCCAAGCAAGCTCAGAAGAACGGGCACAGGAACGTAGATAGCAGGTAGTGGATGAAAGCCAGGGCTGGGGTGCAGAATGTCTCACAGGACGTGGGGTGGGTGGAGTGAGAGCATCCAGAGCTGAGGAGAGTGCAGCATTATAGGAAGTTACTGCCTCATCGACAGACTTGGATGACAAGATGGAGGAAAGAGATGGAGAAATGGTAGAAGAGAGAGTCAAGGGATCAATAGCATGAAGGTTTCTAAATAGGTTGAAGGAGACAGGACGAGGCTGAGGCAGCAGGAGATGAAGATTAAAGCATAAAAGGTGATGGTCAGATAAGGGAAGAACTGAGCTATGAAGGTTCGAGGGTAGGGAACTAGAGAAAAATATCAGGTCCAGGGCAGTGGCCATGCTGGTGAGTGGGGGCAGTGGAACTGATGACGACTGATGATTTGATAGTAGGCATTTTTCCATTCATGCAACATACACCCGTATTGTTGAACGCCTACATAAATATTGGCCATACCACTTTACAGGGTGACACTTGGGAAGATCCAACGACTGGGCGTATTTATAGGTTTTTGTGGCACAGCTCCTGTTCATCCAGTTATATAGTGTACTTTTTACGTTGCCCCTGCAACTTACTATACGTTGGCCACATCACTCGCTCTTTAAAATTATGGCTGGATGAGTATGCCTCCTGAATTTGGACATCAACATGATCTGCTCCTGTGATGGACCATTGTATGATATGGGGTCATAATTTTGAGCATTTACGATGTAGGGTCATTGATTATGCCACTAGTGACCCTTGGGATGGCGACTGCATATATAGATTACCATGGCTAGAGCAGCATTGGATTTATCATTTAAATACAGTGAGCCCTCACGGGCTAAACAAAGAGAACGATTGGATGAGTCTTGTCTAATTTTGGGCCAATAGGAGGAGGGTTTTCCTGATGTCGTGGGGAATTCCTTCTTTTCTGATTAGCCGTTCTAACGTCTGAGGTCATTCTTTGGACAGACAATAGAAAATCTAGCAGACACTCAAAAGTAACTTGTGACTGTTGATGATCCCTTTGGCGTTAATGCGTGATCCTATGGTTGGAGCTACAGCAGACATCCTGCTGCACTTGAAGCAGAGCTGTGAGGAGGCTCGAAACATGCATGTCGTGTTACGAGGGAGTTCCCAGGATCTGACAGTTTGAAGCAGCGCCATTGCATGTGAGATTTTTCACCAGATAAGTCTATGTTTCACTTTCAAATTTCATATTTTAGAACCAAAAATGAATAAAATGGACATAACAGCCATTCGAGAGTGAGAAGGTTCCTCTCCTTGCGATTGGTCCGACATATAAAAATTTGGAGTGTTTCTGTATATTGGGTGTTCTTTTGACTGTGGAAATTTAAAAAAATAGCAATAGTAGGACAATGCCCAGGTTCTGGGGCTGGTCCATATATGTTCTGGGTCAGTTCAAATTTCTTGCCTGTTGGCAGGTTACAACATATTTTGTTGCTGTGGTTCCTCTCTATAGTGACCAACCTACTCGTATTATATGGGACAGTCCCATATTTTAAGGATTTGCCTCTGGAATCGTATGGGATGCCTAAATGTCCCCTATTTTAAAACACATGTCCCACTCCTCCACTCCTCCACATTTGTACCAGTGGACTTCTCCATGCCAACTGAAATTTTCAAAGGGAAATTCCATTTATATGAGATTATTTCCATCAGAGACAGAGAAACATATACAAATGCATGCTCTCTGTTGTACTTCAGTCACATACACATGCACATACATTCATCCACCCCTCCCGCCTCCCTCTTCCCCCCCCAAAGAAAAATCAGGTACACACATGCATACTAGCACTTTTCCGACAGACAGATTCTGTCTCTGACTGTCTACTGGTGCTGTGCTGCTTCTGGACTCCTCTACTTCAAAGCCCCCAGTTCTTACTTTTGCTACCAGTTATTCTTCTCAGCCTGCAATAGCCTCCTCACACTTTACCCCATTCTTCTTACATTTTTACCCTTTCTCAGCAATCCCACTCATCCCCTACCAAGAAACCCACTTATTCCTTTGACTTTCTCCCAGACTCTGCAGAAAATCAGCCCACCCTTCCTGTGACTAGTGTAGACTTTCCATTAGCTGGAACCTACCACTTACTCTGCACAGTGAAGGGTGAGCACTGGCAAGCTGTAGAGGTTAACTCTAAAATATACCCAGATAATTTAGAAATCATTCTGACTAAGACAGCTACTTTACAAAGTTGTAGTCCTCAGCACATCTGACAAATCTGGCTCTACTTCCTTCTTCCCAAGGCCCAGACAACCATCAGTCAGATACAGCCAGCCAATAGGGAACAGGGGGGAGATGGGAGTAGTAGCTAGGATGCAGAATTTTTTTTATGTTCCTATGCTCCAACTGAAAGGTGTTTTTCAATCACGAACAAAGTGTGCTCTACAGAAGAAAACCAATTGCATGTAGAGTCTCTCAAATGTCTAATGATTGTAAAGTACAATTTTAAGTTGACTTGCCCAGAATTTTTTAATTATCTTAGTGGAAATGTTGTTATTTTGAAGAAAATTCACTCTGTAGAGAAGTACAACAATTAGGCCTGCTTGACGCATTTGTAAGTAAAGTTATAAATCTAGCCTACTGATTAAAATTTTGGGTTAAAATTAAAATTATAATTATAAACTAGGGTTGCCAACCGGCTGGTTTTCAGCAGGCCTGGCCGGTTTTTCCATGGTCAGGATGGCTGCCGGCACAGATGTAAAACCGGCCCTTGAAAAACCGGCTTTTCTCCCGACTCCCAAAGTCCACGGGGGAGGGAGCCGGGGAAGCCCGCGCGAGGGCCCGGCTCCCTCTGTACAGCCGCCAGCGTGAAGATCCTTTTCCCTCATGCTGGCGGCTGTTTGTGTGAAGCCGCGATTGCCGGGAGAGGTTAAAGGCAATGCCCTTTAACCTTTCCCAGCATTCGCGGCTTCACACAAACAGCCGCCAGCGTGGACTTGAAGGAAAAGGATCTTCACGCTGGCAGTTGTACAGAGGGAGCTGGGCCCTCACGCGGGCTTCCCCGGCTCCCTCTGAAGCCCTTCAGACAGCCGCGAGGCTGGTCGGGGGGGGGGGGGAGGCCAAGGACTGAATGGGCTGTGATGGGGGGGCCTAGGACTACAAATGGGCTGTGATGGGGGGGGGGACCTGGACTGGAAATGAGCTATGGGGAGGGGGAACTTGGATTGGAAATGGGCTGTGATGGGGGGGGGGACTAGGACTGCAAATGGGCTGTGATGGTGGGGGTGGGGGGGCTAGGACTGGAAAGAGGCTGTGATGGGGGGGACTTGGACTAGAAATGGCCCGTGATGGGAGGGTCTAGCACTGGAATTGGGCTGATGAAGAGCTGGAATAGGACTGGAAATGGGTTGATGGGGGCTGGAATAGGACTGGAAGTGGGCTGACAAGGGGGCTAGGATTGGAAATTGGCTGATCGGTGAGCTTGGAGTGGAAAGTGGGGGGGCTGGAATGGAACTGGAAAAGAGCATATGTGGGGCTAGGACTGGAAATGGGCTGATGAGGAGCTGGAATAGGACTAGAAATGGGCTGATGGGGAGAGCTTGGGCTGCAAATGGGTGATGGGCTTGAATAGGACTGGAAATGGGCTGATGTGGGGGCATGGGAGAATGGGACTAGAAGGGAGCGGATACTGGGTGAGTCTAGAACTATAAGGGAGCTGATTTTGGGGGAGGACTAGAAGGGATGGAGATGGGGAATGAGAATGGAGAGGGGAAAAGATATTTTGTGTGTAAGAAAAGTCTACGATGGGCCGGGTATTGGGAGAGTAAGAGGGGATTGAGAATGGAAGGGTGAATTTTGAGTGGATGATAAAGAAATAAGGAAAGAAATGGGGGAAAGAGCAAAAGGGAAATGATCAGTATGTTAAAGCAAATATAGAGAATGGAAAACATCTAAAAGAGAAGAAAGGACAAATGGATAGCTCGCAGAAGACACGAAGAAACCAGAAGAAAGTGACTAGAGCAATTGCAACTGAAAAAATAGAATGCCCAAACACAAGGTAGAACAATACTTTTTATTTTGAATTTATTAACTGGAATATGTCTGGTCTGGGAAATGTGTATTGCTAACATCTTTGCGTTTTTGTTTAGTGCAATTACTTTATAATTTTATTTCTCCAGTGTTGTACATTTCATGTTTGGCTTTGGGGGGTTCCAGTTTAATTATTATCTGACCAAGGGAGTTAGCCTACACTTATCCTCGGTAATTTTTGTGGGTGGGGCTGGGGTGCAGCATGAGTGGGGTTGGGGGCGGGGCAGGGATGGGACTAGGGGCGGAGAATGAGTGGAGCATGGCGAGCCACAGGTGTCGGGTTTTTCTCGGTGAAAAAGTTGGCAACCCTATTATAAACATATTTTTTATTTTCCTTAACTTTGAACCTCCCGGCTTGATTGAGTGCCCGTATTTGAACTTGGAAAAGATGGTCAGGTCACTTTATCCCCAGGATTATACAGAGCTTTTCATGCTCATTCCTTGATTTTCACTCTCAGTTCTGGGAAAGGTGGATCTCTGTCTCTCTCTCTCTCTCTCTTCCCTCCTACCTTTTTTCTTTTTTTTTTTTTTTTTTTTTTGCTCTCTCCCTTTCTTCCTTATCACCACAGTAAAACTGAGCATTTATTTAAAATATTACAGGACTGCATGTACCATCTTTTCCAGCCTTTTATTAGCCCAAGGGCATGATAGGACTACATTTCCCAGCATCATGCCTAATGCTGCAGGACCATGCCTTTGTGACATCACTTCCTCCTGGAAGGGGCAGAGCTGCTGTACTGTAATGTACAGAGCTGATATCTCCCACTAAAGCCACCAGGAAAGACGCTTCTTACTAGCACCAGCAAAATTCACACCACCAGCTTTGCAAAGAGGGAACCAAGGCGTGTTTCAGAGAAGGGCAGGAGAATGGCTGCAGGGTTTTCTGCTCAGCAGGTAGGAGAACGGCAGGAGGCGGGCAGCAGGGAAGGCATAGATCCATGCCAAGATCCAGCCTCTGAGACACACACTGTGCATGGGGTAAGCAGAAGCGGAAATGAGTCCGACAATGCTTAATCCAGGAAAGAAAGTTCTGCTCTTTATTCCTTGCAAGCCTCTGAGGCTCTTCCACCTCATTCCCCTCCCATGATGCTCTCAGTTTCTGTTCCCTGCAATGTCTTTGGATTCTCTTTTCCTCCCTCGCTCTTTCTTTTGCACAATTTCTTTCGTGTCAATTTGCAGAAAATAAGACCCATATACACATGCACACAGGTGGACATTCAGACCTTTACAATTCATTATCTGCATACATCCAACAGACAGCTAAATCCTGTCTCTTCTTTCTCTGTAATACTGGCAAAATTTGTCCCTTCCGTTCTGCATACACACTAAGGGGTATGTTTACTAAACCGTCTTAATGTGCGCTCTGCCACGTTATTGTGCGATAAGGTACCTTATTGCGTGATAATGGAGCTTTATCAGGCGCAGAGGTACCTTAGCACGCGATAACGCGCGCAGCAGCGCAAACGAGCGCTGAAGGCGGAGAAAGGCTCCCTGAGGGCGGAGGAAGGCTCCCCAGGGGCAGAGAGAGAGGGTCAATGGGCAGAGAGTGGGAGGGGAGAGGCTCTCTGCACACTAACGCTGTGAAATCCGAGGCCAAAAACTAACGCCAGTGAAACCCTGGCGTTAGAGCTGATTTAAAGGGAAAAACCAGGGAAACCTACAAAACATGATAAGTGTGATACATGTGCACGGAACAAAAGGGCAAATAAACAGTGAAAATGAACAGAAGAAAATGTAAAAACAAAATAACCAAGCTGGCCAATAGTGATATCAATGGGAAACATCAAAAAACACTCCCAAGAAAGCTCCAAAAAAAAGATATGAATTTTGGAAGGGTCTATGCTCCGTCCCCATACAAGGTGAATGAGCCCACAGTGAAATTGCGTGAGCAGGGTTTCCCTCTTCATTGGACAGGCTTCCTATGGCATGCACATCGTCCGCAACAGCAGGGCGGGCATGTCGGAATGGGCAACTGGACAGATACTGGAAAAGGAGACACAGAGGGCTGCAGGCGGCACATCCTGGGGTGCAGCTGGGCCACAGTGCGGACTAGGGTGATGCCTAGCTGGCCCATATGAATGCTGAAACAGTAGAGCAGCAACTGATGAGGGCCCAACATGGGCACGAGTGTGCCTCCCATAGTGCCACATGGGATAGTACCCAGCAGGTACCCCCAAGGGCACAGAACATTGGCAGGTGGTGCTGAGGGGAAGCGTGGACAGCTATGCAGGCACCCCAACCCCAGAACACCCACCATAGGCAGCCGCCTACCTGCACACTGGATAGCCTGAGACTGCGCACCACCAGCACCACCAGCAGAAGGACATGTCAGCATGCTGGCAGAGGGGTACTGGTGGTGGAGGGGGCAGTGGCAGCTGCCCAGAGCAGACCATGGCCTAGCCCTGTGTAGGTGGGTGCCATGCACTGCAACAGACAGGCCCTGTCTGATGAACAGTCATGGTATCACCAGGGAATGTACTGTCTCTGTGTCAGCACAGTGGTGCAGTGCACAGAGCCAGTGTGCTCAGAAGCAGAAGGTCACAGGTTCAAGTCCTGTGGTTCCTGCCAGCCCAGTCCCCATATTTTACCCACAACTAAAACGTGCTAATACAGTCAGAACCTTTATTGCAGATGACGTAAACATGCCCAAAACACCTACATTTTACCCTACAGAGCACAGACACCATAAACATGCGCATTACCTAGAGCAGAGTCTCCCAAATGCAGTCCTGGAGGGCCAAACACCATTCACGTTCCATGCTGCCTCTAATAAAGATGCCTTTGCTGCATTTCTATGCGCCGCCCTCATGGTATGCAGATGTATCTCATGCATATTCATGAGGGACAGCATGAAAACCCAAACAGTGTTTGGCCCACCAGGACTGGAGTTGGGAATTTCTGCCCTAAAGCAGCGGCCAACAGGGGCAGACACGCCCCGCACCCACAGACTCCATTATCCAATGTCTCCTGGAGAGGCAGGATGTTGGGCCCTGCGTGCATCTCCCAATACTAGCACTTGCATACCTTAGCAATGCCACCCTAAACCTGGGAATACGGTACACAGCTATCAAAAGGTTGCTATGATTACTGGCAGATAGCAATCCCTAGGTTAAGCACAATCTGCTCATTGAGCTGTATCATAGCAACCTCTCTGATCTCTGTGGAGTGTGTTTCAGGTCTGGTGTCTGACAGTGTTTACCACTCTGGGGAGTGACCCCAACAGTATTGCATACCATAGCCATGCCTGCACTGTGCCCAGGACTGGTGCGGTGGCCAGGGCTGCCAAAAGCCTCTATAATTGCACAATGCTGGCATAGGTGTGGGAAGTGTGTGTCTGTCTATCCAGTGTGTGGTGGCTGCAAACACTCTCCACAGCCCACACTGCCAGCACTGTGGCCAGTATTGGCCTGCCAATGTGCACAATGAGGAGCAAGGTACCATGGGTATAGCCCGGACAGGGTGGCCTGGCCAGGATGCATCTGCATAGGGCAATGGCTGGAACACTGTAGTGCCCAGCCACCAGCTGCACAGACAGGGTGGCCACAGCATGTCCTGCTGGGAGATCACTCTCACCCTGACTGAGCAGTGACCACGGCATGGCTAGGTTCCCCCATACTGCTATATAGTATTTTTCTTCGGTGATATTTATGGGTTCCCTTTTGGGGCCCAATCACTGACTTATCTGCTTGGTGTGTATGCTGACATCCCAGTTCTGGGTGCACGCATCTCCTCCAGGAACATGCACTATGGACTAGCTAGCAGACTGTCTGCAGCTAGTATGTGTCTTGTTGGAACACCTTGCAGGGTGCAGCGGCTGGAGGCTTGCTGCTGGAGAATGTCAGATAGTGCTGATGTGCAGCTGAGCATTTCCAGGCTTAATGTCTGTCTGCTATTGCTTTGTGGATGTGTACAGAGCTGCATTGACTTCCCTGTAGGGTGTCTGTTCCCCATTAGGACTGGGGTTAATGGTCCCCTCTACTGCCACCATTGCAGGGAGGTACACTGTGAATCTGTTGGTGGGAGACCCTGTTTCCCACCCTCAGCCCCAGAGGGTGGGTTGGGTGGTGGTCAATGTTCCCTCTAATTTTCTGTAGGCTGTGTGTGCATAAAATATCAGCTGTGCAGCTTTTGAAGGAAGGTTAAATTTTTGTGCGCCACATAACGACACTCGGAGTTATATACTTTAAAATTTGACTACACGTCAGAATACAGTATGTACACCACATTGATTGCACTAGAAAATATTGTAGAACTTGTGAAAACCATAAATACACAACAACTTTTCAATTTTAAGAACGTCTGTGTTGTTTTCTATCAGAATCAGAACCGTAATTTTTGTGCGCTCTGTTGTAAAGTATGTGCGCTCACTCGGCGAGGTGTGTGCGCGCGCACACGCGCACAGCTTAGAGGGAACAGTGGTGGTGGTACATAATCTGCCTATGGGTCCATAAGGGCTAAACATGACTGAGAAATACAGATGTATCCAAGGTGTGTCTGCAGGAAATACCTATCTCACACACTAGCACTGCTGGGGACCTGCAGTATGGCCTATTTCTGCCATGAAAGGTGCTGTGGACCTGGTGGTGGGTGCCCCACCTCACCCTCAGGGTGAGCACAGTACCCGCACAATGTGATGGTGTGTAGCTACTCTGTGCCGTTAACACACACGGTGAGTTCCCCCTACCAAGCTGAAGTGCTGTGGGGGTGCACACGGTCAGTTCCCCCTACCAGGCCGAGGTGCTGTGGGGGTGCATACCCCATCTTGTGATCATCTGTAGACTGCTGATTTGCATGTGCAGTGCATCATGGGTACGGGTGGGTTACCCTATCCTGGTAACCACAGCAGACAGTTTGTGTGGTGACCTGCAGTCCTTCTGCAGCCAGCCAGGGGTTTGTTAGCAGCTATAGATCTGTAGCCCACTAGTTACTTCACTGCTTGTGGAGCCACAGGTCATGGGTTCAAACCCACAGTGGGGTTATTTGATAGGGCTGTCCGAAGCATTGTCTATTTTTAATGTACATTAGTGCTGCCAGCAAAACACCCTCAGAGTACTGTAACCATAAGGTGCATCATAGGGCGCTTGATAAGGCGCCTTATTGGGCGCCCTATGCAGCGCCTTATGAGGCACCTTATGGTTACAGTATTATAAGGTGCCTTATAAGGTGTCCTATGGAGCGCCTTATAGGGTGCCCTATAGGGGACATTATAGAGTGCCTTGGCGGACAGTGCACTTTATAATGTGCCCTATGGAGTGCCTTATAGGGTGCCTTATGCGGCGCCTTAGGTTACGGCACGTGAGGGTGTGCTTGCTGGTAGCAATAATTAAAATACAAATGAAATGCCTCAAGAAGCAATACTTCCATGTAAAAGCTGATGCCTCAGCCAGCCTTTTGCATTAGGCACACTGGGGGATCGAACTCATGACCCCTGTACCATCAGTCACTGTATTAACCACTGTGCTACACCTCTGTTTCTATGTGTGCATATCTACGCGCCTACTTAAGATTACTGTGCGTTAACGTGCTTAGCGGCGTTTCACCCGAAAATGTGCGCAGCGCGCGTTATCTTGCGATAATCCCGTTTTGCTACGTTAAGACCGAAGTGCCCACTCCTTTTATGGCAGCCTGCACACTATCGCCGGGCACACGTTAAGACTGCTTAGTAAACATACCCCTAAGACATTTATCCACTCTTTAGTTACCTCCTGTCAAGACTATTGCAGTCTCCTCCTTGCTAGTCTCCCTCTCCCCTTTGAAGGTGTGGTGATGAGGAGTTGTTGAGGACTTTGAAGGTTGTGAAGATGGATTTGAATTTAATGTGTTCCTTTATTGGAAGCCAATGCAGTTGTTTGAGAAGAGATGTAATGTGTTCTGTGGTTTTATTTGCGTTGGGTAGGATTCATGCCGCAGTGTTAAGTGAAAGTTGGAGAGGGTGGAAGTTTGAATTTGGTATGCCTTGAAAGATAATATTACAGATGTGGGAAATAGCGCCATCTAGAGTATTTTGTACTGTACTGCAGTCCTGGAGGGCCAAACACCATTCAGATTATTTTAGAATAAGACATGGACATGAAGCAATGAAAAGAGTTTATCGATCTTGCAAGACGGGTGGCTAGCTTGTAGGCACACTTTTTTGACATATCTCAGTGACATTTATACCTATGTGAAATCAACGTCCCTACCCCCAGTATCTTATTGGCTAACTAATACAGTGTTATTGACCTATCTATTGTGCTCAGGCAGCACATGTGGGTTTCTGTAGCCTCATCCCCTCTAGTTATTCTTTTACTTTATTTAATATAATCTCTTACATGACAGACTATATGCAAGAATGCAGTTTACCGTGTTCTTCTGACATCTTTTATCCCCTTTATGGTAGTACATACTGATATTAGTCCTTATCTTTCTTTTGCATGTTTAGGTGGTCAATGGTTTATTTACGTTTGTGCTTGCTCCATAAGATCTTTTCATTGCAAAAGGTCAACAGAGCAAGGATCCCTCTCTTTTATTTACCATAGCTTTATTACTGTATATTGCTCAAACCAGCCCTGACCTCTGCAAAACTAATTTTTCTGTCTTGCATACATTTCCTACTGAGGGCTTTTGTCTCTTACAATATGGCAACTAAGGGGTATGTTTACTAAAAAGCGATAACGTCGCAGCAGCGCAATCATCGCACGATATGTAATGTTATCATGCGATAACATTCCGTTTCGCCCGACAACGTCTCTGGCGGTGCTAAGACACAGAGAGGGTGGAGTAAGGCTCTCCAGAGGGCAGAGAGAAGGGGTCAGTGGATGGGGGGTGGGTGGGGAGAGGCTCCAGTCACACTATCGCTGTGAAATGAAGGTCCGAAAAATAGCGCGAGTGAAAACCTGGCGTTGGAGGTAAAAGTGAAGGAGCGAAACCATTTCAGTCAGTAATGTACAGCAAATGCAGGGAGACCAAGAATAGTGATAGTAGTGATACATGTGCAGCAGCAGCAGATAGTGCCCAAGTATGAAAGGGCACTTTGGTGAGGCTGCACATGGGGTACAGGGGGCTGCAGGCGAGACATGCAGTGTGGCGGCTGGGACACAGGGCAGGCTAGGCAGATGCCTAGGTGACACAAAGAAAAGCAGAAACGGAATATCAGCAAGACAGCAACTGACCAAGGTCAAACATGCCCATGAGTGTGTGTGTCCCACAGTGTCCCAGGGGACAGTACCCAGCAAATACCCCAAAGGACATATAACATTGGCAGGCGGTGCTGGGGAGAAGCATGGATGTCTATGCAGGCACCCCTATCCCAGATTACACACCATAGGCAGCCGCCTACCGGCACACTGGATGGCCTGGGACTGCGCACCACCAGCACCACCGGCATAAGGGCATGTCAGCATGGGGTCGGAGGGGTGCTGGTGGTGGAGGGGGCAGTGGCATCTGCCCACAGCAGACCAAGGTCAAGCCCTGTTTAGGTGGGTGTCGTGCACTGCAAAAGACAAGGTCTGTCTGACGAACAGTAATGGTATCCCCAGGGAATGACCTGCCTCTGTTGCAACAGTTTGGTGCAGTACTCACAGCCACTGTATTCAGAAGGTCACAGGTTCAAGTCCCAGCTGTGGCTCCTGCAGACCATGTCTGTATATTTTACCCGGTACGAAACCGTGGTAATAAAGAAGGAACCTGTATTGCAGATAAAAGAAACAAGGCATAAACGCCCATATTTTACCCTACAGAGTACATACACCGTAAACATGTGCAGTCGCTAGAGCAGAGGTTCCCAGCTGCAGTCCTGGAGGGCCAAACACCATTCAGGTTTCATGCTGTCCCTAATGAATATGCTTGGGATGCATTTGTATGGTGCGCCCCCATTGTATGTAAATGTATGTCAAGCATATTCATTAGGGACATCATGAAAACCTGAATCGTGTTGGGCCCACGAGGACCGGAGTTGGGAACCTCTGCCCTAGACACCTTACTGCAGAGCTACTCAATTCCAGTCCTGGAGGTCCGCAACCCTGCAGGTTTTTGGGATAGACCTAATGAATATGCATGAGATATATATGCATTAAAGAGATCCTGCCAACCTGACTGGTTTGTGGCCCTCCAGGGCTGGATTGGAGACCCCTGCCTTACACCTCTGTCATTTAAGATTGTGAGTGGACAAGGTACAGATGTCCTTGAAATCAAAAGGGTAGATAGAATGTGTCACATTCCTCCTCGATTCTCACCACCACCAAACAGTTGTCTAATAATCAATCCTACATACCTCCAACAC
Organism: Ichthyophis bannanicus; assembly: GCA_033557465.1. Taxonomy (NCBI): domain Eukaryota; kingdom Metazoa; phylum Chordata; class Amphibia; order Gymnophiona; family Ichthyophiidae; genus Ichthyophis; species Ichthyophis bannanicus. The sequence continues at coordinate 75,274,848 of CM066031.1, forward strand.
ACATCACTCTCCAAAATCACAACATTACTATAAAAAATGAAGTGAAATACCTGGGTGTCACTCTTGACTCACACCTTAGTATGGACACACATATTAGAAACATCACTAAGAAGATCTACTTTAAACTCAAAATTTTAAAACAATTACGTCCTCTTGTACTTCTACATGATTTTCTGAGCATTGTACAGGCCATCTTCACACCACACTTTGATTTCGCAAATCTCACCCTACTAGGAACAACAAAACAAAACATTAAAAGACTCCAACTTGCCCAAAATGCAGCAGCAAGAATTGTAATGAAGGTTCCACCATTTGAACACATTACCCCTATACTAGCAAACCTTCACTGGCTCCCAATTCAATCCAGAATAATTCACAAATTGATTATCACCACATTTAAGACTTTAAACACAATGGCCCCAGTCCCCTTGACAAAACTTATCACCAAAGACACATCCCAAACTACGCTTCGGAGAGGCCACACGAATAGAATTAGGATCCCGAAAGAATTCACAACTGCTAAAAAGACTACTAATAGGAAAGCGTTCTCACATGCAGCTCCCACCCTATGGAACTCCCTCCCTGAAGAAATAAGAGCATTAAATGATGCAAAGGAACTCCGCAAGAAATTAAAAACTTATCTATTCACCTCCCATTTTGGCACACTTGAAAATACCTTACCTCTGACAGGTAATGGTTAATAACAACCTAGGGTACACCAACTCTAATTCTCCTAGCTAACTACAATTACAATTAAAATCGAATAAATAACTACTTGTAAATCTTGTATATAGATATATGTAATAAATCAAAATATGTAAATAAGTTCGTCTGTTATTTAACAAGTTGTCTGTTATTTAACAAGTTTTACCATATTTAGTCATTCATGATTAATGTATATTGCAAAATTGTACCAAGTTAACAAATGTTCCATGTAAAACAGCTAAATTGTACCTAGTTAACAAATGTTCCATGTAAAACAGACTTGTAAATCTGTTCATTCCTTGTTCATTGTAAACTGCACCTGATCTGTGGAAGGTAGCGGTATATAAGCAACTGTTAAATAAATAAATAAAATAAAATAAAATAAAAATAATAGACAATATTTTGGTGGTGGTGAGAAACGAGGAGGAATGTGACAAATTCTGTCTAACCTTTTTGATGTCTTGGACATCTGCACCTTAAGTTACAGCACTGTGAGTGTTTTTGCTGGCAGCACTGATTTAAATTAAAAGGAAATCCCTCAGACAGCCTTATTAAATAACACCACTGCAGGAGCAAACTCATGGCCTCTGCCTCCACAGTCATTGTAATAACCAGTGGGCTACATCTCTATAGCTTCAAACACAGCGCTGGCATGGACTTAAGTTTAACGCGCGATAACAAGCCAAGGCACCCTCTATCGCATGATACAGATTCCTTCCCCGGCACCTTTGGGGGGCCAAGTCCTTCTGATCGAGGCCCAGCCCGCGGACGGTCTTAGGCCGGTAGCGGCCCCCGGCGCGCCGGACCCGGGTCTTCCTGGAGTCGGGTTGTTTGGGAATGCAGCCCAAAGTGGGTGGTAAACTCCATCTAAGGCTAAATACCGGCATGAGACCGATAGCGGACAAGTACCGTAAGGGAAAGTTGAAAAGAACTTTGAGGAGAGAGTTCAAAAGGGCGTGAAACCGTTAACAGGTAAACGGGTGGGGGAGTCTTGAAGGACTAGAAAAAGGGACTACTACTTCTAGAGAGAGATCTGCAATTGTGAGTATATACTTCTGGGAATTTTCTGAAGGGACTTCTTTGGATGAAAGCTAATTAATGTGTGAACCCAGTGTTTTTTGTTAAATCAGGCAGGGCCTAGTAGCAGCAGTTTAAGTTTAAATTTAAAACACAGAAGAGAACTTTCTGGTTAGATTTCATACCCAGGAGAGAGCTTGTAGTTTACATTTAATAGTCACTCAGGGCCTAGTATCAGCCAAGTACTTTTAGTTTAAATTTAAAACACAGAAGAGAGCTTTCTGGTTAAATTTAGAATCCAGCAGAGAGCTTGCAGTTTAAATTTAATAGTCACTCAGGGTCTAGTATCAGCAAAGTACTTTTAGTTTAAATTTAAAACACAGAAGAGAGCCTTCTGGTTAAATTTAGAACCCAGCAGAGAGCTTGTAGTTTAAATTTAATAATAAGTCAGAGCCTAGCAGCAGTAAAGAGCTATAATTTAAATCAAATCAGAATATAACTTATAAAAGGCAAAACAGGGTCAGTACTCTTTGAGCAACAAATAAATATCTTTACCAAGAGGCCTTCTATCTAGGGGGCAAGAGACCTTTACAAAAAGGCCTTCTATCTAGGGGGCAAGAGACCTGTGAAACCTTTTCAATAGGTGTTAACACCAGGTGGCAGGTCAAAAGGCCATTTTGAAAGACTCCTTCTATCCAAGCAAGGACTGTTAATTACCCAGAAATTTGGTCACAGCTTACCTCAGCAGCACAGGACAGGGACTGTGTAGCAGCCCTCTTTTAATAAGTGCTATTTCCCTCCCTCCCTCCCCAATACCCACCCACCCCTGGGATAATCGTAGCTTTATAGGTGCTTACACATCTTAAAGGAAAGGAGGTGCTCTTAGGTGCAGCTCGTTATCGAAATCAGGCATACACTAAGGACCTGTGATTAATTAAGCTTCACGTGAACAAGGTATATTAAATGTATTAGGTACAGTTTTATATCCATAGCAACCCTTAGTAAGTAAAGAACTTAAAGATCTAAACACAAGCTTAAAACTAAGATGCAGACTGCAGTCTAGCAGCAAGATGGAGGCTTTCCAGTCTTTTGCATTGAGTGTCACATGTATGATTTTCTCCCAGTTGGTGAGAGGTCTTACGTGTGCACTAGGTGCAAGGAGCTCTTTGCTCTCAGGGAACGAGTCCATTCTCTAGAGGCTAGAGTAGCAGACTTGGAAGACATAAGAAAGACAGAGAGGTACATAGACGAGACCTACACGGATATAGTCCTGAAGTCCCAGCTCCAGTCTGGCAGCATTCCTGTTGCCATGGAGGAGAGAGGTCACGTGACTGGAAGGCATCACCCTGGTGTGGCAGGAAGTGATCCTGTAACTAGGATCTGTCCAAAACCAGTACAGAGACGTGGAATACTCAGAAGGATGAAACAATTTTATTGAAAAATCATATGCCACTGGCCCGACACAGGCCGTGTTTCGCTGCCTTCATCAGGGACTTGAAGTGGACTTAAAAGCTAAAAATACATAAATAAACACAGTAAAAATAACAATAAAAGATTAAAAGAACAGTAAAATCATATAAACCTTAGGATGATATCATAAATATATTAATAATGTAAAATCAATAAATAAAGATACATATAAAAAGAACTCTTAATCAATAACCACTCCTCTACTCCAATCTCAGAGACATGGTGGAAGGAGGACAACCAGTGGGACACTGTGATACTTGGGTACAAACTATATCGTAATAATAAAGCTGATCAAATTGGTGGAGGGGTTGCGCTCTATGTTAGAGAGGGCATTGAGTCAGAAAGGATTAAAGTTTAGCGTGAAACAAAATTTGCTGTAGAATCTCTATCGATTGAAATTCCATGTAAAAAGGGGAAGGCGATGGCAGTGGGGGTGTACTATCATCTGCCTGGCCAGAATGAACAAATGGATGATAAAATGCTCAAAGAAATCAAGGAAGCTAACAAAAGTTAGAGCGCAGTAATAATAATGGGTGATTTCAATTACCCCAGTATCGACTGGGTCAGGACATGCTAGTGAGATAAAGTTCCTAGATGAAATAAATGACTTCTTCTTGGAGCAGCTGGTTCATGAACCGACCAGAAGGGAAGACATATTGGACCTAGTCCTTAGTGGAACACCAGATCCAGTGCAAGAGATAAGGGTGTGGGGCCACTTGGCAATAGTGATCATAGCATGATTGCGTTTGATTTAATTAGTGGAGGAGGGATAGGAAGGAAATCCACAGTATTACCTTTTAACTTTTGAAAGGGAGACTATGATAAAATGAGGAAAATAGTTAAGAAAAAATTAAAAGGAGCAGTTGCAAAGGTTAAAGACTTACATCAAGCTTGGGTGTTGTTGAAAAATACTATCTTGGGAACCCAGAGCAGCTGTATTCCATGCTTTAAGAAAAGTGGAAGGAAGTCCAAAAAACTGCCAGCATGGTTTAAAGGTGAGGTCAGAGAGGCTGTTGTTGCCAAAAAAGCATCTTTCAGGAAATGTAAAAAAGAGCAAAACGATGAAACCTGGAAACAGCACAAGCACTGCCAAGTTAAATGCAAGGCATTGATAAGGCAGGTAAAGGGAGAATTTGAGAAGAAGCTTGTTGTGGAAGCAAAAATGTGAAATAAAGACTTTTTCAAGTACATTCGTAGCAAAAAACCTGTGAGAGAGTCAGTTGGTCTATTAGATGATAGAGGGGTTAAAGGGGCACTAAGAGGCCACAAGGCGATAGACGAGAGATTGAATGAATTCTTTGCTTCGGTCTTTACTGAGGAAGATATAGAGATGTTACCCATGACTGAAGTGGTATTTAAAGGTGCGGAAGAATTGAAGGAAATATCGATACATCGGGAAGATGTCTTACAACTATTAGATAAACGGAACAGTAGCAAATCACCTGGGCCGGATGGTATACATCCAAGGGTGTTGAAAGAACTGAAATATGAGATTGCAGACCTGCAAGTAGTAATCTGTGAACTTTCATTAAAATCATCTGTAATACCTGAAGATTGGAGGATCGCCAATGTAACGCCAATTTTTAAAAAGGGTTCCAGGGGTGATCCGGGAAATTACAGACCAGTGAACCTGACTTCAGTATCAGGAAAAATGGTAGAAACCATCATAAAGACCAAAATTACTCAGCATTTAGATAGTCACGGCCTAATGGGAGACAGCCAACATGGCTTTAGACAAGTAAGATCTTGTCTTACTATTCTGTTATGTTTTTTTGAAGGTGTGAATAAACAGGTGGACAAAGGTGAGTCAGTTGAAATAGTGTATCTGGACTTTCAGAAAGCCTTTGACAAGGTTCCTCATCAGAGACTTTTGGCAAAACTAAAGAGTCATGGGATAGGAGGCAGTGTACCATTCTGGATCAGGAACTGGTTAAAAGATAGAAAGCAGAGGGTAGGGCTAAATGGCCAATTTTCCCAATGGAGAAAGGTGAATAGTGGTGTACCCCAGGGAGCTGTGCTTGGTCCAATGCTTTTTGACAAATTCATAAATGACCTGGAAAAGGGAATAACGAGTGAGGTTATCAAATTTGCAGATAACACAAAACTATTTAAAGTTGTTAAAACCAAAGAGGATTGTGGAAAATTGCAAGAGGATCTTGATAAATTGGAAGACTGGGCATCAAAATGGCAGATGAAATTTAATGTGGACAAGTGCAAAGTTATGCACCTAGGGAAGAACAACCCAAACTATGATTACACGATGCAAGGTTCCACATTAGGAACCACCACCCAGGAAAAAGATTTAGGCATCATTGTGGATAACATGTTAAAACCCTCCGCATAGTGTGCAGCGGCGGCCGAGAGAGCAAATAGAATGCCTCTATATCGTTGCATGGTGAGACCGCACCTTGAATATTGTGTGCAATTCTGGTCGCTGTATCTTAAAAAGGATATAGCGTTATTAGAAAAGGTTCAGAGGAGAGCCACCAAAATTGTAAAGGGGATGGAAGGATACTGCTTTGAAGAAAGTCTAAAAAGGTTAGGGCTCTTTAACATGGAAAAGAGACGGCTGAGGGGAGATATGGTAGAAACCTATAAATTAATGAACTGAGTGGAACGGGTAAATGTAGATCGATTGTTTACATTATCAGAATATAGAAAGACTAGGGGACATGCAATGAAGCTACAGAGTAAACTATTTAAGACTAATAAAAGAAAATATTTTTTCACTCAACTTGTAATCAAACTCTGTAATTTGTTACCGGAGAATGTAGTAAAGGCTATTAGTGTAGCTGGGTTTAAGAAAGGTTTGGACAAGTTCCTGGAGGAAAGGTCCATAAACCATTATTAAGAAGGGACCCAGGATATCAATGCTCGATCCAATAAAAGCATTGTGGAACCTGTGTCTTTTGGGGAAACTGCTAGGTATGTATGACCTAGATTGGCCAATATTGGAAACAGGATACTGGGCTTGATGGACCTTGGTCTGACCCAGTATGGCATATCTTAGCGCCGGTAACATTAGGACGGTTTAGTAAAAATACCCCTAAAAGTAGCAGCTTCTTATAAGTAGTATAATAGACACACTTTAATCCTCTATATGTTATATGGAGGCAGCTCCCTGACTTTTTAACAATTTTTGGCTCTCATGATCCACACAGTATGCCTTCTGGCTTTGGGTTTCTGTTCTTTCTGTCAGTCCTTAGAATAAAGGACCACAAAGATAAGGAGGGAGGGGGGAAGAGAGGGGTATGTACTTAGTGGCTCTTAGGCTCTGCTATCTCTAGATGCTGAACAATGGAGTGAGATAAGAATCTACATGAGATGACGGCATTTATCCCAGGCAGTTTTTGCAGAACACTTTTAGAAGCCTCTATAATAATTTTCTGATCATTCTGTAAAAATAACAATTTATATTCTTCTATCAGCTCTCTTCTGTGTTTTAAATTTAAATTGAAACTCTTTGCTGCTACTAGGCCCTGACTGATTTAACAAATACACTGGGTTCACAGATTGATCAGCTTTAATCTAAAGAATTCCCTTTTCCCCAAGATTTAGAGAAATTCCCAGAAGTAATACTTACAATTGCAGATCTCTCTCCAGAAGTAGCAGTCCCCTTTTGCAGGTGTTGAAGGGGGCATATAGCATTAAGTCATTGGTGTATAAGTGGTAATTTATGTTGTGGCTCTGAATGAGTTTGCAAATTGATTGTATGTACAGGGAGGAACCTTGGGATATGTCACTTAGATGTTTAACCGATTTGGAAGTTTTGTCCCTCATGTTAAATTGCTGCATGCATGCTGTCAACTAAAACTGGAACCAGGAGAGGGGGGTACTGTTTATTCCTATTTCTGTCAGCCGATCTTCAGGGTTGCAGACCACCCACTGCCCACCCTCGCTCTGCCTCAGCGATGCCCCTTCACACCCACATCAAAGCCTCCCTGTAAAACAAGTTGTTGGTATGGAAGCGGTTTTGCCAGGGCCGGTAGGGGAGCGAATAGCGAGGATCGATGTTCCCGCTATTCATGGGACTGAATGACCCCCAGAGTGTTTACGAGTGAGGTGAGCCGTGTTTGCACATTGCATTTTGGTCTAAACTCATGTTGTTGCATGTCCAAGTGGGCGGAAGTGTTATGAAGTCCTGTAGCTCTAATTATACTGCCTTTTCTATTATTTTCGCTAAATTTGGAAGTATCTTTGCATTGTATAGATACTGTTCTTGACATATGATGTGTTCCCAGATGGATGACAACATCAGTTTTAAACAGCCTACTTTCTTTTGGGACTTCCCTAGCAAGCTGGTTCTTATTCTTACTGGCTGAAGACTCTGGAAGGCATTTTCTCACCTTCTGACCCTGGAACGGAGTTCCTGAAATTAATGCCTCTGATAACGGAATTACCTAGTATTAGCAGTTTTCAGTTTTGAAATAACTTAACGCCACCTGGGACATTTCTCTTATACTGTATGTCAATACAAAGGCTGTGTTGCTCATCATGCGGCTAGCCTTGCAGAATTCTGTGGGGACTATGAGGGTGTTGAGAGTTGAGGTATGATGGAGCTATATTCTTTAGAAGTTTGGATGTGATCATGAGTAACTTGTATTTCCTTATCTTTCCTCCAGTTAAGTCCTCAACCTCTGGGTAGTCAACCTCCTCCTGCAGCTTGGAGACTAGCATGTCAGAATCATGGCATGTCAGAATCATGACATCACTGGATATAGCCTGTCGTACACTCCCATCAGCTCCAGTGTGACCAGTCTCCATGCAGCAGGAGAACATCGTGAGCCTAGCAGGGCTCACTAGAGGAACGGATAAGGAGTAGAGTAGAGAGTTTAGTTGGGCTATTCAGTTAATTTCTTTAACTTTTCCATTTGAGGCATTGTGCCTTTAAAAAAAAAAAAGGGGAAACGTTTTGAAGTCAGCCCAGACTTTCTTCACTGTTCTCTGTCTAGCCTCATTAAGTTTAAGCAGGCTTTACTGTTATTTCTTGGGGCATTCTCTTCTCCCGGACTGCTCGGAGGAGAGCTCCCTGGCCAGCCTTTGAGTGATCCGACACCGCGTCGCCCACACAGAGCGCGACTGCGGGGTCTGGCTGCAGGACGGAATGCATGAGGGTACATGAAAACCTGTAAGTACACGCCGGCGGCACTCTAGGACTTGTCAGAGTGCTATGCGGTAGAGAGAGGCAGCTGCGAAGGAGGCAGATTTACGGTGCAAACAGGCTCCGGGTCTTAGGCTGCTTAGACTGTGGGAGCTCTATCGGGCAGGTTCCTGGTCAGTTCAGTGTTTTTGGCGCCCTTTTTTCTATTTCATCTGCTCGGGCGGCCATTTTGCAGCAGAGAAGAGCTGACAGAACCGTGTGGCTGCTTGTCGGCAGAAGGGGGCACGTGCAGACATTTATTGGAGTTTCCTGGTGGCGGTATTGTTTCCTTCTTGCTTCTTTTTGCTTAATTTGTTTTGATATTGTATTTCAGTGGTTTCCTTTCCTTTTCGCCGGAGGGTAGTTTCCGGGGGGGAGAGGGGGGGATTTTTCCCGCGCTTTCTAAATACTTCCAGACCTTAGGTGGGTTGTCTGTCAGGGAGCGGGTTAGGGTGGAAGGTGTATAGCACTTTCCTGTTTGGAATAAAGAAGTGAGTAATTAGCTAATAATAGTTAAATAGTTAAGTGTAAAGAAAAAAAAAAAGACGAGGAGGACGTAGTCTCAACTCTCAGGGGGGTTGTATCTAGTTTCTCCTTATGGCGGCACACCCACAATGTGTGGTCCGCGGAACCCGGCAGGGCATGGTGGCCGAGTCTTGAGTTTGCCGCGGCTGTGCAGTTCTTTCTTCCGCAGTAGAACAGCAAATGGACTGCAAAGATCTTCCCGGGGCGCAAGATGCGTCGGGGGATTCGATGGCTGTCTTGGCACAAGGGACCGAGCAAGGGTCACCTGCTGCAGAGGCAGCAGGGTCATCAGACATGCTTTCAGCCTCGGGGTCTTCGGATCTCGGGGACTTCTGCCCGGATTTTGTTCTACTGATGCACCAGGCATTTTGCTTGTGGCGGCAGGGCAAGTTGCCTGGCCCAGGGCCTCTGTCTTCCCTTAATCAGCACATTTTGGTGGCTGAGTGGGGGGGATCCTGGCCCTCCGGTGCCTAAGAAACCGCGGACTCGCGTTTTCTCGGGGATGGATAATGATTGGTCGGAGGTTGAAGGGCCCGACTGGGAGCAAGAGGAAGAGTCAGTGGATCTCGAGGAAGGTGAGATCCCGGAGCCTGAGGACCAAGCTAAGATCATTAGGATATTCCGGAAGGAAGAACTGCCCACATTAATCTCTGAGGCTCTTCAAATGTTGAACCTAGTGCCTCAGGCTGCGGGTGAAGAGAAGGTAGAAGATCCTGTTATTCAGGCAGTGAGGCAGATACAGGTAGTGTTTCCAATACATAGAGTGGTCGAAAAAAATAATACAGGACGAATGGGACCATCCGGAAGCGGGGCTTCGCGGGATGCGGACCATGAATAGGCTTTATCCTCTCGCCGAGAAGGATAAGGAAAAGTTTTGGTCGCCACGGGTGGATGCAGCGGTGGCGGCGGTTACAAAGAAGACCACTATCCTGGTGGAGGGTGCTGCCGCATTAAAGGATGCTCAGGACTGAAAGGTGGACAGTTTGTTAAAGCAGGTCTTTGAGGCAGATGCGTGTTCTTTACAAGTGTGAATTTGTGGAGCTTGGGTGGCACGGGCGTGCCTGCGCTGGGTGCAGCGGCTGCGCCGTTCTCCTCACCTGAACCAAGAGGAACTCAAAGAGCTCGGTCAGTTGGAGTCTGGAACGGCGTATTTGGCGGACATCCATTATGACTTGATTCGGGCTCTAGCGAATAGTACAGCGTCCGTGGTAGCAGCTCACAGATTGGTATGGTTGCGTAATTGGGCTGCTGATGGTTCATCTAAGTCCCGTTTGGGGAAATTACCATTTAAGTGACGTTTGTTATTTGGAGAAGATCTGGATACTTTAGTTAAGAACCTTGGAGAGACCAAGAGTGGTCACCTGCCAGAGGATAAGCCAAAACAGGGGAAGTCCGGGCTGGGCTTTCGGGGTCAGTTCCGAGACTTTCGCAGGTTTTGCACGCCACGTTTCGGGAGTTTTCAGAGAGGATGAGCCCTGTCGTGAAGTCAGGGCTTCAGGGGCTTTCGTGGAGTGAATAGAGGTTTCTCCGCAGGCTCAGCGGCAGTGACACGAAAGCCGCAATGAAGTGAGGCGGGTCCCGGTGGGCGAAGCTTCCATTGGAGGAAGACTTCGGGAGTTTCTGCCTGCTTGGACCCAAACCACGACCGACCAGTGGGTGCTGGAGATAGTCAGTCAAGGTTATGCCCTGGAGTTGGCGTGACCCGTGCGAGATTCGTTCGTCTTGTCTCCTTGCAGAGGCTCTAGGAAGACACTGGCGCTTCGGGCTACTCTACGGCGGCTCATACACCTGGGAGCGGTGGTAGAGGTTCCAGAGGCCAAGTACGGCATAGGTCGGTATTATATTTATTTCGTGGTGCCAAAGAACGGAGGTGCATGGCGGCCCATCTTGGATCTGAAGGGCGTAAATCGGTGTTTACGGGTGCCTCACTTTCGGATGGAGACGCTGCGGTCCGTCATTGTAGCAGTGCGTCAGGGGGAATTCCTGACGTCGCTCGACCTCACCGAAGCTTACTTGCATATTCCCATTCAGGCAGAGCATCAAAGGTTCCTGAGGTTCGCGTTTCCTTGGGAGCACTTCCAGTTTCAAGCGCTGCCCTTTGGCTTGGTGATGGTGCCGTGCACGTTCACCAAGATAATGGTGGTAGTGGCAGCGGCGTTGTGCAGAGAGGGAATTTTGGTACATCCCTATCTCGACGATTGGTTAATTCAGGCAAAGTCCGAAGCAGAGAGTATGCAGGTGACAAATAAAGTAGTGCGGTTTCTTCAGAGTCTAGGTTGGGTGGTCAACCCAGTCAAAAAACACTTAGTGCCGTCTCAAAACTTGGAGTATTTGGGGGTTCGGTTCAACACAAAGAATGGCAAAGTCTTTTTGCCGGAGGGGTGAGCGCGAGGGCTCAGGCAGTTGATTCGCTCTTTACGGTCCTCTCCGGCTCCCTCGACTTGGACTTACCTGCGGGTGCTGGGGACCATGGCAGCGACGCTGGAGGCGGTGGCGTGGGCCAAGATGCATATGCGACCTCTGCAAAGGTCACTTCTCTGGCGGTGGTCGCACCAGTCGGACTGTTGAGCAAGTGTCTTCCGTGTCCAGTCAAAGTCAGGCGGTCGCTTCGGTGGTGGTTGCTCCCGACGTCGCTAGCAGCGGGCATGCCACTGGAGCAGCCGGAGTGGCTTCCGTTGTTGATGGACGCCAGCCTCCGAGGTTGGGGAGCCCAATGCGAGAGCACATTCACGCAGGGGTGGTGGTCGCCCCTAGAGAGCTCATGGTCGATCAATCGCCTGGAGTTTCATGCAATTTTCAGGGCTCTGCAAGCTTTCGAGCATTTGGTGATGGGTCGTGCAGTTTGAGTGTTGTCCGACAACTCGGCGGTGGTCGCCTACATCAATCACTAGGGCGGCACGGGAAGTGCAGCCATGGAGGAAGAGGTGGACTTGTTGTTTGCCTGGGTAGAAAGTCGGCTATCGGCAATTTCGGCAGCGCACATTGCCGGAAAGGACAATGTGATGGCCGATTTTCTCAGCAGAGTCAGGGTGGATGCAGGGAAATGAGAGCTGCATCCGGAAGTCTATGCGCAGATAGTGTACCGGTGGGGGACTCCCATAATGGATTTGATGGCGACCTTCCAGTCGGCAAAGGCCAGTCGTTTCTTCAGCAGGAGGCGAGAAAGGATGTCGGAAGGCCTGGATGCGCTTCTGCAGCCTTGGCCGGTTTCGGGTCTTCTCTATGTGTTTCCGCCTTGGGCGTTGATCGGTCGGGTGATCCAGTGAATCGAGGCTCATCCGGGGAGAGTGAGTCTGGTGGCGCCAGATTGGCCAAGACGGCCGTGGTACGCAGATCTGGTGCGACGCTTGGACGGGGATCCCTGGCGACTACCGACCAGGGTGGATCTGCTGCTCCAGGGTCCTCTGTTCATGCCTCAGGTGGATCGATTCTCGTTTACGGCATGGCCATTGAAAGGGCTCGGCTAAGAAAGAAAGGTTATGCACCAGCGGTTGTAGCTACGTTGCTCAAAGTTCGGAAGCGCTCCACGTCTCTAGCGTATGTACGAATCTGGCGAGAGGATTGGTCTTCTCGCCGACAGCTTCGAGCATCCACGGTGTCCATTCCCTCGATCTTGAGTTTTCTGCAAGATGGTTTTGATAAGGGACGGGCGACCAGCTCTTTGCGGGTTCAGTTGGCTGCTCTTTCGTGTTACTGCAGTAAGATCCAAGGAGTTGGGCTCAGCTCGCATGCTGATGTGTTGCAATTTCTTAAAGCAGTGGCTCAGTTATGACCGTCGTGTAGAGTTATGGTGCCGCCTTGGGATCTTAATTTGGTGCTGTCGGCTCTAGCCAAGCCGCCCTTTGAGCGGTTGCGTCGGGCTTCTGTGAAGGATTTAACGTTGAAGACTGTGTTTTTGGTGGCCATCTGTTCGGTTCGACGAATCTTGGAGTTGCAGGGGTTGTCGTGCCAGGAACCGTTTTTGTCATTTTCTAGAGAAAAGGTGGTACTGCGCCCAGTGCCATCATTCTTGCCAAAGGTGGTTTCTCCATTTCATATAAATCAGTCGGTGTCCTTGCCAGTGTTGGGCACGTTGGACGGGAGCAATTCCGACTGCAGCTTGCGTCGTTTGGATGTGAAAAGGGTGTTGCGTCAGTACTTGAAGGTGACTGAAGAGTTCAGGAAATCGGATCGGTTGTTTGTGCTGTTCGGAGGAGTGCGCAAGGGCGAGGCGGCAGCGAACGTGTCCATTGTGAGGTGGATTCAGGAGACGATTGCATCCGCCTATCTCCTCCAGCGTCGAGCGGTGCCGGTGCAGTTGGAAGCTCATTCCACTAGAGCGCAGGCTTCTTCTTGGGCGGAGTATGGGTTAGTTCCACCAGGGGACATTTGTAGGGCGGCGACGTGGTCGTCGTTGCATACATTCAGTAAACATTACCGGTTGGACGTGGCAGCAGTGGAGGATGCTAGGTTCGGTTTGGCGGTGTTACGTGCTGGTTGGAAAGGTCCCTCCCACTGATTACTGCTCTGTTACATCCCAGAGGTTGAGGACTGAACTGGAGGAACGATAAGGAAATCATAATTACTCTTACCTGGTAATTGTAATTCCTTGAGTGACGACAGTTCAGTCCTCATTCCCACTCGGGTGTATGGCCTAGTAGCAGGCTGCAGGGGTACTTAAGGAAGTACAGTTGCATATTGTTTCCTTTGAACTCTTTCATTGCTCTGTCTCAAGGCTTGGCAGGGAAGGGTGTAAGAAAGGTTTTAATAGTTAGACAATGGTTACGTTAACGTGTTATTATGGTTGCTACTTATTTGTTGCTCTTTTGAGTCTGCTTTGTTAAATAGTTCACACTGGAGCTGATGGGAGTGTATGACAGGCTATATCCAGTGATGTCATGATTCTGACATGCCAGTCTCCAAGCTGCAGGAGGAGGTTGACTACCCAGAGTTGAGGACTGAACTGACGTCATTCACGGAACTACAATTACCAGGTAAGTGTAATTATCATTTTATACAGCTATAAATTGCCAGCAAGTGTAATTCATATAATATGGGTGTGAAATATTAAGTTCTATTAAATTTCCAAATAATTCTGGCAGCCACATGTTGGGCTATCTGTAACTGGCTTATTGCCTGTTTGGAGAGGCCCTGGAAAATGCTCTTGCAATAATCAAAGTGTGGGGTGATCAATGCCTGAATGACAGACCGAAAGTCGTAGCTTGATAGCAGTGGTCTAAAGTTAGGACAAGCGACTGTGTGTCTTGAGGCGACTAAGAACATCCAGCCCTGGGGTAGATGAGGGGAGGGAAGGTGAGAAATAAGTGGCAGTAAGCTACGAGTTTGACTTCCTAAGACAAAGACCCTGCAGAGCAGTCGTTACCTAACAGAACATAGACAGGCCAAACATATTCTTATAAAGCTACTTTTCTAATACAGGCAGAAAATTTGAACTATTATTTAAAAAAAAGCTAGGTAATTCTTATATTGCATCCACTATTTTCTCAAAGGCTAAAGAAATCTACATCGTGGATGTTTGAAATACCCTCCTGAAGGAAGTGGTGGGGGCAAATACAGTGACAGAATTCAAATGGGATGGGACAGACACAGTGGATACTTTTATAGCAATAGGATAAAATAAAAATAAACATAATTATCTCATGTGTATCAACAAATAGGGGTGACCTTCACAGAGGGGCAGGTGCACCAACTCTTGCTGCCTTGCTGAGCAGACTAGATGAACCATACTGGTCTTTATCTGCCGTCAATGTGCTGCCTCCCCCGGTGCTCTGGAGACCAGTAAAAGCTTCTGGGTCTGCTCCTACAAGTTTTAAATGCAGAGCTCCCTTGGATTTCTAGGGGAGGAGAATAAAGCCAGCCAACATCTAATGTACTCTGAGCACCTCCACGTGTCCCTGAGTGTGTTTCTGGTTTGTGTTTCAGATGCGGGTGACATTTGAGGACATCGCTGTCTCTTTCTCCCAGGAGGAGTGGGAGTATTTAGATGAAGGGCAGAAGGAGCTTTACTGGGAGGTGATGAAGGAGAATTATGAGACTCTGATCTCCCTGGGTAAGGACTGTACAACTGCATCTGCATTTCTAGCGACTGTAAGGCTGATCTATTATACTGTATCTACCATTCTTCCAGGTTCCAGGGATAGGACACTTCTAGAAAATGTGCTTACATAGCAATTTCCAGACAGATTAACACCCAATACCCACTAGGTACAATAATCAGCATTTTATAAATAATCAATATATAATTCAACTCTAGATACAGAACCTGCAGAGCGGAGTGGGGTTGAGTCCGGTGAACTCTGTGGTACTGGGTTCAAGGTTCCCATAAGAACAGTCCTACCTTACTCCATACATATATAGATGGTTCCTATAACTTCATCCCTTGAGGAATATCCTAGAACATTACTTAAAAAATAAAATAGTCTATCATATCTTCAGTTCTACATTGCCTCCTGTTGTGCTCATGTATATTTTTCTCCACAGCACATCTGTGTTTGTTCCCTCCTTTCTGGAATTCAGATACTATCCTCATCTCTAATACATCCACTGTGAGTTTATTCCAGGTATCTACCACTCTTTCCATAAAGAAATAGTTCCGCCTATTATTCCTGAGTCTATCCCCTTTCACCCTCATCCATCAGGCGCTGCAGGACTGCACCTTCGGATCCAGAGCCCCGATCGGCATTAGGAAAGAGAGCGGGAGGCTGAAACCCCTCCCATTCTACATCTCAAGATGAATCAGGGCCCACCACAGCAACTTTAAAAAAGAAGCGCCATCTGGCGCATCCGTGCCTGTTGGGCCTGTGCCAGAGAGCCCTTTCACATCGCCCTTAGGCATGGAATACAGGCAGGTATGCAAAAATCAGCTCAACCCAAACAAAAAGCTGCCAACACTAGGCCCAAAAACCTCGAAAAACCTCAACAACCTCGAAGACCTCGCTACTGACCTCATCCGTATCAGATCTATTCACAAGCAGGCAACTCTCACCCCACACATCTCCTAGACACCTTGGATTGTATCAGGACACTCTTTCAGAAAGAAAACTACAAACTGTAAGTACCACTCATCAGAAATGGAACTCACTGCTGAAAGAGCCCCACCTCTACCCTTCTATGATTCTACCAAAAAGCATAAAACTGCTTTAATTCCACAGAATCCAATGTTACCAGCCAACCTAGTATTGTATACCCTTCTACTCCTCTGGTTCCTACTCTGCCACTCCTCAGCAGCTACCTATACCATAAACATACCCACAAGAACCCTACAACCTCCCCTATTGCACATTCCTTGCCAACCGCACATATGGATGAACCCCCATAAGCTTGTCAACAGGCAAACCCACAGATTAATAAGAATTCAAACCAACACTCACATAACTTGTTACCACACCCTACACACACTAATCACTCCAATTAACATTGGACTGATCAATGCTAGTTCCATCAGATACAAAACAAACACCATCATAGGCTATATTCAATATCACCCAGACTGACATCCTCTGCATCACCGAATCCTGGCTATAAAGCACTGACCAGGTCATTCTATCTGAGATCACTCCATGATCCCATACTGCCTTCAACTGCCCGCACACCCACAAGAGAGGTGGTGGGGCACTTATCCTTGTGCAAATTGATCTTAAATTTAAAATATCCTAATCTGTAAGCCACAAACACTGTGACTTAATCACGATAGAAAACAAATATCTAGGCAGGTGTCTTACTACAGAGCCCCAAATGCTCCCACTGAAGAAACATGCAACATCCTCGAAGCCATATGTTTGGCCAGCTCTCCTCACAAGCTGCTTATACTATTAGGCGATCTAAACCTGAGCTTCGCACCTAGCAGAGGAGAAGCTACTTTTACAAGGCAATAGAATCACATAACTTCTGCCAAATCCTCAAGGTACCCTCTCACCATTCAGGCTCAACTCTGGACCTCATCTTTGTCCCAAAGAACCTTCACTCACAGGACAGCATAATGACCCCTCTTGCCCTACCAATACCCTGGTCAGATCACCATGCTACACACTTCAAGACTGACCTCCCCCAACAAGGAAAATCACAGAGAATACCCAACTCTGAAAGAAGATTTAAAGGATATAACCAAGACCAATTCCTGAAAGATATCCTTCCCAGCCTCCCCCAGTACTTTGCAGATACAAATGAGGCAATTAAAACCTGGAACTTCACCATCAATGCAGCAGTGAAGTCTTCTTACCACCCAAATCTTGGAAACAGAGAAGAAAGATCCAAATCCGCCCCATGGTATTCTGAGGCAATAAGAAAAAAGAAACAAAACTTTTCCAGCTAAAACATAAATGGAAGCACGACTAGTCACAAGCCACCCTTCTTCAATACCAGAAAACACAGAGACTACATTGATCTGATCAACAAGCACAATCGAGAATGCCACACTAACCTTAAAAGTCAGCAACAAGCCTCGAAAGCTATCTGAATTGTCCATGCTCATGAAGAATCCATCCCACAAAGAAGACACTATCCTTCCCCAGATCTTTGCAGATTTTCTCATCAACAAGAATAAACCACCTTTAAGAACTTCACTGCTAAACACCTCCAATGCCTCAACTGCAGAACCCAACATCAAACACAAATGGTACTGATCTACGAGCAAATATTCCGCATCATCGCTACCTTAATTTATTAATTAATTAATTTTATTTATTTAATGTCTTTTTTATACCACGCTCTTTAGAATCAGTGTGGTTTACAGTTAACAACTCGTGCCGTGCCGGCAGGACCTACACTGGACTTACAATGAACAGGGGTTTCTAAACGGGACTGACAAGGGAACTATGTACAGGGAAGCTAGCTGTCACAGGTGACATGGTCAGAGCACATCTATTTACAGATTGATTAATTATATACAGATTGACTAGTCAGAGTATGTACACCTTCCATCTGCAGAATGTCTCGTGATCTAGTGAGTAGGGTTGCAATCATGCAGGGTGGCTGCGCAGTACAGTGCCCTCTGAACCCTGCCTGGTCATGTGGATCAAATCAGTCAAGGACAAAGTTGTCAGCTGCATCCACAACACCATAAGCTCATCCCTATCTCAAGGATACATGCCCCCTGCTCTCAAAGAAGTTAACATCCGACTCATCAAAAAAAACAACTCAACAACAGCTCTGATCCTGCAACTTTCCATCCTACTTCCAGCCTGCCCTTTCTATCCAAAATAATTGAAAAGGTGACGCAGAGACAACTGCAAGACCATATTGACCTATATGCTTCTCTGGATCCACACCAATGTGAATTTCATCGTAATTATAGTGTTGAGACTCTCCTCATACATCTGTTCAACATACTCCTAAGAGGAAACGACAAAAAACTGGATTCCAACTCATCTTTGTTGACATCTCTTTGACCTTCGACACACAGCACAGCACAACACAGCATCTTCTTAAACCAACTAACATTGGACTTCACAGCACAACCTTCAACTGGTTCCAATCCTACCTCACTGACAGACAACAAAATGTCAAAGTTGGTTCAAACACCTCCACTCTGTTCAACACAACATAAGGAGTCCTGCAAGGGTCTTCCCTGCCTGCCCTTCCTACTTACAACCAGTTTGCAGCACAAAATTAACTATGCCATTTATGCAGATGATATCATGGTCTATTCCCCTATCCATCTCCACACGCCAGACTATGCAGCTATCAATAAATGTCTACAGGAGATGAGCAACTGGCTGACTTCCAATAATCTCCAAGTCAACTTCAAAAAATCTGAGTCGCTATTCATAACAAGGGACTCTTCTGTTACCCCCCATCATAGGTCTCCATTATGGACACTCTAATCCCAGTAAAAGAGGAAGTACGCTACCTTGTTATCACCCCTGATCACTTTCTAAATTTACAAGCCCACATCAACAGAACCCTCCAGGTATGCATTCCAAAAGCTCGCTATTATCCAAAGACTAAAACCCCTCTTCAGTCTGATCACTTCCGCACGTCTATCAAGCAGTTATAATTCCTATGCTAGATTATTGTAACTCCCTTTGTCATGGTTTTCCAACTCAAACCACACATCTCTTGCAAGCAGCCCAGAACAAGGCTGCCCACATCATCACAGGATCTGCCAAACATGATCGGATAACACCGCTCTTACATCAGCTTCACTGGCTACCAATTACCTCACTTCCAGATACAAAACTGCCTTGACTATCTTCAAGATAAGAAACAACACATCAGCTGGAATTCTACAGGAACTGATATGCACAAAACTAAACAGCAGACCTAAGAGACAGAGCACCAGAGACACCATTTCAACTCCTAGTTCTTACACCAACGAAGAGGGCTCTTTCATTAGTGGCACTCACCAACTGGAATTCTGTCCTAGTGATGGTCAGGACAACCAAGGACTTAAAGGACTTCAGAAAACATCTCAAAACCTTCCTTTTCACCGATCACTTCAGAGACAATACCTAGTTCTTGCCCCTCATCTCACCTGCCTAAAAGAATATCTAACTCTTGTACATATGTTGCAATGCATATGTTTTTGCCTCTGTGCAAATCCTGCATGTCACCCCTTCCTAAGTTTAGACATTGAGTTCTCTGTAATGTTTATTTTAATGTACATCGCTTTGATTGTACGAGAAGGCGGTATAAAAAAAGTGTTAAATATATAGAATAAATTGTCCCCTCATTGCAGAGCTTGCTTTCAATCATTTATGCCACAGAGATATTTAAACATCTCTGCTATATCTCCTCTCTCCCATCTTTCCTCCAAAATATTACTACTGCTACTCCTCGATACCTTGTCCTCGCTTGATTTTAAGGGATCTGTACTGTCCTGGTTTCTCCTCTTATCTCTCCCATTGCTCTTTCAGTGTTTCTTCTAGTGGATCCTCCTCTGCTGCTGTCCCACACTCAGTTGCAAGGATCTGTCTTGGACACACTCCTTTTCCCTCTCTATACCCATTCCTTTGGTGCACTCATCTTTTCCCAAGGCTTTCAGTACCATCGTTTCACTGATGACTCCCAGATCTACCTCTCTACATCTGTAATCTCTCTGGCAATCCAAGCCCACATCTCTGCCTGCCTTTCTGACATTGCTGCTTGGATACCTCACCGCCACTTGAAATTGGACATGGCCAAAACTGCGCTTCATATTTTCTGTCTAACCCTTTTCTCCCCTACCTCCTTTCTCAGTCTCTGTGGATAATAAACACTTGTCATCTGTCATCTAGACTACTGTAACCTGCTCCTTGCTGGTCTCCCTCTAAATCATCTCTCTCCCCTTCAATCTCTTCAACACTTTGCTGAGTGGCTAATCTTCTCACGCCACTTCATTGCCAAACTACCACTCCTGCTGACCTATAAGTGCATTCACTCTGCAGCAACTCACTACCTTTCCTCTATTTTTCTCTCCCTTCACTCCTTCTCGTGATCTCTGCTCTTCTTGCAAACCTCTTCTATCTGTGCCCTTCTCTTCAATTGCTATCTCCAGATTTCGCTCCTTTTGTCTTGCTACTCCTTATGCCTAGAATAAAGTACCTGAGTCTGTACATAAGACGCCTTCACTGGCACTTTTCAAACTGAGGCTCAAAACTCACTTCTTCACTACCACTTGTTGAGTCGCCTGATCTCTTGTGTTTCCTTACCATTTCCCCTAGCTGTATCCCATGTCTACAGCTACTGTGTTGTCTGTCTTGACTAGATTTTAAGCTCTGATGAGCAGGGACTGTCTTTTACATGTGTCTGTGCAGCGCTGCGTATCTCTTGTAGTGCTATACAAGGGTCTCAGTAATGTGTGTAGAAAGGTAGGGACAAATGTTTTCTGATGTTGTTATAGAGATCTAATCGACAGGTTTTAGCTATCTTTTGGATGCTGCAGAGAAGGAGAGAGTAGAATCAAAGATGGTATGGAAGGGCAGAAGTGATAGGCCATATGGACTTTATCTGCCATCAAATTTCTTTGTTTACATATAGAATGTGCCTTGAATACTGGCCAGTTTGTAATTTTTTAATTTTAATGCAAATTACTTTGCCATTTTATATGAAAGGAGATACATCAAGAGATCATGTAATGAAATCATGTAAGAGATTAACTTTCTCCCTCTGTCACATTATTCACAGATGATTGGTCAGAGATGTGGGATAATCTCAGAGCAGGGATTTTGGGATCAGGAGACCCAGAAATACCTCTGTGGTACCAACACGTGATTAGTGCCTTCTTTTTATGTCCAGCAGGTGACGGGGTCACACAGGAAAAGAAAGAGAGGAGAAGAGAGAAGAATGGGGAAACTCTTTCACACACAAGGTGCAACCAGCACTCCACCTAAAGTCTGAAACGCAAGAGAGACGTTTTAACACCTACTGAGTGTGAGAGCGGTTTCAATCATAGCAATTGCATAATAAGCCAGCTGAAACACACACAGCAGAGGGAACTAACCCAACAGAGAGGCCTTCTACATCTTTTACAAGTCCTGAATGTGGAAGAAATTTCACTCTTAAGAAATCCGTAAAAATGCACCAGAAAGTCCACAGGAGTGAGAAAAGATTTCAATGCACTGAATGTGAGAAATCTTTCCTCAGAAGCTCACAACTTGTGGAGCATCTTAAAAACCACACCGGGGAGAAACATTTTAATTGTATTGAACATGGGAAATGTTTCCACAGAAAAGCAGAACTAGTGACGCATCATAGCACCCACACAGGGGAGAACCCTTTTAGTTGTACTGAAATTGGGAAATGTTTCCCCATTAAAGCAATACTTCTGCTGCATCATAGAATCCACACAGGGGAGAAGCCTTTTAGTTGTACTGAATGTGGGAAATGTTTCCCCAGAAAAGCACATCTAGTGCAGCATCATAGAACCCACACGGGGGAGAAACCTTTTAGTTGTACTGATTGTGGGAAATGTTTCCCCAGAAAAGCACAACTAGTGGAGCATCATAGAACCCCCACGGGTGAGAATCCTTTTAGTTGTTCTGATTGTGGGAAATGTTTCCCCAGAAAAGCACAACTAGTGCTGCATCATAGAACCCACACGGGGGAGAAACCTTTTATTTGTACTGAATGTGGGAAATGTTTCTCCAGAAAAGAACAACTAGTGCTGCATCATAGAACCCACACGGGGGAGAAACCTTTTAGTTGTGCTTATTGTGGGAAATGTTTCCCCAGAAAAGCACAAGTAGTGCTGCATAATAGAACCCACACGGGGGAGAAACCTTTTAGTTGTACTGATTGTGAGAAATGCTTCCTCACAAAAGCAAAACTAGTGCAGCATCATAGAACCCACACAGGGAGAAGCCTTTTAGTTGTACTGAATGTGGGAAATGTTTCCTCACAAACAAAATATCTAGTGTGGCATCACAGAACCCACGAGGCAGAGAAACCTTTTAGTTGTACTGAATGTGGGAAATGTTTCCTCATGAAAAGAGATCTAGTGACGCATCATAGAACCCACACAGGTGAGAAACCTTTTAGTTGTACTGAATGTGGGAAATGTTTTCCTCCTCGCGAAAAAATATCTATTGCAGCATCACAGAACCCACACGGGGAGAAATGTTTTAGTTGTACTGATTGTGAGAAAATGCTTCCTCACGAAAAATATCTAGTGCTGCATCATAGAACCCATACGGGGGAGAAACCTTTTAGTTGTACTGAATGTGGGAAATGTTTCCTCACGAAAAGTTATCTAGTGCGGCATCAGAGAACCCACACTGGAGAAACCTTTTAGTTGTACTGAATGTGGGAAATGTTTCCTCACAAAAAGATATCTAGTGGTGCATCAAAGAACCCATACGGGGAGAAACCTTTTAGTTGTACTGAATGTGGGAAATGTTTCCTCATGAAAACATATCTAGTGAGGCATCATAGAACCCACACGGGGGAGAAACCTTTTATTTGTACTGAATGTGGGAAATGTTTCCCCAGAAAACAACATCTAGTGCTGCATCATAGAACTCACACGGGGGAGAAACCTTTTAGTTGTACTTATTGTGGGAAATGTTTCCCCATAAAAGCACACTAGTGCTGCATCATAGAACTCACACGGGGGAGAAACCTTTTTAGTTGTACTTATTGTGGGAAATGTTTCCCCATAAAAGCACAACTAGTGCTGCATAAAAGAACACACATGGGGGAGAAACCTTTTAGTTTGTACTGATTGTGAGAAATGCTTCCTCACGAAAGCAAAACTAGTGCAGCATCATACAACCCCACAGGCGAGAAACCTTTTAGTTGTACTCAATGTGGGAAATGTTTCGCCAGAAAAGCACAACTAGTTCTGCATCATTGAACCCACACAGGGGAGAAGCCTTTTAGTTGTACTGATGTGGGAAATGTTTCCTCACAAAAAGATATCTATTGCGGCATCACAGAACCCACACGGGGGAGAAACCTTTTAGTTGTACTGAATGTGGGAAATGTTTCCTCACGAAAACATATCTATTGCAGCATCAGATAACCCACACAGGGAGAAACCTTTTAGTTGTACTGAATGTGGGAAATGTTTCCTCAGAAAAGCACAACTAGTGCTGCATCATAGAACCCCCATATGGGAGAAAAACTTTTTTTTAAATTTAAACTAGTGCTGCATCATAGAACCCACACGGGGAAGAAACCTTTTAGTTTTGTACTGAATGTGGAAAATGTTTCCTCATGAAAACACATCTAGTGCAGCATCACAGAACCCACACGGGGGAGAGACCTTTTAGTTGTACTGAATGTGGGAAATGTTTCCCCAGAAAAGCACATCTAGTGCTGCATCATAGAACTCACACGGGGAGAAACCCTTTAGTTGTACTTATTGTGGGAAATGTTTCCACATAAAAGCACAACTAGTGCTGCATAAAAGAACACACATGGGGGAGAAACCTTTTAAGTTGTACTGATTGTGAGAAATGCTTCCCTCACAAAAGCAAACTAGTGCAGCATCATAGAACCCACACAGTGGAGAAACCATTTAGTTGTACTGAATGTGGGAAATGTTTCACCAGTAAAGCACAACTAGTGGAGCATCATAGAACCCACACGGGGGAGAAGCCTTTTAGTTGTACTGAATGTGGGAAATGTTTCCTCACAAAAAGATATCTAGTGCGGCATCACAGAACCCACACAGGCGAGAAACCTGTTAGTTGTACGGAATGTGGGAAATGTTTCCCTCACGAAAACATATCTAATTGCAGCATCAGAGAACCCACACAGGGAGAAACCTTTTAGTTGTACTGAATGTGGGAAATGTTTCCCCAGAAAAGCCAACTAGTGCTGCATCATAGAACCCAAATGTGGGAGTAAACTTTTTTTTTTAATGTATAACTTTTAATTAATTTCACATTTAAGTAAAACAAGAATAACAGAAATAAGTGGTACAACTATATTCAAAAGAGAAGCATAAGAAAAAATACAGAAAATCTGTCATCATTTTTAGACCACAATAATAAGCAATACTAGTGGCATCAGGTAAATTTAACATCATAATAGAAAAAAGAAATTTAAAGCAAGGATGAGCGTATTCACCACAATGTCCTCCCTAGCTACCAGGAAATCTAGTAGGTGACTGTGCTCAAAGAAAAGAAAAACTTTATCTTTGTAAGTAATCATACAAGAGAAGGAAATCGTAAAACAAAACTCCCCACTAGAGAAAGGACCCTAGGTCTTAGACCAAGGGAATTCCTTCCTCCTCAGCTGGGTTACACATGAAAGATCATGAAACATATAAACTTTTGAGCATAAGAAAGTTACATTGAAATTTCTAATGAAAGCCCGAAGAACTAATGACTTATCCAGCTCTAAGCCATGGTTAAAAGAAAGGTTGTCCGGTCAGTGACCACTTCCACAGAGTCCTCCTGAAACGCAGTAAGGTCTCCGGGTTTTTGAAACGGATTCTCAGAAACGGAGCCACGAGAGCCAGGGCCCACAGACAAATACAGTGCTCTCAAAATGGGAGGCAAAGTATCTCCAGGAATTTTAAGCTCCTCCAGAAAATATTTGAGAACCATCTCGGAAGCAGAAATAATAGGAGATGAAGGAAAATTCAACAATATCTGGGGAGAAACCATTTTAGTTGTAGTGATTGTGGGAAATTTTCCCCAGAAAAGCACTAGTGCTGCATCATAGAACTCACAATGGGGAGAAACCTTTTAGTTGTACTCAATGTGGGAAATATTTCCTCATGAAAGCACAACTAGTGTGGAATCATAGACCCACACAGGGGAGAATCCTTTAGGTTGTACTGAATGTGGGAAATGTTCCTCACAAAAACACATATAGTTGCAACATCATAGAACCCGCAATAGGGATAAAACCTTTTAGTTGTACAGATTGTAGGATAGGTATCATCATGAATGCAAATCTAGTTACGCAACATAGAACCCACAGGCAAGAAAAACCTTTTAGTTGTAATGATTGTGGGAAATGTTTCCCCAGAAAAGCACAGCTAGTGCCTGCATCATAGAACCCACATGGGGGAGAAACGATTTAGTTGTACTGATTGGTGGAAATGTTTTCCTCATTAAAGCAAATCTAGTGACGCATCATAGAACCCACAACAGGCGAGAATCCTTTTAGTTTTACTGGTTGTGGGAAATGTTTCCCCAGAAAAGCAGGTCACCCCTCCCCATGCCTTTGTTTAGAGGTGTACCCACCACTCCGTGGAAGTCCCCCCTATTTGTTCATATATAAGTGATAGCTATGTTTATTTTGGTTTTATCCTGTTGCTATAAAGGGATACACCGTGTCTCTCCCATGCCATTTTGAATTCTGTCACTGTATTTGCCCCACCACTTCCATCGGGAGGGCATTCCAAGCATCCACTCACCCTTTTCAGCAGTGAAAAGTATTTCCTGACATTGCCTTTCAGTTTACCCATTGCAGCTTCATGTTATGCCCTTTAGTTTTTTAACAGGCTTCCTCATCTTTGTAAGTGCTTTGTTTGTCCAATAATACTCTAAGTATGTAAAGATCTGAATCAATCTCCCCTGTCCCTCCTCTCCTCCAGAGTGTACATATTTAGATCTTTCAAGTCTCTTTCCTCAGAAGGTCTTCTGACACAGGCTTCAAATCATTTTGACCACCTCCCTCTGAATTATTTTCCAATCTTTTTTATAGTCTTATGTGAGATATGATCTCCAAAACTGACCAAACAATCTTTTTATACTTCTTTCCAGATTTTGCAGAAGGAATACTCCAATCCACACTGAATAGATTAAAGTCACCCAATATGATCACATGTCCCTTCACTTGGCTCAAATTTCCACACTCTTGCAGACTTTCCTACACTTCAAATTTCATGCTTTTTCCCCCTTTCCAGTCAGAGTCCTAGACCTCTCACCAAACAAGAGTGTTCTTTCCATCTGACAAACCCTCTTGCCTCTGATCCTCACCGTCCTCTTTAACTTACTCGTCACCGCTCGCTCCTCAAGGCGCCTCTGCCCTCCAACCCCTCCCTCCATTTTCTGCCCAAACCCTGGCTGACTATTTTTCCATAGCAAACGGTCCACAAGATCACCCCTCCATGATATCAGCTACTTCGCCTCCTCCCCCTCTTCAGCTCCCAGCTTCTCCCCCCCCCCCCACCCGACCACACTGGCTATCCTCTTCTTTTTCCTTTTCTATGGGACCTCTAAGGATGGAAACCACACACCTTCTTTTCTCCTCCAAACTCACTACCAGCTCCTCTGATCCTTCCCACCCCGATCTCCTAAGTCCCATCTCCTCCACGGTTGCCTCTTCCATCTCTCATATTCTAAACCTATTGCTCTCCACTGGAACTGTACATGACAGCCTTCAAGCAAGCTGTGGTCGCCACCTATATAGATCCCTAACCTGTTCCTTCTAACTATTGACCCAGTCTCCCTCCTCTCGTTTGTTTCTAAAGTACTTGAACGTAGTGATTCACTGCAACTGCCTCAACTTTCCCATCTCTCAAGCTCCCTTTTTGGATCCTCTACAATCTGGCTTTTGTGTCCTTTATCATTCTAAAAAAAACCGTAACAGCTCTTGTGCCAAGGTCTCCAGCGACCTGATCCTGGCCTAAAATCCAAGACCCTTTAACTCGATTGCTCATCCTTCATGGACCTTTCTTTTGGGTTGCTTTTGACACTGTTTGGACCACACCTTCTTCCTTCAATACCTTGTCCTTGCTTGGTTTTAAAGGGCTCTGTGCTATCCTGATTCTCTTCTTGATCTCTCCCATCACTTCTTCTTTCAGTGTTTTGTTCTGGTGAATCCTCCTCTATTGCTATCCTGTGCTCAGTTTGTATACCCCAAGGATCCTTTTGTGGGTCCCACGTCCTTTGCTCTCTAACATACCCAGTCCCGTGGCTTTCCAGTACCATCTTTACACTACTGATTCCCAGATTCTACCTCTCTGCCACCTGAAAATCCTCTCTCAGTAATCCAGGCCAGGGTCTCTTTGTGACTTTGCTGCTTGTATGTCTCACTGCTGCTTGAAAATTGAACATGGGCCAAAAACTGACTTATTATTTTTTCATTTTTTCAAAACCCTAAACCCTCCGCCTCTCCCCTTCCTCTTTTCCTCACGTTCCTCTGTGGAATAACGCGCTCTACTCCTCCCCTCGTCTCCTTTAGTCTTGCAACCTTAGTGGTTGGCCTGTTGACACGCCTCCTCTCTCCTCTCCCTTCCTCAACACATATCCAACTGAGCTAAAACCTGTCGTTTTCTTTCTCTATAACATCACAACAAAATTCAACACGCACCATTCCTTTCTGAACACACTACTAAACCCTTATCTACTCCTTAGTCCCTCCCATCTAGACTATTGTGATGATGAAGGGACCTTTCAGCTATTTCAGAAAAGAACTCAAAACCCACCTCTTCACTGACAACATTTTGAAATCCCCTACCTCCCAAGAGCCACAAACCCCAGCAGTCAGGAAAACAATCCCACCAACCTCCCTGAACCCGCAAACAACTAACCCCGACAGCACCACCCGCCTATTAACCCCTCCCTCCCAGTATTTTGTATTGGTTGTTGTTGTTGTTGT